>OX387349.1:4705000-5905000 GCA_947563465.1 Archips xylosteana
AAGTACCAGCATTGTCGCAAAAGATTTGAGATGGTTTATTCCGCCGTGCTATAAAACGTTTTAGGCAATTTAAGAAGTTATTCGTAGTCATGTCTGAGGCCAGCTCGATATGGACCGCCTTTGTCACAAAACAAACGAAGATAAGTACGTATCCTTTGTGAATGACTGGTTTCCTAACGCGGGAAAACTTTACGTTAAACGGACCAGCATAGTCTATACCAACCTTCTCAAACGGTCTTGCGGCATTTACTCTTTCCTTAGGCAAGGATCCCATTAGTTGGGTTGCAGTTTTTGCTTTGAGTTTAAAACATGTTATACATTTGTGAATAACTTTTTTTACTTCTCTAAGAGCGTCATTGAGCCAGTATTTTTCATTAAGGTAACATAGAATTCCCTTCTGACTTGCATGCATTAATTCTTTGTGAGCCTTGAGAATAAGCAATTTGGTAACGTTAGAACCTTTTACTAATATTATGGGGTGCATTTTTGCAAACTTTAAGTTAGAGT
Source organism: Archips xylosteana (assembly GCA_947563465.1). Lineage (NCBI taxonomy): Eukaryota > Metazoa > Arthropoda > Insecta > Lepidoptera > Tortricidae > Archips > Archips xylosteana. Next base: position 4,705,508 of record OX387349.1, read on the forward strand.
TTTGCAATCTACCACCTACGCGTAAAATGTCTTTACTATCTAAAAATGGATTTAAAGAGCTCAAGCTGCCTTTTATTGCCTTCTTCTCTTTTATACAGGAAATCTCCAAAGAATAATGCTGATGCTGATCAAGTTTAATTACAGTATTTAACGCATTTTCTAACTCAACAGGTGTAAGATTAGTATATAATCTTTGTTCCTTTTTTGATTTACAGTTCTTACAAAACCTTAAAATATAGGCCATAATTCGTTTAATTGACTCAAGATTAGAATACTTTGTCAGAAATTCAAACTGTTTAAGTATAGCTACCGCATTACATGTTTTTATTTTTACATCTTTTTTTATTTCTGGCAGGTTTAGCTGTGCGTCCACATTTGTCTTTACGTGCTTAAATCCTTTATTATGCAACATTTTTGGCCCGTGCCACCAAAGCATATTTGCCTGTAACAAATGCGGTCGCACACCTCGCGATATGCAATCAGCAGGGTTCTGATCCGTAGGTATATAAAACCAAGGAAAGCTGCATGTTAACTCTTTAATCTTTTTAATCCTATTTGCAACGTATGCCTGCAACCTCATTGGTTCAATATTTAACCATGCTAGGACTATCATAGAGTCTAGATATAGGTAAGTATTAAAGGTATATTTATTTTTAAGGGAATTATGTACCCTATTCACAAGCATTGCTAATAATAAGGCACTATTTAATTCCAGACGGGGAGTGCTCAAGTCTTTGTTAATCAAGTTTATGTTTACAAGTAAGGTCAAAGGTCTTGAAAATAATCTTGGCAAGGAAAAACAATTAATACAGAAGCCCAATTTTAGTCCAATTAAAATAGTTACGCTAAAGTTTGGTAAATAAATCAGTCCAGAAACCTTTTGCTATCAACTTATCTAAACTTGAACTATGCCCAAAGTCTTGCCTCAATTACATTAATTGCCTCGAGTTCAAAAACAAAGACATCCGACGTTTAAAAGTGGCTTAAAACTTTAGTAATTTAATTAGTAAATTAGTAAGGAAGCCCAAGTAGTTATTATGGTTTGAGCAATTTCTTCCGATTATATATTATACTAGCTTTTGCCCATGACTCCGTCCGCGGAGAAATTAGATTTGTGGTCACCTGTTTCATAAATGAGCTTTACGGTGAATGAAACATCGTAAGGAAACCTGCACACACCTGCGGGGAAATTCAATGGCGTGTGTGAAGTTTTCAATCCGCACTGGGCCCGCGTGGGAACTACGGCCCAAGCCAAATCCGCCTAGCTATTTTAGCGTGAAGGAGTTACAAACACACAACCACGCACGCACGCATATACTTTCGCATTTATAATATTACTATAATGTATAGTCGACCGAATAAGTGCAGTACCTACGTCAGAATAAAAACAACAAGGCCAACTGTCACATTGACTTGTACAGTAGTACACACTTTATATGGCGCGTCGTGCATTTTCGGTCGCAGACACGAATGAACTAGTCGATGATAGCCGAAGATACGATTCAAACTTTAAACCAGTCTTATGTTATATAGTTACAAGGTGCAAATTACAGTGCACCTGTTATTCGTCTCAGTCACTCGAAAGAATGCATGGCGGCTGACCAACAGGGCACGCGACGTGCACTAACATGGCGGCAGCAACCCACCAATAGCGGCACAGGAATAAGATTCGCCGTACAAAGAGTGTGCCGATTGGTCAATTACATTTCCCGCGATTCTAAAACGCGTCTTCTGCGCAGGTACATCGGCGAGCCATATCAGTTGTGTACTACTGTAACTTATAAGTTGTAAGTGAAAATAGTCTTTAATGTTAGACATACAACCGACATTGGACCTTACGGTGGTAAAGGCTATTCTTGGTCGACTATACGTTGATTTTTAGCTGCCTTTACAAAGCGTGTACCACAGTATTAATTATGTAACGTAATACATTACATAATTTAAAGCAAAACGGCACTTCTGTTTAAAATAAATAAACTCGCAACATTCTCAATCTGTGTCACTATTATAAGTTACCGTTTTTCCCACACGATATCGGAAAGTGTGTTAGTAAACGAGATGAGCGTAATCATATTACTTGTCGCAAATTACAGCCGAGATCGCGCTGTGCGAGTAATTTGTCTTACTTTGTTCAGCGATTGTAGAGCAAAGCGAGCTTTTTATTTAGTCGTTTACCATGTTTACGCCGTGGTAATGCTTTAATGGTTAAAATAAGCAGCATGACTTGATGTCATTTTTGTACTATGTAATAACTAATAACAATTGCGAGTCGGACTCGCGCACCGAGGGTTCTGTACAATTTTTTACGTATGTCAGAATATACGCCATAAACTCTGCTTCTAAGTAAAATGTACGAAGTTTGGAATAATTATATATTGGTTAGTCGGGACTCGGGACCCCCCTTTATATTAAATTTAACTATATTTTTATTATTTGTTGTTGTAGCGATCACAGTAAAATACATAATCGGTGCAATTTTCAAGTGTCCAGGTGTTATGGTTCAAGAGATAGAGCCCTATGACAGACGGACGGACTGACAGACAGACAAACAGCGGAATCTCAGTAGTAGGGTCCCGTTGGCACTCTTTGGATACGGAACTCTAAAAAGCCTTGGTAGCCTAATGGTTTGACCTTTGGCTTTTTAAGCCGAGGGTCGTGGGCTCTGCGTTTTTCGGAATTTATGTGCGAAATTACATTTGTAATTAACCATGAGCATTACGTTGAATAAAAACCACGTGAGTAAACCTACACACGTGCGAAGCAATTCAATGGCGTGTGTGAAACTCCCAATCCGCACGCCCGCGTGACAACTACGGCCCAAGCGCTCACATTCTGAGAAGAGGCTTGTGCCCTGCAGTTGAACGTATATAGGCTAATCACAGATATAGAAACACATAGATAACGCAAATGCATCTACTTCGCGTGTCCGAACCCCGACAAAGCGTCGGGTTGGCCGCCACTACTGACAGTTCGCGTGCGTCAGTTGTTGCAGCCGGACGTCCGCGAAAACTAAGAAAATGCCTCGTTGCGTTGTAATTAAGTGTAATATTATGTCTGTGGTTTGAATTTCCCATCACTAAATTTCGGCTGTGACGTCACAGTAGTGTTAAAAAGTCGACACGCTTAGTTTCAATACAAATCGTGAGCATTGCGTTATCTATGTGTATCTATATCTGTGAGGCTAATGAATAAAAAATGTCCCGACTAACTTTTTAACCGTATCTTTTAAATATCTCATCTAAATTGATTCTGCGACGCCGCGAATCGCCGCGACTCGCCACGACTGGCCGTCACGACGATGACCCTTCCTCCTGATCCTGCTGCCTCCAGATAAATCACGAAGAGATCTAAACAGGCTAGAATGTATTGTTTGCGGTCACCCGCCAGACACGAATACGGTTGATACTGTTACTGTCTGCACTGTTACTATACCTGGGTGGGTATCCGAGCTTCTTGATCACGCTTTTTCCCAAAGATAAGACCAAGAATCGCCCCCGAAAATAAAGCAAATTGCATTGAAATTGTTTAAGCCGATGCGTTTCTGAAATCTCCGAAATAAAACTATACTTACATACATTTATATGTATGTAAGTATAGTTTTATTACAACATACATGTGTTTATAACATACTTAAAATTTGGCATAATAGGTGATAACAGTAAAAAAACAATTCCGAGATTATTGGAATTTCCCACGGGATAAAAAAAACGGGATATTAACTAACTGATACCAATGATGATGATTGCTTTTGGATTTTTAGCTTTAATCATTGGAAGAGATGAAGAAGTTTTACCACAAATTTGAATTGAGCGCGGACGAAGTCGCAGGCAAGAGCTAGTAAATACATATTCAAGGAATACTCGTTTATTATCACTCCCAGTACAATAGTAAATCAACTCGAAATAATACACCATTTTAATTTAGATTTTACTTAATTTCCGGAAAGTCTAAATTAAAATGGTATATTATTTCGAGTTGATGCACTGTTGTACTGGGAGTGCGAATATTAAGTCTCTTACTAATATTATAAACGCAAAAGTTTGTATGTATGGATATATGGATGTTTGTTCCCTTTCCACGCTAAAACGATTTGAGGATTTGTGATGAAATGGCATAAAGTACAGATAGGTTATTACCTGGATTCTCATATGGCATACTTTTTATCCCGAAAAATTGCATAGTTCCCTCGGGATAGTGATAACCAAATTCTTCAGAGAGTCGCGGGCAGCAGTTAGTTTTCGCAATTTGTATTTTCCTTCTTTTCTACTATGTTTTTTTACTGTATTAAAACCTCCTCTCCTGTTTAAAGGGCCTTTTGCTCAATATATCAATCCCACCTATATCCTGCTGGGGGCTGTAAGCGTAGCGAATGCGGAACTAATGCAACAAATTGCGGTAATTGCCCGAAAACAACTTATTTACACAGTCGGTCATGTTTCCGTTCACAATTACGTTTAATTGTAGCTTCGGACAGTTACACGCACGCTAATTGGTTATCGCCATTATTATAATAGCTTTGTGTTTAATACCTAATGAATAAGTTAGCCGAAATAATTCGACGAAAGGGTATAGCCGGGTTTGTATGGTGATTCCTTTTTATTAACAATTTGTCACGTTCGAAATTCAAATTCGTAAAGAGCGCCGGTCGATACGGGACTGGGTGAGGTCTCCCGGTTGTGTCTGTTCACATACACACGGTATTTTTACCCTGTTGAGCCAAGTGTATGTTTTTGAAAAAAATATGTGTTATAGAATAATAGTTTCTACATAATATAACGAAAATTGGTGGGTGTCCCTATCACGGAAATATAAAAAAAAAATTATTGAAAACTTAAAAGTGAAAATTTTACTACTTATAAGGATGTTTGGAAATCCATTTTTTTTTTAATAATGCATCTTTATAACTTACATAATATGTGTAAGTTACAAAAAAAACGGTTCTGTAGTTTAGATAAAAAAAAATGAAAACCAATTTTCTTTTTTTTTAATTTTCTCAAAAACCTGCAGCATTTTCGATGTTTTTTTTTATGAAAAAGCATCTTATACTTAGGCTTATAAATCAGCAAAACGGCAATCGATTTGGCTTCTGGGGCCAATGCCCCATACAAACCCGGCTATACCCTTTGTTTTGAGAAAATTGCAAGTACAGCAAATGATGGAGCTAACTGTATGTGTGTGGGCTAGAATTAAAAAATACCTAAATAAATCAAAATAAAATTAACCCTTTCCCAGGCCCCGTCTGTTTAGATACGCTACAGCAAAATTAATCATTCATAATGTATCTATGCAGGAGTAGGTAATTTAAAAGCAAAGCATATTTAAAAAAAAATAGTTTTCTTCTAGGTATATCATAGAGGGGGCAAGATCAAATCTTAGTAAGAATAGATTTACGTGGTCGCTATATGCACTATGCCTGGAAAAGGTTTAATTAGCTGTAGTAGACCTCGCGAATTTTTCGAAATGACTAAAATATGTCATTTTTTTCGTTTTCAACCACAATGGCTCCACCATATTGAAAAATATTTAATAACTGAATCGACGAATAATTATCGAACCTGCACACAAAACTTGAGTGGAGACCACGGATCGGCAAACGTAGTGTGGGACGTCCTCAGACTCGGTGAAGCGATGATCTTCGCAAGGCGGCTGGAAAGAGCTGGATGAGAGTGGCCGAGGATCGTGCTCAGTGGCGTGCCATGGGAGAGGCCTATGTTCAGCAGTGGACGAAAATAGGCTGATGATGATGATGATGACACAAAACTTTACGAGATCCGATTAAGAAATGCGACCTATAAAGGAGAACAACCGGATCAATTATTTAAGTTTAATGTTACGATATCTTCGTTTGTGCTACCAGCGACCTAAAGTCGTAAATGGACTCAGCGACAAGAGTCCATTACAGAAGACAAACTATTTATTAACTCACATTAGATACAGAAATTAGCAAAAAGTTGGTAGAAAAGAAAAAGAAACCTTTAACGAACTTATTCTAAACTTAAAAATGCCACCCAGATTGCTCTCATTAAACAGGGTGCCCATAAGATCGGCTGCGTTTCTTCGTTTAATGGCAAAGCCAATATATTGTCCGAAGAATGATCCAGACCTATAGTTACAGTCTCTCCCCGACCATCGACATAACAAACAATTTTTTTAATCTCAAAATAATTACAAAAAGTTTAGTAAGTTACTTCGAGGAAGTTAATGCAAATGGGTTCTGAAAAATCAATTATGTATCACGGAAGCGAGAAATTAGCGGAACTAGCTTATTTCACGGTGCATTTTATTTCTAAAGAATTAGTAATTGTTTCAATTTTAAAGATGCCCCTTTTTTCTAACCTGGTTCCTTTAAAAAAACACAACAGTTCACAGTGTCACTGTGTGTTTGATTCCTAATTTATTCAATGAAAGAGATGAAGAAGCGTTACCAGTAATTTTAATTAAGCGAGAACGAAGTTGCAGACAAAAAACCAAGTTAGAAAAAAATAGGTTTAAAAGAAAACTCAAACAGCTTTTCGAAATACAGCCATTGTATTCAATAAATGAATTTATGGACATGTTTGAAAGACAGTCCGAAAACCATATCTTGAAATTTTTAGATTACTTAGATTAAGTTTGTATGATCGTTCGAATGTATTGAGTTTTAAAGATTTGCTATGACTGATTTTACTAGGCTAATTAAATGAACGTTGAATCTTGAAGACTGCAACAAAATCAAAACCATCTCAATACACGCATGCAACTACCTACGCATAAAAAATGGAAATAATTTAATCGCAACTTCGCAATATCAAACTAAAAGTTTAAGTTACGCAAACCTATCTATTCTAATTGCCATTAGGATGTGAGGCAAGTAAGAGCCACTAATCTAGAAAGGTGCGAATTCCAATTAATATTCTATGAATAGTAATTTGCTTCAAACGATTCCATTAACTAATTATTGGTTTTATTACAGCTCCCGATTACGCAAAGATTCTGCTAGAACTATTGGGGCAAAATGGAAACCAGTACACTAATTTGATATTTTACTGGCTGTAAATCAGTAAAGTGCTTTAAAATTTTCACGTATATTGCTGATATTTGATGGGTTGTGTTGTGAATCGGCTGTAAGGTTTATTTTATTCGTCTGTCTGTATTTATGCGGTGGTTGATATCAAAATTACAGTTTCGATATTACACATTAAATCCTTGATGTTACTTTTATTTACTTTTTGATTTTTTATTTGTGTTGCGGAAATTTAGTGTTTTATTTGGAAGTCTCAGAAATCACTTGGATTTAGGCAGTCGACATCTTTGGCTGATACGATCATGATGGAGGCAGTGATGGTCTTTTCGAAAGTCTTTTACAATGTAATGTTTTAAGCTTTCGTTATTTTTTCTTATAATTAATATGGGTTCACTAATCCACTTACCCTCTGTTTGAGAAACCATAGGCAAACCACGAGGATACCTAAATACACCTACCTAGACCCAACAAACCCTTTATTGTATCCAGTTCTACCAGCAGTAGGGCTGGATAACAGTTCGACTATCGAACTACTGGTAGGACTGGATGGAATGGCAAGAAACGACGGCTAATTTGATTTGGAAATATAAACATGTTTCCAATATTTTGAAATTATGTGAGAGATTCTATTCAAACTTAATGCTTTTTGCCTTACCCAATATAATATTTCAAAATAAAGTAAATCATCGAAACTTCGTAACCGTTCATTGTATCCTCGCCAACTGCAGAATTGTCATTAAGACCCTAATATGTTTATAACGATCGGCAATTTTAACATGCCGCCTCTAAATCGCTAATTAGACAGTTAGACAATTATTTATAATGAGCACAGTTCTTAAACAGCACGCTGCACTTCCCTTTAACAATGAGGCTACAAAAAAAAGGCGTAAGGATTTAGTTTGCCCTCCTAATATTAATAAAAAACATGCCTTCTCCTCCAGATTTTATGTTTTCCTGGCACCACTACTGTACAATAGATTACACGCTAAATTAGGCATATACTCTTTTAATTATAATAAAACCAAAAAAATTCTCCAAGAAGATCTTCTAAAAATGTCTTATGAGGATTCAGAAAAGTTATTGGCTGTCTTAAAATAAATAGGATTAAATAGTGTTAAGGTTATTTTAAGTGCTTATTTTAGAACCAAAAATGTTTTACTACTTGTCTTTTATTCAAAATCTACTTAAAAACATTAGGTGTGTAGGTATTTTGCATTTGATTATTTATGTTAGCATTTTAAGTCCTTTTATACCTGAAACACAGGATTTTATTTTATCCTAGTTCAGGGTGTGTATTATTTACATTTTTTTTTTTTTTACTGTTGTTTATCCTTTTAGTTATATTTGTCAAATACGATGTAAAAGTTAATAAAGATTTATTTATTTAAAAAAAAAAAAAAAAATTGTCACTGATCAGTTTTGCAATGATGATAACGTCATAAAAACCCTTTAATATTATTTTCCAAAAAAGAATACTAGTTACGTATTCTTTTTTCTAACAGTTTTAATAAAAACTCACTTTTCACTTGCTTCCTGTACTGGTACCGTTTGCAAAACAATGGAAACGTAACGAGGAACAAGTACAGTCGGCAGCACGTGGAGTTACGCAAGAGAATGAATCACATCACAAGCCACCTGGCGTCAGTTGGAGGTAGATAATATAATTTTACGTCTCTCAATAGCCTGTGTTGAGTAGTCAAATTGGGAGCAACCGTTTCGATTTCAAGACACACTGCTTTATCGCTTACCAGTTTACGCAGTACCTATAAAGGATTTGTCACACTGGATGCGTTCTGCGGTCAGGTCAAATTGAACGCAACCCGCATTATGTATGAACAACATTGTCGGTCTCTGTATATTTTGTATAGATATGCGATCTGACCGTGCGTGACGCAGACCGCAGAACGCATCCAGCACTCTGGACAACACACTCACACACACACACTTGGCACTCTTTGCCACTGCAAATCCTTAATAATCTAATATCATCATCGTCATCTCAGCCTAAAGACGTCCACTGCTGAACATAGAGGCCTATGGAGGCCCACCAAGGCTCGCCAAACAGATCAACCCTGCGCCATCCGCATCCAATGCGTTCCCATAACTTAACCAGGTCGTCGCTCCATCTTGTTGGAGGCCTACCGACACTGTGTCTTCCAATAGTACCAAAAAAATTACGAAAAGAAAAGTGAACTGTAAGGAAAAAGTTGTTTTCAAAAAGCGTATCTACTGTGTTCAAAAATTTAGTTGTGTTAAATACATTAGATTAAATAACATTGTGTATCTGTTTGAAAAAATATACCTTTTTGAGTTTCTTGTCGAATTCTTCGCAATAGAGTTTTTCCGAATCGGTGGTAGATTCTTTGACATTTATAAGAGCTTGTAGCGTATATTGAATAAAGGTATTTTGACTTTTACCACAGAATAATTAATTAAAATCGACCATGGAAAGTAGAAATGATAGAAGGGACGGATTGGAGGAAAAATATAGCGACTTTCGGTGAAATTATATTAAAAACTAATAAAGCATGCGAAAAGGAGGGTGACTGCCGAAAGTTCTTACTTGAGGGCTTCTCATCTGCTCTAGGGCAGACTCTTGGGGTGTAGCGGGCACCGTTGGTTCGAAGTCTACAGCTTCTCTAAAAATCCCATTAAGAGGTTACTCTGGTGTGACAGTTAGCCTTGACATTAAGGACGGATAGCACGCAAGGGGTCTTCAGCAGCCCGTGAAATTTTGGTCGAATATTAAGAGTGTTTTTAGATTAAAAAACTCAAAATTAGTGAAATATTTGGAATTTATTAAAAAATATACTATTTTAACCGTTTCAGTTTTGTTTGAACTTTTATAAAAGAAAAGAAAATCGATTATAATGTCGCAATACGGAAGAATTGATCGATTATGTTCGCGCGTTCAATCTACTGACCTACATAGAGTAATAATGTGTTAGGCCACAGATGGTTCATTAGATTGTTAGAGCTTACAAACACTTGTAGATAAAGTAAACGTAGGTACGAAATTGAAAATTGTTTTTGAACTGTAGTAATTTGGAGCAGTTTCTACCGACTGAAAGAAACAGTGAGTCTGTTTCTTCATATTTAGCACCACAAACAAATACAGCTATCTTAGTATTAAATTCAGTTCGCGATCCTTGGTCCATGATAGCCTTGTGGTTAGATCTGTGACTTTTCGAACAGAAGGTCGTCGGTTAAAGCCCCGGGCTCGTACTTCTGCGTTTTTTGGAATCTTTAAGCAAAATTACATTTGAAAACATCTTGAGGAAACCCGCACACCTGCCAAGAAATTCAATTTTGTGGGTGGAGTTCCCAAACCGCACGGGTCCGCGTTGGAACTACGGCCCTAGCGCTCTCATCCTGGATGCCTGTGTCCTGCAGAAGCGCCAAAATGTTAAAAATTAATCACCTACATCTACAAAATACTGTTTTTACTGTTAAAATTGAGCCTTTCATTAAACATATTCCCTGTCTTTGGTGCAGTCGAGTGAAAAAATAAACTGCTCTATATGGGTCACTAGAGTACTCGCAAATTCTTGTTCCACGCAGCTGTCCCTTTCACACATATCAACGGCTCACCGCCCTACACTCTCACGGTATGTCATCACGTTTAATACTTATATAATCGACACATGGCTAACAATCACATTATGTAAACGTTATTAAGACATTATTGGGACCTGCGGTTGTATTGCGTTAGGTTATTTAACATGAAATTATTGGTTAATTTATACGTTAACACCTTCCGGCTTCATTTGAATCGTTACAGAAATTGTAGAGTTATTAAAAATTCTGCCTGCAGCTTGAAATCGATTAAAGTTTTGTTTTTCATTATTATGAATTGGCACAACAAAAAGTTAGGTTAGGAGAAATTACACTAGAACTGCAGTAAACGGCCGCAATAATGTGAACAAATCTTGACACATTGCACATCTATGAAGTCTCTGAATGATAACAAAGTGAACCATAAGAAAAAAATGCAATACTTACAATTCTGTTACAAGTACAAGTAAGTATAGCATTTTTTTCCTACGTTTCACATTGTCAATATATAGAAACTTCATAGTTGTGTAATGTATCAGGATTTACTTTATAATGGCCGTTGACTATAAGTTCTACCTAGATGGTGACAAAGTATCGTGCTATTTTTATTACATTGCTGGGCGCGCGCTTAATGAATTCATTAGTAACCTATCATTGACGGCAATGTAATGCAATATCCATAATATTTCTCACAATCTAAATAATGCTTCATCGGAGTAAAAACTTTGCGTTTACTAAGCGCTGAAGCTCGTAATTTAGCTTTGGAGTAGCAATTATCAAGACGACTTTAATTCTCCGTAAAATTCATCGCCGGAACCGATAAATTTAATTATAATCGCTATTTAATTATGATTATTTATAACGGCATCCATACCGGTTTGGAGTACAATCGGCCTCGGTCCAAAACGTACCATTTTCGCATAACCCTGCAGCGATTAAAACTTGAATGGTCCTCCAAAGAGGGGAATGAAACGCGGTCCAGTGTACCTAATCGGCGAGCAGCTTGTGACCCATTTAAATATCTTAATTAGAAAGCTTTGTACTTCATCAAATATTCAAATGAGCTATCGACAAGGCACCATGGCACTGCTTCCTTTGTTGGTGCTCATAACTACCGACACAAGAGTAATTATAATGCTTTTGTAAGTGCAATATTTGACATTTAATTCTTTTTAGAGAATCTAACTACGAAGCTTGAGGTCTCGGGTTCGTTCCCCGATCGGGGCAGATATTTGTATGAAAAATAAGAATGTTTGCTCTCGAGTCTTGAGTGTTTAATATGTATTTAAGTATGTATCTATCTACATACATATATCTATCTAGAGATTAGATATTGCTGGTTATATTGTTCACGACCAGATGGCCTAGTGGTTAGAGAACCTGACTACGAAGCTTGAGGTCCCGGGTTCGATTCACGTGTCAGGGCAGATATTTGTATGAAAAATACGAATGTTTGTTCTCGGGTCTTAGATGTTTAATATGTCTTTAACTATGTATGTATGTCCAACCGTTTTCTAATACCCGTAGTACAATATTTGCTTAGTTTGGGTCTAGATCAATAAAGGTTACATATGTAACCTGTGTAATTTATTATTGTATTTATTATTGAAACTCTCGTAAAACATGACATCTTATCCTAACCTGTCTTTATTTTAAATAACGATCCAACTGGAAACCCGACTTAAAATCGAGAGTTCAACTAATAAAGTTTTTATTATTATAATGTGGTAACTCCCTCTCAGCCCGTATACATACTTCCTCCTTTTTACAACTCGGAGTGCCTTAAACACCTACCAAAAGTAATTTCGCTAAAGGTATGCTCGCGCATCTACCTTTTCACTTACCGTAAAAACTCTTTTATACCGCGGAAACTGCACCTGCATATACTTAACTTGAGTTCTAGGGTCATAACTATGTGTTTACTAGCCGTTCCACGTGGCGAGGCTAACGTTAAACATTTATTTGATTCAACAGTTGAATTGATATACCGGGAATACCGGGATTAAATCCGGCGCAGAACACATACGTGTACGTGTCACGGACCAGGTTGTAATAAATGAAATTGTAAGAAAGATAGCACACCAGATGCATGCACATGGTGTGCCATCTTTCTTACAGTTTCCTTAATTACAACTGGTGCGTGATACGCACACGCATCTGGTCTGCGCCGGTCTTTATACGAAATTCCCATAGGAATTGATTCCATGGACTTAATTTTCGTTGCATGAAGAACACCCGTGAAAGTTTTCTTATAAAGACAAGTAAGTACCTAAAGAGGTACTTGTCGAGTTTTTGGGATTTTACTTGGCTACATCCTGTTTCTAAAAAAAACGGTCAAGTACGAGTCAGACTTATACATGAAGGGTTCCGCTCCTCCGTACAATGTTTTAAAAATGGTTCAGCAAAAAAGATAAAGATAAAAAGTCTATCGTATTACTTTGTCTGCAATCTGTAATACATATATAATATAGTTCAACTTATCGATTAGTTCAAGAAGGATACAGAATCACGTTTGGGTATCGTGCTTGTAAATTAAGTCGTACTGATGAACGTAATTAGCGGGTAATTGTAAAATTACGGTGTAATGTGGGGTCAGGGGTTCGATACCAGCCTGTACCTCGCTTTTATTGCCGCCATGATTTACTAGTAACGGTTCCTGGCGTTGCTTAACGGGGGTTTTCAGAAAAAATGTACCCGTTTTGGCTTAATTATCCTTAATTTTCCATACAAAATTTATTAGTCAGTTTTGTGACGGTCCATACAAAATGTATGGTTAACTGCGTCAAAAAACTGACAACTAAAAGAGGACACTTTTTTTATTGCTTAAATCGATAGTGGTTGTGATTCTGAGTAGAAATAACCCAAAATTTGTTAGGTTTTTAAAAATAGTACAGGGTACACTTTTTCTGAAAATGCCCTAACACGTTTAATTATTTAGTTAGTAGATACAGTTATTTTACGTTGGTGTGGGTAGAATTAGTGAAAGAATATGGAAGCAACTGAATCATTATCCAATATAGAACCTTTTCACAGATAATTTCTTATTAATATGAGTAATATCACATTGCTTGATAAGAAAAATCACTGACAGCTGGATAGTGGAGTGGTTACAGAATCTGATAATAAAGTCCCAGGTTGGATCCCCGATCGGAGTAGATACTATATAGGTACAAAATATTCGAATTTTTGCTCTTGATTCTTGAACAATTGAACGAATTGTTGCATTGCAGAATATTTCAAAATATATTTTACAAAGAATTAGACTTTTCGGCGTGAAAAAACTAGAGGAATCTGTTTCAAATCTGTTTGGTTAATCGTTGGTCATGGCGTATGCTCAACTTGCGGCCTGCTAAGCTTCTATGAGCGGCCCGCTTGGCATAAAAATTATATTAATTTTCAATCATTATGACGTTTGCGTTCAGAATCTTCAACGATGGATCATTAATCAAATGATTCTATTGTACCTATTTAGTTCAACACTTAATACATTGTTAATCTTACATGACACTACACACATCTCTCGTAACGACATTGACATGCAAGAGTGAGCAGGTAATTTTGACATCGACTGTACCTAAAATCCTGGTGATACATAAAATCAGGATTAATTTTAATTCAAGGCAACAATAGTTAAGTAAAAAACCTTGTTAGTTGATTATAGTTAGTAAAATAACAGTTTTATTTTATTGTTAATCTTGTCTCAAGGGTAAACAACATGATAAAAGTTTGAATTTTTTAATACCATTTTAATCAATTACGCAACACAATATTACCCAAGGCAAAGTAGGTATGTACTAGTCTATTACTAAATATATAGATCAAACTTTTCGTATTTGAAATAAAATAAAAAAAAAAATTCTAGAATATATGCAGTGCATTGCAGAAATTTTAAATGTAAGATTGTCTCACAGTCTGAAATGAGAACAATATTAATTAAACAAATATTCGATCGATCAACCCAGTCGGTTTCGAAAGCTCGCCGACGAAATGAGAGCGTAATTCTAAATGAGCTTAATAACTAAACACGTATTACTAGTTGTGGCAACCAAGAAATGACAACAGACATTAACATAAATAGCATTTAAAAATAAAACTACTTACTACGGTTTGCTTTCATATTGTAACGAATGTTAGTACCGACGTATTGAGCATTTTCATTCATTCATTCGTTTATTTACTAAGCCATGATGCGAATATTGTAATTTACCCCCATATTAAGATCCCATAGAATCGTAGAGTAGATAGAATAGCTGTACGTACTAATAATACCTTTTGTCTTTCTCTAATATATGGGTTTTTTACGTCTGTATTCTATTGGATCTGAATCCGTAGACATCCCGTCACTTGTTTTGAATACACACTTATAGTAAAAACTTGTAAATACTATGAAAATAAGTAAATTTTTTTGTATACTTTGAGTACAATTCGTTCTATAAAAACTAAATAATTAAAAACTTCACACTATTTACAACAAAACAAGCCCCCGTGGCAATCTAACTCCTTTCATACACTAATAAACCGCGACCTATCTAAGACTCTACATCTATGTGACTCTAGAAACTTTTCGGATCAAAACAAAATCGACAAAAACACGAATTGTTCCAGAAAAACAACCTAGCATTCTCATGGCAAAAACTGAACCATTGAAATCTTAAATGTTCCAAGAGATAATGATCGAGATTGCAATCTCAGCTACACACTTGAAATCGATCGCGATCACAAAAACTAGAATTGAATAGAACCAACGTCACTCGGTATGTAACTGCTCCGATAACTCAAATTCGTTACTGCAAAAGCCAAACAATTTTCAACGTCGAATGCATAGAGTCCAGTTCAGCAAAGCAATCTTAGAGAAGACTTAAAAAAGTAACGATTGACAGCTGTCATTTCTCAAGGTTAGTCTCGACTGACATTCAGTTCGATCACTTGTACTTGTAGATGGGCGCACTTGACATCTACATACTTGTAGTCGAAGCTGTGTTGTAGATTTTAGTTTACACAACTTGCATAAAACGCATCGTTTTACCCGAGGCGTAGACTCTAAATTAAACAGCATCTTCTTCTAATGTATAAAAATCTCGTGTCACGGTGTTTGTTGTCGAACTCCTCCGAAACGGCTTTACCGATTTTTATGAAACTTTTTTCTCTATATGTGGTAGGTCTGAGAATAGGTCGTAGGCTATTTTTTTATACCCCTATTCCTCGCAGACAACTAGACATAATATAATACATTTCAAATAAATCTTCATTTACAAGCTTATCGTTTTTATGGATTTCCATTTCTTTTATAACTTATTAGTGTTAGTATGCCTAGTTTAATTTATTTATTATATACAAAGATTATAAAAAAATAAACTACCAAAATAAAAATAAACACTATAAAGTTCTAGTGTTTGTGGCTGTTGGCGCCTGATAGACTCGGTCTTAAACGATTTTACTTTAAACACTAAACCATAAAAAGTAATTTTATGAGCGTGAGAATTGAAAAGGTTTATTTTATATTAAACTTTGCACCCTGCATGCGAACGTAGTTTTAGAATTATCAGCTATCTCGATGTGAACTTAGAATAGAATAGTTTGTTTATAATATACCTAACTAACAAGTACCTAAGTATGATTCAGATATTATGCTGGTTAGCTAGTATAGTAATCAAGACAACTTGTCATCGACAGTTAGGCTGTCTGCAGAACAGGTTAGGATAAATATGTGCTGAATTGGTATCAACCATTACGACACAAAGCTGCAACTCTGACGACTGCATCAACTAGCTTTTGGGATATACACAGCGTAAGCAACAAAAGTTGTCTCTCCTGTGGACATACAATTAGCGACTTCGAATCGGCAAACTTATATACACACAAGGCCTCTTACATCTTGACAGATGATTTAAGCAGCGTCCGTTTGAGAGAGGCAACGCCGTTCGTGAGTGTAAAGTCCGATCCGAGAACGGCACGTTCGCGCGCATTTACAAACTTAAGACTTTTCATACTAAATACAAACTGAAATATAGATGCACAGAAAAAACCCCAGAAAAAAGACCAATGCTGGGAATCGAACCCAGGTCCTCAGCATTCCGTGCCGTGTGCCATACCCCTACACCACCACTGGTCTAGAGATTAGACACGAATCTTTTCTACACATCGTACATTTCAGTCTGTTAGATAATCACCTTATGCAGTGATAAAAAATGAAGTTGAAAAAATAAATACAAAAAGATACTTCATACCAAACTTGTAACTTAAGATTTATACAAATGGGTCGAAAGTTGGCCAGGCGTCTCAGACGTAACTAAAAAATATTGGCTGTAGACCCTTAACTTTTGCCACATCCACAGGAGAGGCGCGAACAACCTCTTTTACCTGTGGCTTCGAAATACGTTGACGACAATTTAGAATCTTAGAGTTTGGCCTGAAAAAAGTTACGGTAACATTTTTAAAGCACAAAGTTCGCTCGTACAACGCCATCTATTAATTGTAGACGAAGTTAACATAATTACTATCATCTTGAAAGCCGAGGTATCTACCTCAACGTCCTTCCAAGGAACCCCGCTATTCTTGTTCAAATTAAAAATATTATCCCAGAGGAATGTATTACTGAGATATTAAAGTATCCTATATGCTTAATTTCATCCAATTCCGTAGGTATGGCTGTTAATGTGTGATTGACTAACAAAAAATCTTCACAAATTTTTTCATTTATAATATAATATTAGTATTAGTATGCTTACATCCAAACAATTTTGACTAGAAGCTTGGTCATACCGTGTGACTTGCGTCATCCAAAACCTTTGGTCAAAGACCGAGGCGTTTTTTATAATGTCTATTGTGACGGACTTAATAGGTTTTGCTGCTTAAATTACTTATAATAGTTCCAAAAGGCACCGCGACATGTACTTCGACGTCCATCATTTTTAAACGATTTTTTGCTAGTTGGATGATTTGCAAAATCATTCTAAATTCTACGATTATTGAGAAGCTTAAATACATAAACTCACTTCTCTTATCTACTAGATTAAATATAAAGTAAAAAAGTAAAACCGGCCAAGTAAAGTGCGAGTCGGACTCGCGCACGAAGGGTTTCATACAATTATCTTTAAAAAATCACGTTTGTTGTATGGGAGCCCCCTAAAATTTTTTTTATTATAATTTAATGATTTATTTTTAAAGTATAATTAAATATTCTGTGAATATTTCAAGTGTCTACCTGTTGCCGTTATCAATATCGAGCAAAAACGAGCAAAAAAAATCATGTTTGTTGTATAGGAGCCCCCTTAAATATTTATTTAATTCCATTTTTTAGTATTTGCTGTTATAGCGGCAACCAATATAAATCATCTGTGAAAATTTCAACTCTCTAGCTATCACGGTTCCCGAGATACAGCCTGGTGACAGGCGGACGGACGGACGGACAGCGGAGCCTCAGTAATAGGGTTTCCGTTTTTACCCTTTGGGTACGGAACCCTAAAAATCGAGGATGATTAAACCAAGAGCACTGTGTTGAATGTCCGTACAGCGCCGCGTTTCTTTAAAACGACACTATCTTTCATTGACACCATCACTTATTTAGGTTTCAGCCATAGCTTGAACCACAGTGAGATTACCCTTTCGTTATTCGTAGTACATCATTGCTTTTTCCATATCTGTGGTCACATGAGGGAGCGAGATGTTCGGATTAGGGACTCTCTCTCATTCTAACCTTCTGTGGCATCCGTTTTATATCCTTCGGGGGTTAAACGGTTCTATTCGTTAATTTGTTTACATCTGAACTCTCAAATTGTGACAAAACTATCTATGTCTGGTCACATGTATTATTATTCACGTGGCCAGCATTAGTATTGTTTATATCAAAACAATCGCCAACATCATTTTCAATCGCCCTTTCTTCGTCTCCGTCGAACCTCATTTCAATGTTAGCCGATTCGGTCACACGGCTCTCTATTACTCCTTATTCATGATCAGTTTCACTAAGCTGACTATCACTTCCAAATATGTAAATTGTTACTCTGTCAGAGCCGATAACTTTGTCATCATCAGTTCTTAATCACCTTGATTGATACTTAGCTCATAAATAACCCTCGTCATCCGCTATCTCGCCTTCTTTGCCCAGTGACCCGGACAAACAATCCAAAAGCATTAATTTAATCCTAAGGTTTAACTCGATAACTTGTGGGTCCGATCACCTACAACATCCATTTGCTTTTAAACAATTAGCTAAATTACCTTATGTGCAATTGTGCATGAATGATCCTAAATTTTAAGAGGAGAAATAAATAAATAAATAAATATTAGGGGACAATCTTACACAAATCGACCTGGTCCCAAACTAAGCAAAGCTTGTACTATGGGTACTAGACGACGATAAACATACTTATATAGATAAATAAATACTTAAATACATAGAAAACATCCATAACTCAGGAACAAATATTCGTGCTCATCACACAAATAAATGCCCTTACCGGGATTTGAACCCAGGACCTCTTGCTTCGTAGGCAGGGTCACTACCAACTAGGCTAAAGCGGTCGTTAAATGTTTATAAAGAACTGTTTTTTAGCTGGACAGTAATTCGATTTTTCTCATCAGTATAATCTGTACCCGGATGACTTAGTGGTTAGAAAACCTGGCTACAAAACTTGAGGTCCCGTCCCGGGTTCGATCCCCAGTCGGGGCAGATATTAGGTACGAAAAATACGAATGTTTGTTTCGAATGTGTTTATCCGTTGCCTAGTACCTAACTGTAACACAAGCTTTGCTTTTTGGGGCAATTAATTGTTGTGCATTGTCCTGTGATATTTATATATTATTTTATTTATCTACACTATAGTACAAATCAAGAGTTAAACTTGTTTGTTTATTTTGAATTATTGAACAGATTCTTAAATTATTTCACTAATAGATTTCTACACTATCTACACTGTCCCTAAATTAACATGGTCTACTTTTATCCCAGAAAATTGCAAATTTCCCGCATTTGCGGGCAAAGCTAGCACTTAAATAATTTTGATCCTAAACTAAACCGTATATTACAGTCAAATATGTCCAAATTATTAGTATTCTAAGTGATATCTCCGCAGTCTTAGGTGACACTGATTTAACAGTAAGATAATAATCACAAAATCAGTGTAACTGTTTCGATTATGAAATATACTGAATATTATTGCGGCAATTCAATTAGCGCTGGTCGGCTTTACTTGCCTACAACATTGTTTATTGTTATTGCCTCATTATAGATCAGTTAGCTAGCTTTAATCTAGACATTTAAGCTGAAGCATAAAGAATAAGTATAAAAACTAGAGGTAGCTTAGGTGTGAGTACTGCTTACATTTAACTTAAACACTTTTTCATCGTTTAACAAATGGTACCTAATAAAAGCGCGACGCGATCTACTGAGCTTACATGAATGCCCTTAATAGTTTATGTACTAATATTTGGGTGAAGACCAAGAAGTTCGACCAAGTTAAATTAATCATAGTTAACCTTACAAAAAATTAATGGAAAAATTCCACTGTGAGACGAGGATTAAACGTCGTCGTTAAACGTCAACACAACGTCAAAATCCCGCTGTCATTACATGAGATGTGGTTGTGTGCGTGGCCTCAACTCTGGTGGCGTTACCTTTACCTTCCTACACGTGTCGCAATTGCAAACTTTCAAACAAATTTTAAGTACCTACCGTGTCGTTGTATTTGTTAATTAATTAATTGTCCACTTTTTACTTCACTCGTTCACTGCAGGTTTTCTTCCTTCAGATTTATTTAGAACTAGCTGTTGCCCGCGACTCCATCTGCAAAGAAGTCGTTTATCGCTATCCCGCGGGAACTACGCAATTTTCCGGGATAAAAACTGTCCTGTGTCCTTCCCAGGGCCTCAAAGTATCTCCATACCAAATTTTACCTAAATCGGTTCTGCGGATTAGGCGTAAAGAGGTAACAGTCAAACAGAGAGACAGACAGAAAGACAGACACACTTTCGCATTTGTACTCGTAATATTAGGATGGGTATAGATTGGATTCTAGATATCCTTTTTAAACAAGTTCACTTGTACTGGCACTTTATTACGATGGGAGCGACGAAAAGTACATTTCAACTACTAAGATTGTTAGATTGTTCGATTCTGCACATTTCCACTTCGCTTCGTCTTTATTAAAGCGTACCTTTTATTAGGAGCGTCGAATGATGCAATGATCTATTTCATACTAAATACAAACTGAAATATAGATGCACAGAAAAAACCCCAGAAAAAAGACCAATGCTGGGAATCGAACCCAGGTCCTCAGCATTCCGTGCTGCGTGCTAAACCCCTACACCACCACCACCACCACCAATGATCTAGTTACAGATTTGAAATTAGAAGTTTCTAAGATTACTTTGCTTTCCCCTTATAGCGCATGATGAGAAAAAAATGTGAGCTTGTGATGTGAAGTAATTTGAATACTTAATTATTGTAATTATTTTACCTTTTGGTATTCACTCGAAACAATACTAGCCTTGTTTTCCTTGTTTTCTGGGTCTTACCCACGTACCACTTGCACTTAAAATCGAAAGTTAATATGAATATTAACTTCATCTAATCAAAATATTTTCTCTCGGAAAGATATGGAGACGAAGAAATGTAATCTTATGAATGAGCTTCAAATCCCCAGACAATTTGATGAGAGCTATATTTTGGTCAATGATCTACGTGCGTTTTTCAGTAAACTTTTTGAAGGTTTGTTTCGTTGGCAGATTTCAAATTAGAGCTCGCTCAATTGCTGGGTCTATTTAATTACATACTCGTAAAATTATTCATCAGTATCATTATTTCGAAAAAACTGTGGTAGCCTAGTGGTTTGACCTATGGCGTCTCAAGCGGAGGGTCATGGATACGAGCCGGGGCTCGCAATTCACCTTGAGCTTTACGGTGAAGGAAAACATCGTAAGAACACCTGCACAACCGCGAAGAAATTCAATGTGATTTTTCCAATCCGCCCTAGGCTCGCGTGGGAACGGCCCAAGCTTTATCATTCTGAGAGGAGGCCTATGCCCTACTATGGTATGTATATAGGATGAAATGATGATTATTATTTCGAACATCACCATTATAGATGCAGTTTTTAGGTTCCGTACCCAAAGGGTCAAAACGGGACCCTATTACTGAGGCTCCGCTGTCCGTCCGTCCGTCCGTCTGTCTGTCCGTTTGTCACCAGGCTGTATCTCGGGAACCGTGATAGCTAGAGAGTTGAAATTTTCACAGATGATTGTATTTCGGTTGCCGCTATAACAACAAATACTAAAAAATGGAATAAAATAAATACCTATTTAAGTGGGGTCCGATACAACAAACGTGATTTTTAAAGATAATTGTACGGAACCCTTCGCGCGCGAGTCCGACTCGCACTAGGCCGGTCTTTTCGAAAGTAATTTCGAAAAGTCCTTCCTTATTCCTAAACTAATCTCAAATGGAACATATATGCCAGATTTAAACTTTCTACATAGGTGCAATGGCTTGGATTAAGCGTTGATGATTTTCATATGCAAGTTGTCACAAATATAAAATATCACAAATTTTAAATATTTCAGGCAGCGTTGGGTATGTCCAACCAAATACCATTGTAAAAGTATTTAAAAAAATGAGGAGATGTTTTAATAAAATATAGCCCATGTTCAAAGTGTAATCATTCTAATTTTCCAAGCTGACATCTATTAGATATTGTTAAATAATTTATCGCAGATTGCCCAGATTCGCGCGAAATGTGAAAGCGATGACACAACCGCCGTAATAGGTCGGCCCTGCGCCCGCGCCGCGCCGCGAGCCTACGTGCGGCCTAGGGATGGCGATGCTGACTGTAAACAATCAATTTCTGCATTGATCGCAAAAGAATCAATACGTATTTGAGCTCAACCTTCTGCCTGGTTAAATCGTTAACCAGACAGAAGATTGACCTCAAATATGTATCGATTTATTTTGGATGATCTTATTGGATGTCGTAGTTTGAAGATCCCTGAAGCGTTTTATCATAACGAGTTTTGGAATCATCTCATCATTATTGTCCAAGCCACCACCACCAGGGTGGCCAAGACCACTGCACCAGCAGGGTAGGGCACGTCCATATTATCCTCCCTCAATAAACGCCATAATGACTGGTTCTGCACTGCCCCAAACCCTTCGGACTCCTGCAGAAAAAAATTGTAAATAAATACAGAAATGCAGTATCACCAATTATTTCAGCTAATAGTTAGCTATGTGGATCCTCCCATCAGTTGGGGCGTGTTCTACCAACTGCATCATCTTCTGTCCTGTTACCATCTGGTAGAATATTAGGGCTTATATAGTTTACTTCCATTGTCTTCGGTTCTTAGCAGTAATCACCACATAAAAAACGTCTTCTCGATTTCTTGATCTTAGGTGGCCATCCCTAACACACCGCATCGTTCTATAAAGATGCCTAGATTAACTTGGGGTTTATGGATTTCTCGCTCCGTTCTCATTGGTTTCGACAGACGCTTCAATATGGCTGGCGTAAGAATGGCCGATCATTCTTTATCGCTTCTAGAGGCGGTAAAAAGCACAACCCTTTTATGCTGTAATAGTTTTTGAATTGATATACATTAATTCTTTATTGAGTTTCTTTGATGTAGTTTTGCAGAGGTATTGATTTAATGATACTCAAGACCGACTAAAGATATTTAAAATAATTATTTTCTTTTTCGTACGAATGAAACTATGCTTGTGGTCCGTTGACTATGGGTCTAAAAATGTATGCAAGTATAAACGAAATATACGGAACTTTTACACCCTCTAGCTTTAGCCTTTACAATCATAGAGTGATATGATAACATTTTAACCCGACTGCCAAAAGAGGGTTATGTTTTTTTTCAAGCGTATGTATTTATGTACTTATGTATATATCATTCTTTGGCACGCCCTGCAGCCTAAACGGCTCAATGGATTTTGAAGTGTGAGGTGTCATTATATTCGTCTCAGTTCCGCGAGTGAAATAGGGTATATATTTTTCCGGAATTCACATGGGAACGGGAATTATACAGACGGGTTTTTTCATCTAGTAATTAAAGTTATTAAAACATAAAGTTCGCTCGATAACGCCATTTGTTGTTTGCAGACGAAATTAACGCGTCATCTTGAAAGCTGAGGTCTACCTTACGTTCTTAGACAGCGCCCTCTATTCTTGTTTAAAGTTAAAGTATTATCCCAATTATTATATGTCACAATCCAGATCTTTTTTATCTGTAGGCCAGTATCATCCAAATCCGTTCGGCCGTCATTACGAGATGGACTAAAATCCGAACATATTTACAAACAGATAAATAAAGTATGGCTAGGGCAAATCGAAAGTATTGACCAAAAATTTCTTTCTTACATTTATTTTATACAAAATCTCTGGATGGCTCCATAGCCATCCAGAGAGGCAATGCTGCGAGCGTAATGGGCACATTTGTTTCCAGTTCGTCGCGAGGAGGGATTTTTGAGCCAACAAGCTTAATTTAATTATTAATAATTTTAGGATAAATTTAGTGTATATTGTTTGTTTGGTGCTGTACTAACTTAGTTTACATAAATTTATGTTACTGAACAAATCTATTTTCATGAGCATGATTTTTTCTGTCAACTAAGTAAAAAAAAATACGACAGAGGAATAAAACAAAAATCACGACCTTGAAGAATCACCCTTATGTATTCTAATTTTAAATAAATTTATTTTTATACAATATCTACTTTTAAATCTTCCAATAACAACAAGAACTTTTATATAAAAGATTGTGCAATGAATCGCTAAAGGTTAATGCAGTTAAAAATATAGCTTTAGATGCAGCAGAAAACAATGCACCAGGACCTACTTATCTCTCTACTAGAGTTATTGCTGCACGGGCTGTGTTCTTATATCGCCATGTTTCAGATCTCTTATCTAGTTATAAACCACCGACGCATTTCCATAAGTCGAAGGCATTGTATGCTAGGGAAAGGATCGTGAAAGTAAAAGGGCAAATCATATGCAAACCTAAACGGTTAACATGCGGTGCCCTTGCTGAGCTCGAGAATAAGCAAATAAATAAACATTTGGAAGCGGTTAGTTATCGTAGTAATATTTAATTCTAACTTTTTACGATAGACATGATATTATGGTTTAGACCATACCTAGAATTCCTCGTTTTGAGATTTAGAGAATTATTTCAACGTATTCAAAATTCTTATCTCATTGAAAAAATTGTACTGCAAATAGTACATTCGAGAGTTGATTCGTACTTTATAAAGGACGCTAGGACTTACGAGGTTATATTTTATTATTCATTATTCATTAATTATGTGTCCAGATGTAAAATTCAACCTGAGATCTTCAAAACAGCGAAAATAAATTTAAGTTAAAAAAAAAATATATTTTTTGACAACTTCTTTCCAAGCGTATTAAGATTTGATCTTAACTTACAGGGCAATTAAAAGAAGGTACCTACAATACCTACAATAAAGTTCATTTAGAAATGAGGATTTAAAAAAATTACACATATTATATTTTTTCTTCCGGTATGTTGTAGTAATTATTTACGTCAGAGTAAAATAATGTTGAAATATTGAAAATAATTTTCATACCCAACGAGGATTATCTTGAGAAAAATAATATATTTTACAAAAGTGTCTGCATATAAATAAGCAGTGATCGAACATAAAGAATTGTCTAACAAAAGGCTTGAAGCAAGATGTGAAGTACTAAGAAAATACTCATTTGTTTTGATTAGTTTTTATCCAATAAGAAAGCATATCTTGAAGGCAATGTCTCGTTGGTCCCAAATTAAATTGGAAACGGTTAGCCTTGGAATAACAATAACATGTCGGTTGTCTACGTCGTTGGGAAATTTTAGTTTTCTTGTTAAATTGTATTTGTTGCGTCATTTAACGAATACATTTAAATTTAGAGGTTACGGGAAACTGTGTTTTATTACTAAATGCAGCAAGTCTGGTTTAGGTTGGCAGTGGTTATAGTTTCTATTGTACCTGGTAGCGTTAAATCAGAGAATTATTGATTATATTTCTCAAATGGGGTAAAAGTTATGTCAGCACTTCCAGAGGCAGCCGCCCATTTAATGCAAGGCGAAATTACTCTGCAATTTTGAATTCAAGCGTCTA
Source organism: Archips xylosteana (assembly GCA_947563465.1). Lineage (NCBI taxonomy): Eukaryota > Metazoa > Arthropoda > Insecta > Lepidoptera > Tortricidae > Archips > Archips xylosteana. The sequence continues at coordinate 4,731,184 of OX387349.1, forward strand.
TTTTATTTTGGGAGTGTCTGTGGATTGGCTGTATTTACTATTTAGTGATGAAGAAAACAATATTAGTTAATTTATAATTTAGTAATTGAATTTAACGGTAAATTCACGGACAATTAAAGTTGTAATTTAAACAGTGTATTTGTTTAGTACCGTAACCATTATTTATTAGCGTCAATCCCAAGCTAATCGCTACAGACTATGTAAACACATTCCATATTTTAAAAAAGTATGGTGGCAGAACAGCTTTTCAAATACCTAATATGGCCAAGGCAGAAGTTTCAAGGAAAAGTTTGTACATACAGGTATAGTCCAAAAGTGACAGGCAGGGTCCAGTTGCCCAAGAAGCTTGGTACCAACTAGTAATGAGGTTGTACTTGACGATTATGTAAGCAAAATTATGTGTTGCAGATTTGCAAGCGTCCATTGTGTTGGTACCAATATTTGGTCAAACGATCAGATAAATACAACTCTTGCTCAAATATTTAAACATGTTTAGTGCGATATCTTTTAAAGAATACCATTTGAGAGATGAACAAATAACTTTAGTCTTCTGTTTTCTCTTTCAAAGGATAAATAAATTTGCAAAGCTCGACTTGATTTGAAATGCATGTTTATCTTTTCGTCTGCTGTAGAAAACTTAACAAATATACTTCGATTTAGAAAACAAATAAACTCTATTGAGTTCTCTGAATTTGTAAATCTTTCTAGTTTTCTTCGAGACCAAAACAGATTAATACTTTTAAACCTAAACCAATATTGGACCACAATTTGGTGGCTCAGCAAATATTGGCGTAATTGAGTCAGATTAAGTAGAAAATATTACAAACTAAATTAAAAACTAAACTAGATCTAAACAAACAAAAATAGATCAAAATATTTTATTCTCTATTTTGTTCGTAGTAGATCAAACTCAACTCAACTTTCGTGACGCTACCTAATCTTGGCTATCAAGATGGTGTGTTAACTGCGTCTGCAATCAATAGGTGGCGTTCTCCGAGCAAGGATTGTACTTTAGAATTGTTACCGTAGCCTTTTTTCTCGCCTGAGATTGTAAATGTTTTCGTAAATGTTTTTCTAACGCAGGCAAAATCGCTTTCTTTCTTTCTTTAAAAAATGTAAGGATATTTTTTGTGGAGTTAAAAACAGCAGCAATACAGCCCCACATAGCTAAGAAGGATAGCTAAAAACCTGTTCACAATCTTCAAAAGGACACCACAAACTTTCATCCACGTTGCTGCCAGTAGTGAAGCAGCAGTAGTAGTGGTGCAGTAGTTCATTATGCTGAGTGGGGCCCAATTTATACTATTCGATGATTTATATTTGTATCTTTTCCTGTCAACTGTATTTCCTGTGTATCGAATATGTGTAAATCAACATCTCTCTCTCTCTCTCTAGTAACCGATGGCCATTACAAACCTGTCACATTGACAAGAACAATGACAGTACCACGTAAATCTAAAATGAGTAATTCCACATTTTCGTGTTTCAATTAGTGTCGAAACTTTGTCTTTGCAAGCAACCAACCTTGGTTCAAACAATTGGCGAAAACATTGGCGCAATTGGATCAGATAAGTAGACTATATGATTATCTGACTCGCAACATATGATTGAAGAGTAATGGCATGCCAGTGGTCAAATAAACACTCGCGGAGTTAGTGGCAGAGGCTCGTGAATTATCGATTGCATTGTTCCACTGCCATTAACGATTTCGTTTGTATAAGTAATTGGTGTGGTCCGCACTGACATTTAAATTAAGCCGTTTGCTAAAGGTTACATTTAATTTTGTTTGAATTACAGCGTATTCTTTGCGGCCTTTTGTTTGTGTACCATTATTTATTACGCTATAGTTAAATTTAGAGCGTTTGTAAATTGCTTTGCGTGTGTCAATTTGCGGTCGTTTCAAATTTATTCGAGCAAAATATATCGCAGCTAGAATGTTGACGAGTTGGCAATTAAATGAAATTTGATGTCTTAAACCAACTGGGAGCGTGCGAAGTGATTTTGACTGTACATATTTAAAACAATATTCAATGTTTTTACCTCTAATATATATATTCATCCATTGAGTCCTAGCACTATGAGGCTATATAAGGAAATAGTAAAGAGGTTAGTCGACGTCACAGGATACCGAAGAGCTTGCTGCAGCTGCCTCGGACAAAGAATTAGCTTAGCTATTCAAAAAAAAGTTGCCAGTATCTTTGGAAACTTGCCTAAGGGGACTCCTTTTTATAATGTGTTTTAGTTATTATTTACACGGAACACAGCTTGGAGGTGAAATAATTATTAAAAGGAGTCAATCAATAACCAACTAAAGCATTTAATAAAATTGATACAATTTCCAATTTTGCTCGCGCCCCGCTTCATATTTTCTCGTTTATTAAAATCATTTTCGCTTCTAACTTGCAAAATGAAAATTCAATTGTTTTTACGAGTGAGTCGTTCAGACTACAAAAGAGGTTAGATATTATTATCTCGAGTGAGAACTTCAGACTGTTGAATGAACACAGGCCGTTGAATTTCTTCTTTACAATATTTTTCTACACGCCGTAAAGCTCATGGTAAATTTAAAAACGAAATTTTCTGATAAGTCTCTTTTATAAGCTGTTTTTTGTAAAGCTGGAATAAAGCAATGTTTTTTCTTTCGAATAAAAAACACGCTATAAAAAATAAAAATAAAAAAAAATAATAAATTTCAATTCACTATTCTTATAGTGCAGTAAAAAATCTTAATAAGCAATTATTATATTGTTATATCCAGATCAAAATTTGTAAACAAGTCTAAATATTAATAAAATAAATAATAATAGTTTAAAATATTTTATTGTAAAAAAAGCGTGGGGTGCATGGTGTCAATTGTCAAGGATTATCATTTTGATAACATCTTAAAAAGCACGCCACGCTTTTTTTACAATAAAATATTTTAAACTATTATTATTTATTTTATCAATATTTAGAATTGTTTACAAATTTTGATCTGGATATAACAATATAATAATTGCTTATTAAGATTTTTTACTGCACTATAAGAATAGTGAATTGAAATTTATTAATTTTTATTTTATAAAGCGTGTTTTTTAGTTTTTTTAAACTATTATTTATTTTCTATTTTTTAGTTGCATTTTTTCACAGTGATAGTTTCCATGTGCTAAAAAGAGACACAAAACGGTTTTTTGCTCGTCTTAAATAGAATCAGTCTATCTTATACTTGGTCTTTGGTTCGCACGCACCGCTCTACACTACTAAACGTAAACCTCTTTCTTTCTAACTTTACCCCCCTCACCTACAACACCCCAACCCCCCCAACCCCCTAAACCCAACCTCCCAACATCCCCCAACCAATTTCCCCAACCCCCCCCCCAAACACCTAACCCCAACCCCTACAACCTTACCCCCAACCCCCTAAATCCCCCTTACCCCCTCCTCATTTTCCAAACCCCCAACCACCTAAACAGACCATCATCATCCATCATCAGACCGTGGTTACCATATGGGATCAAAGTGCTCGTCAAGACGAATCAAACGAGCCCAAACTCGATGGGGTTGTGTCGTTTTATTGTGGAGTGCCTTTGGCCATCTTCCAGCTCCATTATCAGACCCTGGTTACCATCTGGGATCAAAGTACTCGACAAGACGAATCAAAAGAGCCCAAACTCGACGGGGTTGTGTTGTTTTATTACAGAGTTCCTATGGCCACCATCCAGCTCCATCATCAGATCAGCTCCATGTTACCATAATATTGCATTGTCATCCAATTTACACATACGTGCAAAATTTCAGCTCAATCGGAAACCGGGAAGTGGGTCAAAATCGCGCCCTAAGGAGTCGGTTACAAACATACATACATACAAACATACATACAAACACTCGAACAAACATACAGGTGAAGCTAATATAAAGCGTGTAAAACGAGATCAAAATCATCCGATTCATCCAAGAAATATCGATATAAAACAAAGGTTCCTGCCTTCCCAAATTATGCATCCTGTTTTTACGCGTTTTTTCAAATAATGTTTTTTACTTCGTTATTGAACCGTATGAAAAACGAAATTCCATACATCATTCATTACATGACATGCAAAGCGCTATCACAGTTGTAAAGTCATGTTCCGGAGCTGAAAGAACCCCAGGGAAAGCGGCAAATTCACTCATTGCGTCCTTCCGTAGGGGGCTGCGTACTCCCACGGGACATTAGTTAAGCCCTGGCTGATATTATAACCTTTAACTCAACGGAATAAACGCTATTATTGAAAGGCAGATTATTTCGTGTAGAGGAAGGTGTTTCGTACTAGATCTGCCGGAAATGAAAGCAAATAGGTTTTAAATTAGGAGGCATTGAAAAGTATGGGGAATTTTTTGTCGTGAAATTGTGATAATTATTGATGAAATTTTAGGTGATTCTTATATTTTTAGTGCTGAAAAGGAAGTGCATAAAATCACTGTTAACAAAATCTTACTCGATTTTTTTGCCTTCGCAACAGAAATTGATTCGTGATACAAACAGCCAGTTTTCTATTGTTGTGTTAATACAATATACAGGAAGAAAAAAACTCATCGTTATTTTTAAATCGCAAGCTTTTATTTAACTTGCAATCTTTATTAAATTTGTTTGAATGTTTTTAAGGGTCAAATCTTATAATTCCAATTTCACCCACCTCTAGTGATCAGATTGACTTAAAAATTGGATTGAAGTTGTTCCTAAATCCTGGTGGATTTATGTAGGTATACACATAAAAATGAAGCACACGGTAACCCGGTTTAATGTACCCGTTTTCAGAAATAAAAAAGTTTTTTCATCATGTCGGGTCAGGTGCAGGTGCCTCTACCTACTGACCCGCTTTATAATCCATCACGGGCAATTATTAGAAACTGCACATATAAGTAAATTTCGAAGCGAAGATTCTGCATATTAGGGTTTTGATTTAGTAAAAAAAATTCGTTAATGGTAGTCTCTTATGTGCTTGTACCAATATCAATGGATATGTATATTTAAAAAATCATGTCGTAATGCCCATAGTGGTTTAGCTATCGATGAACGGTGTTCCATAAATTGATCAGGAAATTATTGACCGATATCCAGGGTGCAGTGGCCCAAGCACTGCTGTTACCCCCGGACGATATCCAGGAGGGAATTGCAACTCTTGGGCACACATTACGGGGTTGGTCAAGTTGGCTTTAATGTAGATATACGTTCAACATGGTGTTATTTAATATGAATAGGTCATAGTAATGGACTAAGGCAAGAAAGTTTACAATTCTGTCAAATATTGCGGCCTCGTAATTCTTGATGATAACTTCTATGGTCAAGCTTAATTTTACACCGTTCACGCCTATTTCTCAGACTTTACATTGAGAACCTTATAATTTCTACCTTGGCTTATAAATCTATCTTATTAACTACAAACCGACAGTGCAACACCCAACAACCAGGTTAAACCACCATTACGCGGCACCACAACTAACCCACACTTCTTCAAATTTGAAGAAAGCCAATTATTATTGATTTACCGCCGCGCTTTAATATCGCGTGTTGTTTATTGCTAACCCTCGGAATCTAGCTGTGAAACTTCATATTATCCTTTTTGCTCTTACTGCGTTGCGATTTAGTAGAAAAGAGACGGGTTTAGTTTAGAATTGAGTTTTTCGGAGCAGGATTGAGTTATAAATCCGTGTGGCGTGCCGCGAATGCTTGCGAAGGGATACGTATCGATTTATACCCTTTATTCCGTGTTTGAGTGCTCAATTAACACGTATTCAACGTTGACCTTCACCTCACAGACGTGAATAGAAACCTACACACTTAGTTTATACCTTTCAACGTTGTGTGAACCGAATAATATCCTCTTGGGTAGCCCGATGTGAGCCTTTGATAAGGCAAACATAACTTACTAACGATTTAACACGGTTTAGGAGTAACGTGTTTCTTCGACCGAATTCTCGAAAAGGGTTTTCGATCCGTCGGGTTTCTGTGCTCGAATTGTAAGATTATTCCACATGGAAAGCAAAACATACTTAAACTTCACCTCTTTATCGAAAACAATTCCAGCTTCTCTCACAATATGCTGGTTCTTGGCATTCTTTCATTTGCTGATCATTTTACGTGAAGAAGACCTCAAATTTATTGAATTATCCTGTACTTATGTAGGTAGGTACTCTTTATTTGTTTTCTTAAAATACACTTAATTAGCAGATACTAGCCTTCCCCCGCTGCTTCGCTCGCGTTGTCATTTAGATCTGGTATTTTAATTGAAATTCCGGGATTCCGCAAAAAAAACCGTGAGAATTTCCAAAAATTTCATCATGACTATCTTCATTAACGATGCCCAAAAAAATACCTTTGCCAAATTCATATTCTAAACCCAGCGGTTGATATTTCAACATTTTATCCCGATCCCGTAGAAATATTGAGATAAAAATTAGCCTATGTGTTATTTTAAAAATCCAGCTATCTGCATGCCAAATATCACCCTAATCCATCAAGTCGTTTTAGCCTGAAAGTACCTATAACAAACATCCAACCGTCCGTCCTTACAAACTTACGTCTTTATAATAAATATACTGTGCTGTTGCCCGCGACTCCGTCTGCGAAGAATTCGTTTATCGCTATCCCGCGGGAACTATGCAATTTTCCGGGATAAAAACTATCCTACGTTATTTCTAAGGTCTTAATCTCCATACCTAATTTCAAGTAAATCCATTGAGCCGACTTGCGCGATTGAGTAACACACACACAAAATTTCACATTTATAATATTAGGTATGCACTGATTTTTCAATCCCCAGATAGAAGTATCAGTCAGATAAATGTAAGCTTTGTCCTTTTTTTTTCTATAACTTGAGATACTTTTATCTGGGGTTGGAAAAATCGACCCTAAGTTTTATTGTAACTAACATATTATGAGTCACGAGCTTGAAATAAACGTTAATTAATCTATCTAATACCTTTAAACGAGCAATTCTTGTATATATGTATATATATATATATATATATATATATATATATATATATATATAATCAGGATCTCGGAAACGGCTCCAACGATTTCGATGAAATTTGGTATGTGGGGGTTTTCGGGGATGAAAAACTGATCTAGCTATGTTTCATTTTCAGAAAATCGCTTTTACTCGTGTTTTCCGGCTATTTTTGTTTGCATTAGAATATAAAGCTAAATTTCGCCGACTTCGAGCAGATCATAATGGCACATTAGAAATCGGGTGGTCGCGGATCCAGCCGACCTCGGTTCGATACCACGTTTTTTTTCAAGATTTTTAGTTTTTTTTTTAAGTTTATTTTTTATGAGAAAACGTCAAGTTTCTTCTTTTGTGAGAAAAAGTTACTTTTTTGTGAGAAAAAGTTATTTTTTGCGAGAAAAAGTTACTTTTTTGTTAGAAAAAGTATTATAGGGAACTCACAGTAACTATAGGCGGCAGCACTAATGCGACAGAAGAGACACTATGCGGACAGTAAAACAAACTTATCAAGGTAAAACATTCAAATTGATGGCACCCTTATGGCACCAGTTGGCAGCACCATCTATGTGCACGTTCCCTATTGGGAGCACAGAACAGGAAAAGCCGGTTGTCTGTAAAGTCGGTTTACGGACGATAGTTTAACGTGACTCACCCCTCCACCCCCTCCGGTGTTTTTGTCAAATATCTTGAAAACGGTGCATCCTACGGCATAATCAATGAAATTTTCATCCCCCCTTAAATGCCCCCGCGCTCCCTCCCCCGCATCCCCTCCCCCCCCTCTCAACCCCCCCCCCCCCCACCCCTCCGGTGTATATAATCAGGATCTCGGAAACGGTTCCAACGATTTCGATGAAATTTGGTATTTGGGGGTTTTCGGGGATGAAAAATTGATCTAGCTTGGTCTTATCTCTGGGAAAACGCTTGGTACCGAGTTTCTGCCCGAGCAGAGCTCGGTCGCCCAGGTACTTTAAATTTAAGTAGGATTACACTCGACACATATCACTACCATTTATTGCTAAAATTACCACGACCGCGGCCGCTGCGGTGTGTTTGAAAGGTTGAGGTAATTTCAGCAATACATATAATGTAGTGATAAGTCCGGAGTGTATTGATAACCGAGAGAAAATCGCGGAAGCTATAACAACATAATACACTTAACCGAATAAAGAACGTAACTTAATGATTTGCTTACGACATTTCATAATTCTCACTTTGCTACGGCGGACATTCTTATCTCCAATCCGACTCCAAGATCGTATTTGGCGCCGTTCCAAATTTTGAGAAATGCCGCTAAGGGGACTCGAACACGGCACGATTCGCCGTTTGACGAACCGTCTGTGCCAAATGCTTGAAGCTGCGTTTTTGGCACAATATTTCGCTATGGACCTGACAAAAGGCTTTAAAGTTATTGCCACTTAATATATTTAAATAAATAAGCAATCATACTTACTTCATCCGACGACGGGATAGCCCAGTTGTTAGAGAACCTGACTACGACGGCTTAAGGTCCTGGAATAAGCAATTATCTGTTTATTTACACCAACCTTTACCCGTGACTTCGTACGCCTAAATCATTAGGTCTAAAAGTCGAACTGAAACTCCGGTATTTTACAAAATTCTCATGACAATTCCCGCAACTTACATCATGATCTTCCTTTATCTAATCTAATACGTTTAAACGAGCAATTCTTCAGGATCATAATCAGGATCTCGGATACGGCTCCAACGATTTTGATGAAATTTGGTATGTGGGGGTTTCCGGGGATGAAAAATTGATCTAGCTTGGTCTTATCTCTGGGAAAATGCTTGGTACCGACTTTCAGCCCGAGCGGAGCTCCGTCGCCCAGGTACTGTTGTATAAAGGACGTTGTTGAAGGAAGGCGGAGAAGGAATTTCCGCTGCCTCTCAAACTTATAGGCTCTCAAGTAGAGGATCGCGAATAACCCTGTGTTTTTTTCTGAAATATAAGTGCAGCGTGGGAACTACTGCCCACCCAAGCAATCTCATTCTAAAAGAAGGCCTGTGCCCTGCCGTGGGACGTATAATACGTGATGATGATATTTTAGATTCCTTTCTAACGTCAAAAACTCGCTGAACACACAATGCATCGAAAGTCGTAATGTTTTCGCTCGAATCCCTGCAAATTCTCACGACGAAATCCGTAACTTCATCACACCCTAAATCAGCTTATGTAATCTTTATATACACTTCCATTTCATATCCTGACCAGTATATACAGCTATGTATGCGGGTGGTTTAGTACACGTCGGCAACAATAGGAGAAGTTTTGGTATTGATAAACGTAATTATCGGAGGGTGATAACTGAGGCGTTAGCACGTGTATCTGTTAGTGGCAACGACGTGGCGAGGTGTAGGTGTGGATGATTTTCGATTTCACTTCATCTATACGGATCCTCCGTTGAGCTACCGAAGTGTTCTCATTGAAGATTTTAACGGCATTTCAAGAATGTTAGCGTAATTCTGTGTATTCTTGACAGCAGACAGTTGTGGAGTTATCTGAAGTAATGAAAATAATTATAGACTGATTTTTGAGCCCCTCAGAAGTAAATAAACTGTATATGAATCTGGGGTCTAGTCGGTAATTTTAACAAAAGAATATTAATAATTTCGAAATTCAAGATAACAACTCAACCTAAATTTTTAATAATTGTAAAACAAGGATTGAAGTGTGGCAACTTTGCCTGTCATTAAAGTGTGCACTGCTGAATTTGTCAAAATTATTTTTTACCCCGGTTACAATGTTATTATTTGCAACAAAAAAAGCTGTGAAACATTTTGTAGTTAGATTTTTCTTCACTAGGTAGGTATTTTGTTTTATAGACAAATTTTGAAAATATAAACCAAAATGCTACCATATCAAATTTGTTTAACATCATTAACACTGATTCGGATTTACGGTATATAGCAAAAGCATTGAATGGTGCAGTGTCCTAAAAAAAGGCCAGAGAGTGCCCACATTGACGTAAACGGTTAATAGTCCGTAATTGAGTAATTGAGGGTATCCGTATCCACACCGGATAAATTTAATGAGTGCAATGCGTTTAAAAAGTTTACAGAACATTTATATTTAATGACCATCATTAACTAATGCCTTGCTTCCCCTAATGGTTGGGTCACCAGGAGCCACAAACGCTATTTTCTATAGCATTATACAGGGTTATTTTTAATTCACTGACATCCTCTTAACCCTGAATTCCTATCACTCAAACAAATGTTTTTTGTTTTACGACTTTTTAAAATGAAGCACTTTTTTTCCCATACAAATACACAGAGTACCGTAAAAATAAGAGGAAATTTCAAATTTTCAAAATGTTATTACACCAAAAATATTAAGTTATGACAAAAGCCGTAAAACAAAAAACATTTGTTTAAGTGGTAGGAGTTTAGGGTTAAAAGGATGCTAGTGAATTACAAATAACCCTGTATAAAAATATTTCTATGTATGTACAGTATGTATATACCTCTGTCTGATACTTTTTCACGATTAAACCGCTGAACCGATTTAAGTGGAATTTTGTATGGAGATAGTTTGAGACCTTGGAAGGACATAGAATATTTTTATCCCAGAAAATTGGATAGTTCTCGCCGGATAGCGATAAACGAATTCTTCGCAGACGGAGTTGCGGCAACAGCTAGTTAACTATATTTAAATACAATTAAGTATAGTTCTCCATTGTACACACAGGTCGTCTGAAACCGGGGGCACTTCTCACAAATCACACCCAATCTCGCGGCGCATCACGACCCGTCAGGGGTACTGGGTGAACTCGTGGTATTGAGGGGCGAGAGCGAGTTAGAGATGAGTATGAGAAAGCATGCTGTGATTTTTTTATGTAACGACCGGATAGCCGAATGGTTTGTGGTGACTGGCCTTATGCCGTACGAAGTTCGATTTTCGCACACACCCAAACATCCCCATAATAGGTTAGAGAATCTGACTAGAAACCTTGAGGTCCCGGGTTGGTACCTTGGTCGGGGGAGATTTGTGTATGAAACGAGTCTTAGATATTTAATACATATAATTAAATAAGTATCTATAGGGCGTTTTCAATAAAAAGTGCACACCTCAGTTTTTTTTTAATGACGAAATTTTAGGTTTTTCTTACTCAGAATCAAATGCGCTATTCACTTTGTTGATTAAAAAAATGTGCCTAATTTTGTGACGACCCATCACTTTATTTTATTTTATTATTTAAGTAAACGCTGAAATAAACAATATCATATTAATATTCTACCACAATAACAGCTATACTATAAAAAAATAGCAATGAACCTATCTCCCTCCCACATAATACATCATTCTCCTGCATTTTTGCTCAATCAGAACAATGACAATGGCATCGTGGAAAGCAGTTCTTCGTGCCCTCCAACTCGCACTCAGCCGCTGTTTTCACGATATATTGCAAACACTTAATGTGCGAACGTAGTAACGCCGCAGTAAAAGCAGTCGTATTGTCCTGCGGCGGCGCGCGAGCTCGTTTGTCTCTCAGGGCTACCTCTAAACTGATCTGGTCTATCACAATATCTTACACCGACCAAAAGGCAACTCATGTTTAGCTGTTATCCTTGCGGAGATTCATTGTACTTATGCACTTTTCTATATCATCCTCCATTTATTTTAACACGCAAAACCACTTCCCCTGCTGCGAAGAAGAATAGAGAATCGCTATGAATGCGAATGAGTGCGCGTGGGTGGGTGTGTGTTCTATGATAAAAAATAGTTACAAAAAAAGTTTTAAGCGTATTAATTACCAGGGATCGGATTAATAAATAAATAAATATTAGGGGACAATCTCACACAAATCGACCTAGTCCCAAACTAAGCAAAGCTTATACTATGGGTACTAGACGACGATAAACATACTTATATAGATAAATAAATACTTAAATACATAGAAAACATCCATAACTCAGGAACAAATATTCGTGCTCATCACACAAATAAATGCCCTTACCGGGATTCGAACCCAGGACCTCTTGCTTCGTAGGCAGGGTCACTACCAACTAGGCTAAAGCGGTCGTTCCACCTATCTATGGATACTCTACGGGGTGACTTAATTTAGCATTAAAGTGGGATCATAATAGGTGTGTAAGGGATTAAATGCAGTAATTGTACTCAATCACAACAATGTTCAAAATTAACAACGTGGTCGCCTTACTGACAAGAAAGAAATGCAAAGATAAACGTAATTCACGCGCGAGACTGTGTTTTTGAAAGTAAACAAAGCAATGGTGCGAAGTTTGCAATCTACTCCAGGCTTGAGGAGGCCTATGCTATGCCCACCAGTGGGACATTTTTAGACTGGAAATGATGATTATCTAAAATCCCTATTTACCTTGGTCACGGCGTCACGCGTGAACGGCTGGACCGATTTCGCTAATTCTTCTTTTGTTGTGTTTGTTATTGTCAGGAGAAGATTCTTATGAAAGAAAATTAAGTAAAAATAGAACGGGGACGAATCCGCGGGCAACAACAAGTTATAAATAAGAAGCACCTGTTTTGTAATTGGCAACCCCGGGTGCGCCGGCGCCGGCGCTCAGCGGAATTGTCCTCGCGCCAGACGCCATTTCCTGGTTCAGATTTGTTGGATGTCTCACAATCTATTCTTTGTTTTTTGATTTAGTGCAATTGATAGCTGCACGGAATCTGCTTGGAATGTACAGTCATTTCGAAAATCGGTACTATCATAACGTTCATGCAAATGCTCTGTGCAATCTTACAATAAATAAACATAAATAAATATTACGGGACGACCTGGGGCTCGATTCAGGACTGGCCCAAAACGGTTTGCGACCGGTAACGGAATCGTTTGAGCGAGGATTGAGATAGGATTCCTATTCAGGAACGCCAAAAAGCACTGGTTTGCGAGAGGTTTGGGCTGAGATTGGGATGAGCTTTATTTTCCTATTCGGGAAGCCACGTCATCATTGTAGGGGAATTATTGGCAGCTGTCAAAGTTTTTTAGAAAACAGAGCGATTGAGGTCGCATTTTCTGTCAAACATATAAAGAACTCTCTAATAATTACTTTGTCAATGCGGGAATATCAAACCATTACAATTTAACTCATAAATAAGAAAAACTAAAACCCCCGAATCCCCGAGAGCCGAGTGCGACGTAGCGTTATGTTGTCTATTCGGCAGGTGCCAAAACGTGGATAGGATTGGACTTCGTAAGCTGTCATTTTTTGTCGTTTCTTGTGTCAAATTAGGATGAGAATGAGATAAATAACGTTTGAGGTTTTGGTATGGTTTTAACTTATCTCAAGCTCATCTCAAAAATAAAATTGAAGTAAGGCGGATTTGTTTGAAATCTGTCTTCAGTTACAAAGAATTAAAAAATATTTGTTTTGAGTCGACAACATGTATCCACAAAACTCGGATTGCAGTGATAATTGGAATTTTTTTAACATGAAACGAAGCTTGACAAATCGCCATCTTGGAGATCACGGTTTGACACGTTGCGATATAATAATGTACACATAAACATGTGTAGTTGTGTGTTTCTGCTTCAGTGCCTTCCTTCAGTGACAGACAGTCGACAGTGTATAGTGTATTTTTGTGAAAATGTTGAATGTTTGTCAAATTTCAATAAAAATAGAAAACGACCTCTTCAACTGCATACTGCTCATTTACCATCTACGAAAACACCGCTTTGCCCTGCTGCCCGACTCAAGAAGATAACGCCAAACTTGAGCTGCTAGCTATCCACTGCTGAAATACAGAATTAGAAGGACTAGAAATTGCGCATCAGTTTATTAGGCAGGAAAGTAGGTCACGGTACATCACCGACTGCAGTGCAATAGAAGCAAATACTTCAATCCAAACTCTTAAGTGATGTTGTTGTATCACAACGGCTGCAGATTGAAAAATCTGTACCTGTGTGGGAAAGCTGCATGTCAGAGGAGTATGTACTCAAAACAAGAAAAGAGGAAAAGTAACAATCAACACCAATAGAAGAAGAAAATTTAGCAATTTTGTGGAATGAACTCCCCGAACTTGGAATAAGTGCGCCTTCAGTGAACTCGTTTAAAAATAGACTGGATATTTATTTAAAAGGACTTAAGATACAAGTGCAGTGATATGCGTGTATCAGTTTCAATGAGTTGCTAGTGTATTATTTTAAAATAAATTTGTATGGTCCAGAAAGATTTGGGTTAAAACAAATTCTGACAAGAAACATGTTGAGCTTTGCAACTATGTGTAATTTCCCCTGTGGAATAATTTTCTAAATGATACAGTTGAAGTCATACAGCCATTGCATCAAATATTGTGTGAACATCAATCTTGCGGTTAATGGCATAGAGTTGTATAGATATTTGTAAACTGTACATCAATTCTGTTAAGAGGATCATCGTTGGGATCACATAATCTTCTCTGTGTGGCCGTGAGCATCACACGTGGGATCAAAAGCTCATTTTTCAGTGTATTGATATTGGGATTGTTTTGGGGGCCCGACTCAAACTGTGCATGCTATTTTGTAGATGATATTCTACATTTATTTACAAAAACTTAACTATTTCAAATTATTAGATACCTAGCAAATACTTGCTAGCACCATAGTAATAGGGTGGTTTTGTGATCATCACTGGTGGATCACTAAATTTGTATAAGGCTTGGGAGCAACATTTTAGTTGAAGTATGGTGGGCAGCCAACATGTTTATAATAAAAATAATAATAACATTTATAATGCCTGGCTCTTAGAGCACGCGCAGACAGAGGCGGTCTGGAGTTCTTAGTTCAGAGTTCTGCGTTCTTTCAAATGTACTGAGTCTCTTACGATAATGCACACAGCAGGCAACTGGAACTCTCGAGTGGTCAAAACACAAAACTGAATGCCAAACTCGGAATTCCAGACCGCTCTCTGGCTGCACGCACTCTTAGAGATCAAAAAGTACTTGACACAACCTAGTTTATAATTTTGACTGGTCAGTGAAAGTCTATAATTTTGTGTCTTATGCATAAAGTAAATTATGCAATATAAATTTGTTTATATGATTTATATACAAAATTACTATGTTACTTTTACCTACATTAATTTGCTTTCTTTACATTAAATAGAAATTGATATAAAATATTGACAGTAACAAGAGTGTAAAACTATAATTACCTACATACATAATTATGAAAGAAAAAATAATTTATCTAAAATGCCATTGGGGCGATGGATATGTTTGGGCCAAGTATGATCCGGACCGGATGGATAGTGTTTAATTTAATTTTGTATTAGTTTAATAAATTAAAATAAATACTTTTTGTAAAACTACATTCATGCAAAGAAATAAATGATTTAGCTTTAAGATAAATGTATTTTGAAATTTGTTTTTTTTTTTTATATTAGAAATTATAAACAAGGTAATAAGATTAAGGGATAAGTTTGCCTGTGTTCATATTTTTTTGTTTTGTGTACCTACAATAGGTAGTTATTTATAGTAAGTTAGATTAAAATACCTACTTGAAATTGTCTTTTTTTATTTTTAATGTATTGTATTCCTGGGTTTATGTGATTATCTTACTATTGTAAAATATTTGGTTACAAAGTGCAGGCATTAGAATTTCATAGATTAAAAGAATAATAATTATTAGAATGTTTTAGAAAATTTTCTTTTTCAATAAATTACTTATTTTACCTTTGTTTTTTTTTATTGCTTCATCCCAGAGTTTAAATCAAAGTTGAGGAATGTTTTATCTCTTTTGACTTAGCTTGTCTATAAGTTATAGTGTTATATCATAGGTACTATTGGTAGTTATCATTTCGAATAAGACATTTATATTTTAAATAAGAACTTATCAATTGCAAATTATTGATATTGTCACGGTCGTAATGACGATAGTATTGATACTCTCTATTGTTTCAGTTTATTGATAACAGTTCAATCGTAGCAATGTAGTTTTTAAAGCAAATGTAATTAAGTGATTAATACCTAAGTAGATAGGGTCATCATCAAGTAGATAGGAGTAGGTATAATGAAAATACAGTCAACAAAACCTAAATTTAGAATTTTTATTCAAAATTACGTTTTTAACAAAAACTTATTAATCCTTAGTATCCCATGTTAGCCCATGGAGGATTTCTCTTAATTGACATAATAATTTCAGCTTAATTTTATTGAAGCCGTGGGCTAGTTTTGTACATAAAATACCAATCTATAAAACAGTAGGTACCGTGACTGACTGACTGCTGGGCTAGAGACTTAAAATTTGGCATAGGGTCAGGGAGGGTACAGTTGCTCGGAGGGAACAGTTGCTCGAATGCAGTGCTGGAAAGGGAAAGGGCTTTATATCTGTCCTCTACGTCAATGAGAAGGGTTCGACACGCGATCGTGTATGAACTAGTCCATGAGTCGCTCTGGCGCCGCGCGGTTGAGTAATAACGTGTTCCGTTTTTTACCCGGCCGAATTTACATTTCACGTAAGTTTCATTTCGTTTTTTAAATAAACTTATGTGAGATTCTTAAGTACTGCTGTTTTTGTCGAAAAGTTTGTCTAATTTATTTAGTATTGACTGATAATTCAATGCTCTATCTAGGTCTATGCGTTTGTTTCTTTTTTGATCTTGATTCCAAAATGGCGTCAGGGTCAACAGTAGCTCGTTTCGGAGAAGTACACAGTGGCTCGCGAGCCACTGTGTACGTATGAACTTGTAAAAATAATACGGACAGTTCAATTTAATAAATTTGAATAAAAAAATGTTGTCCATTGTTCTTAGAACTTCAAATTTAAAACCAAATGACTGCTAATAAAATAAAAGTTAGTACTAGAGGGGTAGAACACAGCGGCTCTATTCCATCCGTAGCCACTGTGTACTGTTAGAACCACTGTATACAGGGGTAGTACACAGTAGCTCGAGCCACTGTGTACTGTTAGAGCAAATGTGTACTTGGAGGTACTAGTCACTGTGTACCTATAGTCACAGATTACTTAATATACGCACCGGCAAAAAATTTGGCCCACAGTCCACCTTTCATACAAACGAGGCTACTTTGATGCCTTATTTCTACACCAGGGTAGTGCCCTGGTTGAGATCTGATGATGGATATCCAGAGCATCGATAATGGAGGTCCGGTGTTCCCAACATACCCAACTGATCCAACAAGCAGTTCACACCACAGAGAGAGAATTTGTACAGCAGCACTGAGATTTTCATTCATTTTATTGCCATTTTAGCTGTTTTTCTAAATGTGTATAATTTCCGTGTTAAACGGAGATTCAATCAGGTGGGTATTTTAGGAACTCTGAATGTCTTTTATCAATGCTCGGAGTAGCCATCATCAGATCACAGCCAAAGCACCGCCTAGTAGAGAACCAAGACATCAAAGTGACTTCGTCTGTATGAAAGGTGGACTGTGGGCCAAATTTTTTGCCGGTGAGTGTAGTTGCTTCGAAACACATACTGCATCCTGTACAAAATCTTGGTACTTACCGCGATTATAGCCACAGATTACTCCTTAAGAATATGTGCGTGCCGACAGTGACAAGAGCTGGCAGTTTGGATAAAAATATTTTTTTTTCTATTTTTTGTTTTACCATTTTGTCGGGATAATTGCTATATATTATATCCATGCAAACTTTCTAACTATTCCCTAAGCTAAGCCACGGACGGACAAAGGGACAGACGGTCGTCGGTCATGGGGAAACTATACCTAAGGGTTCCGTTTTTGCCATTTTAGCTCTGGAATCCTAACAAAAAAAGGATATTTATTGTAATGCGCAGAACACATTGCCATGCTCACAGTATCCTAGCGTTGTACTAGATAAGAAGGTCAACTTTCGAACTTCGCATCGTGCCATCCCGATCACGCTTATAGCTTTTTATAGAAGCGTAAGACGGACAGCACGATACGAACTCTCAAATTGTTATATTTGCTATTAATTCTAGCATAGTCATATTAAAATTTGCCCCCTGTTTCACCATTCACGTATAAAAGTCCAGGCGGCATATTTTTTTCGTGGAACACGAATGAATGTGTGTCGGCGCGCGCTTGTGATAACGTACTAAAATTTCGATCCCAGGAGATCGTCCCCGCGGTAGGTAAATATCGCGCGTAAGTACATGGCATGCAGGAGGCCTGCTATACCTAGTAGTATACAGTGGCTCGATTCCCATTTTTTTAAAAAAAGGTCGTTATCTCTTTTTTGGTGAGAGTAATTGGAAATCTATTTACTACATATAAAACTTAATAATAAACGCTGCTTTGTGCCTACAAAAAATATTTCAGGCATTTATACTTTTCATGCTATAGCCCGTTGAAAAAATTCTAGCGACTGTACCCTCCTTGACCCTACATACTTATTTATTGAATCAGGCGTTACTTTACGGAGGTCCATATTAATGAACTGAAACAATTACTTTGCTCGCCCACGACCTTACGATAGTTACGTTTATGCAAGAAATGTGTGTTCATGCAGTTCCTCCACCTCCACACTACGAACACACAAAAATCACACAAACCCAACCATCATCACCACCAAACTACACTGACGCGTTTCGAACTCAACCAGAGCTCATCCTCAGAGTAAGCACCACAACCGTATGCTACACTACCAAATGTTAAACTCTAGTCGCGGGTGAGCAAAGTAATTGTTTCAGTTCTTACATACTTATAGGTACCTAGAATGTCATAGAGGTGCACTAAGGACGGATTTCCCGAAATCCTATGGTATCTATAGGAAAATATCTAAACTTTGTTTGAAGGGGGTAATTCTGAAACTACAGAGCTGATTTTAAAAACTTTCAGCAACAGAAAGCTACACTATTCCCGAGTGATATACTTAGCTCCTTTTTTTACGGGAAAATGTAAAATTCCCTCGAAATAGAAATAAGTTAATTTAACTTCGGAGCTAATTTTTAAAAATTTTTTCACTAATAGAAAGCTACACTGTCTCTGATCGACATTTAAGCATATTTAAAATAGGTCTAAACAGTTATTACTATCCAGCGGGAACTTCATACTTTCTCGGGATAAGTGTCCTAAACCAGAACAGTGTTAGCTTTCTATTAGTGAAAGTTTTTTTATTTGCTCTAAATGTAGAATTTAGTACCTATTTGTATCCTCTGGGGATTTTACATTTTCGCCGAGGGAAAGTAGGTACAGCTAAATTAGCTACTTAAAACGTTGGCTGCGGCGCTGATTTTTACGTACATTCAGACCGTGCGTTACTTACGCGATACACAGCCCCGCCCGCGCAGGCGGTAAGACGCGTACCGTGCGGAAAAGACATGGTTTCGCAGCCAACGTGTTAATTGTCAGTCAAGAGCTATCCCGCGGGAACTTTACATTTTCACGAAATTATACATATTTTTCAAAATAAAAATCCTGACCGATTGACTGATCCACTCTCACTCACCGATTCATCAAACATTCACGCGAAACCCTTGACCCTGAAAGTAGTAGAAGGCTGAGTGACCAGAGATGAGTGGCTATCTCGCTTTCCACATATTTTTCCGTCGGCTGGTGGGAGATGGTATTCATTCGTGTCTCTAAAGTCATAAAAGGTAATTAATAATGCATAATTGGATTATTTCATTATTTATTAATTTTCAGAATCAGTCTTCGATTCAGAATTATCATTCTACATTTATTTTTATCTTTCAATTAAATAATAACTCAATGTTGAAAACAAATACAGTAAAAAATTAAAACATTAAATAAATAATGACACTCGAATAATACAATTAATTAAATTAATAACTTAAATTACAATAATAATAATTATAAAATAAATAATCTTTATTCAATTACAAGTCCATAGGTCCACAATCAAGAAATAAATAAAATTAGTTAAATAGGGATGTTTCCTAGGTAAAAAAATAATAATTCTTATTAGTCCGTATTTTACATTATCAAAAAATATTAGATACGTAATTTTTCTTTTGACAATTAAACAAAAAATTACGAAGATATGGCGCGTTGAAGTTCCGCGTGACGTCACTTGTTCCTAAAACGCTCATACATAGTGTAGGAACAAGTGACGTCACGCGAAACTTAAACGCGCCATATTTTCGTAATTTTTTGTTTAATTGACAAAATAAAAAATACGTGTCCAATATTTTTTGATAATCTAAAAGACTGACTAGTTAGGAAAGTAGCCAATTGTTATACTTATTAAATTACAACAATAACCTTGAATTAACAATACAGTTGTATTGTTGATCGAAGACAATAACAATAGCGAAAATATACGGATCATTCACGTCTTAAAACGAGTTTAACTCGACATACGACGACGTATGGTGTCGGGAAGAATGGCTACGGATTAGCCCGAAACATGTCCAGTTAAACTCTTTTTAACTCGACATGTTTCGGGTCGACACTCGCGTCGTACTCGTACCTGGCTCAAAAATTCCCATAACATCCGCAGCATTGCCCCGCTATATGGCCAACGCAATCTGCTGAACCAGGTACGACCCGGAGCAAGGGTCGCAGCCCCTGGAGGAGCCATTTCTACCGCAAAAGGTACGAATTCATACGTGGGCTCCAAGGCTGAGTATTTGAGGTGTTTAGACCTTGCGACATTCTCAGCCTCACATCTAGTCTATCTAGTTCGACGTGCAATTCAAGTGAGAAGGCGTGAAGGTAGTCGCTCACGTCGCATCCCAGCATCCCACAAGAGGCAGTGCCATCTCTACCAAGGAAGGGATTATCATTTGCATTATACTAATACTAGCTGTTGCCCGCGACTCCGTCTGCGAAGAATAGGGGTATAAAAAATAGCCTACGACCTATCCTTTGACCTACCAAATGTGGAACAAAAAATTTCATAAAAATCGGTCGAAAGCCATGTCGGAGGAGTTCGATAACAAACACCGTGACACGAGATTTTTATATATTAGAAGAAGAAGCTGGTGCCCGCGACTTCGTCCGCGCAGTAAAGCTGTACGGTCAATCGTACGCTACGTAGGCAATAATTATAATGTAGGTCATGTGAAATGTATTTTTAATATAAAAAGAGTTAGTGCAATAAACGCATTCATTCAATCAGCGCGGTTGTTCACATTATTACCTGCCGCCCTGAGTCAATTATCACCGAATATCATCATTTATCAATCAATTATCAATATCATTATAGTGTAGCCGCTACATTTATTGGTTCTTCGAACCTTCTTTGGACTACGTTTGCGTGTTTCGTGCCGCGGATCCGTAGGATTACAGTGTGTCGTGTCGTTGCAGTTTTGAAAAAGTGCCTTAGTGTATCCGGTTTCCCTGTGTGTTAGCAAATCGGTTCGATTGGCCTCCCACAAGCGGGTCTCACCAATTGGATTGAGAAGGTGCAATTACTACACACATTTCAACCATCCCGAGGCACTAAGAGAAAACCCATCGACACCAATCATATTTATCACCGTTATACAGAAGTAGTACAGACCGGATCTTTATCATCCAACAAATTTAATTTTATATCAGAATGGACACTCTGTGAACCCGTCAAAGTCGGATCATTCAGGAGATCGAAAGGATTTGCATTAATTTCGGCAAAGATGGTTATCATTTATGGTGGAATGGTCGAGTATTATGAAAGGGAAAGAAAGGTCATATCAACATATCAAATCTCCCGTCAACACAAGCCCCAAACTAAAGAAGCCAAGGCGAAAGATAACGCTGGACCCCGATTTGAGATTCCTATGAGCAGTATGGAAAACCGAGGTACTGTACCATGCGGTCCTGTAGAAGAAATGTTATCTCAACAGAGGACAATCTTCAGAGCCTTCGCACGTATCGCAAACCGTATTAAGTTAGAAAGCATGGTAGAAAAATGGGAAATTGAAGACCATCTGACAGATCTGCAATATCGCTGGCGTGTTATTGATGAATTACATTTGCGTATCGATAACATGTTACAGGGTCGGGATGAAGATTATGATTCGGAGTTAGGAAGAATCGAAGATGATTTTAATAACATTCGAAAATTACTTGTTCTAGCTAACGAACTGCCCTTTTTATAACCTCCAAAATTCCGGAATACAACCACAATTTAGCAGTCGAGAGCTAAGTTTATTGGAACAAAATCAAAATATAATTAGAAACTAGAACTAAATATAACTTAAACTAAAAGTACAAAGTAAAAATATCGTCTAAATTTTCGGCCACAGACCAACCCCAAGATACTGGCCGCGTTACCTCTCTGAATTACTATTCCTAATCTTTGTGAGAGGTAAGTGCCAGCCCTTGGGTCGTCTGAGGCCAAAATCAGGAGTGTAGACAAATCCTTAATGAAAAGTTTAGTGTCTTCTGCCCATGGTCCCATTGTCTCAAAAGTAAGCGAAAACAGTTTTATCACAAACTGAGTTGATCCGCCCATCTGCACCAATCGACACCCAAGGTGGAAATTCCTACGTTTACCGGGAAATACGGACATTGGCCTACGTTCTTCGACCTCTTCACGGAAACCATTCACAACAACATTGGACTAAGCAAATCACAAAAGATGCAGCACTTAAAGAGCAAGGTCAAAGGTGAAGCTGAACGGTTGATCCAACATCTGCAAATGTCATCAGAAAATTACGATACAGCCTGGGAGGTTACTTAATTGTTCATCGCTACAATAATCCTCACGCTCTCTTTTCCAATCAAATCGAGACATTTTTGAATTAACCCGCAAACAAACATCATTTGAACTCAAACGCCTGCATGATACTACAATGGAGTGTATATATGCGATTCATAACTTAGGAATAGATACTACCACATGGGATCCACTTCTTGTCCATTTAATTGCGAAAAAATTGGATAACGATACCTACACAAGGATTACAAAGAAGCCCGCAAATCGTCAAGAGACTTGCCGTCGTTCGACGAGCAGATGCACTTCATAGAAAGCAAATGTACAGCTCTTGAGCCCATCAATAAGAGAGACTAACATGTACTTATCAGAAGCCACCAGCAACATGGTCCCGCAGCCATAAGAATAAATAAGAACATAGGTAGAAAGGAAACTCCCGCTCCGGCCGAGTACTCTAATATCGCGACCTTTGAGTCCGGCCGGAGCGGGAGTTTCCCTTCTACCTATGTTCTTATTTATTCTTATGCCGCAGCCTCAGTACGCGCCAAAGGTATCCTAGATCAATCGCAAATTTTAGAGAAATTATCAAACCGCACCTACATATATATACGCCACAATGTCCACTTTGTCACGGAACCCTTGATTTATTCAGATGTAAAAGGTTCCTTAATTTATCATCGGAATGCAAGTTGAAGACAATTGCAAAACAACAAATATGCCTAAACTGCTTGTATAAGCACTATGACAAGCCGTGCATTTCGAAATGCCGCTGTAAATATTGCGAAGGCAAGCACAATTCGATTATTCATAACGATATCATACAAGTACAGTCACCCGCAAATCCCGCAATAAAATATTCATCATCCAAGACAAATCAATCGCCGAACAACGTGATCGAGACAAAGTCGCCTAATGACAAACAACACAACGTAGGTCGCGTGGCCGCCGAAGATGAAGAAATTCTGTTGACTGCTTTATCATTAAAGGTTAAAGCAGCGGACAATACTCATATCACATTGAGAGCGCTCCTTGACCAGGATTCACAAATAACATTGATTTCTGAAAATGCCCCACACATGTTGGGATTACAACGACATCGCTTCCAAGCGTCGGTATCAGGAATAGGAGCATCATCCAAACAGAAAAAAGGAATAATAATCTTGGAATGTGAATCAATTTATGGAGGCTATCAATATTGACACAAGCCTTAATCATATCACGAGTACTATACGCTGCGGCAAGTTATACAGAAGACCGAAGAGTATAACTTGCCGCTATGTAGCGCTATCTAGCGTTTGTGGACTACGACAAAGCCTTTGATTCGGTCGAAACATGGGCGGTGCTCGAGTCTCTCCAGCGGTGCCATATTGACTACCGGTACATCGAAGTGTTGAAGTGTTTGTATAAAAATGCCACTATGTCGGTTCGAGTGCAGGAACAGAGTTCGAAGGCGATTCCCTTGAAAAGAGGCGTAAGACAGGGAGATGTAATATCACCGAAACTGTTTACTGCCGCTCTGGAGGACGCCTACAAGCTCCTGAAATGGAAAGGACTAGTCATCAATGTCAACGGCGAATACATCACTCACCTTCGGTTTGCCGACGATATCGTGGTCATGGCAAAATCGATGGAAGAACTCAGCACGATGCTTGAAGACCTCAATGGAGTCTCTCGACGGGTAGGACTCAGGATGAACATGGACAAGACGAAAGTTATGTCTAATGTTCATGTTGTCCCTGCCCCCATTGTGGTCGAGAACTCGGTTCTTGAAGTTGTTGACGCATATGTATACCTAGGACAAACCGTCCAACTAGGTAGGTCCAACTTCGAGAAGGAGGTCAATCGGCGAATCCAACTCGGATGGGCAGCGTTCGGGAAGCTCCGCAACATCTTTTCGTCCAATATACCTCAGTGCCTCAAAACAAAAGTCTTTAATCAGTGTGTGTTGCCAGTGATGACATATGGCACTGAGACGTGGTGCTTTACTATGGGCCTGATGAATAGGCTCAGAGTCGCTCAGCGAGCTATGGAGAGGGCTATGCTTGGAGTTTCTCTACGGGATCGAATCAGAAACGAAGGGATCCGTAGAAGAACTGGGGTCACCGACATAGCCAAACGGATTAGCTCGTTGAAATGACAATGGGCAGGCCATATAGCACGTAGAACAGATGGCCGTTGGGGGCCAAAAGTTCTGAAATGGAGACCACGGACTGGCAAGCGCAGCGTGGGACGTCCACCAACGAGATGGACGGACGATTTGGTGAAGGCCGCAGGTTCAGGGTGGATGCAAATCGCTTCCAATCGTAATGATTGGGCATCAATGAGGGAGGCCTATGTCCAGCAGTGGACGTCCTACGGCTGAAATGATGATGATGATGATGAGTACTAAACGACTTGCCTAACGCTTCGTTCACTAAACGTTCCTGGCCACACCTGCCAAATATCAAACTAGCAGACCCTGAGTATAACATATCAAAACCAATTGATCTACTTTTAAATGCAAGCGTTTACTCAGAGATTATCATGAATGGACTGATCAAGGGTTCACCGCTAGCTCCCATTGCCCAGCAAACAGAGCTCGGATGGATTTTATCAGGCATCGTTAAAACGTTTAACTGCAACGTAGTTATCAATCAAACGGACGACTTAACAAAATTCTGGGAGGTGGAGGATATTAACCAGTCTTCCTCCACTATGACAGAGCAGAGCCAGAACGATTTTGTGAAGAATATTATCAAGCGACAACTCGACGTCTTTACAACGGCAGATATGAAGTCACTCTACCGATGAAGCCAGGCTCCGAAGAAAACCTTAGAGCATCCAGATCGAAAGCCGTCATACAATTTAAACAATTAGAGAAAAGAATGACAAAAAATAGATCATTATCTATCAGACACGTACTTATAGAAAATTCATTAATGAATACAAAGAATTACAACACATGCGCTTAGCTGACCCTATGACGTCACAGTTAACGTCACGTTGTTACCTACCGCATCATGGCGTGTTGAAATTGGATTCTACCCCAACCGCATTACGAGTCGTTTTTAATGCATCGGCGAAGACATCGTCAGGCTACCAGTCTCAATGATTTGATGGAATGTGGTCCAAATTTACAGCAAGATCTTCAGGGCCTCATCCTCAAATGGAGGACGCACAAATACGTCGTGACCGCAGACATTGAAAAGATGTTTCGTCAAGTCCTTATAAGAGAAGCCGATCAACACCTACAAACTATCATTATGGAGGAACTCGCCGGAAGAATCTCTTCGTGAATATCATCTGACAACCGTGACTTACGGTACTAAGGCAGCCCCTTCCTAGCGATGAGAACATTGAGACAGATTTCTAGAGATAACGCAACTCAGTGCCCTCTATACTAAACGCCGTATATAGATTCCAAAAAAGTTACCAAAGGTGGCCGAACGTAACTGACACAAGTGTCATTGTCATTGTGACCTTCCAGGTGTAACCAACCCATGCACATTAATAAAAAATAGTCATAATAATATTTTGTTGTTATTTAAGTGTAAAGATTATCCCATGTTTTTGATGTTTCCTATAAGTATACCTACGCATACCGTATTGTGTACAATGTGTGTTGCACATGAATACCTTGGTTTTGAACTCTATCCATGTGCCAAAATTTATCACAATCAATTGACTTGAATTGACACTCATATGACTTCTAGGACGCTTCCTTGGTGGAGAAGGAGGAAGATTCTCGTCCCTGTGAGAGGGACCTGAGGCCGTATTGTCTAACGCTTCTGACGCTTGCCTTCGCTTTCACCATCTCTTTCTGTCATCAACTTATACCGTTTGACAGAAAGAAATAGTGATTGCGAAGGCAAGCGTCAGAAGCGTTAGACAATAAGCCTGCAGGTACCGGTTCCATGTTACTTGCTTAAATGCAAAACCCACGAACAAAACATAATAACAAAACTTAACAGGAAACAAAAACTCAACAACGACAAAAACAACAAAAAACAACAAAAATTATCACGAGTACAGAAAGCATTCGATCAATCCAAACGTCAGATGCCGAATGAAACAATTGGAGATGTCATGGTGGTCCTGTGGTCGCCATGTTTACCATAAAGTTTGGCATACGTGATTTGTTGTCAACATTTCTATGTGCACATCAAAAATATTTGTAAATAGTATATAGGTACGCAAATTACATCATTAATGTATCCAAATGTTGTTTAAACCTGAAGTATTACCACTGTAATATGAACTTTTCTTCTACAAAACAGTTACAACCAAATATCTGTAGGTGAAATTAATATTGATATTAAATTATTTATTTATGCGGTTGCGTTTAATTTTAACTTAACAATTACATATAAATAAATTACTTATGTATTATATTTAGAAAAGTTAAAACTTAACGATGAAAAACTTTTTCATTTTATTGGCAACACACTGGTAGTTTTTTTGGATTCTATATACGGCGTTGAGTATAGCTGTAGCAGCCCTAGAGAACTGCTTCTATACTATACTGATGACCTCATGACAGGCTATGACTCACTGGAGCAAGTAAAAGAATTACAAAGACAGTTAATTCAAGTCTTAACTGGAGCAGGTTTGAACCTTCGCAAGTGGTCCAGCAATAACGCAGATCTCATTAAATTAAACATTCCATTTGACTTCAAGGACACAGAATCTAGGAAGACGTTAGGCCTCTAATGGAATCCCGCATCAGACGCCTTTACGTTTATAAATAGAATAGAGTATCAGAAGGGCCAAGGTGATCAGACATTTCAAAAATTTATGACCCCCTGGGATGGCTTTCTCCTATCACTATCAGAGCAAAGATTCTGTTCCAGAAAACCTGGTTAACCAACATAAAATGGGATGAACAGCTCCCCGCAGACATCCTCAATGAATGGCGATGCCTGCAAGAAGACTTGAAAAACATTGAAAACTTCAGTATTTCAAGATACTTAGGCGAAAAGGAATCATATCATTTGCACGGCTTTTGCGACGCATCGGAAAAAGCTTACGCTTGCGCTGTGTATGTAGTAACAACTAACTATAAAGGTGCATACACATCGCGCATTGTTGCCGCAAAGACAAAGGTAGCTCCTCAGAACAAGAAAGTATCATTACCAAGATTAGAGCTCCTTGGTAGTTTGTTGTTAGCACAGCTCATAAAGAAGATTATCTTATAATTAAAGTGCGAATTCCCCTTGTCAGTAGCGACATTTACGAACTGGATCATATTATCACTGTGCCACAGAAGAAGGGCAAGTACATACAGCACGTCATACCAACATTTTCTTACATAGCCTTCGACTTAAAAAGAGAGATGGTGTTCTTCTTATCATATAGTGATATACAAAGATGTACCTATGCACTCATATGGACAGACTCCTGTGCACAATTGACAAACTCATTTACGATGTAAAAAAACCGGTTGTCTGTAAAGTCGGTTTACAGACGATAGTTTAACGCGACAACGTCATAACAAAACATTCAAACCCCCCCCTCGCACCCCCCCGCATTGAAAATTAACCGAGCGCTAGTACTAAGACTGTATTATGTAATACGAGCTGCTGCCCGCGACTCCGTCTGCGAAGAATTCGTTTATCGCTATCCCGCGGGAACTATGCAATTTTCCGGGATAAAAAGTATCCTATATGTTAATCCGGATTATAAACTATCTGTGTGCCAAATTTCATCACAATCCTTCAAAACGTTTTTTTTTTTTTTTATGTTAGTGAAGCCAGACAAACGAACTGTTGTTAAACCTGATGTTAAATGAACACCACTGTCCATAGACACTCGCAGCGCTTTACGCGATACCAGTGCGTTGTCGGCCCTGCAGAAAATTGTACACTCGCCTCTTAAAGGCACCCAGGTCGTAACTCGACGGGAAGACCCCAGCGGGAAGCTCGTTCCAGATTTTGCAAGTTCGTGGCAAAAAAGACCGCTTAAAACGCACCGTCGAAGACTGCCATTCATCAACATGATGTCGATGAAATGAACGCTTACGACGGGAGGATCTGTAATGGAACCCCGCAGCTGGAATGAGGTCAAAGATTTCCTCAGAACATTCCCCGTTGTAGATCTTATAGAACACGCAAAGGGAGCTAACGTCTCTGCGGAGAGCAAGAGGATCGAGTTTAACGGAGAGTGAGGGGTTGCCGACAACTCGGCACGCCCTGCGCTGTATGCGATCAAGTGAAAGCAGCTGATATTGGGGTGCGCCAGCCCAGAGATGAGAGCAATACTCCATCCTTGGCCGAAGCTGTGCCTTATATATCTGAAGCCGCTGCTTTGGAGTGAAGTATCGCTTAGAGCGGCCAAGCACGCCCAACATTTAAGCAGCCGACTTGGTTTTACCTTCCAGGTGATCTTGGTTTTAGCGTGAAAGAGTAACAAACATCCATCCGTCCATCCATACTTACATACTTACAAACAATACTTACAAACTTTCGCGTTAACATGTTAAGCTAATTTCAATAATTTTGAAAATTCCCACGGGATAAGGATAAATCAGGATTTATATACTCAAATCAACTGGATCCTATCTCCGTAACTATAATTACTAAACTTTTCAAATTCAGTATAAACGTAAATGGTCATACATAATAGCAAAAAAACTTATTGCAGGAGTTTTGGAAATTCCTGTGGGATAGATAATCTCTGAAACATGCGATCCGATAAAAAAAATCTTTTACCAGTAAAAAGTTACACTATCCTTTATTGACATAGGCTACTTTTTTCCGGGAAAATGCAAAATTTTCAAGGGATAGAAAAAAAAAATTCAACTTCGGAGCTCATTTTAAAATGTCTTTCGGCAATAAAAAAGATACACTGTCCTTGATTAACATAGGATGCTATTTTCCGGATAAATGCAAAATTCATGCGGTATAGAAAATAGTAAATTTAGCTATGGGGCTGAGTTTAAAAAAAATGACCAATAGAAAGCTACACTATCCTTTATTGGTATAAGATAGGCTAAACTACTATTTATTCGGTAAAATGCAAATTTCCCGTGGGATAGAAAGAAGCGAATATCACTTGGGGGCTGATTTGAAAATTTCTTTCACCAATAGGAAGCTACACCAACCATTATTCACATAGACTACTTTTCTCCGTGAAAAAGCAAAATTCCCACGGGAAAAAAATAAGTGAATTGAACTACGGGGCTGATTTTAAAACTTCTTTTACCGGTAGAAAGCTATACCTTTAAGGACATAGGCTACTTTTTCTCGGGGAAAATGCAAAATTCCCGCGGGATAAAAATAAGCGAAAATTTGCATAGAATAAGGACAAATTTGTTGAAATTCCCACGGGATAGAGAATGAACGGGATTTATAATATTCACTAACTGATACTGATGATGATGAAATGATGAAATGATAATAATGATGGATGTTGCCGTTGCCGGATTTTTGTTTTATACAATGAAAGAGATGAAGAAGCTTTACCACTAATTGGAATTCTACGCGGACGAAGTCGCGGGCAAAAGCTAGTAAATCATTAATTAATTAATACGTAGTTAAAGAAATTTTTGATCAAACTATTTAGACGTAAAAAATTATTTAACTTTTTTATGAGTATAAAATAAATTGTCTCTGGTATCATTGCGAATCATCATCATATCGCGATAATATCATCCTGATACTATTAACTGTATATGAAGAGTGCGGAGCGGAACAACTGCACAAACTCTTGCACGAAATGGAACGTTAAATCTGGAGTCCCTCATTACGCTCAGGATTCAATATCGCACCCGTGACATAATACAGTGCTTTATCCCCTTGATGTACAATCTACTATTTAATATATAACTATAAATTAAAAATTTTAAAAACCCCTAACGCAATTATGTCACTCGTATGTTTGAACATTAAGTCAATGCCCGTTATGCGTCTAAGATCCCTTCCGCAGCTAACAAAAGAGCTGATAACTTTGAAACGGCTGAACTGATTTTGATGAAAAATATATAAGAACCATTGCCAAGAAACCTGCTTTCTATTAAAAAAAACCGCATCCAAATCGGTCCACCAGTTTAAGAGCTATGATGCCACGAGACAGACAGACAGACAGACAGACACTCACACGTAGCGGTCAAACTTATAACACCCCTCTTTTTGTGTCGGGGGTTAAAAAACAGTAAGTGCAATAAACTCATTCAATCAGCGCGGTCGTTCACATTATTACCTGCCGCCCTGAGTCAATTATCACCGAATATCATCATTTATCAATCAATTATCAATATCATTGTAGTGTAGCCACTTACACCGCTATAAAAGCCGTCCGTAGTAGATCCATTTAGTAGTTTCGAAGATTAGCGTGTACATACAGACAGACAGACAGACGCATGATTTCTACTGTTTTATTATATGTGTAGAAAGAAGAAGAAGATTTAAACGACGATAACTTTTTTCATTGTTACCCATTTTAATAAAACAAAGCTTAAAGCGTATCACACACAGCGCAGATGCGGTAAAATATCTGTACCTGAACGGATATCTGTCAATATCGCTTTCTATACAATTCAATGGAGGACCACACACAGCGCAGATGCGGTAAGATTTTTATCTGCGTATCTGTGAGCATCGACATATATCGACAGAATCCGACAGATGTGAAGATTTTATCTGCAGATAACTACAGGTGGATGCGCAGAGGCACACTTTCATCATCATCATCATCCCAGTCTATATTACGTCCCACTGCAGAGCACAGGCTTCCTCTCAGAATAAGAGGGTTTGGGTCGTAGTTCCCATGGGGGATCAGGGCGGATTGGGAACTTCAGTGTATAATAAAATAAATATGAAGATTACGTACTAGGGACTTAAGCAAACAACAAGTCATCCTTGCGTAGAAATGCATTTTCGCATTTTTTTACATTTTGACGTGAAGAGAAATAAAGAAAGTGTAACGCTCTTTTATTGAAAATTCATTGTAGCCTATCTATCTCTCAAAGGGCCGGCGACGCACCTGTGACACCCTTAATGTTGCGGGTGTCCATGGGCGGCGGTGATTGCTCCCCATCAGGTGACCCGCATGCTCGTTTTCCCCCTTTTATATAAAAAAAACACCGTGTATAAGCAATCCGCACCACAAAACACGTCTACTCAGCTCCAAAATTTTACAGTGAATGTAAAACCTCGCATCTGCACTGTGTGCGATACCTGCAGACGGATAAGTTTTTATACGCAGATAAAACCTTACCGCATCTGCGCTGTGTGTGATACCTGCAGACGGATAAGTTTTTATACGCAGATAAAACCTTACCGCATCTGCGCTGTGTGTGACACGCTTAAATGTTGCCCCAAGTTAAGCTTCACATAATATCTGCGAAAAGCGCAAGAAAATCCATTCAGTAAATACTTTCGGAGATTAGCGTGTACATACAGACAGACGCATGATTTCTACTGTTTTATTATATGTAAATATAGTTTTGTGTTGAAGCTGTTGGCCATGGGCGAAGCCAGTCGGATCAGATCATCATCATCATCGTTTTCGATAGCAGGTATAATCTTGTAATATATAAAAATCTCGTGTCACGGTGTTTGTTATCGAACTCCTCCGAAAAGGCTTGACCGATTTTTATGAAACTTTTTTTCTATATTCGGTAGGTCTAAGAATAGGTTCTAGGCTATTTTTTATACCCCTAGGCTAGGTGATAAGAAACAATTTATATGGCAAAACAATGTTTGCCGGGCCAGCTAGTAATAATCTATTAGAACGGGCAGGGATGCCTGGCTTTGAATTAATTTGGGCAAGTCCCTTGGATCATGGACCCTTATCCACAGAAAAAGGCACATTCGGTTGAGAGCCCGTTTATGAATATCTCTTGCGGTCCTTATATTGGCTACGTATAGAACATCACCCTTGCCGGGACCGGGATATAGTCTGGTGACTCAGCTCATGCGCCGTCGTCCTTGATGATCACGAGTTCTCCAAGCTGAAGGTCGCGTTGTCTGTTGCTCCACTTGTCCCGTTGTTGTAGCTCAAACACGTATTCGCTCGGTCAGCGAATCCAGAAGTGCTGGCACAGCTGTTAGATAACCGCAGGTAGTGGTCCAGGCGGTTTGGGTTGTGATCTTGCAGCGCAGGCACCGGTAACGACGTCAGCGACCTGCCAACCAGAAAGTGCCCGAAAGTAAGAAGGGAAAAAGTCATTGGAGGAAGTGGAAAGAGGGGGTAGCTATTATTAGGTAACATTGAAATTCGTCGATTTTCATTTCATCGAAAACTACCACGAATTTAACACGATATATATGTCTCGTGTCATAAACAATAGATCGGAGCAGTCTCATAGTCATCATCTCGACGTATATAGGTCCCACTGTAGAGCACAGGCCTCCTCTCAGAACGAGAGGGCAGCAGCGGAGGTTTGCAGCGATCTTATTTAGCTTTATAGGTGTATTGATCTCAAAAATCAGATGTCTACAATTTTCTGTCATTAAATTACGAGTAGGTGAATCCGCAGTGAAAAACTATTAAAATTCGTGAAAATTTTACTTAATGATGACAGCTTTCGTTCAAAATATATATGACGCTTATTGCGAAAAATTGCGAATATTGTGTGCGCGCTTTACATTTGTGTGACGATTTCGTTTTGGTAGGCATCTGTAGGAACGCACACATTTTTGACATGAGTGTGCGGCAACGCGTATAGATGTGCTGTTCGTTGTACCTCGCCCCCCGGGCGAATTGGCAGAAAGATTTGCAAGGTACCTACGTCAAAGACGTATCCCGTCTTAGATTATCTAAGCATACATCGCACATGATCACCTTATGTGTTAGATAATCGACGACCAGATGGCCTAGTAGGTAGAGAACCTGACTACGAAGCTTGAGGTCCCGGGTTCGCTTCCCGCGTCGGGGCAGATATTTGTATGAATAATACGAATATTTGTTCTCGGGTCTTGGGTGTTTAATATGTATTTAAGTATGTATCTATCTATATAAGTATGTTTATCCGTTGCCTTGTACCCATAACACAAGCTATGCTTAGCTTACTTTGGGACTAGGTCGCCCCGTGATATTTATTTATTATTATTATTATAATCACCTTCTGCAGTGATACAGGGCATCTATGTTATACGTTTTTAGTATGGGAGCCCCCTTAAATATTTATTTTTTTCTATTTTTTAGTATCGAATCGAAGGCCTTCTCGTAGTCCACAAATGCCAGGCAAAGGGGGCGGTTATACTACTCGGTTTTCTGTATAACCTGCCGCAACGCATGTATGTGGTCCACTGTGCTAAAGCCTTTTCGAAATCCGGCTTGTTCGGGAGGCTGGAAGTCGTCTAACCTGCGCGCGAGACGATTCGTGATGACTCTCGAAAACAGCTTGTAAACATGACTCAGAAGTGAAATGGGTCTATAATTCTTCAATAAGGTATTATCGCAGCACCACTACACTTCTGTTCCATGCTTTTGGTGTTTTCCCTTCACGGATGGCGGTATCGAATAGTTCTATTTGTACAGTGAGTCTTAAAGAACTTTGACCCAACCGTATGGACAGCTTCCACAAACCCGTCATTGACTTTGCCAATTGGCTATTAAAGTTTTTTGAAGAGGTGCTAATTATATATTTTTTCGACTGTCGGCGTTCTGGAGATCGAGAAACTGCAGCTGTTTTATTTTTATCTCCTATTGTTTACTGGAAATATTTTTTTAAGTGTTCGAGATGACATTTGTGAGATTTTATGGCTGACAAGCCGTACGTGCTCAGAACTTAGTAGAAACAGAAAAAAACCGAAGTGAGCTGTCACTTCTGTCAATGTCAGATCGTTTGCGTTTCGTTTGCTTTGCATTTTGGTGTGCTCAGTGTGATTTTTGGACTATTTTTATCGACCTCCGCATAAAATCCGGACTTTCAATTTTACCGCATTTCTCCACGACCTATGCACGATAATTGGATCACGATTGAATACTTTCGATCACTATTTTAGAACTGCTTCTTGGACAACGCAAAGCAAACGAAACGCAAACGGTTAGATTTCATTTGACATTGACAGAAGCGACAGTTGACTTCGTTTTTTTTTCTATTTCTTCTTAGTACTGAGCACGAACCGCTTGTCAGCCGTAAAATCTCACAAATGTTATCTCGAACACTTAAAAAAATATTTCCAATAAATAAAAGGAGATAAAAATAAAACAGTTTCAGTTTCTTGGTGTTGAAGTCGACCTCTGTCAAAAAAAAATATAATTAGCACCTCTTCAAAAAACTTTACTTAGCTAATTGGCTTTGCCCAACAGACAGATTCTTGGCAAAAACTTTAGAGCCTCTGTTGCGCTCTATCGCCACTTCAATACTATTAGTATTAAACTGGCGTATATCGCGCTTCAGAGACTTTGAGATCTGTCTGTTAAGCCCCGGTATTGGCAAGCGTCACCAGATGTCTGTAGGATCATCTTACGTCGATCTTCCAGCTTCCAGCTTTAGAGTAGAAGGTGTGATTTTTTTGGTTCTATTTGTACGATGAGTCTTAAAGAACTTTGACCCAACCGTATGGACAGCTTCCACAAACCCGTCATTGTAATCATCCATGTCGCTTCCTAGGCATTCGAAACGATTCTGAAGTTCAAGCTGGAACGTTTCGAGGTTTTGTAGCTGGGCTGGTGCCGGGCGGAGCGTAGACTTTATCAGTCGCGATCTTTCAAGCTTGAACCGAATATTCAATGTGCCTCGTACCATACGGTGATCACTCCCGGTTTTAACCGCACTGATCACGGAGACATCATTGAGTATTTGCTTCCTCGTCGACATAATAAAGTCTATATCATTCCTCGTTACACCGTCAGGGCTCATCCAAGTCCATTTCCTGTGCTCTCGCTCTTGAAGAAGGAGTTCATCATATAGAGTCCCTCCTTCTCCATAAAGCCGGCCAGTAGGTGGCCCCGGTGATTCCTATGCCCTACCACAGAATATATAATAGTACTAATGTACAGAATGGACACGCTCCGCCCCGCACCGATTCGAGTTACCCCACCCCTCAAGGCGCAGATTGCCGGACACCGCCGGAATCCAGAAGAGTGCGCGCGCGATGTATGTAGGCGTACGCGTGTACAGACGTCGTCGTGCTTATGTAGATTCAAGAACGCGTATTTTGTACGTCGTGTCCGCCGTGTGGCCCTACTCCAAATTGCCCCATTCGCAGCTCTTTACCATCCCGTTTGCCCAGTTTTGCGTTGAAGTCCCCCATAGCAACCGTGAAGTGAGTTCCGGAGCTATGTACCAACTCCCGTCGAAATCGGAGATACTTTGCTCGAAGTTGTTGACGACTATATCTATCTGGGACATACAATCCAATTGGGTAGGTGCAACTTCGAGAAAGAGGTCAATCGACGAATTAGACTCGGCTGGGCAGCGTTCGGGAAGCTCAGCAATATCTTGTCATCCGATATACCGCAGTGTCTCAAGTCAAAAGTCTTTGACCAGTGTGTGTTGCCAATGATGACTTATGGCACTGAGACGTGGCCGCTAACGATGGGTCTTATAAGGAAGCTCAAGGTCACTCAGAGGGCGATGGAGAGGGCTATGCTTGGAGTTTCTCTGCGGGATCGCATTAGAAATGATGAAATCCGCGCAAGAACTAAAGTCACGGACATAGCTCGAAGAATCGCTAGACTTAAGTGGCAGTGGGCAGGGCACATCGCCCGTAGAACTGACGGCCGATGGGGCCGAAAGGTTTTCGAGTGGCGTCCGCGGACCGGAAGACGCAGTGTAGGTAGGCCTCCAACAAGACGGAGCGACGACCTGGTGAAGGTAGCGGGAACGCATTGGATGCGGATGGCGCAGGGCCGATCTGTTTGGCGAGCCTTGGGGGAGGCCTATGTTCAGCAGTGGACGTCTTTCGGCTGAAATGATGATGATGATTTTTTAGTATTTTTTGTTATAGCGGCAACCAAGATACATAATCTGTGAAAATTTCAACTGTCTAGCTATCACGGTTCGTGAGATCGTGAGATACAGCCTGGTGACAGACGGACAGACGGACGGACAGCGGAGCCTCAGTAATAGGGTCCCGTTTTACCCTTTTTACGGAACCCTAATAAAAACCATCCTATGTCCTTTCCACGGACTCAAATTATCTGTATACCAAATTTCATCTAAATCGGTTAAGCGAAATATCTTTTCTACCATATTAAGGTAAATGTCCCAGTGCTCGTCGCTGTACTAGTCCTCGTCGCCTATATTTTCAATTACGATATATAAGATAAGATTAACATTAATTTTATCACTACCTCATTTTAGCGATAAGAAATATTT
Source organism: Archips xylosteana (assembly GCA_947563465.1). NCBI lineage: Eukaryota > Metazoa > Arthropoda > Insecta > Lepidoptera > Tortricidae > Archips > Archips xylosteana. Next base: position 4,767,921 of record OX387349.1, read on the forward strand.
GTATTTAGCATTTCATAGGCCAATTTTAAAATAGAGGGTTTTCAATTTATAAATAATATTAGTTATGACGTTGTCATGAACAATCAAATCTTTACATTTTCTTAGTTATATGCTTAAGCTCGAGTAGAGCGTGGGCGTGTTTGGTGAGTTATTTAAGATACTTCAACGGTTAGTTGTGAACTAAATTTGTAATTAATTATTATTGATGCCAGAATGTACGGGTAATGATTTATGTTATAAAATGTAGACTTCGTTCATTGTTACTTTGATAAATAAGACTGTCATCTATTAGGACTCAAAAGCGTTGGTTGTCTAATATATGACACGGCTGATATTCATCCACTATTTGTCATCCCTTTTTTAGGATTTCGTAGCCAAAATAGCTCAAACGAAACGCATATCTGCCTGTCTTCCCGTAAGTCACAGTCATTTTACTCGACAAATATAATGTACATATAAAATATTATGGCCTTGAGCGGTTTTTGTATTTTTTTACAGCTTTTCAACCGACTCTAAAAAAGGAGGAGGTTCTCAACTTCACAGTATGTTTTTTCTTTTGTATGTTTGTTACGCGATTACTCAAAAGTCTTCTTTTATTAGGGTTCCGTAGTCAACTAGGAACCCTTATAGTTTCGCCATGTCTGTCCGTCTGTCTGTCTGTCCGTCCGTCAGCGTCTTAGCTCAGAGACTGTAACGGCCCGGCCACGAACTCGCGCGTTTGGCGGCGCGGCAAGCGTCTTCTGTGTTCATTGCGCGGCCGAGACGCTCGCCGTACAGTGGTTACCTGGCGGCACACGCAATGAACTGATAAAACGCTTGCCGCGCCGACAAACGCGCGAGTTCGTGGCCGGGACGTTACAGTCTATATCCGGTCGCAGGCAGACTTACCAGTGATGGAGGATGGACACCCGCGACCGCCGCTCATCGACAGACAGCCGCCTGAATACAGGACAGTCGAAGACCCTGTGCTCAGCACGGCACACGACGCACGGCCGATCCTTAGTGTCTTCTTGATCTTGTTTATCTGAAATCACAAATGCTTTTATCTGGCCTAAATACAGTTTCGTAGTTTGTGATTTCTAATTTATTATTGCTAGTTTGTCTATCCTTTTTGGCACTAAATACAAACTGAAACATAGAAGCACAGAAAAAACCCCAGAAAAAAGACCAATGCTGGGAATCGAACCCAGGTCCTCAGCATTCCGTGCCGCGTGCTATTCCCCTACACCACCACTGGTCAGGAGTTTAGACACGAATTTTTCCCATACATCGCACATTTCAGCCTGTTAAATAATCACCTTCTGCAGTGATACGGTCCACAGCAGAAGGTGATTATTTAACAGACTGAAATGTGCGATGTATCAATCATACAGCGCAACTATACCCTCATCGAGAGACTTCAACACTCCTTCGGAATTACCCGCTCACCCGGACAAGAGATGTCACTACTAAGCCAAATTTTAAAAAGTGTGATATAGTATTTTTTTTTATTTTTCAACTTCATTTTATATTACTTTTACGAGGGATCCTATCGATGTTTAGAAAATTTTATTTCGGAAGGTTTAGAATCCCGAAAACTTAATTTGTCCGAAAGCATTTTTTTCTGAAACTGTAAATATTTCAGGATTTATTTCAGGACCATCGTGTAGAACCCTTTAGGTTAGGTTAGGTTAGGGTTGTTTTATAAAAATCCTGAAATATTTACAGTTTCAGAAAAAAATCATTCGGAAAAAAATAATTCTAAATTTTGATAGGTAACCTTTTCACGGTCATCCTGTGAAATCCATACATTTCATACTAAATACACTGAAACATGGAAGCACAGAAAAGCCCCAGAGAAAAGGCTCAAAACAACACCACACACGTACAAACGTACGTGTAAATGTTTGTCTAACATTTGGTAGCATAGCGTACGGTTGTGGTACCAACTCTGAAGATGAGCTCTGATTGAGCGAAACGCGTCAGTGTAGTTTGGTGGTGGTGATGGTTGGGTTTGTGTGATTTGTATGTGTTCGTACAGTGTGGAGGTGGAGGAACTGCATGAACACGCATTTTTTACATAAACGTAACTATCGTAAGGTCGCGGGTGAGCAAAGTAATTGTTTCAGTTCATCAATTTTGAGTTTAAATAATTATTAAAACTGATAACTTGACTTTCCATAGAACTAAGTTTGGTTACTTTATTAGCTCTGCAAGTGGAGCAACTTTCTTTGTATCAACCATGTTTGATTGCATGCATTGTTGGTTGTACAAGTATGACTTATTATTGAAAACAACAGCTACCCACGTTAAATTTTATAAAGTTAAAATCGGCAAATCAGCTTACTTGCAACTTCAGTAGCCGCGACGAGAATTCACGTCGCTGGTGGCAGCCGTGGCCTTGAGCAACCGACACGTGGACCGCAAAGCTGAAATTTTACAGCCAAGCAAGTGCATAAAGCGAACAAAAGGTGCAGCAGTGCAAAAAAAAGAAAAATAATTGTTTATCGAAATATAGGCAAATTAAGTACTTAAGCCGAAAACAGAAGGTCAACAGTTTATTAGTTAGTGCTTAATTGTGCAATTATAATAGCTATATAATTGTGTTAAGACTTGAGGCAAAGCGTAAAACTAGTCATAAAACAAACTGGGACGTTAGGTAAGATGCAAGGTTGCACAAATTGAGCTAATTTTAGGGAAGTAGGTACCTATTGCAAATTAATTTAAACTAAAACAAAAACCCTGAAGCTGCATTTAAAAAAAAAGCGATCGAGTGAGAGTCGGTCGAACTCGTACATGAAGGGTTCCGTATCTCCTTACAAGGTTTTAAAACAGTTCATTAAAAAAATCGCCAAAATGTAAGCACTAATATTTCGCAAACGAATCACTATATCGAAAAATCGTCTTCACAACCCCGTAATGATTTTAAAAGACCTATCCAACGATACCCCACACTAAAGTTAGACGAGAAAAAAGAAATCACCCCCACTTTACGTCTATGGAAGGTTTTTAGCTTTCTAGCACAAATAGCCACTGCGTTAAGCTGCGGACAGACAGACAGACGGACGGACAGACAGACAGACACACAGACATGACGAAAATTGCACCAAGGACCATAACGGTGGTAACTCAGTCCAGTCGCCCGTAGATCATTCAAATTACCAAAAAAGTAACCGTTCGTCTGTGTGAAATTCTTATAGATCTCGTCACTTTATGTACCAAAACCAGTCTTACAGATCCTAACCTGCCGTAGGTATATGTGCGGGATGCACCTATGACTGGTTGAAGTTAATGATGGAGTGAAGAAAAACAATACTTTGTAGAATGCCAGGTAGCGGGAGGTGTTGTAGTTCGGCGATGTTTATCGTTTGGCGGCGTACGGAAGAGTGTCTCGTGGCGGGCGGCCGGCCTCATTTTATTGCCGGCCGTATCCCCTCCACTTCGCCGGGCTACCTCACCCCCGCGCGGTCTTTATTTTATTAAATATAGAACTAACATTGCGTTTTATTAATTACGCTAACCTTATGCTAATCCTTATATTTATTTACATATTAATTTATCATTCCTACGTACGGCATGGCGTGTGTCGTCGATCTACGACCGATTTTCCCCCGCGACGCTAGTATATTACCTCGTCCCCCACCTCAGGGGTATAAATACTCGCCTTAGCATCGCGGGAGTGATCAGTCGTAGATAACGCGCATGCGCGGCGGATCGAATAGGTTCTGTTTGTTTACATTTTACGTGATCTTATTGGAATCTAAGAACCTATCCGATCCGCTATGGAATGATACGCTAGACGTGAGTATGTTTATTTACAATTAACAGCTATACTTAAATGTTTACATTGCACGAAACTATTATAAAGACTTAACTATATCGCAATGTTTTCTTAAGTTTACGACGCGCAAGTCGCTACTCGGTGCGTGTGCACTCGATAACGCTATTGTCCGGAACATTTCTCCCGCCGTGCAATCGCTCGGTCGAGCGTTGCAGAATCGTTGTTGTGTAGGACGTCTGGCTGCGTCGGTAGTATCACCAGCTTCTTCGTAGGCCTCCTCAGGACTCCTCCCTTCGTCTGCACGTCGACCACTCGAGTGACACCGTCTGGACCCGGGTATCGGGCGATGACGCGCCCCCGCGGCCATGTGTTACGCGGGAGCGTGCCGTCCACGATGAGCACGATGTCACCCACGGCGATTGGCGCGCCGTGTCCGTGGGGCTCCCGCCGGTATTGGAGTGTCGGCAGGTACTCCCGGAGCCATCTACTCCAGAAGTGATCGGCGAGGCGTTGACTCGTCTTCCACGTCGCTCGGCAGACGAGTTCGGAGTCGTCAAAGGTGCCCGGCGTGGGCGCGCGCGCGGAGCCCCCGAGTAGGAAGTGGTTCGGCGTGATAGACTCTGGCTCCTCGGGGTCTACGGCCACGTGGGTGAGGGGGCGGCTGTTTACCGTATATTCTGCTTCGGCGAGTAGAGTGGCGAGAGTTTCGTCGTTTGGTCGGCGTTCCTGTAGCACTGCGCGGAGGGCGGTTTTGGTTACGCCCACCAACCGTTCCCATGCGCCCGCCATGAAGGGTGCGGCCGCTGGGATGAATCGCCAGGTGATTTGGCGCTTCGTTGCCTCTTGTTGCATCGCCTGGATGAAGGCTTCCCGAAGTTCTCTCTCTGCGGCGTGGAAGTTGGTCCCGTTGTCGGACCACAGCTCCGTCGGACAGCCGCGGCGAGCGATCATGCGTCTGAGCGCCATGACCGCTGAGTCCCCGCTGAGACTGGGGACGACTTCTAGGTGTACCGCGCGCACGGTCAAGCAGGTAAAGAGCGCCACGTAGCGCTTCTGTATACCACGGCCGACGGTTACGGTGAGGGGGCCGAAGTAGTCGAGGCCCGTGTAGGTGAAGGGGCGCTCATGGTGCGCCAGCCGGCTTCGCGGATGGTCCCCAGTGGGCGGGACCGTTGGCGTTGACCTCTTGATGCGGCACGGTAGGCAGCGATGTAGTACCATCCTCGCCACAGGACGCAGGCGTAGGATGGCGTAGTGTTGCTTACACTCATTGATGGTTGCCTCGACCCCGCTGTGCGCCAGCTGACGGTGTAGGTAATCGATGTACAGCTTGACGGCCGGGTGGTTGCCGTCAAGCACTGGCGGTCTCTTCTGGGCTTCGGTGATGTCCGTTGCGGCGTCGATTCTTGTCTTGATTACGATGACCCCGTTGACGAGTTCGACCGCTAGGGGGCGCAGTCGACTCTGTAGCGTCGGTGGTCGATTTTTGGAGAGGTTTTTTCTCTCTTCGGTGAATGCTTCGTCTTGTACGGCGCGTACGACGAGTTTCTCCGCATTTCTTATGTACTTCGCTTCGAGAAGTATGTATTCGTCATTTTTCTTAATCGTTTTCGCCGTCGTCCGTGGCGTCTCGCGACTCGGTTGGCTCTTCCAGTCGGCGTCGTTTCGTTTATTCGCCGCCGTGCGTTTATAAAGTGACCTCGGCTTGTGAGGTCGGCAGAGGTCAACGAACTGGAGTACGCGGGCGATCACGCGCAACATTTTTTCCCATTTGGAGAAGCGCTCGGGTGACGGTAGCCACGTCTGTGGCGTCTCGACTTGTGATGTCGTAACGTGGACCCGTTCTTCACCCGTTTGTTCGATATCTTCGCGTTTTGACTGTGGTGGCTCCGCCGGCCATGTAGAGCGTTCGTTGTGCAAGAAATCCGGCCCGGTGAACCACCGGTGTCTGTCATTGAACTCTCGCGGCGCCTCCCTCGTCGCTTCGTCGGCAACATTCTGTTTTGTCGGCACCCACCGCCACTCATTGACTGCCGTCATTTCCTCTATTGCGGCGAGGCGATGTGCGACGAAAGGGCGATATGAGCGCGCGCCCGTTCTTAGCCACGTGAGTACCGTGCGGCTATCTGTCCAGAACGTCTCCGATTCGGGCTTCTGGTCGTGTTCTTCGATGACTGCGGCCGCCATCTTGGTCCCCAGTACTGCTGCCTGTAGCTCGAGGCGTGGGATCGATATGAGCTTCAGGGGGGCGACTTTTGCCTTCGCTGCCACTAGAGTCACGTTCACGTGTCCATCCGCCGCAGTTGTGCGCCAGTAGAGAGCGCACGTGTATGCAGTTTCGCTTGCGTCGACGAACACGTGTAGCTCGCGCTGACTCGCTTCTGAGTAGTTGGGATAACATCTCGGGATCGCCATGTCGCGTAGAGCCCTCAGCTGGAGTGTCCACTCTGCCCACCGTTGGGCAAGGTCGGCTTCGATCTTCTCGTCCCAGCCAGTCCCGCGGCGCCATACTTCTTGCAGTATTTTCTTCGCTATGATGGTGACGGGCGTCGCGAGTCCGAGTGGGTCGAACACGGACATCATAATTTTTAGCACTTGACGCTTCGTGGGCTCGATGTTATCCAACGCGTCGGGTGGTAGGCGTGTGAGGTCGAGATTGAAGGCGATTTCGTCTGTCGCTGGCTTCCAGATTTGCCCCAGTACGCGTTCCGTCTTATTTTCGCTCTTGTTAAGGTCGACGGGCGTGAGGCATGCAGGTTTTTTCACGATGTTCTCGACGACTCGCTTCGAGTTCGACGTCCATTGGCGTAATTCGTAGTGCGCCTGGCTGTGTATGTAGCGGACGTCACGTGACACTCGGATGGCGTCTTCTTCGGTCTTGAAGCTCTTGAGGTAGTCGTCGACGTAGTGGTTGCGGATAATCGCTTCTGTGGCCTCGGGGTGAGTTTCTTCGTATTTTTTCGCGTTTATGTTCTTGACGTAGATTGCGATTGACGGCGAACACGTAGCACCGAAGATTAGCGACGTCATTCGATACTCGCTCGGCGGAGCGTCGTCGCGGCGGTCGCCGCGCCACAGGTAGCGCAGCGCGTCTCGATCTTCAGGCTTGACTTTTACCTGCATGAACATTTCTTTGATGTCGGCTCCGACTGCGATTGGATGTTGGCGAAATCGCATTAGCACGCCGGGCAACGATTGTAGGAGATCGGGCCCGGTGAGTAGGCGGTCGTTGAGCGACACGCCTCGCGTCTTGGCAGCGGCGTCGTGCACGATTCGCACTTTGTCGGGCTTCATGGCGTTCAGCACGGCGAAATGTGGCAGGTACCACACTCTGGGTGACTTGTGTGATGGCGCAGGCTCGGCGTAGCCCTTCACGATTAGGGCGTCCATTTCTTCGTTGTAGCGTTTCTTGAGCGCTTCGTTTTTGTCGAGTTTATTCTCGACGCCGGTCAGGCGCCGCAGGGTGTTTTCGTAGTTGTCCGGCAGCCGTGAATCTTCTGTCTTCCAAAGTAGCGGGGCTTCGTAGTGGCCGTCGCTCCTTTTCGTTATGGCTTCGTTGAGGGTGGCGAGCGCCCGCTCCTCTGGGTCGGAGTGGGGGCGCTTTGGTTCGACGAGAAGATTTTCTAATGCGAAGTAGTCGCTCAGCTGACGGTTCATAGGGTCATCGACCTCTTGTGTGGTCACGTGGTACGTCGAATGGGTCTGTCTTCCGAGTGTACGCGTGTGCGCGCCGTGTAACACCCAGCCGAGCGGCGTTAGAGATGCCACTGGCTGGTGTCGTTGACCTCGACGTACTTCACTGGCGATGAGGAGATGCCAGTTATCTTGACCGATAAGTACCCTGGGTTCGGCTGACTGGTATGTGAGATGGCACTGTATGTCTTCTAAGTGTTCACACGCGCTGACATCTTCTTTCTTGACCGATTGTGGCGATAGATGAAGATCTTGTATAGTACGGGCGTTTATTTTGTGTTGCTTGTTTGCGCCGCGTACGTCGAATTTGACTCGACGTGAGTTCGAAGTCACTATCTTCTTGTCGGCTATCGCTTCTATCTTCAGAGGCTCCGTCGGGCCCTCAATGCCCACTTCTCGGGCTAGTTGCTCATCGATGAGCGTGATCGTTGATCCATCGTCGAGCAGTGCGTGGGTGTGCACCGCTCCCGCCGGTCCCTTGACCTCGACCGGAACGATCTTTAAATATGTGCGTGAATGTTTCGGCATCCACGTCGATGCCACGGTTTCGTTGACTTCTTCAATTTTCTTCTCGTTGTGAAGAAGTTTGTGGTGGGAATATTCGCAGCCGTCTCGCTCGCACTTCACTCGTTTGCAGAAGTGCGTCTTGTTTCTGTAGCGTAGACATCGGAAGCAGAGTCGTTGATTCTTCACTGTGTTCCATCTCTCGTTCGTTTCTTGCTCTAAGAATTTTGTGCACGCGTCGATGTGATGGCCGATTGTGTTGCAGCACGCGCATCTCGGTGTCGATTTTTCCGGTTTCGCTGTGGTGGCGAACGCTCGTTGTGTCCTCTTCGGTGGCGGTGTTGCCGTGCGATCGATGTTTTCTGGTGCGGCGTACGGCGCGCAGTAGTCGGCCTCTCGCTGAAGGAATGTTGATAGTTTCAGCAAGCCTGGCTCGCCGTTGTATGTTACTGCGGCGGCGTAGTCAAACCACCTGTATCGTAGTGTCGGCGGCAGCTTTTCCAGCATCGATTTTGTCGTTTCAGGACTGTATAGGTAGTGCGAGCGATTTAGGGCCTTAAGCGTAGCCATTGTGTTAGCTACGCGACAGGCGAAACTGCAGATGTCGCGTGGCGCGTCGGAGAGGCGTGGCATGGCGCGTAGCCGCTCTAACTCGGCGAGTGCGATGGCGTCCGGTCGTCCGAATCTTGATTCGAGCGTTTTCATGATGTCGTCGGAACGTGCGTTGAAGATGAGAAGGTTTTCGACTGCTTCTTTGGCTTTCCCTTTGAGGCTTCGTGTACTGCGGTAGCTCGATGTGATAGCGTGTACTATGGCTGCCCCGCGCGGCGATGGCGATGGCGGCGGCGAGCTCCGATATGTCGACGCTTTGTTTGTGCGTCGCGACGATCTTCTCTTCGGTTGCGTCCAGCAGAGGTTGACGCGGTTGAAAATGAGAAGGTATGTGAGCGCCTTCGTGTGGCGCGATGTATGAAGAAGCGGTGGCGTCGGCGCGGGGCGCGGCGGCGTCGTAGGGGGGGGGCACGGGTCCCGGTCCCGGCGTGCGCGGCGGTGGCATCGGCGGGAGGGGGATGGCGGTCCCGACGCGCTCGGCATTGGCGTCGACGGGAACGTCTTCGTATATGTGCTCCTCTCCTGCTGGACTCGACTTCGGTGATTCTTGATCGGCGTTGTGTGGCGTGTTGGTGATGGCGAGTCTTTGATTCGTTTCGAACCATTCGTCGACACGTTGTCCATACGCTGATAAGACGGTGGCGTCCTCATCGCCGCTATCTTCGGCTTCGATAGTGGCGATGCGCGCTTGTACGAGCTCCAGCTTGATTCGTAGTGCTTCTTCTCGCGCCTGCGCTAGACGTAACGCACGGCGGCTCGTTGTCGTTCTGATTGATTTGGACGGCGGCGGTGCAGGGGGGCGAGAGCTCGAAGTCCCCTGTGCCGTCGACGTGTGTGTCTCTTCTGTCGCGCCCGTATTTGTAGTCGACGTGTGCGTCGATGATGTTGCGGTAAGCGTGGCTTCGTCCGTCGTCGTTGGTTCGGCGGACGTCGTCTGTACTCTCCCCGTGGATCTTGTGACTGGCATTCTTGATGTTGTGAAATCTTGAAACGTTGATGTTGAAATCTTGTAATATTGATGTTGAATTCTTGAAATGTTGATGTTATTCTTGAAATGTTGATGTTATCCGGTGAACGAAGGACCACAATGTGCGGGATGCACCTATGACTGGTTGAAGTTAATGATGGAGTGAAGAAAAACAATACTTTGTAGAATGCCAGGTAGCGGGAGGTGTTGTAGTTCGGCGATGTTTATCGTTTGGCGGCGTACGGAAGAGTGTCTCGTGGCGGGCGGCCGGCCTCATTTTATTGCCGGCCGTATCCCCTCCACTTCGCCGGGCTACCTCACCCCCGCGCGGTCTTTATTTTATTAAATATAGAACTAACATTGCGTTTTATTAATTACGCTAACCTTATGCTAATCCTTATATTTATTTACATATTAATTTATCATTCCTACGTACGGCATGGCGTGTGTCGTCGATCTACGACCGATTTTCCCCCGCGACGCTAGTATATTACCTCGTCCCCCACCTCAGGGGTATAAATACTCGCCTTAGCATCGCGGGAGTGATCAGTCGTAGATAACGCGCATGCGCGGCGGATCGAATAGGTTCTGTTTGTTTACATTTTACGTGATCTTATTGGAATCTAAGAACCTATCCGATCCGCTATGGAATGATACGCTAGACGTGAGTATGTTTATTTACAATTAACAGCTATACTTAAATGTTTACATTGCACGAAACTATTATAAAGACTTAACTATATCGCAATGTTTTCTTAAGTTTACGACGCGCAAGTCGCTACTCGGTGCGTGTGCACTCGATAACGCTTTTGTCCGGAACAGTATATAATAATAATAATTTATTCAGAAAACATGATCCATATTTTGTTAGCTAGCAAGAGAAAGGGTATTTTTAATTAAATGTTGCATTATTGAGCACTCATTTCTTGCAGCTAAAGTCTTCAGGAGACTATTTGATTTGGGCTGCCACGTATCCTAATTAAAAGGGACGCCATTTTTTTCCGCAAGACTGCAGTGAAATTGTCCACTCGCGCTTCCGCGAACATGGCAGAGGCGCTGCAAAAACGTGGCAGCCCCAACAGTGCCCTGAAGGCGTCGTTGTACTGGACGCGCAGACAGCTGAGGGAACGCTGCGAACAGACAGTCCACAAAGCTCCTGAGTACAGAGAAGTGCAGTATGCTCTAAAGAGCGTAATTTTGACTGCCTCTGTACACCGAGCGAATCTGCGAATCTGCGTAAATAAAGTGTAAAGTCAAAAATCGCCACTTTTACCAAAATGTACATTTCGAGGTAACCGTACCGTTTCACTACTGTCGTGTAATACAGCTTTGTGTGATTACGAAACGTCATAGTAAGACTGTCCAATATTACCGAACACAATTTTAAGACCAGATGAAACCCTACCATTTTGATAAAAAATTAAAGAATGAAAGAAAATACATTTATTTACAACAACACAAGACCAGATGGCCTAGTAGGTAGAGAACCTGACTACGAAGCTTGAGGTCCCGGGTTCGATTCCCGCGTCGGGGCAGATATTTGTATGAATAATACGAATATTTGTTCTCGGGTCTTGGGTGTTTAATATATATGTATTTAAGTATGTATCTATCTATATAAGTATGTTTATCCGTTGGCTTGTACCCATAACACATGCTATGGTTAGCTTACTTTGGAACTAGGTCAATTGGTGTGAATTGTCCCGTGATATTTATTTATTATTATTATTTATCATCATCAATATTTTACTAAACAAAAGACAACACGAAAAATAAAGAAGAATGTGTCATTGCGGTTGTAAATAGGACACTGGCTCAGCATAAGGCTGCGTTTCCAGCAGAGATGTGCGAGGATGCATTGCGAGGGATGTGTTTGTCATGAACCAATAGAAACACTTCATTCCCTTAGGACCTTATAAATAAAGTGTTTCTATTGGTTCATGACAAACACATCCCTCGCAACGAATCCTCGCACAGCTCCGGTGGATACGCAGCCTAATGCTGAGGTGTTTATAGCACCCCAGCGCTGAATGAATTACATTTCTGAGTAACCGTTCCAAATTAATACATGTGATAATAGATAGGCCCTCTGAATAAACCGTATACTTATTTTAATACCGTTTCTGTTGCCGGATTAGATTTTAAGACTGATTTAGTCCGTGATAAAAAAATATTGACTGTAAAAAAACCACGAAAATAACTTGTGAATGTTCTCTTAGAAATCACCATTTCATGAATTGCAACTGGTGAGGACTCCATAACAATAATTACACGGGTTGCAACTCGATTATTTTAAAGTATGTAAGTAGTTGTTAATCAATATGAGCTCATAAAAAATGTCGTCGAAATGCGTAAAATATGGCGAAGTGGAACTGATGGTGAAGCATCAGAAGTCAAAAGTATTCCTTAACAATCAACGTCTCTGAGTCGGGAAAAGCAATATTTTGTAAAAGATAATGGGCCTTAATCATCAACCTAACTACCTATGTATGTACTTACATACATCTATTGGGGTTCTATCACTCCTGCTGGCTCGCGCTGAGGCACCAAATTCATACAGATTAGATAGTGATTTTTAAGATCGATTTAATTTTTTTTACATGTAACTTAACTTACATTTGAAATTCAAAATGATCTTTACGCCGAAGGAAAACATCGCGAGGAAATCTGTATACACCTGCGAAGAAATTCAATTGTGTGTGTGAAGTTCCCAATCCGCACTGGGCGCGCGTGAGAACTACGGCCCAAGCCCTTTCATTCTGAGAGGCGGTCTGTGGCCTACAGTGGGACGTACATGGGCTGGGATGATGATGATGATATGTAACTTGATGAACCTATTTTTTATTGAAAGCAATGTTTTATCTAAGTGAATTCAATTTGGTACAAGTTTAAAATTTAATCAAAATCTAATTAAATCCTAAAATCTCGCTCCGTACCATAGAGGTAACGCCACCAGAGTTGAGGCCACGCACACAACCATATCTCATGTAATGACAGCCGGATTTTGACGTTGTGTTGACGTTTAACGACAACACAACATCAAAATCCCGCTGTCATTACATGAGATGTGATTGTGTGCATGGCCTCAACTCTGGTGGCGTTACCTGTACCATCCGTACTAAAATTATAAATCTGAAAGTGTCCGTCTGTCGGTCTGTTACCTCTTAACGCTTAAACTGCTAAACCGATTTAGGTGGAATTTGGTATGTAGATAGTTTGAGACTCTGGGAAGGACATAGGATAGTTTTCATCCTGGAAAATTGCATAGTTTGCGCGGGATAGCGATAAAGGAATTGTTAGCAGACGGAGTCGCGGGCAACAGCTCGTTATTAAGTCGAGCTTTATAAAGTAGTACATTACACATTGTAACCGTGCCATCGGCATCCCATCGACATCTCAAAACCTTTAAACAGTTATGTGGTTGGTCTGCCGGCTTGCCAGGCATTTCTTGTAACCACACTCAAAAGGCCCAACCTTTTAATGGTGTATTTTAATAAAAAAATCTTTTGGAAATTAAAACATATAGGGTACTTTCCATTCTCATAGGATTGAATTTTTAAGAAATTTAGCCAATGTCAATGTCTTAATTCATCAATTGTTAAGTAAGTACTGCTTATTAAACTTATTATGGACTAGCTTTTGCCCGCGACTCCGTCCGCGTGGAATTAGTAATTTGGGCAGCTTATTTTTTTGATCCAATTTGCTTTTTCATCAATTATGGCTCTCCTTAGTTCCTCGATATAAAAAATACCCCCCCCGCAACCCCCCCCCCCACCCCTGCACCCCGCTCCAAACCCCCCTCCCCCCGCACACCCGCGTTCACATTCACCACCGTACTCCCAGCATGATGATATTATAGCCTATTAGCCTTCCTCGATAAATGGGCTATCTAACACTGAAAGTATTGTATCTTTCTTATTTGTCAACCGATTCAAATGAAACAAACACTAAATGTTAATCCAAGAAAATACCAACATATCAGTGAAAACCGCATCCTTCTAGGTTAAGCCGTTTCTGAGATTAGCGCGCACAAACGCACAGACAAACAGACAAACAAACAATAATTCTAAAAATAATTGTTTTGGGTTTTTCTCAAATATCTTCAATGTACAGACACCGACTTGTTACAGATTTATTATATGTATAGAATAGATAGATCTTGCTGTTGCACAATCAATTTTATTCTAGTGTGTAATGAAATTAAAAGAGTTTGAAAGAGACAATATGAGATACTCTTCACCTTCACATACCTTGCATGCCCTTAAAAACAATTGGTTCTAATGCATTGTCGTCGACATCATCATCTGAATCTTCGTTAGCACAGTATTTATGTTCTCATTGTACTCTAAAACAAAAAACATTGAAGCAATAAATACAAATTTATTTTAGTGAAATGCTTAGTGAAATTAATATTTGAAGAAAATTTTGAACATGGAAAGAGCTATTATTGACTGTTATTTCTTACAAAGATTAAACTTACCCTCAGAGGAGAGTGGTAGTGGTACATATGAACCATTTTTGGGCATACGCGTGAATTTTCCCATGTTGTAAGTCAGTGGAATATCACTTCCACTAAACAATTGTACTGTAAAACAGAGGAGGATGGCTTCTCAAGGAACTACAATTTGACCAAAAGGGGAGAACACAAGAGGTTACCGGCACTCGACTCGATGTTTACATACAACACAACATAACACAGCGCAGGCGCGTCGGTCGCGTAACAAAACAAGATGAAAAAATAATGACATGACGTCGTTGACTTGACAGCACAAGATGGCGGCGACCCACAGACAGGATATAATAATAGCATACAAATGACAACTAATATAAAGGTATAAAGCCCTCCCTCCACAGCCCGCAGCGCGGGGAAGGCGCGGGGCGTGTGCACGAGGCGACGCGCGCTCTGCATAACACTGATTCAATACGCTGTGCTGCGCTGCCAGAGTGTGTCACCGTATATATGATTCAGTGTTATTGACCGCGCTGGGCATGCTCCGTCGGCACCCCGCGCTTCGGTTTGTAGTGAGTGAGTGGCCTTCAATCCGTCCCATTCTATCACGCGCCAACATAGTTGTATTTAAAATATGTATTTTTATTTGTTGAAAAAAAAAAATTAACTAACCACGCCAATTTCGATGAGTCTAGATGTTCGTTTAAAAGGCCGGCCGCATACACGCGGAATTTTTCTTCGGTTTCCGTACGGAATGACGCGTGCGAACGAGACAGGGCTACGAAAGTATATAGCGTTGTCTCGCTCGCACACGTCATTCCGTACGGAAACCGAAGAAAAATTCCGCGTGTATGCGGCCGGCCTAACGCGAAAAATATATTATCTAGAGCATTATGATTCCATGACAAGAAATAAATAAATACTTGCCAAGATAAAATTTAATAAAAAATGTTCATGGTTTTTTTTTTAATTACTTACCCTAATCCGTTCTGTTTTACGAAAATTTAAGCGACAGCAAATACTAAACTAAACGTCTCATTTAGATTAATCTAATTTCTGAAAATAAAATTAACCAAACAATTTTTAATAAATGATTATGATTTTTGTAACATTCATAATCATAATCAATAATTAAAAACGTCATTATACCGAGTTTATTATTTTGTAGGAACAAGATTATTGCCAATTAAAAAAAGGTTTCGTTCCGTTTTGTATGGGGATAAAAATTTATTCGCCTGGCAATTACCATTTAGGATAGGAATGAACTAGGGATGAGATTAGTTTGCGATGAGCTTGCGATGAGCTTCAATTCAGCATTTTAAAAGTGGTTAGGAATGGGATTGGGATGAGATAAGTGCGTGGCCAAATGCTGAATACAGCCCCTGATATAATCCTACAGAGAGCAAAGCTTGTGTTCTAGATACAGTTCTCGCTATTTACGAAGGCGAGCGAGCTTTACTTGTAGTAAACACGTGTCAACGTGATCGTGAGAGCGAAATCAAGAATGGTGAAGTAGTATTAAAAATAAAAAGTAATGTTCAACAAATTTATCGTACGGCACTAAGCTTACACATACAATCATATACACACGCTCAATCACAAGTAAAGCACGCTTGCCTTCGTGACTTGCAAGAACTATATTAGGCAACAGATAAAGATAGGTACATATATAAATAAATATTAAACACCCAAGACTGGAGAGCAAATATTCGTGATTTTCATACAAATATTTGCCTCAACCCTCGATCAATCGAATAACTCTACAATAGTCACAAAATCAATATCTGGTTATTTGTAGAATAATTCCGGATAACGCCGTACTATTATGAGAGGTGGAAAACTTTTATATTAGCTTCGAGATGTTGCGTCCAAAGACATAAATGTTCACCCCACGCTACTTGTACGTAGTATACAATTCACTTCAAGTAAATAAGTGAAGTGATTGCTATCTCTGGAATTCCTTCTTCACATATTTCTAATACCTCGTGTCACTCTTCTTAATCAAAGTCGCTCTAACTTGGCAATTGAATGTCCGCTTACTTACTTAGCTCTATTCGGTATATCACTTAGCCATACAAGGCGCTATGAGATAATGCCTCCATGTCCATTAGTCCATGTAAATGAACGGTATCTGTTGACCCCAATTCACCCCGCACGCGTTTTACCTAACGCGAAGTTAATATACACTCCTACAACATTTATTCTCTCACGTCGTACCTCGTCCAACACGTCGTCTCGTGTCTCCCTTGGCAACCGATGGGAAATCAATTTCTGTGTACATTCCCATTCTGGCCGCAGATTGAGGTCCTTTGACCTAAGCTCCAAATGCACAGAAAGCGAAGGCGTGGTGGCGGTGACTGTTGTAATATTCTAACTTGTATGAACGAGTTCGAACGAGACTGCGTCAAGCGTGACATGGTTGCTTTTAATATCCCTAGCAACCAATGGGAAGAGCTAGCCGAAAATCGTGGCAAGTGGCGACAACTTGTTCACAAAGGCCAATCAAAGCACGACGATGCCTGGTTTGAGTCGCTGAGGGAAAAACGCATAAAGCGCCACAACCGGACCACCAACCCTCGACCATGTGGGGCTGCGTACACTTGTCGCGAGTGCGGCCGAGGGATCCTATCCCGTATCGGTCTTTTTAGCCACGAGCGCAAGTGTCGCCAGGGTGCTACTTAAGTAAATCATCTGTCACAGATGTTAAGGCCTATTATTATTATTATGAACGAGTTCGCGATACGGTACTGCACAACCGTTCATACAAATTAGAATATTACAACCGTCACCGCCTCCGCTGTCTGTGCGTTTGGTGCTTTATGCCCATAAAACTGATCTCGAAGCGTGCGTGGCCAGGCGAGACGAGGCGCGAGGCGATTCGCGAGTGCTTGTTCACTTATGCTTCTCATGACTTGCCTCGCAGATCGTCTCGTCGCTCGCGCGCGAGTGTAAATGGGCTATCAAAAGTGACTCTAATTGGATAACCCTTGGGGCAATAACATGAAGGTTTGAAATAAGTATCAGGTCGTACATTATTGCAGTTCTACCTATGGCCCATTAAGCAGAGTCGTGGGTTCAAATCCCGGATCGAACTACTTGAGTTTTCACCACTGCCACTGAAACCTGCAAACACCTGCGAAGAAATTCAATAGTGTGTGTCAAGTTCCCAATCCGCACTGGGCCCGCATGGGTCTACGGCCAACCCCTCTTATTCTGAGAGGAGGCCTGTGCCCTGCAGTGGGACGTATATAGACTGGGATGATGATGATGATTCAGGGTCGACGAATACAGGTCCTATTTTAACCGCACCAGTTGTTCAGACGGCTTGTTTGCGTAAGTTTATTCCAATCGAGTTGGACGATACACATTCCCTATGCATTATTCCCTGCGCGGACCCCGAAGGAAATCCTTAGAAAAATACTTGCATAAATAAAATTCTATTTCGTACGGCGAAGGCGTAGATGTCTACTTAAGCGGATTTATGTTTTACTTTTCCATTCGCTTGTTGCATTTTTAAAACCTTATGCTTTATGTTATGATGTCTGCACAAGTATTTTGAATCGAAATAAACAAAAACCTAAGTTAATTTATGTTAAATAAGCGTCCACGTACCTACTCATAAAGTCGTATATTTTATTTTATTCCTTTAAACTTATTATAGGTACAATCCTTATACTCTCTTGATGTACATATTTATTTATACGCAGAAGCTGTCCATGGTTGGGTTGTGCCACAAAACTTAATTGAATAATTGGAAGTGTCCCCACATCGGCTCCCTTTGACCCAATTGTGTCCACAAATTAAACACTTAATTGACAATGTAATGTTTTACTGCTGTACAAAAGTTTTCGACAAAATGTCTCGACTTTATTTCTGGATGAGGCGAGGACAATTGATTGCAATCTTTAGTAGGTAAGTATATAATTCTTCAAAGATTCCAATACGATTTGTTTTGCTGTACCTACTTTTTAGGGTTCCGTACCTCAAAAGGAAAAAACGGAACCCTTATAGGATCACTTTGTTGTCCGTCCATCCGTCCGTCCGTCCGACCGTCTTTCTGTCAAGACCCTTTTTCTCAGGAACGCGTGGAGGTATCAAGCTGAAATTTGTCTGTCTGTCTATATCAGTAACTAACGCACATTTTCGACACTCGCAAGGGAATCAAAACCTACAGGGTACTTCCAGTGAAACTTGGTACAAAGCAAGGCCTTATAGCACAGATAAAGGAAAAATTGCGAAAAGCATAAATTTTTTGTCTGTCTGTCTATATCAGTAACCAATCTACAATGATCCCACACTGCGCACATTTTGCTTAGGAGCAGGGGTCTGCTAAGACTTGATGTTCATAGATATATATAAATTTGTATGGAACCCTCGGTGCGCGAGTCCGACTCGCACTTGGCAGGTTTTTTTTTAATATATTGACCTGGATGGTCCCAAAGGCAGATCAATGCCAGTCCCAAGACTGGCACTTCGCTGATTTGGGACCCTTGCGTGATATGCGCATTTTTTGTATTTTTATTCTATATTTATTTTGTTGTCGCGAATAAATGTTTCTTTTATCTTTCTTTCGATAAGATGAAAAAGTGAATACAAGTATTTGTAGTTGAATGTTTTGAAACAGTTGATTATGAATAACACAAATTTATTCGGTCAATGTCGTCTTGCGGTTTCGTTGACGAAAGTATCCCTACTGCTCCTACTACACAAACCAACTTGACACTGTAAGAAATACCGAAAAATTTCAAGGCTAACTGGTGCATTGTATCTCAATAATTTTGTCAATTGATTGTTTCTTTATTTTTTTGTTATAAAGGGTTTTACGCACTACTTTGCCTTCATCAAAAATATGAAGTTTCATGACTTAAATTAAAACGAAAACTTGAAATTGAAATTGAATTTGAAAAGAAAAGAATGTACAAAAATATTTGTATTATTACAATTTTGGCGGTAACTTTTTTCTTCTTTTTTTCGGTTTCTTTTTTGTTGCTGTGTTGTTGTTGTTGTTGTTGTTGTTGTTGTTAATTTTGAAGTCAAAGTGCGAAGATAAACATACTAAACGCAAGACCTAACGCATAACCTTGACGTTTTTCATTCTAAATCTATCTGACTTACCAATTCGATATCTGCCAGCATATCCCAGGCATATCGTCGTGAGGATACAGGCTGCCGCTGGCCAGTTGTGGCGTGTAAATAGGTAATCACACGGCCGCCCTGGGCACGGAGATGGAATGGCCAGCGCGCGTGACATCGCAATATCTCTGGTATAGGAAAGCTGGAAGTTTATAATTATAAACTACACTTAATTTTTAACAGGCTTCGAGAAAAAGAAGCGGTTTTTGATTTATTTTTCATCACTTAAGCTCTAAAAGTAGGTTGTATTTAACTTGAAATCCGTGTTGTAAATTCGATTTGCATCTTTAGGGATGTAAGTACATTTAAAAATCGAGTGGTGCTCCTTTGTATTCACGAACTGGTAAACAAGGAGATTGTAATGCGTAATACTTACCTCCAAACCTCTATGCTGGCATAATGCTGCTAGCCAGTGCTGGCTGAATGTGTCAAAGCCAAAGAGCGAGAGGAGAAAAAAAGGCGGTTTGGCGCGATAAATTTTCTTCTGCTCTGTTAAATCGCGTATACATTTTTAAGTTTTAACATAACGGTTTTTTTTTATTTTCTCGGATTTGTGATGAAAAGTAGAGTGTTCAACTCGAATATAAATGATTAATTACGACCCTTGGTTATCAATCTACTATTACGCTCAAGCTCATTGTAAATTATGTTTATTCGGGGATAGTTGTCCATGACATTCTTTTACCACCCTAAGGTTCAGTGTCAGTTGTACAGCTCAAAACATCAAGGGCAATTTTCACTTCAAGTCGTTATGAGTATGACAATCAGCCTTACTGTTTTTCTTCTGATGTGGGAACTGTCATCAAAATTGGTAAAGCACTTACTTGGTCAACCTTACATAGATGATACATAACTTAACTAAGTATAAAAATGACGACATGAAAAAATTATTAAGTTTTTCGAACTTTAATCGACACAGAAACAGTGTCGACGCTCCTTCTTAGCTCCTTCTTCTGTGTGCTTTTGGTCCTTCGGGCCGATGCAAACTGAACGTAACCTAAACCTACCTATGTTTCTGTGTTGGGAAAAAACTTAGTAATTTTTTCATGTCGTCATTTTTCAATAAAGACATTAGTCGGTCAACTCGATACATAGTAGGGTGATAGATCAATGTTTAACCTAACTTATATAAGGTCTCTTAAAATGTATACAGAATATTTCAGCAGATGGTTGGGCTAGCTTGATTGAGTACCTACCCATGTAAAGGTTTTTCATCGTATTTTTTATTCAAAATATAGTCCATTGACGCGGTATAATTTAAACATTTTTTCAACCAGAATCAAAAACATCCTGGGAAATCATTACAGGGATGTTCAGTTAAATTTATCTAAACCACCGCCTGAAATATCCCATATTAATTTTAAAAACACGTATAGTTTAAGTAACCGGTTCCAGCCTTTTTACCTCCACGTCCCTCGCATGCCGTCGATCGGTCCCCGCGGCGTGGATATCGCTTATTACCTTCGCCCTAAACATCCTAGAATTACGTTTTCCTTAAGGAAATATTCATGGGTTTTTTTTTTGATGCAACTTCTGGCAACACTTTTTTAAGAAAGACTGGCTGATTGATATAAAGTACCACATACGAATACGAAAAACAAAAAAAAATTGTATCCTTGGTAAAGCGGCACCAATAAAGTCACAACTTTGAGCTTTGGACGGGAAACTTATTTTTAGGGTTCCGTACGTCGAAAGGAAAAACGAAACCCTTATAGGATCACTTTATTGTCCGTTTGTCCGTATGTCTGTCAAGTCAAGACCCTTGTTCTCAGGAACTCGTGGCAGTATCGAGTTGAAATTAACATAAGAAAAAATTGTCTGCGGTCCCTTGAAGCTGTAAAAAAATCAAGCTTCTAAATCAACGCAATCCAAACGTAGGTACAGTCCAGGAAACTGAATCCCGTACCAGGGTGGAATCTTTTTACAGTCAATTTCCCGATGATTTCTTTGGCAGATGTAGGAAATGTTAACATGACATTTGCCACAAAAAGGTTCCACCCTGGTACGCGATTCAGTTTCTTCCGCTGTACGGCCATTTCATTTCAGCCTTATTTTCTAACATTTCACAGGAGAATCCTAACCTATAGGGTACTTCCCATAGACCTAGAATCATGAATTTTTGGCATGGAGGAAGGTAGGAATAGTAAAGGACAAAATCCCAAAATCGTTCATTTCAGCATCAGCGTCAAAAAAATTTGCGATTAATCTTTTACTAACTATTTACATTCAATTTTGTACGGAACCCTCGTTGCGCGAGTCCAACACATTTGACCGGCTTTTTATAGACAGCCAGCCTGCCAGAGACACGATTTCTTCTTGAACGTAACCAATCAGCGGGTACAATAAGATCCCAGGAGAACACGTTCTTCAAAGGTCTATTGAGAATGTAAACGTAATTTCAGCTTTTACAGCGTAGGAGTTGACAAGATGCGCACACAAAGGTATCATTACGGAGAAAATTGTGAAATAAGGCAGGATACGAACAATGTTTAATTACGAACATTGATAATAAGTTTACCTAATGAAAAGCTCACTTACGCTCTTTTATAATCTACCAACTGTCAATCTCCATCGTATTCGTATCGTATTTTATACTTACTCAGACTAAAAGCACCGACGTATGATTATGATAAAAGTAAAATCAAAGTATCTAAGAGCACATTAGTTTCCTGCTCTAACGTATCATAGTTACATTAAGTTAGAAGTAGTAAGGTGTATTATAATCGTTTCACCATTTCGTAGGATGTATCAGCCTTCGGAACTAAGTATTGCTACTGTTTACCATACGTCTTGTATTCTTATCTTTGGGCTGTGATAGTACACGAGAACTAGTTTTTTTTAGGGTTCCGTACCCAAAGGGTAAAAACGGGAACCCTATTACTGAGGCTCCGCTGTCCGTCCGTCCGTCTGTCTGTCCGTCTATCACCAGGCTGTATCTCGGGAACCGTGACAGCTAGAGAGTTGAAATTTTCACAGATGATGTATTTCGGTTGCCGTTATAACAACAAATACTAAAAAATGGAATATAATAAATATTTAAGGGCGCCCCCATACAACAAACGTGATTTTTTTGCTCGTTTTTGCTCGATTGATAACGGTAACAGGTAGACGCTTGAAATATTCACAGAATATTTAATTATATATTGACTTTAAAAATAAATCATTAAATTAAAATAAAAAAAAATATTAAAGTGGGGCTCCCACACAACAAACTTGATTTTTATAGATAATTGTACGGAACCCTTCGTGCGCGAGTCCAACTCGCACTTGGCCGGTTTTAATTTATTTCTTATCTGTACCAGTCTTGTTTTATTTCCAGCCTGGAATTTATTCGTTGTTTAGTTAAATAATTGTACTCCTTTCGATCATTACTGATCCAAAAACAGATGGCAAATCTCGCAACGAGCATTATCCGTAGTAAAAGTAGCGGGCAGCTATTTTGTAATTAGACACCCACAGTTTCTCAATAAATGGTGTCAATTCTTTCATCAAGCGTTGGGTTTTATTCTGATAATCAATCTTTGCTTAGTTACACAAGATACCACACACGGTGTACTGTTGCTGATATCTCTGATGTACAGTCCAGTGAGAAGTGTTAATTCAAATCGACTCTATTGGCTATGCTGGTGTAATAACTCAGTGTTGCTATACATCGTGTTTTTTTATTTCCGTTAACTTTAACCCTTGGAGCGTCCGATGGACACCATTTTGTCCCTCGACTGACAAATTGTGTCCCTCGGACGCTCCATGGGATAAAATGAAGTTGATTTCTCTAAGGCACAGGTATCCTAACTCATCTACTTTAAAAAAAAAAAAAGAATTTAATTTAATTACTCTTTGCAATGTGAACTCAATCTATCTAATCTAATACCTTTGAACGAGCAATTCTTGTATATATATTATATAATCAGGATCTCGGTAACGGCTCCAACGATTTCCATGAAATTTGGTATGTGGGGGTTTTCGGGGATGAAAAATTGATCTAGCTTGGTCTTATCTCTGGGAAAACGCTTGGTACCGAGTTTCAGCCCGAGCGGAGCTCGGTCGCCCAGGTACTATTAATTTATGATGAACGAATAAGGATTTTTGTTTTAGATTAGGCAAAGAAGTTTATTACCAGGTAGTGTCTATTGATGTACTGAACTATTTGTCGGAGTTAACGGAAATAAAAAAAATCACGGTATTGATAATGATACAGTCGGTGCCCTGACATAAGTATCCACTTTTCTAAGATGGATGCATAAGTCAGGGAACTGACAGCTACGACAGTTTATCTTGCGCCTGACTTGGCGGAGGCAATTTCTCCGTGCCCTCAGACACGGTTATGTACATACTTATATTTTTGAATTAGAGTATTATACGGTCACGTCCTTTAATTTGAGACCCATTTCGAAAAAAATATCCTTTCAATTCCTATACAATATGACAGGACTATCAACCTTAAGTGGGTCCCAAATTAAAGCTCGCGACTGTATGACTAAATAATTTACACAGGTAGATAACTTCATTAATTAATTGATATCAATCTGTACGCAGAGCTAATTTAAAACAGAGTTTTGTCTAAGGAACTCGGAATCACAATTGCTTTCACCATTTCTTTCTGCCAAACGGTTCAGAACGAGTTTAGAAAGAGATAGCGAATGCGATCACGAGCGCCCCTGCATAAAACAATAAGACCTCTGATCAAAACAATTATTTAAGAATAGGTCCTTTGCCTATTACCTTGCTTATGCTAGTTATCCAACGATGGTTCGGATCGGAATAGGTATTTGAAAATATAATTTACCTACTTCGAAATAACAATAAAGAAAAGACCTTTACAAAATTAAAAGAGATTGAAATGAAAAATTTATCACTATCGTTCGGCGATGTTCATTAAAGAAAAAACGTAATTTCACGCCACACATAAAGTTTTCTCAGATGAAAAAAACCGTGGGCGGTAATCATTAAACCGTAACGTTTATTTTAATGGTTACGATGATAGTAATAGCTACTTTAAGTTTCTCTAGACGACCAAATTTGGAATGTGAAAATAAAAACTAAAGTTTTAGTGCAGTAAAAGCGCTATTAAGTCATTTGACGCGGCGATAGTGCGCATTTTGACTTAATTAAGTATTAAACGTATTTTAAAGTTTTTAAAGTCCATTATGGATGTTTTAATAGTGAAAGCACATTATAGTAAGGTATAATTATGTGTTCAGAACCAGTTATGTTATGTAAAAGGTATAAAAAGAAAAAATATATTTCAAACGTTTTCATTTGGCACTTTTTCTACAACCCGTCTAGCCAGAGTTAAAAATTATGTGTTTTTTAAGAAACCGCAGCGTTTCATAGCTTCCAATTCTCGCGAATTATTTAGGTTTTAATTCATTTCAGTTATTGTTAGTTTTAATTTAGTTGTATAGTTTCCTCTTTTAAAATAGAAATGGCAAGGAAAACTTGCATCATATCCTCAAACATTATTCAAAATACTTAATTTTATTTTTAAAATAAAACCAAAAGCGATTTAAAGATAAATTTAATATTCTCCATTATAGGTACTCCTACGTGGTACCTATTCAAGTAATGTAACTCGACATTGCCCTTGAAGTAAAGAAATCAGAAAACATACCATGAAAAACTCTGCATTGTTATATACACGATAAAAAACCTTAGCCAATAGCAATTACGGATGGAAAGTAGTTTTAAAAGTTGCCTTCCAATTACTCAATTTCAAACCTTATCGTAATAGAGAGAAGTATGAAAAAAGTTTGCTGAAAAATATTTTATAGTTTATTTTTGCTAACAAGTGTATAGTCGGGGTAAGAAAAGGTTCGTCACTATTCGACCTTAACTCGTTGACATAGAGTCGAAAAGTGACGAACCTTTTCTTACCCCGACTATACCATGAGAACTGTTTTTACAACGTGTATTTTACTTAAATTGAATATATTTAATACTTGTTAAAACAAAAGAATATGGTCACGTTTATGTGCTATCTTAAAGTGTTCAATTAAATACGTCTTTTTCAATGCAACATGATCGTTCGAAACCTTACTTGACAAGCGTAATGTGTAAGGTGCATTATGACACCTACTAGGCTACTAGTACTGGGCTCAGAGGATGTAACCTGCCGTCATCTTTTGAGACGTGACAGTCAGCAAAGTGCATTTAGTACAGCTTCTAACATCCTAACAAGGTTCTAGATTCGGTCTCCCTTTCAATACACCCTTGACAAAGCCAAATAGTCCCATAATACTGACAGCGCCTATAATAGTCGGAATATCCGTCCAAATCGAATTACTAATCAGACTTTCCATAATCCTCTGTAGACCCAGGACGTACGAATAGCTAGAGGACAGATACAGTATGCACAGTAGTTGAAAGTTTCCGGACCTCGGGGCGGACGAGTTAATTAGCGCACATGTCTTGTCTGTGGTAGTGGCAGAAGAGACGAGCGGACGAGGTTTGTGTCAATAAAAAAAACGGCGGTATCTTTTTAATTTAAAATCTTAGTTTTTTTTCCAGCCAAATGGCCAGTGTCATTTGCAGGTTTAAAAGTGAATTGAGCGGCCTCTTCGTGTAGTTACTAACTACGTATGTTCTCTAGTTTATTTTTTGGTGTACATAATTATGTCAACAAAAATTAAAAGACGTGACTGCAAAACTTCGAACAAAAAATAATTCCAGAGAGAATTAATTTACAGCAGACGGGGCCAAGTCCTTTTTGTTTTGTATTCGTAATTTTATTTTTCCGTGAGATTCGAAAACAATCAGTAATTATTAGAAGTAAAAGCAAAAAACAGTTGAAGAGCTTGGCAGTAGAGCCGTGTGTACAGACCTACATTATTTTGAGCTCTAGAGTAGTTTATCTACTTTTGCTGCTGACTATACTACCTTTATCGCATAGATTTTCGGTGTTTTACAATTGTTTGAAAATATTGGCTTGCTTTAAAATTGCCCTTAGAGCAAGCGAAAAATAATTCTGAGATAGGCAAGATAGATATACATAGCTACTAAATTTCTCAATCCTAGTGCCAATTATAATTTTCCTCCAACTTCTCGAACATGAATTAAGATTAACTACGTATTATTGGACCACGGTTGTAACAATACGCCAGTGGCCCATTCGGATATACATGTATACCTACTGAACCCGATCGTTTCACAGAACACGGACCCTCATCCTACCTTGCCAAATAAGGATATAACTTCCTAACGCAATTATATAATGTGTTATTACCCAAAATACAGGCTTAGGATGGTTAGTAAAAGTTAACGTCCTTGGTGTAAAACGGAACGTAAAGGTGTAATTATTTTCATCGCAACATGTAGGCTGCCAGTCTTACGCAATCTAAAAAGAAATAAAATGTTCTAATAAACGACAGAACGCGTTGACATTAGCAAAAATGTTAGTCTACTTGAACTTAACCCAATAACACTGGCTGCTTTGTAAGCCGCTCTTAGACGAAAAAAAAATGCCCACTTATTTCGATTTTCGATAATTTGATAAAGCAATTTCGATTCAATATTGTACGCGGAGCTCCAATAATTGGCGGTATTTGCATTGTACGATATTCGATGAATAAGTTGGAATTGAGGGCGATTCTAAAACCGCACGATAGCACCGTTACAGTTATTATTTGCTCGAGAAATGCCACAGCGTTGTGCTATCCAGATATGGTAAGTGGCTGTTCCATTACACTTTAATATTTACTCCCGTTTCCGAGCCTTGTATATTTAAACTTGAGATGAAGAAATAGTTTTGTAAGGAAACTTAAATTTTCTTAAATACTATTGCAGCGAAGTAAATACACGTAACGTAATACAATTTTATGAAACACTACAGATGAGAGAATTTAATGTTCCAAAAAAAACGTTCACCGACATATTCATGTCTAAAGTTTTAGATGTTTGAAAAAACTACTACAAATGCTTGCTACCCGGATCTGGGTTACTACGAATTCATTCATTGCCCGAATGATTCACGCATGTCGATGTCTCGAAAGTCATTTCACGTTGCTCACATTTTTATCTTCATAGATTACTTGTTTATCAATCGAGTGTATTGAATCATTGCATAAAAATGATATCTGAGCATTTCTAAAAAAGTTTGTAGATTTAATTTTGGACTCCATATACTGACTGGATATTATTTTGCATATAAATTTACAAAAAAAGTGGCATGAATGCAACTGAGCTTAACTAACACAGCCTCCCAAAATGTCCTGATTCATTTGTATGGAATTTTCTTCTTTTTTTGTTACCACATGTGGTTTGTGGTGGGTGGTTCGTGTGGTTCTTCACAATACTTACGTAAATTTTTATGCAATTAGGAATCCAAAATTAAATATAAAAAGCTTTTTTAGACATGCTCGGGTATTATTTTTTCTAGATGACTAGGAATAAGCTAGTAACATTTAATTACAAGCTAAAAACCTGAAGCTAAACATGTAACATAGTGATAATATAGTAATAAATAGAAGGTCGATTGATTTGGCATACATACTTAGAAGTGACGTCATAAATACAAAATCTATGGGTTATCGTGTTTTGACAGCTGATAAAAAGTACGTCAATTGATTGACGGCGTCATCATCTCTATTTGTTTATTGTTATTATATCTTTCATTCACCATTCAATCCATTCATACCATCTGCTCAGAAACAAAACAAGCTATACTCAAGGTATTGAACCATATGTAGTTTATAGTTTCCAGTAAGTGACACATCGAATTATCTTCACCGACTTTTACTGTTACTGTGCCTAGCAATTATCGGAAACGTGTCAGTAAGTCCTAGCTGCGCATGAGCTTGGCCGACGTAGGAGCGATGTGACAAAACACATCTATCAGTGACCGCTGATCTACTGACCGGTGCTGCGTTTACTGCTGACATTACAGTTAAGTCGACAAGTTGAACTAAAATCCCTATTTTTTGGGGTGCGGTTACAGTAAGATTACTTCCACTTTGGCACTCGGCAATTCTTGATATACATTGAGAGTAATCGGACGGAAGTGCATAGGCTAAGGCTTTGTTATTAATTACATTAAATTGGTTTGGATATTTTATGTGATTAGATTAAATTCTAGGATTTTATATGACTACTCTATGAGAAAACCTGGTTCATACTTTTACGGTTAAAACTGAGACGTCCCGAGTGTCAAAGTGGAAATAATAATCTTACGATGTGTAATTAATTATTGTCGACCCAGAACGAATGACAATATTTAAGACCTAATAATTCAAATTCGCCTGGAATGCCATCAGGTTTTGAATTATTAGGATAACTTAAATTAACTAAAACCTTCACTGTCCTAAGTTGTCTACAAACATTTTCAATTGCATTTAGTTAAGTTATTTTGGCAATATTTTTTATGTTACCTAGAAACTATAGCCATTAGCGACAGACTAGGTATGTCAATAGCAAAAAATATTACAATACCTTTCAACATATTTTGAAGAATGTCGTCACTTCACACTCACACTTCACAAGTCTTAATAATATTATAAACGCGTTTTCTACATAATGTGCTGAACGCAAATGGATACAAATAAAAATCAAAGAGGAAACTACATCAATAGATGAAAACGCCATGCTAAGATACAATTTTCTCGCTATTTACTTGCACTTATTTCCGTACTGAACTACTTGTGCATTATATACTATACAATACAACGACTTTCTATTGAGCACTACATAATTAACAATACAGAAAATAGATACATGGTGAAAATTCACAAGGTAAACAATAAGCAACCTACGCATTATGTAGTTTATTTAATGCTTTCTGCCGAGTCACATGTAACAGAGCTAGACAAAATTGCTCTTACCAACCGACTAGCTAGTCAAGTAACCGGTCAAGTGCACAGACAAGTAGTACGTCATCTAAACACTACCTCGGTCAGTCCACCGTCGACTGCGCTCAAGCCACACATCAATTGCGGCCGCTATAAATTGATTGCCCCGCAACTCTAATGGTCCCGTTTGTTACTCGATGTCACTGTATTGTTTTGTATACAAATTGTTGGGCTGATTGATTAAGCTATCAAGCTGAAGGAAAGTTCCTAGGGTAAGTAGTAGTCTGTGAAAGCGCAACATGCCGCGCGTGTGCGTTTTACTAGTGAATATGGTTGTGGAGGTGTGGATCTTATGGAAGATCGGGCAAGATCGCTACCGCCATATTACTCACTAATCCTGTCGAGCAGCTTGCGCTGCTGTGCTCCAGCGTGTAGATAAAGACAGCAAGGGTAATTACCGGTACATACCGGTACTAGCTGTTGACCACGACTTCGTCCGCGCAAAATTCAAATTTGGGGTCAAGCCAGTTCCAAAAATACGTGATCATCATTATCATCGGTATCAGTTAGTGAATACCTACCTACTTGCAAGCCTAATTTGAAGAGTCTAGTATTCAGAATTACGGAGATAGGGTCACTCTAAATTGAACATTATAAATCCCGTGTATTCCTTAACTCATGTTTAACACTGGTAGGGGGACAGGTGGCATAAATGAAAGGGACAATTCAAGTATAGGAAGCTTCAAAGTCTATTTCTATAGTACTGGTAAAATACTTGTATATTCCGTTTTAGTACCGGTTTCAAACTCTCCTCGCGGTAACAAGCCCGAGCAATATTGTTCAAACGTAAAGATCGCAGCTCCAACCAGTAGATAAGACAAAAGATACCTTTCATGAATGGCGGCGGACCTTGTCGGTTGCAACACGCAGTATAAATCTTAATGATCCTCGTAACAGCTACTTAAACCATATTGTAGTCGATCCATTCGGCTCAATGCCATGCGCTGACTGTTCCATGTCAAATTAAAACGATATTATTCAAGATTAGTAACGCAATATTTATAACAGAAACTGCTTATTTTTCTCCGTGGTCGGTTCTCTAAAGAACTTTTTTTGACACGTTTATGCAACAAGTCGAATAGGTACCGAAAAAGTGTGATAAGGCAATATTTAACGAGAATACCGTAGTTGACTTAAGAACCAATCAACTCTCTATATAATATAGTTATTACTTATTATACTAGCCCTAGCTAGGTAGCTGTTGCCCGCGACTCTGTCTGTGAAAAATAGGGGTATAAAAAATGCCTACCAACTATTCTCAGACCTGCCGAATACAGACAAAAAAAATTCATAACAATCGGTCAAGCCGTTTCGGAGGAGTTCGATAACAAACACCGTGACACGAGATTTTTATATATTAGAAGATACAGCCTTAGGTCGTCATACATAACTCTCACACTAAAGGCCTAAATAATGATAGTTCCAATCGTACTGGAGTTCTGGCGAAATTAAAGACAGTTACAATCGTTAATTTTGCTACATGGAAAATTCTAGTCTTGGTTTGTATTATTATTATTAGCCTGACTTAGTGACCCACTGCTGGGCAAACGCCTGCTGCACAGCTCTCTTGACCTCCTCCTCCTCTTCTGGCGTAATGTCAAGCCATTAACGTACACGTCCAAATCGTCCCGCTATCTGCTTGGCCTGTCTCGTCGTCGATGACCGCTTTCCAGCACCCAGAAAATAAAAAAAAATTACTTTACATACCTACCTACTTGTCCTGGTTATAATAAGCTCCATATGTATATGCATGAGTTTCTTAATAAGGTCTTGTGCATTCTGCCATGACAAGCTTTTGTGGTATCATTTTAAATTCAATTTGGCATACAAAACGATACCCAACGAGCTCTCGAGACTGCTCGAGGCAAATTTAACCGTTCCACGGTTTAATCTTCGTAAGAAGTCGGGTTTAATCATATAGTTTGTTATAATGTGTGACATATCGCAATGACAGAACCTAATTGGATTACAATTTATTACAAGCTTATTCGATAAAGATTTTTAAAAAAATTGGTTAAGATGCTTTATTGTGACAAAAAAAAACATTATGTAAATGGTTGAAAATAATAAAGCAAAATTCTGTATCTAAATCAACCTTACCTTAGTTTTGGTGGCGAAAATTAAATTTCAAGTGCCATAGGTAAGTATGCAGTTAATGCAACCACTTCGTGCAGGCAGACCGACATACTTAGCATCAAGGATTTGCTCTCTATCATGTCAACTTAGAGTAGTTCACTTAGAAGTTAGTTATCTTTGCAGTTTTGTCATGCCTCCCTAGTATAAGAGGGTAAGTCCTCTTTTTTTATGACATAACATTTATTTTGCTGACTAGGTACTGAAACTATTACAAAGGCACACAAGACGCCACGATTTTTAACCGACTTCAAAAAAGGAGGAGGTTCTGTCTAATGTGTATGTTAACACTTAAACAAAAGGATGGCGAAGTCTTCTTTGAACCTTCACAGGTAGGTACAACCATTGAAGGCGCGCTTATAAAGTAATTGCCTCAACAATACAGCGAAACTAATTAAACTTTCTTCACAGTTACGTTAAGTATTCGTAGTAAACAAAAACGCTACGAGCTAGTGGGGCAACGGGTAGTGAGTATGGGAACCGAAGTGGCCCAATAACGAGATCGACTGCTATTGTATGCATATCGTGAAGTTTAATTGTTCTACAAGAACCGGAACACCTACGTAGGTATAGTGTAGACCGGGCGCGAAAACTCGACTTAAGTTGACGACCAAGTCGCGCGGTAAATAATGTCGAAGCTAGCTTGATGGGAACAAATTAGTTTAGTGCAGTAGCAACTTTGAAATGATTGATTTTGTAAAATTCTGAAGTTTTGTTTACTTGTCGTTAAAGCTCGGACTAATCATCGCAAAACAATTACAGCTCGGAAATAAAAAGGGATGTAATAGAGCCGTATTTAATTATATTTATTTGCTGGTTTTGGTTTTTAATTTCATCATACGCATACTTAACATATTTAGAAACCCGACAAAAGGTTTTAATAATTTTAATTTGTCATAAAATTTCGCAAGAACTTCACTTTGATAAAACTATTGCAGAAATGCAGTTTTAATAGGTCAATTGCCAAATGCGCAAAATGTCCTCTTTAAATTATAATAATCATATTCATACAACGACTCTATTGCATCTTGTTTTATTTCCGTATTTCTTTTGCGATGATTTGTCCGGGCTCTGCTTATCATCCATAATTGTAACTTAGCTGACAAACTACAGCACAACATATTACGCTGTGCTAGTAACCTGCTTTGCAGTAGACCTAATACTATTTAAAAACGCGTTGCTAATCTAAGAGTTAAACAATTGATTATATTATACACCCTAGAAAAAAATAGTCGTATAGAAGTGCAGTTAGTGCGTATACAAATTTAAAGCTTTAAATAGTTTACTATATTCCTACACCGATGGAAACATTGAATCATTTTATCCTAACCCGATTCCCGCCTACTATCAAACAAAATCCATTCATATTTACTTTCTTTACTGCTAAACGTGTTTCAAATGTTAATTCGAACAGGCTTGTTTATACCTTTGCGAGATACATAAAAATATGAATTGTGTCAGTATTTTTTATAACATGTAATGTATTACTATGTCCCTTGATCGTTTTGCAATCAAAACGGTTTACCTGTTGGCAAATAAATAACGAAGAAGTTAAATCTTGTTTCCCTTTAAATCAGGAATAGAAGAGGGTATAATAAAATTCCACTCATCAGAAAGTGTGCCTATTAAATGTGTTTATTTTCCTCAAACGAGAAAAAAAATACTGAACAAGTAGGAATGCAATGTTCTTACGTTGCAGATAAAAATTTTGTAAAATTAGTTGCTTAGGCAATAGGTTGAAACTTATTTGAGAAGTATCACCGAGCATAACAATTATGTCCCTGTCACGCGTAGTGGCGTCGCCTGCACAGTCGTCATCTCATCATACATATACATCGGAATTGTCTAGATGCTCAAAATATCAGAAGACGCACTTACCCTATCGGTAGGTGGGCAACTCCGATGCATAATTTATGATGGCGATTGATAATATTGCTCTTTGGGATATCTTTAATTAATTATTTATTTTATTGCAATGGGAAATATACAGCATAAATAACACATAAGATTCAGTTCTTAAAGGTAAAACATAAGCCAAAACAGTTTCCACTACTAGTTCATACAATTCTTTACTCCAAAAGTTAATAAATACATGCCTATTTTAATTAAGTTGAATATTCTTAAGGGGAAAAAATAAAGATTAAACAGATTTTTGAATTTGGAAAATAAATATAACGTTAATAAACAAAATATTAGGCTACTACTTAAATCAAACTAAAAATAATAAAACAAAACAATTAAACGTGTATTCCTTAACTTTATCTTTGATTGCAGAAGCAAAATTATTTATATCAAGAAACATTCCGACCTTTCCGGTTATCGCGTCTCATTATTGTATCAAAACCTAGCCTAATTTCTTTCTTTTTCCCACCCGTACCGATAAGGTACAAGGCAATCTCAGAGGATTTTAAAACCTCAATATAAGGCAGTGATCCTGAGGGAGTCATCGTAACCTAAATACGCCCGGATTCAGAATATTTCTCGCCGCATTTCCATATTTCACTGAGCTAATATTACTGAAGCCAAGGTGTCGCCAATATCAGGTTTCTTTACTTATAGAGGAGGAAAGATGTATGTGCGCAAAGCAGATTCAATATCGCTGGATTCAATTTAATAAAGTAATGGTAAGTTCCAAAAGATGAGGCAGATTTAGGAGAATGTTGAAAGAGTGTCAATTTTCCAATTAAGTGAACAAATATAACTTAACTTACAAATCCTTCTATAGATATGTCTTTCAATACTTATTTAAGACTACCTACTTTAAAAAACCAAAATTGATTAGCAAGATATATCATTTTCCAATAACTTGTGCAAGCGGACTTTAAAGTGAACGTATTAATTTATGAAACTGATCGTATTTTCTCTGACCATAATAGGAAACAGACAAGCTAGTTACAAGCGTCGATCAGTCCAACTGACATGAAGGAATGACGTCCTAATTCCAAAGAGCAATGCTTTCCCAGTTCCATCAACATGAGCAGCTGTAATCATTTATTAGGTGGAACATTTTCTCAACCAAGTTTGCTATATCACAATCACGCCGGCTATTAATCTCAGTAAATTTTAGTTTTATATTCTTACACTTGATTGAAGTTTTGTTATTTTTTTAGATAATGTTTAAGATATATAATAAGGGGCGCCCAAGGGCAACTCCCGTAAGGCTTTGTGCAGAGCTGTTGAAAGTTCACCGAAGTGAAAATGGTCGATTCATTACTTTATTATAACTTATAAGAAGACTGAAGATGATCTACACAATGATTATGATAAATAAGACCGTGCAACCTTAGGCTAATTATTTATCCTGTTCAGTTCACATTTACAAGTAGTTCTACCTACCCATTGCTAGCACAAGCGTTGCAAATTGTAACCTGAAGGGTTTTGACGTGCCTCATCTGTCAATGCGCATCGCCAATCTTCATTTTGCAGTCGTTTGTTATCACAGACCTTATGCCCTTTGCAGTCTGGACTAATTGCTGTATTGTCACCAATACCTAATTGCACGTCTGATAGGAATACAAAGTGGGTTTATTAACATCTTGACCTACATCTGTTAATGATATTATGTTATTTTCAATACCTACGAGTATTATTACTATTATATATTTTCTTTTATAACCTAAGCGCGTCTGATACGTTAATTGGTCTACACAATTGTACATTAATCTCCTCTATTTAGATGAATGCCCGCATTTTGGAGAAGCTTATTTTAGAGTCAGATCGAAGTTTCGCAAAATGAATAGGTAAAGTTAAAACTAATAGGTCTAGCCAAACTTGTCGGAACTATGTTTATGCAGTTTGTGCGTTTGCGACCTCTTTGTTAGCAGGACTGTAACAAAGATACGCAGAATAATAAGCGAATAAACTAATTTGATCCCAAAAATATGGTCTGTAAGTATGCTTATACTATAACTACAATGCTGTGCATAGAGTGTAGCGCTCTGATACTAATTGGCGTTTTGCGGCACCTCTTTTATTAATGTTACATTTAAAATATTATTTTCTTTGCGACTATATCCTATTTTTGCTAACTTCAATAAAAAGAAGGATACCAAAAAAAACGTTAAAAAATCTAGTGCTCGCATAGTTTGCACTGAAACTCCTGCAAAAAACTTTAAAACTATTTTATGCACCCAGTTTATTTTCCCGTCGAAGTGGCCGTTAAACTCCCACCTGGGAATACTGCATTGCCATTAGCACAGTAATTAAAGCCGACACTGATTAATGGCTACAGATTTTTCTTACGTTATTCATTAAGTTTTTTAGGGTTCTATATGTATGAGCTGACCTTTTATAGAAGTACTGAGTTACTTATGTCAATAATTAGATGAGCCTTACGTGAATGATGTTAACTCGTTGCGAAGTACATCTTGTTCACATAAGATAAATAACACGTTATAAAAATAGTGCACGTATAGTCAACGTCATAAATAAGTGATCACTTTTGTACCCTGTCGCTTTCAGTCGTTACATAATTTCAATATGGCTATTCAAACATGACATTTTTGTGACAAGGTACAAAAGTGATGACTTATTTATTACGTTGGCCCTACATGGTGAGTTAGCGACAAGGGATAATAATTATATAGCAAAGAGTCAGCTACCTGTTATCATCGAGAGTACCTATTACAAACAAGCTACCATTGTTGATGTTTCTTGAACTTCTTGTTTCTTTACTGCTCTACCTGCACCTGCCTGATACGTTTGCCTAACTACTTAAATTTATTAATTTTCGTCTAGAACCATTTATAAAACTTCATGGAACCCTACTCATTCCACGTTCGTTAACCGACAACATACTAAATAAACATTTTCTTTAAAACAGTGATTTAGTAGACTGCCCGCTTAATTAGTAATCGATTACTACGATGATTTATAAGGCTTAATGCAACGCGTTAGCAGTATTTAATAACTCTGTTGAAAGCTCAACAATAAATTGATGCCAATTTTAATATAATTCAGATGATGAATTACCTTTGAGCAATGTTGCATGTAAGAATATTACAAGAGTGGGTTTAATTCCATCTATCTTGTACTGAAGTTCAAATTGCGGAGTAAGCGTGAGGTGCACAAAGTTATCATAAAGATAACCAATACAAATCGGCCGTCCGGTCGGCTATTTCTGTAAACCGAAATTTACTTAAAATACTGACTGAACTTGTAAAACGTACAGTCAAGTGTAAAAATATAGGTGCATACAACTTGCTCACACCTACATATGTATAGTATATAATTAAGGTAGTACCTGGGCGACCGAGCTCTGCTCGGGCTGAAACTCGGTACCAAGCGTTTTCCGGTTTCCCAGAGATAAGACCAAGCTAGATCAATTTTTCATCCCCGAAAACCCCCACATACCAAATTTCATCGAAATCGTTGGAGCCGTTTCCGAGATCCTGATTATATATGTGCGAGGGAGGGGGGGGGGGAGGGGGTTCCTAAGGAGGGATGAAAATTTCATTGATTTTGCCGTAGGATGCACCGTTTTCAAGATATTTGACAAAAACACCGGAGGGGGTGGAGGGGTGAGTCACGTTAAACTATCGTCCGTAAACCGACTTTACAGACAACCGGTTTTTCCTGTTCTGTGTTCCCAATAGGGAACGTGCACATAGACGGTGCTGCCAACTGGTGCCATACTTTGTTTTACTCAGTTTGTTTTGAATCTTGCCGTTTTCTCATGAAAAATAAACTTAAAAAAAAAAACTAAAAACCTTGAAAAAAAACGTGGAATCGAACCGAGGTCGGCTGGATCCGCGACCACCCGATTTCTACTGCGCTATTATGATCTGCTCGAAGCCGGCGAAGTTTAGCTTTGTATTCTAATGCAAACAAAAATAGCCGGAAAACACGAGTAAAAGCGATTTTCTGAAAATGAAACATAGCTAGATCAGTTTTTCATCCCCGAAAACCCTCCACATACCAAATTTCATCAAAATCGTTGGAACCGTTTCCGAGATCCTGATTATATATATACAAGAATTGCTCGTTTAAAGGTACTATATATATTTAAAGGTATTAGATATATATTAGATTAGATAGATAGATAGATAGGGGCATAATGATGAAAAGATTAAAATGATTAAATCGATACATATTTTTCACTTGACCGTACGTAGTAATCTCGGCTTTCGGACAGCTTGTTGACATTGGTTAGTTAGGTATACTAACTTGTGCAACTCACACTAAGTAGCATGATGGTGATGAATGTCTGTGTTTTTAAGAAATGGATATCTGCCTCAAATGACGTTTGCGTTAATGTATACACCTTCATCAATTCCAAGAAATTATGACTTTTTTGAAAGAAAGTTACTTTATAAATCAAACGCACGATCTTGATACCCTTCGATGTGTAGGTACCTTTAGTGCACGAAAAAGCATACCGTACTGCCCTGCGGGGCTGCAGGCCCTAAAACGCAGTAAAGAGCAAAAAACCGATTAGATCATTATGTTCCTTACGCTGTGCTTGTTGTAGTTCAATATTCAACAAACGTAAAAAACCGTCTTACAGCGTTTTAGAGTCTGCAGGGCAGCGTAGGTCAATACTTAAGTACGTAAATGAACTCTGAATAAGTACATAAATATGTATGTAATTAAATAACCGATATCGTATCCAGCGCCATGCGTATATAGCGTAGCTCTTCTTTTCTAAAAACGGAAATTGTAATCGTTTTATGCTCCAACCCAGCGTACATAAAGAATGTTTCTGTCAATAGACTAGAGACTAGGTACATTTTCGGGTTCAGCAAATGTATGAGCTTTGCTAATTTTCATTCGACGCAAATTGCAGATGAACCCAAAGGAGTAACTCGCTGCTACTCGTAGAATAACCCTTGTAGCCTTGAAGAGCCAAATTCTAAATTTGTATTTTTTATTCCAGGAGCTGAAAGAAAGCTTCAACTATGGCCTGTTCTGCCCGCCGGTCAACGGAAAGGCGGGGAAGTTCCTCGACGAGGAGCGGCGACTCGGCGACTACCCCTTCAACGGCCCCGTTGGATACCTTGAGGTAAATTCATCGCCAAGAAAACAACCGTAGGTAAACGCGTTAACCTCGTAAGGCCCAACTTTTTATAATTGACATAGCACTTCAGACCAAGCCAAGAATACCCAGTTTTGTGATTTTGGGATTTATTTCCACGTATTTACAGTTCTTATTACATTTAAATAATTGTACTCCGCGTTGTACATTGGGCATTTATCCTTATTATTCCTTATAATTGATTTGCACATTAAAATATACGCTGGGACTTACGAGGTATTATTGATATGGTTTCCTAGGATCCGCTAAACAACGACCTTCACCGAGCTGGTTAATAGATAAAAAGAAATATATGAATTAAGTATATGAAATTAAATATGTTGATAAATATATTGAAAGTGGGTTAACTAAAAAATTTCAGTCCAGTAAATATTATTTTTTACAGTTTAACGTTTCGGTTAACCCTTTCAACGCCGCGCCTCGACAAAACGTAAACCTGCTTTGAATCTTATGTCATTGTGTCAAGATCACTTTGACACTGTACTTTGTGACACATATATGTCTTTGGCGTTGAAATGGTTAATAGACAAATGCAATACCTACCAATAAAAAGTATGAAGCCTATAGAATATGCAAACGTTAGGTTGACTATTTTTTCCGGTCATAACTTTTGACCGGAGCGGAACGAAACTTTTGAACTTTAACAGGTAAACACAGGTAAATCGATATATGCACTGGTCTGGTTAGTCAACCTAACGTTTGCATATTCTATAGGTTTTATACTTTTGATTGGTACGTCATTTGTCTATTAACCGAAACGGCAAAATTTAAAAAAAAAAATTTTAATCATATTCTGGACTGAAATTTTTTAGTCAACCCACTTGCAATATATTTATCAAGATATTTAATTTAATATCAAATACTTTTCATCCATTAACCAGCTCGGTGAAGGTTGTTGTTTAGCGGATCCTAGGCTATGGTAGACAAGACCTAGATGATCCTGACATACTTAACCAGAAGTTTATGCTTATTTAAAATCACACAGTGATTTGAAATAAGCATCAATAACTGGTTATGTCAAGATACCGGATGCAAATTTTCAATAGAACGTTAAAAACAAAAGCAAAGTGGCTCTGGCGCCTTTTTTCACATCTGGAGTGTGTGGCGCATTTATAAGTGTACCTAATATTCAAATGTTACTCCAGTTGAAATACAAGCGGCGCGTGTACAAGATGCTGAAGTTGGACGAGAAGACTCTGAAGGCGCTGCACTCACGCGCTAACCTACGCCGCTTCTTAGAGCACGTGGCGCACGCGCAGGTCGACAAGATCACTAAGGCCTGCGCAAAAGGACTCGACCCTAACTTCCACTGTCAAGAGACTGGAGGTACGTACAAATGGATACTATTGTTAAAGTATTTAAAGATAATGTGTTCAAATTCGTCTTCGGCACAAGCATCCTCTCAAAATGACCCGTAGATCGGGCCCAATGCGATCGGGAACTAGACTCACACCATAGAATCGCCATTTGGAATAATTTTCCACAAAGTGGCTTGTATTGCCGCGATTGTACTTAATTATATATTACTTCTGAAAAGGTTGTTGTTAGTTGATAAGTAGCTATGCGTTCTTAAATAATTAACCCACTGAGACACGTGCAAAACAATAACTTCTTTAAGTCGGTTAAAAATCGAATGATAGCAATATTATTTCCAAAGAAAACCAAAATGTTTCATTCTCCCGACATGCATCAGTTAAAGAACTTTATATTCTAGTCCTGACCTTGCTTGACTCTTTGCCAAGCGAAGTCGATAACTCCAATTGTTCAAAAGATTTTTACATTTATTTTCTGATATACTTACTAAAAACAAAGGTCTGAGACACATGTTCGCCACAAATTACACTTCTATTTTCAATTCTGACACCTCATTCCTTTGTTGAAAAAGTTTTCCCGATCCATTTTACAAAAGATAGATTCCCTCCAAAGATAGAGGCCATAAATCTTCACGTCTCCAATAAATCTTCGACAATTTACTTAGCACATTATATACTAGCATCCGCCCAGTGTTGGAAAAAATCCTGCTTTAAATAAAATGTTAATAAAACATTAGCCATCTGATAGTTCAATCAGAGTGTCTACATGAAATGCTCTCGTAACTTCTTGATCAAGACCCACTATTTTTCGAGTAACTCGGTGAGCTATTTTTTGTTGCTTTTCTTTAACTGAACCGGTATTAGAATATATCCATCATAATGACATCGGTACAGAATAGAACGCAGTTGTGATTATCGTAAGATCGCTAAGTTCTTAAAAACAACGAACTTCAGTGACTTTATTTATAGTTAATCTAGTGAAATTGGTGCAGGAATAACAGTTTATTCATAGATTAAATAACATCCTTACTGTAGCTAGTTTCCTGAAATTAAGACATAAGCATTCTATAGCTTTTAGCGTAATGGTCTTAAACGTTGAGATCTGTTATTACTGATTAAGAGATTGTTCTTAAGGATACTGCCGCCAGTGCGGCAGCATAATATGTTCAGGGTTTAGGATTACAGTATAGGTATATCCCGCGTTTTGTTTCAGTATATATGTAGACGATATACGTTTAATCGACAGAAGCGTACTAGGGTGTTACGATTTACATAGCTATTTCTTATCTATAGATAAGAAAATTATTCCGCATGGTTCTGTGTTTTAGCTAGGGTTATCAACTTGCTGGGAATCGTTTCTCAAAAAAACACGGTCTTAAAATTTCATTGAAGAGTTTAAGAAAAAAATGTACTTCATAACATAAATTAATTAACAATAAATAATCTAACATACATAACATGGAAACATTTTCCCAATAGATTTCATAATAAAGCTACCTACCAAGCTATTTACATGATAAGCATACACCAAGGAAATGATTGTTTCATTTTTCAAGGTTCCACAGTTGTCTTACCTCAGTATGTAATTTTCTTTATCTTAGCTAGTTATAGAGTTGAATATTTTTATTACAGTTGTCAATATCGAACTTGCCTCCTTCCATAAAGAGCACGAATATTTTTTTTTGTACCTTTTTTGCTGACTCAATTTTTTGTTGACTGTACTTACTTACACTGTCGTCCAAGCTAATATCCGTACCAAATTTCAAGCCAATCCGAGTACCAGATGTGGCGCCGATTTCCATTTACATGCATACACTTACATACATACACTTCTAATACATTTGTCTTTGCTCCTGTTTTGATATTCCTGTAGTACCTAATTATTTTAACTAATTATGTTGTGGCAATAAATTATTTTTTATGATTTTTATTTATTTAAGCAAATGCATTATAATTTATAATAGAAATTCCAATGCATGAAAAATAAGAGCTTGTAAATTTTGTTTCCAATGTTGCTGTTTAATTTCCTTGCAATGCAATCGAAATGTAAAGCAGAGTGTAACTCGAGCATTAAACCCATTTTCCCCTCGGCGTGTCTATCCACCCTCGCCGTACCGGCTTGGGTGGCTATTTGAATGTCTCGGATAAAATGGCTCGCTTTATGCTCTTGTTGTATATACAATCTACTATTTCTGTGCAAAAGAGGTGATGACACCGTAAAACAATAATTCCAAGACGCATCTCTAATAAAAAAATACTTTGTATAGCCCTGAAATCCAAATTTATTTTCAAATAACTGCAAAGTAAGATTTTTAGTTGCTTTAAAATAAAATTAGTCTGTTGAGTTGACATAGAAGTATTTAACGTCTTATGACGTTATAAAAAGTACGTCAGTTGATTGGTAGTCTCATCATCCCTGTTCGATCGTCGTGTATCGTGTATCTTGTATCATGACAGCCCTAAGTAGATGTATGCCGCGTATAATCCGCGATAGATGGCGTTGTAACCTTGGAAGTCAACCTGCCGCCTCGATGAATATTCATCCAAGTGACGTCACTTTTCAGCTTGTTCATGCAAATGAATAACATCATAAATATGAGTTTTTGTCCTTTCTGTAAACGAAATTATTTAGCTGGGTGGTATTAAAAATTCTGTAGGTACAAATTTGAAATAATAGAAATTAGAAAAAATGCCATTTTCTTCGTAACCGTCATATTTTTGAAATAAATTGTCATGCGGCAACTATTTCGCATGTGATATTTTTAAGCTTTTTTCCTCCGCTTTCTATTGTTTTATGCCGTACTGTATCAAAATTGATTTAAATATATTACGAAATAATAAGCTAATATCGTTATAAAAAAACTGGACACTTAGAAAAAACTATGGACTAGGCGCGATTGGAAGAACTTATTTAAATCAAAGTAAGTAAAAGTCGTGTTAGCCTATACTCCATTTAATTTAGAATTATAAACCACAACAACATTATATTGCGGCTCGTGAACTGTAATCTCTTTACAATTTGTACTAGAGTAACAATTGACGACACGCAAATAAAGTGACATTAAAACAATTTTATTTTGCGGCTCCCAGACTATTGTACTGTACTATTTTGCTAGGTAAGAAATAGTTGACGAGCTGCAATATAATGATGTTGTGGTTTTCAATTCTAAATTAAATGAAGTATAGTGACCTATGGCCTCTCAAGCAGAGGGTCGTGGGTTCGAGCCTGGGCTTGCACTGAAATTTACCACAAGCTATACGGTGAAGGAATAACAACGTGAGAAAACCTGTACAGTCACACCTGCGTAGAAATTCAATGGTGTAATGTGAAGTTCCCAATCCGCACTTCTCCCCCGCAGTGGGACAATAGGCTGGGATGATGAAGATGACGATGACTTTAATCAAATAACGATAAAAATATGAAAACGCAAAGAAATTCTATTTATAAAAATGTCAGTTAGCGCGACATTAAGATACCCACTGGTTCAGCTTGGCAAATATGTAGTTTGTTATGTATTACAATTCGTAGCGCGATAACTTGCAAATGTCGGTCACTGTGGTATTACTTATTTGGTCCACTGCCAAGCGCCATTCGTATAGATATACGAAGATACATAATTCCAGAACTTGGCTCCTAAATAA
Source organism: Archips xylosteana (assembly GCA_947563465.1). Taxonomy (NCBI): domain Eukaryota; kingdom Metazoa; phylum Arthropoda; class Insecta; order Lepidoptera; family Tortricidae; genus Archips; species Archips xylosteana. Next base: position 4,811,000 of record OX387349.1, read on the forward strand.
CGTAACTTGGGCAATATTCGACTTGTATTACTTATGAAATACCTCATTACAGTACGCTGCTAAGGATTCAATTCTCATACTATTTACATAATTTTGAAATAGGTACACAGACTATTTGTCTCGTCCTTTTGTTACAATTTTATTTATATACTCTGTTTAAGATCGTGTTATGGTCGGCTAGTTAAGTAGATAGATATTCAATACAATATTTTATAAGTATCTAAGATTTTTACATGTCAACATTAATGAAGATTATGGAGTTCTAAAGTTGATCGTAAATTAAATCGCGAACTTAACGCGTTATTTATGTATGTATGAATTGTATGTATAACTCTTTATTGTACATACAACACATTAAATTAAGAAATAACAAGAAAAACAGACGCACAATGGCAAATTTATCCCTTAAACGGATCTCTTCCAGTTTGTCTGAGTAGGTACACATTAGACATGCAATGAAAAATAAAAAGTTTTTTTTCTTTTATCAAATACAAATAAATCAATGATTACTAACTTAAACTTTATTCCTAGCGTAGCATAGTTTAATTTTAAGTCCAATCCAGAACTCTTTGGTACATTTGGACCTTCAGTACTACACTACAAACTACTACGAGACAACCTTCTCCATTACTCATCCATCATTCCAGCCTCTATACGTCCAACTGCAGGGCACAAGCCTTCACTCTGAATGAGTGCGGGTTCTTCTCATTAATAGTCTCATATAATCATGTATGTTTCCAGAAACCCCACTAACCATCGCCGCCGGCCTAAAGTCTCCAGGCAAGGTCCTAATAGCCCTGGTGAACGGTGGAGCCCTCTTGGACTACCGCACGAAAGACGGCAGCACCGCGATGCACCGGGCAATCGAGAAGAATTCCCTAGAAGCCATCAAGACTTTACTGGAACTTGGAGGCTCGCCTAACTATAAAGATGGGAAAGGACTGACTCCACTGTATTTGTCTGTTACGAACAAAACGGACCCCCTGCTTTGCGAGACGCTGCTGCATGACCATGCCACGATTGGTGCTACGGATCTGCAAGGGTGGCAGGAGGTGCATCAGGCAAGTTCAATTTGTTAATTAGACATAATTATATGTAGAGATTTTCCTAGCACGAACAATTCAACGCTAGTGACTTTCTTCTGATACTTTAGTTTATCGATATCTTATAAGTGGCATTATATCAATTTGATACGTTTGAAGATATATAAACAATAATACCAAAGCCGTATAAAATGTAGCCGTATGTAATAATATTAAACCGCAGTTCTCATGCAGCCCAGTGCGGATAGGGAACTTCACAGCCACCATTGAAATCTATCGCCCAAAAAGACTATCTTAAGTTTCTAACCTCAAAATCTCAAAATTCCAGGCCTGCCGCAACGGCCTGGTCCAGCATTTAGACCACTTGCTCTTCTACGGAGCGGACATGAACGGCCGCAACGCTTCGGGGAACACTCCGCTCCACGTGTGCGCTGTCAACGCGCAGGACTCCTGCGCACGGCAACTCCTGTTCAGAGGCTGTGATAAGGAAGCACTGAACTTCGCGAACCAGACACCTTATCAGGTACACTATGAATCCTTATTGAAAACCAGAATACCTAATAATTCGAAAGTAAGCTGTGGGCGGCCTTATCTATATCTGGGATGATTCATGCAATAAAACACTAGGAAGCAAATATTTTATAAATAATCTTTGGATTTGTTTATATTATATAGTTTCCTAGTAAAATGAACTTATGTAATCAAAATCTCCGTTTTCGTCACATTCCCTCATTAGCTTTTAAGCTTTATAAGTTCAATGTTCAATAATAGGTTTGATAGACAAGCAATGCTTGATCGTAAATGTTAATTCAGTTTATTTATCTGACAAAAATATGAGATCACTAGCTTTTGCCCGCAACTTCGTACGCGAAGACAATAACGTTAGTTGTTTGCATGAAATTTGGCATTCAGGTAGTTTATTACGTGGATTAACACATAGGATAATGCTAGGGACCTATGGTCTCTTAAGCAGAGGGTCATGGGTTTGAACCCGGGCTTGGTCCTCTGAGTTATTCCGAATTCGTGTGCTAAATTACGTTTGAAGTTTACCATGAGCTTTACAGTGAAGGAAAACGTCGCGAGAAAAGCTGCACGCACCTGAGAAGAAATTCAATGGTACACACCCGCACTGTACAAATCGTACTGAGAACTATGGTCCAAGTGTTCTCGTTCTGGGAGGAGGCCTGATTGAAACAACAACATTTTATCCCAGGAAACTGCAAAGTACTGCAAACTGCGGGATAGAAATAACTGTTTTGACCTATTTTGAAAATCAGAGACAGTGTAGCTTTTATTAGTGAAATAATTTTAAAAATCAGCCCCCACGATCAATTCACTTATTTCTAGCCCGTGGGAATATTGCATTTTTCCGGAGAAAAAGTAGTACTTATGTAAGTCAATCAGGGATAATGTAGCCTTCAAGTGGTAAAATATTTTTTAAATTCAGCCCCAAAGTTGAGTTTACTTATTTCGATCCTGCGGGAAATTTGCATTTTCCCGTAGAAAAGTAGCCTATGCCAATCAGAGATATTGTAGCTTTCAAATTGTAAAATATTCTTAAAAATCAGCTCCTATGTTGAATTTACTTATTTCTATCCCGCGGGAATTTTGCATTTTCCCGGAAAAAGCACCTTAAGTCAATCAGGGATACTGTAGCTTACTACTGGTGAAAGAATTTTCAAAATCAGCCCCGAAGTTGAATTCAGTTTTTTCTATCCCGTGGGAATTGTGCATTACTCCAAAGAAAGAGTATTCTGTGCCAATTGGGGATAAACATACCATATCATATGAAAGAATTTTTAAAATCAGTGCCGAAGTTTAATTTACTTATTTCTATCCCGTGGGAATTTTGCATTTTCCCAGAAATAAGTACCTTATGTCAATCACGGATACTGTAGCTTACTATTGGTGAAAGAATTTTTAAAATCAGCCCCAATGTTGAATTCAGATTTTTCTATACCGTGGGAATTTTGTATTTTCCCGAAGAAAATGTAGCCTATGTCAATCGGGGATAGTCATATTATATCATATGATTTTTTTTAACATCAGTGCTAAAGTTGAATTTACATATTTCTATCCCGTGGGAATTATACATTTTTTCGAAAAAAAAAGTACCCTGTGTCTATCAAGGATACTGTAGCTTACTATTGGTGAAAGAATTTTTAAAATCAGCCCTAAAGTTGATTTCAAATTTTTCTATCCCGTGGGAATTTTGTATTTTCCCGAATAAAAAGTAGCCTTTGTCAATCGGGGATAGTCATAATATCATATAATATGTAAGAATTTTTAAAATCAGCCCCGAAATTGAATTAATTTATTTCTATTCCGTGGGAATTTTGCGTTTTCTCGGATAAAAAGTAACCTATGTCGATCAAGGTTAGTGTAGCTTTTTAATTCTGAAAGAATTTTTAAAATCGGCTCAATAGTTTCAGAGATTCCGCTATGAACAAATAAACAAAGAAAGCTTAGATATTTCCCTATCCCGTGGGAATTTCGAAAAATCCTTCCTTAGTGCGCCTCTACACTACTCAAGGTACATGTGTGCCAAATTTCAAGTCTCTAGCCCCAGTAGTTTAGGCTGTGCGTTGTCTGTCAGTCAGTCACCAATCAGTCGGTCAGTCACGGTACTGTTTTATAGGTATAGATAATCATTCTAGCTCTTACCTTAATATGCACTCTGCTAGGGTATAGCCGCCAATTTCTATTACTATATATAATAATAATAGTTACTGTAAAGACGGGAACTTTGCAATAGAGGGTTAATTTGGCCCATATGAAAACTAGCTATACATACGGAAAGGTCTAATGAAAAACATAAAAACCTTGACGGTCAGTTAAAACCAAAATAAGTGCCACAATTTCAGTGCAATGTGGGCCGCAGAGACGTGACTGAAGAGTGGCAAGGCTGGCAAAATGTCACGGGCCCCCGACCCTAGACTGCCCCGGCCCAAGAGGCCGCGTGCGTAGAAATAACATGAAAATTAAAATATAACCTAACAATTTTAGTGGGAGGCAGTGACGTCTATTATACCATAAGTAACACAATTTTAATGTTATATCTGAGCTCGTGGCTTCTTGGGCCGGGGCCCTCTACGTTTCGGGGCCCGTGGCATTTTGCCAGCCCTGCCACCCTTTAGTCACGCCACCGGTAGGAGGACCCCATCCAAAGAATTTAGCACAGGCCTCAGATGCTAATAGTTATGCCACTGGTGGACCGAGTTAATTCCAATGGTCAAAGTTACCCTTCACGGCCAAAGTAACCCGACTTTATATAAACTTATTTAATTGTTCCAGGTTGCAGTCATAGCTGGAAATCTGGAGTTGGCAGAAGTCATCAAAAAGTATAAATCGGATGAAGTCGGTGAGTTCTTACCTTCTTTCTATCCGCATGGCTTTCGCTGGTGCTTTTTATTTCAATAATAAATTAGGAATTAATTAATGTTCAAATGTGGAATACTAATAAGAAAACTGTGTTAATTACTTATATTAATAGTTGAATAGAAGCTTTATAATTTCTAACGAGTACTAACAAGTTTTTTTGACTAATTATTGTTCCTTGTGTTCTAATATCTAGATAGTCTAAAAGTTTGAATAGTATTAGAAATTCAAAGTTTAACTACTTAACGCTTTGGCTGATGCTTCAGTGCTAAAAATATAATCAAGTTTAACCATTCAATATTTTATCTTAATTAACTACTATTGCATGATATCATCCACTATATATCTTCTCTATTTATAGTTCCATTGCGTATCATAATGGTGATGGTTGTAAACAATAAATGACATGGGTATTTTATTATGTAATAAATATAACAGTATTAACTATTAAAACATACATAATTATATTCGAATCAGTGTATTTATAGTAGGTAAGTATTATAATATGGGTACAATAATTATGTTTTGTATTGTTTATATGTACTTAGATTATTTTGGTAGTGGGTATTTAATTTAAGGCACGATTTTTTTTACATTTTATATTCCCTTTTATTTCAATACGTCTAAACATAATAATCCACTTTATATATTTTTTCTGTCGAGACTAAGCCTGTTAATGAATAATAGGTCTAAAAAGAGCTTTTAAAATAAGTTTATTTTACATTTATTTGAATCTTCCACTGTTTTGAATTCAATTTTAGAGGGACTTGAGAGTCTGGTAAGGTGCAAACGTTCTTGTTCTATTTTAAAAAGCACTTTTTTGTTTTGAATCAAAATCTTCCTGACGTAAAACTGTACTTTAATTATCTACAGACAACTCAGTCCATGTGGTAATTTCACGTATAAACAGGCCATTGTCTTGGAAAAGATGCGGGTTTCTTCCCCTGCCATCATAATTTTTATTCCAATTCAACTAAGTTACCATTTATTTTGTTTCTCGCACCTATTTTTACGTCGTGTTGGGTTGTTAACGGTGTCTTGCAGTGCCGTTCCGCGGGCCGCCGCGCTACAACCCGCGCCGGCGCTCCGCGGCGTGGGGCGGCTGGTGGGGCGCGGGGGACCGCTCGTCCCTCGCCTCGTCCACCAGGATCCCCGCAGAGCTAGACGCCCTGCTCCGCCGCCCCGCCGCCGCCTCCCCCTGCAGCGAACGCCCCTTCTCCTCCGCCTCGTCGAGCATCAGCGACGCCTCCCATCCATCGCACGAAGACGACGCCAGCATCCTCACAGGTACTTAACAACCATCACCATGCACAATCATCTGCATGTTCTATGTGCCTCTGTGTTAGATCACGGCTTCCGGCTTCCGAGTTTCCCTCTAGCCTTAGTTTAGGTATAAGTTCTTCAAGTTCAATGCTGATTCCGTAATAGCTTATTAAAAATTTTAATTACCTCACCGCGTCAATGTTGACTCAAGTGCGGATATTGTAAAGAAAAAATTCAAACAACAAAATGAGTCAGTAGCAGTCGTGTTTTGAACTGTGTAACGAGAGCTACCGCCTGTAAATGGGCATCGTTTGAGCACTTCCTGCGACGAGCACGAGGGGTTGTCACTGCCAACGCACTACCCCCAGAAAATTCCAAATTCGTAAGGTTTGAGCGCGGTGTCAACAGATAAGAGCGCGGGCGACATTAGCGACATCATTTCGGACTCGAGCGGGGTGGGGACGAGCAACTCGGACACGACCACGTGTTCGCTGCAAGGCACTGGGGCCACCGTCGTGTGTCTGCAGCCCTACGAGCCCGCGCAACCCGGACATCTCCGTCTCAACCAGGGAGACATCATTGAAGGTACGTATCCGCTAAGAGGCCATCCATGAATTACGTCTCACTAAATTTGATAGATCCCCTGTCTCTTATAACTATTAAAATCGCAATTGTTTTGTTCGTATTGCTAGATTCTCTTCTAAATATGTGACGTAAATTATGAATGCCCCTGACCAGTAAAACAAAAGTTCTTGTAATCTTTAGGTAATGTCTTTGGCATTCGACAACTAATTCATATTCACGTTAACAAAACGTTTCAGATACATTGCGAATCATATTAATTTCATCATATGGGTATTGTCCTCACCACTAATCGGATTGTGTGTGTCAAAATAACTCAACATGCCTATAATATTGCTAGAAATAAGTACGGCAGTTATGTACACTATGTACGCTACACAAAAGCAGCAAAATTTTGTTAAGCGATGTGTTGTGGCAAGCATATTTTGATTATTTTGCCAGTTGTACACTATATTTTGAGCGTCTGTAATCAATTTTTTCACATATTTTTCGTTGCCTACCACCAAAGGCGAAACCTCAATCACAAGCTCAATTTGACACTGTTCTATTTTTGACATTTGTCACACACACTTGATGTCAATAAGGGTTTTCTGACTGGTGGAATATCGCTAGGTGGCGTTAGCAGGGCCAGATTAACCATTAGGCAGAGTAGGGGCCCCGCATCGCCAAAGGGCCCCACGCAAGCAACAAAGAAATTAAATGGTCGGAATAAAAATTTAATAAGAAAATTTACATTCTCGATGACAATAAGTATCTATTTTCGACGCATGCTACCAGTTCTTTTGATTTGACTTCTTGAAAAGTGCCCGTGATATTTGAGTCAATATCAAAAAAAATGTACCTATATATAAATCTTCTCAGGTGAATATTTCACTTCGAGCCCTTATCTTTCAAAACAAACGGTATCGTCATAGTATTAAGGTTCAAATTTAATGTAATGGCTCGAAGCGAAAAATTCACCTGGGAAGATTTATACTATACATAGTTAAGGGCTTAATGTAAACAAAATCACGATCGCTTCCTTTGTATAACGAAAGTTAGTCATACAAATTATATGGGTAATTTGTGTTATACAAAGGAATCAATTAAGTTTTGTTTTAATTAAATCCCTTAATTGTGTACAATTTTTTTGATATTGACTCATTTGGCTGAAAGGGGGCCCCGAAAATTAAATTGCCTGGGGGCCCCAACATTGTTAATCCGACCCTGGGCGTTAGTATCATGTGGTCTGTTTGACGTTCTTGCTTGCGCGCGGCACAGGGGCTGAGGGTATGACGACAAAGGGGGCCGGGAGAGGTGCGGGCGGCGAGCCTCGTGTCTCTCGGCCCTTTTGTCGTCATACCCCCAGCCCCTGTACCGCGCGGGAGAGGGCTCATCTAAACGGTCTAGCTACAGTTATGACCTAATTCCACACATGACACAAATGTCAAAGTTCTCCAACGGACTCCACAATGCTAGCGCAACTAGCCTGTCATAGAAACCTTCTTGTTGCACACTTGATACGACTTACTGAAAGATGTAAATAAGTGCGAGACTGAAAATATCAGTTTTGTTTAAAGCACATACATATAGGTACGTGCCAAGCTGAAGGTATGTGTGGATAATGAACTAACTAGCTCCTACCCACGGCTTCACTATTGTTGAAATTCCGACATTTTACTAAAGCCCCATGGGAAAATCCAAAAATAACATCGTGATCTTAAAGAACACTCGTGCAAAATTTCATGTCTTTAGGAACGCTTAGTGACTTAGCCGCGGTGGCCTAGTGGTTTGACCTATGGCCTCTCAAGCAGAGGGTCGTGGGTTCGAGCCTGGGCTCGCACCTCTGAGTTAATGTGCGAAATTACATTTATAATTTACCATGAACTTTATGGTGAAGGAAAACATCGTGAGGAAACATGATTCCTCACACCTGAGCTGCTGAGAAGAAATTCAATGGTATGTGTGAAGTTCCCAATCCGCACTGGGCCCGCATGGGAACAAGGGGCCAAAGCCCTTTTATAGGCCTTTTACAGGGCCTGTGCCCGTCGCATTATAATTCCGAAAAACTCAGAGGTTCGAGCCCGGATTCGAACCCACGACCACAGAATAAGTAATATGTAACCAGTAATCCAACTTCATACTAGAGCGCCCGATCGACGCACGCACACAGCCAAGCGTCTTACACGGCCGCTAACAGAACTAATCTTTACTAGACAAAACAATGCAGTTCCCACACTCACGCCGTGTAAGACGCTTGGCTGTGTGCGTGCGTCGATCGGGCGCTCTAGTATGAAGGTGGATTACTGGTTACATATTATTTATTCTGTACCACGACCCTCTGCTTGAGAGGTTAAACCACTAGGTACTAAACGCATATGGCTTATGAACGTGACCATTTCCAGTGACTGGTGCAACCGACGACGGGCTGCTGGAGGGCACCGTGCGAGGCTCGGGCGCCTCTGGCCTCTTCCCCTCACAGTGCGTGCAAGAAGTGCGGCTGAGACAGAATAACGCACATTTACATCAGGTAACAATACTAGTTTAATACGTGTATGAATTTTTAGACGAACTTGCACTTACCAGAGTTATCTACATATATAACTCCGAGTTAAGTGTTAACCCAGGGTGAACAATTTTTTTTAAACTTAGACCGTGGAAGTGGCCCTTAAGTAGGTACCAGTTGCAAAAACTTTTTATGCGCAATTTAAAACCCTAGGGTAGGTACAGTAGAGACTTACTGAGCGTCGAGCTTCTTTACTCGATTCGTTGAGCTTTTTTTATTTTCTTTTTTGGGTTCTGCTCATTTTAGTTGTAGATCAAGATCTGATAAATAGGCCTCCTAGCACAAGTTCCAACTTAATGGGAGGCCTCAACCTTTTATGTAAAACTTCTGTTAAATGCAAATAAAGTTTATTTTATTTTTTTATTTTTATTTTAAATATACTCGTACTTACTACCCATGTATAATGCAAAAAAATATGAGATTAAAGTCTAAACAAAACTTTATGGGTATTCGCGATTTGGCAGTCTAAGTCAATTATTATTTTACTTCAACTAAATCCGTACGTAAGAGATTATTTTACCATTCTTTGTCAGTTTCCTGTTATTTTGTGTGACAGATATCTGTGATACTGTATCTGCAGATGAGCAGAAACGACATTATAGCTGTCACACATGAACTATGGTGTTGTGACTCATATAGAGAAAGGAATGTTAAGTTGTTTTTGGCACGTGGAAAGGATGTATGAAAGAAGAATTACGAAATAGATATTGAAGGCGAGTGTAGACGAAAAAGTTGGAAGGAAGAGACTAAGAAAGACATTCCATGATCAGATCGGGGTTGTCTCGCAGGAAAGTTAGGTCAAGAGTAGGGACCTACCCGAAACCTACGAGCATGTATGAAAAGAATAATGAGTGTTGAGGAAGCGAAAGATGTATGTCAGGATCGTAGCAGGCGGAAGCAAATAGTCTCTGCCTACCTCTTTGCTAGGAAGGGGGAATCATTGTATGTAACTTAATGGAGAGTGGTGAGACGGGGGGTTTAATAATAGTACATTACTGCAGAGGCCGTGAAGTAAGGGATTGATGGACGAGATTTGGGGTATACGGCCGAGTCGTAGACGAGGCCGGACAAAACGAGTCCAGCAATCCCTCTTCCGGCCGAGGATTGTATAGAGCTTTTCTCAAACATGCATCATCATCATCATCATCATCATCATCATCATCCATCCATCCAACCATCCATCCATCCGTCCATCCATCCATCCATCCATCCATACATCCATCCATACATCCATCCATACATCCACCCATACATCCATCCATACATCCATCCATACATCCATCCATACATCCATCCATCCATCCATCCATCCATCCATCCATCCATCCATCCATCCATACATCCATCCATACATCCATCCATACATCCATCCATACATCCATTCATACATCCATCTATCCATACATCCATACATCCATCTATCCATCCATACATCCATCCATACATCCATCCATCCATCCATCTATCCATACATCCATACATCCATCTATCCATCCATACATCTATCCATACATCCATCCATCCATACATCCATCCATCCATCCATCCATACATCCATCCATACATCTATACATCCATCCATACATCCATCCATACATCCATACATACATCCATACATCCATCCATCCATACATCCATCCATCCATCCATCCATACATCCATCCATACATCCAAACATCCATCCGTACATCCATACATCCATACATCCATCCATACATCCATATATCCATACATCCATCCATACATCCATACATCCATCACCAGTAGGTTTGGCGGTTTGTTCACCAGTAGTTAAGTTGGCTGTATGTAATTTTTCCTTTGTCAGTTTAGTGTTAGTAAGCAAATTTAAAAAGTTACAGCAGCGGACAATAATGGTTTTTCATACTTACTTTTATGGCCTAGGCCAAGAAGTAATGTAGGGAGCCATAAACAACAAACTTCATGGCTTCATTTCGTGACATTAACGCATACATTTCAAAGCATGTTTGAGAAAAATATGTTTTAATTTCAGGTGTTAGCAGCAGGCCCAATCCACCACTCGCGCGTTAACGGGCGTCGCGAGATGGCTCTGAGCAAGACGTATAGCGCGACCGCGCCGAGGATAAAGAAAACGTGAGTACTAATAATTGTGATAAGGTCGTAAGAAGAGATCTCTGAGTAAGGCAGGCTTGCGCCAATCAGAGTCAACTATATCGCTGAGTTACCCTCTAACTAAATGTCAAAATGTATTGGAACTGTCTACCCTAACCCCCAAGATTAACGATTTAATTTTTTAACCATAAATCGTGCAAACGGTCTTACATAGACTAAGCGTGACTTAAGTTTTATTAAAGCGTCTGACGCCTGTGTTTGGAAACTTCGTGAGGTTGATATATACCTACGTTACATGTTATACCTTTAGAAACGTTTAGTGTAAACGTTGAAATTCCGATCCGCATTGGCGAACCTTAGTCTCAAATACCGTAACTACTGTGTTAAAAAAAAAATTGTTTTGTTAATTACTTAAAATGTATGTAATTTAAAAACATTGTAGATCTGCTTAAAAAATATATACCTACTTAGTTGAGTTTCTTGCCTGTTTCTCGTTGGGTTTTTCTGACCGTTGGCAGATTCTTCAACTTTTTCATAATTACAATACAATATAATGACTTTTTTGTACACCACAAATAATACAATACAAAAATAATAAACAGATAATAATATTGTTATAGACTAAATTTAATATTTTGACTTTGACTTTGAAATCAAATGGTGAGATGTTTTTGCCGTAAACAACTGTTGTTCGGCAACAATCACTAAGACACATATTATCCATTATCCAATTTTTACACGACTACGGCAAAGCCAGAAGGAAGTGTAATGATTTTAACAGTCTATGTTTGTGTGTACGGATGTTCCACCGTAGCGTCGAGACTACTCGTCCGATTTTAATAAATAGGGTATCAATCGATTCGTTATTATGCTCCGGGTAACATAGGATACCTTTTTATTTAAAAAAAAATATTGGTTGGATTTTACAGTAACAAAACTGAGCGATAATAAAAAAAAAATTAGCGCACGGCGGCGTGTGAGGCATTATTAGATAGGTCTTAAAAAATGATGTAGAGGTTTCTTAGTAGGTTTTTGGTTTAAGATAAGTTTTAAGGAGCTATTAGCTCCGAAAGTCGTCAGAATTCACAAAGTTATCTGACATCAATTTCAATTGAGCGGCAACACTACATTCGTTTTGTCGTAATACTAAGGTAAACGTACTAATGCTCGACACCTCAATGCCCAGTAGATGACACCCATCTGTCACCTCTCTTACTATGACTTAAGATTGAAGGTGCCATGTATTGGGTCAGTGTCGAGCACAGGGACGTTTACCTTATACAGTTAATAAATCGTCCCTCAGCTCCCTCGCGAATGTGTTGACCAGGATAGCGTACCTTGTACTATTGTAAGATTGACCAAACGATTATTATTCGTATACAGTCTACGTATAGTCTATGCTCCGACTTCGACTCACTCCGACGAAGAAGTGGAAGCTATTGAAGATATCGCCAGAGCCATGCATAGCTCCGAAACTCACTTCCCATTTGTTATTGGGGACTTCAACTGAAAACTGGGTAAACGGGATGGGGAAGAGCTGCGAATGGGGCAATTTGGAGTAGGGCGTAGGAGTCACCGGGGCCACCTACCGGCCGGCTTCATGGAGAAGGAGGTACTCTATATTGTAACAATAGTTCAGAATTTAAAATTTTGTTTTTCTGTAAGCGGCCAGTTTACCACAGAGGTTTGCCGTGTTACAATATGATTAATGAACTCCTTCTTCTAGAAGCAAGAACACAAGAAGTGGACTTGGATGAGCCCTGACGATGACGGTGTAATGAGAAATGAGATAGAGGTCTATCTCAATTAAGTATAATTATCACCGTATGATACGAGGCACATTGAATATTTACGCCAAGCTTGTAAGATCTCGATTGATAAAGTCTACGCTCCGCCCGGCGCCAACCCAGGTCCAAAACCCCGAAACGTTCCAACTCGAACTTCAAAACCGTTTCGAGTGCTTAGGAGGCGACGTGGACGATTACAGCGACGGGTTCGTGGTAACTGTCCATACGGTGGGATCTTAGTTCTTAAAGACTTTCCATAGAAACAGAATCAAAAAGATCACAGACTCTACTCTAAAGGTCATGGACGAGCAACGTGAAATGATCCAACAGACATCAGATCAGGTGACGCTTGCCGATATCGGCAGCTCAACAGAAGATCTCGAAATCTCCGAGGCGCGATGTACGCAAATTCAATACTAGTAGTATCGAAAAAGCGATAAAGCGAAACAAAGGTTCTAAAGTTTTTGAGAAGAATGTGTCTGTTAGACAAAGCCAATGAGCAAAGCTGAAAACCGATGACAGTACATGGGTGCCATCTATTTGGCATAATTTTTCGGGTCTCCCTCGCGATCCCTAACATCGTTTGTCCTAAAATCACTTACCCGAACTGTTTTGTCCTAATGGGCATTAGCCATAACGATCAATTGCCATAACAATAATTTTCCATAATGTAATGATTGTCCTAAAACTCATTTGTCCAAATTATTTTTACCATAATTATTAATATCCCTAATGTTATTTTGCATATTCCTCGCAATACCTAACATCGTTTGTCCTAAAATCACTTGCCCGAACTGTTTTGTCCTAATGGGCATTAGCCCTAACGATAAATTGCCATAACAATCATTTTCCATAATGTAATGATTGCCCTAAAACTCATTTGTCCGAAATATGTATACTATAAATATCAGTATCCCTAATATATTTGCCATAACTATTTATCGGGATTTGAACCCGGAACCTCCAGCTTCGTAGGCGGCGGGCTCACTACCAACAGAGTTAAGCGGAAGGGGGGTGTGGGAGGCAGAGCCCCCAACAAGGGGGGCTCGGGGGGCGAAGCCCCCCGCAGAAAAAGAAGTAAATATTCCTTACTCTTGTAGTACTATTAGTAGGTTAGGTTAGGGTTATCTTCTGTTCCTTAGAGCGGAAATAGGCATCCCGCGAAGCGGGGTGACGTCGACACGCTGGCGATCAGGTTAGGTTAGGTTAGGTTTTAGGTTAGGCAGAATAGTAGGTTAATCACAATTAGGGAAAATAATCACGAGGACAAATAATGTTAGGTAGTACAAATATAGGACAAACTACAATAGGCCATACAAAGTTAGGAATAATAATCATTAGGATTAACGATCATTAGGCTTACTGATAATTATGATACATGACTATTATGGCACATAACGTTTGGATGAATAATCAATATGGCAAGTGACGTTAGGAAATAAAACATTACGGAAAAAAAAATCATCCATACGATGTTAGGAAAACTAAAGATAGGGCATTATGAGTGTTAGGACAAATGATCATTAGGACAAAAAACGTTAGGGAATACAAAAATAGGTTAAAAAACGTTAGGGATTCAGATATAGATCCTAATTTTTCATGTCCGAAATGTCATAACAATCAGGCATAACAAGTTTCGCTTAATTTAGTCACACCGAATCTTAGACTTGCCGAAATTTTATTTGACTTAAATCTATATTATCCGAATGATTGTTTACCCGAATAGAATGTTAGCATAATATTGATATGGCAGCATTTTATTATGCATAATGTTCTTTTAAATGTACCTAATTTAGCAGAATTTTGACACCTCGAAATCCTGTCCGAATTTACATCCAAGACAACAATAGTTTCTTGACTACTGTAATGGTGAATGACAAAAAAACTCAAATTTTGCATAGTGACGTTACATTAGGTGTAGGTTAGGTCAATTTGAAAAAAAATAGGTTTAGGTTAGGTTAGAGTTGTGTCCAGGCGCGAAGCGCCAAACTATGCGGAATAGGGGCTCCGCAAAGCGGAGGCCCGTTGACACCGCCCCAGGAAGCGGGACATAAGGCGACTGTCCTCGCTTAGGTCATTATTAGGTTAAGTTAATACTCAATTTATTAATTCGGCGAAATAAACTTCTGCGAAAACTAACTTTCTACGAAACTAGGTTATGCGTAAGTCATTTTCTGCCAAATTACTATACGGAATTCAGAAAATATGTATATATATTTACAGCAGCGGACGTCTTTCGGCCGAAATGATGAATGATGAATAAACCGCCACACAATTCCAAATCGTAAAAGATTTTAGTACTAATTCCTTTGTTTATGCATACAAATTTTAGTTCACTAGTTCGCCATTATATGTCGCTATCATGGCGAAAATAAAACCCCAAAATAATTTAAATAAAAAAAAATAGTTTAAAAAACTGAAACCCGACTACGGAAAAAAACGCGCTCTGAAAAGTATGAAATAAGAAAAATTTGAAGTACTATCCACAATTAATATGGTCCTCCTTGACCACAAATATGGACCTCCGCAAATTAACGCCTGATTCAATCAAGCAAGAAAATATTCTTGTCCGAAATTCTTATACAGACTTCAGAGGAGAGCCGTGGTCGCATGCCACCATAAAATGAACTGTTCAGTACCTAGGCAACCCTTAAGGCAAGGTGGCATGCAACCAGGCTCTCCTCTGAAGTCTGTATAAGAATTTCGGACAAGAATATTTTCTTGCTTGATTGAATCAGGCGTTAATTTGCGGAGGTCCATATTTGTGGTCAAGGAGGACCATATTAATTGTGGATAGTACTTCAAATTTTTCTTATTTCATACTTTTCAGAGCGCGTTTTTTTCCGTAGTCGGGTTTCAGTTTTTTAAACTATTTTTTTTCAAGATAATCTTTGCATCTGCACACGAGATTAAATCACAAACTTACAAATTTTAATCTATACTAATATTATAAAGCCGAAGAGTTTGTTTGTTTGTTTGCTTGAACGCGCTAATCTCAGGAACTACTGGTCCGATTTGAAGAATTCTTTCAGTGTTAGATAGCCCATTTATCGAGGAAGGCTATAGGATATATATCATCACGCTACGGCCAATAGGAGCGGAGCATCAATGATTAACGCGCCTATATATTATTTGAGTGCAATGTCTTCGAAATAGGACAATTACTTAGTGGTGTCAAAGTTCCCTGGTCCAACGAGAAGTGAAAAAATGAACATTTAGGGCTTACACTCGCCAAAAGCATCTCAGATTCTGATATCCAGATATTGCATTTAAGTTTTTGTTCTCAACAGTCCATAGCACGTAGGTACTTTCTTTATTGTGTCACTTACTGACATTGAGTACAAATAACCATTCAACTAGTTCGGGGGTAGTCATCCATTCAACTGTGATTCGGATCTAAACAATAATTTTATCAATAAACAAACAAGATGTTAGAGCATTATGTCGCATTATGTATTCGAACAGAAGTCAATGCGGGCGCCAACAGCACCAAATGCATGTAACGTCCAGATTAAAGCGTGTGTTAAAAACTTTCGTGAAGTGGAAAAAATGTTATCCAGAAGTATCCGCGATATATTTGGAAAAATATTTGTAGGTTCAAAATGTCATACTCATTATTGGTAACTTTAATATTCATAGTTTTAGTGTTTTGTTGTATTTATTTTTTGTGTTTTTATTATATTGTTGAACGCAGACGAAGTGATGAACCTAAACGAAATGGGATAAAAGCCGAGAAAAAGAAGGAAAGGATTTTCAGGATTCAGAAACTAAAAACGTAAATAAGATCTTATTTTTGTGAGATTCTCTAATTGAAACTAGCGATAAATGAACAACAATACAATACAATACAATGACTCTTTATTGTACACCACAAATAATACAATACAGTAAAACAAGTACATGAAAAAAAAGAAATAAGGTAAGCAATGGGCGGCCTTATCGCTTCGAAGCGATCTCTTCCAGGCAACCTTTAAAAAAGAAGAAAGAAAGCAAGGAATGCATTTCAGCAGGTGGTGCAATATAAAATTTAATAAATAATAACAAAAAAAAACAAACATTTTAATAAAACAATTCAGTTGTTTTATTAAAATGTTTGTTTTTTTTAAAAAAGAAGAAAGAAAGCAAGGAATGCATTTCAGCAGGTGGTGCAATATAAAATTTAATAAATAATAACAAAAAAAAAAAACAAACATTTTAATAAAACAACTGAAAACATCCAATAATACACATCATAAAACATACATAGATAAGTGATATACAATATACTTGTAAATAAAAGGACTATAATACAATTTTCAAGCACAGGATAATAAATAGTGCTGCTTAAGCATAGATTTAAAAATAGGCAAAGATTTAGCACGCCGTAGGTCTATTGGATAACAATCTCTTCTCTTGATCCTAAAATTAAACATACATATTCTTAACATCAAAGTTAGTCAGCAGAAAGTCATTTTAGAGTGAGAGATAAAACATAGCAGAAATGTCTAGATTGATTTGTGTCGATATTGTCTTTTTCTCAACTACACCATTGGCAGATTGTTTATTTTGTAGAATCGGCGACTTACGATCAAAGCTTTGCTGCTCAGCCATTTTCGTAATTATTATTAGTTCGTAAAATAAATAAATAAATGCTGTTATATAATTCCACGCCGATGGAGAGCATCCGCTTCACGTACTGAAGTCCAAAGACCAAATGAGAGAAAAACGATGTACCTAAGCCGAAATAGGCACGAAAAAAGTCTGGCTGCTAATTTCACATGCCTTCTCGCACGAAAAAAGCTGGATTTAATCGTTAAACCTGCTTTAAGCTTGACAGTTCCATATATTTAACCACTACGTAACTGATCTATTTTCTTTCTAGCAAGTATTTTTTACAATATAGTCTTGCGTTTGACCACAATCACGCCTGATGGAAAGCGAAGATGAGGCCTACGATGGATTACGCTTGCCTAGCTCTCTCTTAAGAGATCATAAAAATTAGTTGGCTCACTTTGGTGTTGTTCACAGATGTGGTAATACATTTGGAGTTAACTCCCATTCCAGCTATGGCAACATAGAAACTCGTACAGTAGTCCTGCACCGCGCACGTCGCGGGTTCGGTTTCGTGCTTCGCGGGGCCAAAGCTTCGTCCCCACTGATGGAGCTTAGGCCTTCGGAGCGCTGCCCCGGCCTTCAATACCTAGATGACGTGGATGCTGGTGGAGTAGCGGATCGGGCTGGGTTGAGGAAGGGAGACTTCTTAGTGGCTGTGAGTTACAATTGCATTATAACTATTATATTATAAACTAGCTTCAATTTGTGAATGGTAAAGCTGGAGACGGAGAATAAACAGACGCGAGTAACAAGAATGGCTTTTTTAAAGCATCGTTCTTGCTTGCTCTTCAAATTGATAACCATTCATTTTATTCTCTCTCGCTGAGTCCTTTGTATTAACAATAAAAGTAGTTAGGTAATGTTATTAATAAAAAGAGTGGTAACCTAGTGGTTTGACCTATGGGCTCTCAAGCAGAGGGACGTGTTTTCGGACCCGGGATCACAAAGTCTGTCTTTTCGGAATTCACGTGCGAAATAACATTTGAAATTTACCATGAGCTTCACGGTGAAGGAAAACATCGTGAGGAAATCTGCGCACACCTGCGAAGAAATTCAATGGTGTGAGTGTGAGTGAAGTTCCCAATCCGCATTGGACCCGCGTGGGAACTACGGCCCAAGCCCTCTCATTCCGAGAGGAGGCCTGTATGATGATGATTATTCAAAAATGCCAATATCTGCTACAATTGTTAAAGGGACCTTTAAAAACATTTCAATAATTATTATTATTAATCGTATAGTTATTGTGGATAAATCAGGAAAATTTAATTATGAAAGTATAAAGTAGACCCGTTGTCCTGACAAAAGAACCATCAACAGTTGCATCTACTTAGTGAAAACTTATAAACATAGCGTTGGTATGTTGCAAAACATTCAAAACGAAACGAAAACAAATAAACAGAGCATTCCATAACATAATTGGAGTAGTAGGTGATCGAGTGCCAGTGAAATTGCACTAAAATTGCTGTACTTGTTAAATTCAGAAAATTACAACGTGAATATGTAAGACCACAAAATAGAGATAATAATAATTAAGTGTATCTCAAAACTGAAAATATCAACAATACAATTAAACCATTGTGCCACCTACTTACTCAGCAAGATTTAAACTGGCATAGTTGCCCCACTTTTTGAAATCACTCTTAGTAAAAAAAAAACTAAAATGTTTTATTTATAAAACCGGCCGGTACTTCGTGTTTTCGTCGACCAATTTATAAAAAGTAAAAAACATTTTCATGAATATTTTCAGAGTGTTAGCGATTTCAGCAGACCTCTTCATTTTGTTACATCTATCCCACGTATGGGATAGTTGCTTGATCCATGTCAAAGCCGTATAGCCGCAATAGTAAATTAATGAGTTTGATTAAATTAAAGGTTAATTTTATTCTGTGGGTAGATGCTTTCCCCCGAAACGGGACAACTATCCCGTAAAAACGACCGCATTTTGTGTTCCCACATGCAGGCACACAGAGACATGCGACTCGGTCAATTTAGTGGTAGCTGGAAAGTCTCTCGATAAAATTAGATAATTGAAATAAAATACGATTCATTCGCAAAACTAGAGTAGTTATAATCGAGGCAACTATACCCCAGGGGCAAATATCCTGGTTTTACCCTATTTAGGATACAGCAATGGGTTTATCCTATTCCTATGATAAATAATTATCATGTTTTTCGAGGTATTTTGATGAAAACTAGTTCAACCAAGTTGCAAGCATGCAATTCGTTAAATTGACTACATGGTTCGAGGTTCTGTTTGATTTCAAAGCCCAAGTTTAAACTAAATTGTTGATAATTTATTGAATCAGGCGTTACTTTGCGGGTCGCGGGTGAGCAAAGTAATTGTTTTAGTTCATTAAATTGTTGATCATCAGATAAACGGAGAGGATGTATCAGCGGCATCACACGAGCATGTAGTGGAGCTGATTCGTACTTCTGGCGCTCTCGTCTCCATGACTGTCGTTTCTTTGCACTCTACACATGGTAAGCAATTATCCATTCCTGCATTTGCTTGAGCTAACGAGACATCTTTGAGAGAAAAGCACTTAAAGGGTGATTTTAACGGGGCTTGCGCTTTCGACAGGTTTTATCATTTTACATGTATTTCCAAACTCTCAGTGTTGATTTTGAAACCAGGATTGGACCTGAACGCATGCACGGTGCCTACAAGTAAATCCCAAAACCAATTGTCGAGCTCAGGCCGACCATATGCCGCCACATTGCCCAGGAAGGGCGCTGGAGGTATAACCGTTCATCTAAAATTCTAGAGACTGATGAAATATTTACGGCATGCAATTTTACGTGAAAGCGTAGTAAATATAATTGTCCATTAATATAATTGTTATTCTTCAGGTCGAAGTCCAGCGCCTGCGCCTCCCAGAAGAGATCCCCGAACGACGCTCAGCGTAGGACGCGCGAGGGCCAAGTCCATGGTCGCTGGGCTAGGTAATAACTATTTACAAATGTTCCATTTTTTACAACAATTCTTCCATTAACAGGAACGTCTTAGGGCGTGTATGGTTTTTGCTCTCCCAAGACTCAGCATATGTTATCTGTACCCACCGTATGTCCCTCCTAACGGTAGGCTATGGGAGGCTTCTGTGAAAACAATGAAATAACATTTGCATTACGATACGTAAATTAAGCGGAGACAATGAGCAGTGAGAGAAGCAAGAAACGCGAATGACTACTTAAAAGTGTTGCTTGGACAAGTTAACCTAAAAATAAACCTAATTGTAATTAGTAGGTATTGCCGTCGACAGATGTAAAACTCGCAAATTTTTATTTAAGTACTTAAATTTATTACGGAGTTGTATTCTTGCTAACAGAAAATGGTGGCGAAAAAGAAGAGAGCTGCGAACCTTTGAGCGTCGCTGGCAAATCTTCGTCGGCGGAGTCGGTGCAGTTACATGCCGGCAGCAACAGTAAGATCATTCGAAACCACATACAATCCACTAAAACAAATTTAAAGACGAGATATATGAGAAAAACATCTTGATGGTGTTTGCGAAGTTTCCAAAACGCACTTAACCCGCGTGGGAACTTGCAAGCCTGCTCATACTGACAGGAGGCCGCGTCCAACAGTGGGACGTCGACATTGGTTTATTTTAACAACACTCATACGGCTAATATTCCACTAATATTAAGATTAGTTACCGCCGTACCATCCTTTTCTCGGATCCATTCAGGCTATTTTCAACCTCCTGTAATTATTATGTACTTCATGAGGGCAGGTTACTTAATTAATAGCGGGTAAAATACATATAGTGGAATCTGACAATTTCATTATTTGATTTGCATCTTCAAAATTCACTAAGGGGCCGTCCATAAATTACGTCACACATTTAGGGGGGGGGAGGGGCAGTGGCGATCCTTACATAGAAGCCCAAAAGCCGGGCTTGCCTTATAAATCTCAAATCAAGATTAAAAATAAAAACCAAACCTCGTCCAAACGAAAAAAGTTCTAATAAAATCACTTTCATAATAACGCGCTTTATTTTACGTAAAATACCAAGAATTGCTGATCGGCGGCCGACGCGGCGATAGGCGATAGTAGCGACGTTATAAATAGCATGCCATCTCGCTCGCTCTTGTGGGCTTTTACGGGGCTTCCAAACGCTCTCTTCATACTTAGGAAAACGTTAGTTTTGCAAATATCTATGTATAGCTGCATATATAGCGCTTTCTTTGCAATTTTGAATCTGGCTTACGGTGTGAAGTTTGCTGCGTTTGGTTTAGAACGCGAGTGCGCGGGCGAGATGAATAACTTCACGATTGTTTATATCGCATCGTGGGCCATGCCATGCAAGGCGTTGTAAAATGCGTGAATTTATGTAATTACAAAATAAATAGGTATTCTTGTTTTAGTGCGTTGCGTGTGAGAATGAGTCTGTAAAATTTAAAATTCTGTCTAGTAATAGAATGAAGTGTGCTTTGGTAAACTTGCCCAAACTGAGTAAAGCGGCAACAAGATGGATTTACCTACATTAAATTATAAAAAAATACTAAAACATATCTCTCGGCTTGCCATAGCTTGATACCCTAGGCACGCCACTGGGGAGGGGAGGGGGCAAGCGATCTGTGACACAAGAACAAAATTATTACGATTTTCATAGTAATATGTGTGACAAGGGGGGAGGGGTCCAAATTGATCGAAATTAATGTGACGTAATTTATGGATGGCCCCTAAAAGATGAAACGAAATCGTTTTTAAGGTGGGACACCGTCCGGCGGCACGCCGGTGGCGCCGCGAACGGCTTCCATCCGGCAGCGCCCCGCTTCAGGTCGCATCACTGCTGCTGAACTAGAAGAGCTGTTCCAGAGACAAGCTGATGCCGAGACTATGTGAGTTATTCTTATAGCTTATTTATGAGATGTAATACAAAACGAAGCGAAGTTCCATGGCTTGGTCGTACCGACGGTATAGTTTTTTTGAGAGACAATGAACACGATAAAAGTATTACATACATTCCTACCGAGTATGTCATTATTATTTTCCCACAATTACATTACTAAAAGTTAAAGCACATGTTGCGTCAGTGGACCGCTACTAACCGAAATGAAAGACGTTTGAAAAGGAGAAAGCGCACTTTCAAAGAATTAAAACACTGCTTTTAACTTATTGTATTACCTGAAAGTCAGATTACTTTGGTCCTGAAGGGTAACTTTGGCCATTGGGATTAACTCGGCCCAGATTTTATCAATACATTAAAATTATGGTATTTATGGTACATTGCCGGGTGTAATTTAGAATACCGAAGTACGAAAGACCGAATGTATTAAAACATCGAATGGGTCAAAAGACCGACACGATTTTTTTCTGAAACCGTAAACTTTTCAGAATTTGTTAAAACGGCATCATACAGAACCCATTAGGTTAGGTTAGGTTTGTTTTATAACAATCTTAAAAAGTTAACGGTTTCAGAAAAAAATCGTGTCGGTCTTTTGACCCATTCGATGTTTTAATACATTCGGTCTTTCGTACTTCGGTATTGTAATACATACCCACATTGCCATATGGTTGATTTTAGCTGACCCCAGTTTTGATCTTTCTTAAACGCTTCTTTCTATAAGTGATTTTCATATAGGCAAAAATCGCCTTCATTTGGGTCAAAGTACCTCGACTTTACGGTAACATGCTCCTTCGCTACCAAAAAAAGGATGGTAGCGCAGAACCAAGGTAGATTGGAATTTATCGATATGAACCTCTACAAAGTAACGCCTGAACGCTCTTTCAAAGTTTAACTTTGAGGTCAGCGAAGTGAAACTGTAGATACGTATAATGCGGCAATCACATTAAAGTCTATCGCCGCATGCTACATGCGGTGACAGCAACAGTATACCTACCTAAACAAGTAAGTCTGGCACTTTTGGCTAAAGACAGTTGAAACCGCGCTAATTATGACCGCCGCAGTAGATAGGCAGTTTAACGTGAAGGAGGAACGTTAATCTTTTTATTTTTAACTAAGTGCTCGATGTAGTGTAATTGCCGCATTACATGTGTGTTTAAACCTCAAACGTGCAGTTGGGCCATTTTTTATTTTGTTGTACCTTTTGACTTTTTTCTTAATTCGGAAAATTTCATGTGATTTCTGCTCAGAATCACGAGCGTTTTCGATCCTACTAGTATAAAAAAAGTTTCCCATGTTTTTTTCCCCGTTCCGTTACCATTTTTAATAGACTTTATACGACCTTAACGAAATGGAAGAATCGAAAATTACTTATATGGAAGTTTTGGGACACTTTTTTTCTCCTAGTAGAATCGAAAAAGCTCGTGATTCTGAGCAGAAATCACATGAAGTTTTCCGAATAAAAAAAAGGTCAAAAGGTACACCAAAATAAAAATGGCCAGGTTACTGGTATCTATTTAAATTTATTCCCTTTGATCAATTATAACTGAAGATACACATTGCCGAACAAAATCCCCTTCAAAGAATGTCCGAACTTTTTTATTTCTTTGCATAACAATTAAAATCATCACCTACACAGAAATTTGAACCTAGTCTTTACTTCATTACAGTCGAATTTCGGTTGACACTTGACAGCTAAACTTGACAATTTCACGCAACGTACTGAGAAAAAAGAAGGCCACTTTTATCAAAGTGGCGCTCATTTGGCTCGGACATTTTCGGGCGCGCGTCTGTGGATCTACAGTTATAATTGATCAAAGATTATTCCTAACTTCCGCCGAACCTAAATCATTCGTGTGTTCACCAGTGGCGGCAACAGCGCGATGATGACGAGATCAGCGTTCCAGGGCGGTTCGACGTCGCCGCCGTACTCGCCCGCGCGGCCGCAGCGAGTCTACGCCTCTGTGGCCGAGATGAAACGCTGTCGGGGCAAGGTACTTTCAATCAGTCATTTGCATTTAGAACTGAGAACAAACACTTTAGTACTTTGTCGCAATAACTGTGAAGTTGGAAAAATGTCACGTTAGTGTAAGTGACAAAATACTAAAGTGATCAGCGACTTCTGAGGCCGACCAACTTACCAATAGCTAAAGACTTTAAATGGTTGCACACCACACCTTTCCTACATCCACTTTAACTTTCCTACATTAACATTATAAACAAAAACATAGGTATATGGGTGAAGACCAAAAAGTTGCACATCTGTTAAAGCTGCATTAGAAGGTATTTAAAAAAAAAAAAAAAAAAAAAAAAAAAAATCACGGGACAATTCACACCAATTGACCTAGTCCCAAAGTAAGCTTAGCAAAGCTTGTGTTATGGGTACTAGGCAACGGATAAACATACTTATATAGATAGATACATACTTAAATACATATTAAACACCCAAGACCCGAGAACAAACATTCGTATTTTTCATACAAATATCTGCCCCGACACGGGAATCGAACCCGGAACCTCAAGCTTCATAGTCAGGGTCTCTAACCACTAGGCCATCTGGTCGTCATTTATAATTACTATTAATTTTTTCCATTGTGACACGAAAATTATCCATACAAATGTATGGTCAATTTTCGTATCACAATGGAAAAAGTTAATGATAATTTTAACTACTTGCTAATGCAGCTTTAACAGTGTGCAACTTTTTGGTCTTCACTCATAATTATCAGTAAACTTTACTAAAGAATCTACAATTTGTTACATTTTTTTTCAAATACATTTTAATGTTACACTTTCGACGAATTCGTCGACAGGTCGTTTCTCGCCCCATCCTTCACAGTGTAGTCGTCTTAATAACAATTATAGCAAATTATAGGGTAGGATCGATAAGTCCACATCTATATATATAAAAATGAATCCCTATTTCCCTTGGTCACGGCATCACGCATGAACGGCTGGACCGATTTCACTAATTATTTTTTTGTTGTGTTCGTCATTGTCAGGAGAAGGTTCTTATGAAAGAAAAAATTAAGAAAATTGCGCGGAAAATTAGAAAATTAAAGAATGCTGCAAATATCGTCAAATGGGATGTAAACAAACTGAAATAATTAATTTATCATTTCTAACAAAAAGAACGTATTCGAATTCAATATTCATAGTTAAGACAGGACGACGTCTGTCGGGTCAGCTAGTACCTTATAATTCTATTAGTGATCAGGCTAGGTTCCATACATATCTGCCAATCATTCTTTATTTGAGGTCTCATAGGGTATAAGTTGGCAGCCGACTGCACGCAGCAGCAGCAGACGCCAGCGGCGACGTCGCTAGCTACGCCAACTTATACCTTATTTCTATGAAATCCCCTCCGTAGCTAGCGTAGCTAGCGACACGTCGTCTACTGCTGCTGCGTGCAGTCGGCTGCCAACTTATACCTATAGTTTACGTATATAATTTCCAGCTGTGGAGCAAATCGCAAGGCACGCTCCGTCGAGACTTCCACTCGACGCCGGACCTAGCCGCGGAGCACGCCGCGCAGCCGCTCCGGACGAGGTCCAGTGAAGATGTACACGGTAAATACATTGACCAGTGGTGGTGTAGAGGAATAGCACGCGGCACGGAATGCTGAGGACCTGGGTTCGATTCCCAACGCTGCTCTTTTTTCTGGGCTTTTTTCTGTGCATCCATGTTTCAGTTTGTATCTAGTATGAAATACTTCTTATATGGATTTCACGGGATGACCGTAAAAGTAATAAAGAATGAAGTTGAAAAATTTAAATACAATAGATACTTCATATCAAACTTGTCACATTAACAAGCAAAAATAAATAAACACTTCAAGGCTGGAAACAACAAGAGGTTAGTCGACGTCACGGGAGACCGAAGAGCAGGCAGTTTCCTCGGACAAATAATTAGCTCATTAGGTTAGCTATTAAAGAGGAAACGCTGACAGTATCTTCGGAACATTGCCTAAGGGGACCAATTTTCATAATGTGTTTTAGTTATATTTTTTTTATTTTATGCGAATAAGTAGCAGGTTACGTGTATACTGCTTAGTGTAAACAATAGTTTTAATAAGCTCTTTACCAATAGGTCAATATGGCGGCGCAGTTTGACGTCAAGAGAAATAATGTAACACTCTTTTATTGAAAAAAAAATGGGACTGTGATAAAAACCCAAAGATTTAATGCATGGTCTATTTTTTATTAGAATAAAATTATTTTCAGCGTTTTAGTTCTTTTAAAAGCTTTTTATTAACTTGCAATGTATGTACGGGTCAAATCTTGGAAGTTGAATTTGACCCACTTCCAGTGGTCGGATTTACTTGACATTTGGTATACTTATGTAGGTTGGATGACAATGCAAGTACAGACAGCGAAAAAGCTTGCATTGAAAATGATTTTTTTAACAAATACTTATTTATTAACGTCTACTTAATAAAAGCTTGTTTTTAAATAAAATGTTGTTGACTGTACTTACATTCTCATCCAACTTACATACAGTGGTGGTCATACAATTAAGAACGATTTGAAGTTTCCGATTTTTTTTTATCTAAATCATGTCATATGTCTAGTTGTGTTTCTTCTTAGAAGTAACAAGTTATGTTATAAAATAGCCACATGGATAGAGCAAACAGGATTAATAATAATAGTGTATAATTGCTAACATTTTTTTTTACAAATTTTATTTGTTCTCTATACTAATAAATTCAAATAGTAATGAAGCTGGACAAATAATTAAGAACGATTTATTAAACTGCCCGAGAGTTGTTTTATATGAAACTTAGATTAAATAAATCATATTAATGTGAAGTTGGTATAGAAAAAAAAGCAATTTAATACATTTGAACTAAAATTAATAGTTAGTAGCATGTCCACGGCTTCTAATTATGGCTTTACACCGGCGAGGCATTGAATCTATCAATTTTTGACATTTCGCAAGAGAAATAGAGTTCCATTCTTCTAAGAAAACGTCGTACAGCTCTCTCAAATTGCCACACTGTCGATTTGAAACCTTTTTCTTGACTTCGCACCAAAGATGATCTATTGGGTTAAGATCTGGGCTGTTGGCTGGCCAATCTAAGTTTGAAACTGATTGTGATGTGAGGAATTCCTTAACGGTGCGTGCAGTATGCTTTGGATCATTGTCGTGCTGGAATGTCCAAATAACCGGAAGCACGTCTTCGGCATATGGTAACATTGTTTCTTGCAGTATATTTTTGTATTGGAATTGATCCATGTTTCCTTCTATCAGCCTAACAGGTCCAACGCCATGTCCAGAAAAGCACCCCCAAATTTTCACATTTCCCCCGCCATGCTTTAATGTCACTTTTGTGTACTTTGGGTCGAATGCTTTATTCGGAGGGCGTCGCACATATCGTTTTCCATCAGAACATACCCTATTTATTTTTGTCTCGTCAGAAAAAAGAACGTTTTTCCACTGTCTGACTGTCCAGTTTTCATACCTTCTTGCAAATGCAAGTCGGGCTTGCCTATGACATTGTTTCAACATAGGCACCTTCCTTGCTATCCTTCCGTTCAACTTATTTTCTACCAAACACCTTCGAATAGTGCGTGCAGAGATTGCTGAAGAGTTGTTTTCGCCAAAATATTCTTTTCTCAACTCATTAGACCCTTTAAAAGGATTTTGTTTTGCCAAACGAACGATATTTCGATCATCTCGACGAGATGACTTTCTCTGTCTAGGTCCACGCGGAACGTTTGAAGTAGTTTGATACGTGGAAAAATGCTTTACGGCATGGAAAACCATTGTTTTTGAACATTGCAGATGGTCGGCTATCTTTTTATACGACCAATTCTTCTCGCGAAGTTTTATTATTACTTCTCTTGTAGATTTATCACAACTTTTATTTTTCCCCATTGTTTTTATACGAAGTAATCACTTTTAAGACTTTAACAGCACGAAATGGCGCCAAAATTATACGAATAATAATCTACAACCACAGAGCCACACAGTGTTCTCTATTTAAATTTGAAAAAATAATAAACTATTCAGCGTTCTTAATTACGTGACCAGCCAGTAAGTACTAATACTAGGTTCAGATCGAATGTATAAAGTTTCTCTATTAATTTTTTAGCCAACAATGTTGCATAAATGAATGTACCGGTAGTACGGAAAAGTTTTGCAATACCGAGAGAAATAAAAAAAATACGGGCAATTAGTTATACTTGTTACTTTGAAAAAATCATCTCAATAAATAATCGTTCTTAATTATATGGCCACAACTGTAAGTATACCAAATTTCAAGTGAATCCGACCACTGGAAGTGGGCCAAATTCGACTTCCAAGATTTGACCCGTACATACCTAGATAAATACATTGCAAGTTAAGAAAAAGCCTGTAAAAAGTTTTTTTTTAATTTTGTTTTTGTTTATTTTTTTAATTGAGTGTATTATGTTGTGGTGGTTATCAGACGGGGTGTCGGCAGGGCGCGGGCGCGTGCCGCCGCCGGCGCACCCGCCGCCGCCGCCGCCGGGCGCGGTGGCGTCCTCGTTCCGGCCCAGCGACTCCGCGAAGCTGTACGCCGCGCCGCGCGACCTCGACGCCGTGGCCTACCGCCCCGCGCCGCCGCCCGCCGCCGCGCAGCCCGTAACTACAATACGTTTACTTATAGTTTACCACTGACAGATGGCTTGCCTTCATTTCATTTTCAACTTTAACACCATACAAATAAAGTAGCTATTACAAAATCTGCAAACGTGGGTAACAGTATTCTAAAATTGGCTTTATTTGTAGGTCGTTAAAGTTGAATATGAAATGAAGGCAAACCATCTGACAGTAGTAAACTTTATGTAATTTTACTGTACTTGTTTTTCTGTATGGTTTTATATGTGGTGTACAATAGAGTCATTATATTGTATTGTGTTGTTCCTTCGGGATAGCGTCAAACAAATTCTTCGCAGTCAGAGCCGCGGGCTGCTGCTAGTGAATGAAATGAAAGCTTGTAACGAGGGTGTTTGTGTCAGGTGCGTAAGTCTGCGTCGCTGCGGTCGTGGGCGGGCGCGGCGCGCGCGCACTCTGCCGACGAGCCGGCGCACTACGCGCAGCCGTTCAACTCGCACGCCGCGTTCCACCGCCAGGTCAGACACGCTAATTGCTCTAAGACCCGGTATCCCTTGGTTTCCTATAATTTAATAAGTCATAATGTATCATTATTCATAATCAAAGTTCGTCATACAGTGATTTATTTCTGAAACAGTATTTTTTCAGGATTTTTTTAAACGCCATCTTATAGAATGCAATAGGTTAGGTTAGGTTTGTTTTACAACAATTCCGGGAAAAAAACCGTTTCAGAAATAAATCACTTTATGACTAACGTTGATATGAATACATTTGACTTGTTAAATTATGTGAAACCATAGAGACCCGGACCCATAAAGTCACGGACATAGCTCGAAGAATCGCTAGACTTAAGTGGCAGTGGGCAGGGCACATCGCCCGTAGAACTGACGGCCGATGGGGCCGAAAGGTTCTCGAGTGGCGTCCGCGGACCGGAAGACGCAGTGTAGGTAGGCCTCCAACAAGATGGAGCGACGACCTGGTTAAGGTAGCGGGAACGCATTAGATGCGGATGGCGCAGGGCCGATCTGTTTGGCGAGCCTTGGGGGAGGCCTATGTTCAGCAGTGGACGTCTTTCGGCTGAAATGATGATGATGATGATAGAGACCCCTAAAAGTCATATCACACTGGCGATTTGCGAACGTATTGGAACCGGAGTGAACGCGCAGCGTATTCGCCGCGAACGCGCAACGTAAGTATTCGCCGCGAGCGCGCAGCGAATTCGTTGCGTCTATAGGGCTGGAACGCCATGATGTACAAAAACTGAAGTAGGTAAAATAGACGTTAGCTGACGTACATCATGGCATCCTTGACGCATAGACGCAACGAATCCATTGCGCACTCGCGGCGAACACGTTGCGCGTTCGCTCCGTTTCTAAACAAATCGCTAGTGTGAACGGCTCTTAAGAGCGCGCCGACCTTCTGGCGCATTTATTACATTCATTTTATCCCTTGCTGTGTCATTATTATTATTACTAATAGTAAAGCTTTAGTCTTGAAATTCATATTAAGATATATGAGGATTCCCTCTATAAATCAGTCAATTTAGAAACACGAGTCGATTACTTATGGTTTGTTCGATAGAAAAGAAATCCAAAGTCGTCTCTAAAAACAAAATAAAAAAATGGTGCGTGGAGTCTTCATAATAAAAAATAAAAAACCAGGCGGTCACCCATCCAAGTACTGACCGCGCCCGACGTTGCTTAACTTCGGTGATTGGACGAGAACCGGTGTTTTTGTCAAATATCTTGAAAACGGTCCATCCTACGGCAAAATCAATGAAATTTTCATCCCCCTTCTGGAACCCCGCACCCCCTCCCCCGCACCCCCGAACGAACTGTCAATTGACTTCACAAAAGACTAAAATAACCACATTTTAATTTAAAGTACCTAACTACAAAAAATACAAATTAAAAATACCTTTTAAACAAAACACCTCCCGACGACATAGGTAGTTCCCAGGAGGCAGGCAGCGTTTCCACGTTGAATGGCCAGGCTCAATCGTTGGCGGAAATAGCCGCCTGCTTTCTCGAAAATAAGTAACGTCACAGCTCACTATGTCCGTACAAAATTAATGAGAAATCGCGATTTGTTCATTAAAAGTGCGTCAATTGATTAAAAACAAGTTATTTGGATTCTTGCCCTAATTTTAAAGATAAGGAGGGTTAAATTTTGTCTAGCCCCCGTTTCGAGAAGTACGCCACTGCATTGACTATGAAAATAATTTTCATACAGTCTTTAAAATGAGACTTTCCGAACTCCGCTCTGATTGTCAAAGTTCAAACCGACGTTTTTTTTAGAACTCGACGCCAGCGCCGCCGATCCCGGAGCCAGACTACAGCATGTCGGAATCTGACGAGGAAGCGCCCGCGCCTCCCGCGCCACCCGCCGAAACTAGCGCCAACAGCAATGCAAGGTAACATATACTATTCTAGAACTAAAGTCAGCGAGATAGCTCTAAAAATCGTCAGACTCAAGTGGTAGTGGGCAGGACGCATCGCTCGTAGAACTGATGGCGTTGGACTGGTAGACGCAGTGTAGACAGGCCTCCAATCCAACGAGATGGAACGACGACCTGGTAAAGGTTGCGGGATCGCGTTGGATGCGTGAAGTGTGGCCAACCGGTGATAAGGTAGGGCGTCGAAAACCGACCGCACTCTTCCCTCATACCTACCCTGATTTAAGGACTAGGGCTGCTCCCGCCATGACCTCATTATGTATCTGTTTGCCTACTTATCTTACAGTACCCAGGACTTCGTTTAGTTTAAAAACGGACATGTCTCTCTGGTTAATGATACACCATTATGACGACGCTTAGCCTGCCATTCCTGGACGTTACCTTTATTAACAGAAAACCAATATTGGTATATACTTATGCAAACTTATTTTGGGGTTAGCGGAGACAAGTGTTGAAGATATTGTACGAACAAAATTTACTCTTTACCGTTTTCCCGTTTTACAATACAACTTACACGGTGAGGGAAACAGAAAGTAAAGTATGCCTTTGAAACATCTATAAACTACTTACCTGATCTTGGAATAAATATAAACTATAGTATATTTACGGTATATGGTATTGTATTTTATACAGTTTTTATTTTGTATTATTTTGTTTTATTTACTCTAACCTTTAGAAACAATATTTTCTCATTTAACATTTGCAGGATACCGATATACGCTACGATCTATGAACATGAAGCGGAAAATTCGATTCTGTAATATACAAATACAATTATAAACTCGTAAGGTATATATTTTAGCAAATTCCATCATTATTTATTATATGTCGCTGGGGAATCGCTTTTGTGTTCTTGCGTCAATAAGTGCGATAAAATCAAAACCTGTCTCTTGTGGGAGCGATTCTATTGTTTATGAAGGTATTAAACGTCAATTATTTATTAACAAATATGTTAATGATGCATTGTACGTTTAATTGGACCTTACAATGTTGAATTGACCTTGCAACTGACATTCATTGTTTCAGCATCATTACTTCAAAATCACACTGAATAAATCAACTTAGCAGGCCAC
Organism: Archips xylosteana; assembly: GCA_947563465.1. Taxonomy (NCBI): domain Eukaryota; kingdom Metazoa; phylum Arthropoda; class Insecta; order Lepidoptera; family Tortricidae; genus Archips; species Archips xylosteana. The sequence continues at coordinate 4,843,236 of OX387349.1, forward strand.
CGAATATCAACCAAGTGAAATATCATTACACTTCTCTATTAATTCATTGTCTCAGCAAACTATTATACGCAAATTCAACATAATTGTGTAGCATTCTTTTTCAAGATACAACCCGTCGTTTAAATGTGGCTCATATACACAAATCATAGATCTGAAATAGCGACCGTAACAATCGTAATGTTGGTTATTGTAAATATTAACAAATGGCATAACAAATAACTTATTAATACCAAAAAATTATAAGGCCATTTCCATTTGCTAGTCAAGGGACAACATTATTTAAAGATATTAGTCTCACGTTAACTTGCGCTTGCTTTACTCAATCGGATCAAATCATACAAACAAAATAGTGTAATTGAGCCAATGAACGGAAGCAACAAACTTTTATCTGACAGGTTGTGTTAAAATTATCTACTCTACTGTGTTGTCCATCTATCTGATATCTATTCTTCATACAATTACATGGCCTTCTCACACTTGCTCAATTTGCCAATTAGCTAACAGCTCCTCATTTCTTTTTCAGTGGAAGCAGTTCCGGGTCCAGTTCCATGCAGCATTCCTTCTCTGTAGACGAGATTCAAAAGATCCGAACACGGCTTAAGTCCTCTAAATCTTGTGGCGACGAGCTGGGCACAGTGGAAAGGGACGACGGCGACAACTCGTCTTCAGGAGTATCGTCCGACCAGGAAGCTCAGGCCAAGCCGGTCCCGCGCCGCGACAAAGTCTCCTTTTGCAGTTCCGTTCAAGTGAAATCATCCAACGATGTGATCAGTACGGAACCCGTGCACAGCAGCTCGGAAAGCTTGGCGACGCCCCCACCGCCCATGCAGCGGCATAATTCGTTGACGCGGAAACGAGCTACGGCGGCTTTGCTTCGCGGGACGATTGGAGCTGGGAGGGGTAAGTCAGCAGCAGAGCGGCTGGGAGTTGACATTGACAAGGCTCCTGGTAGGAGGGGGAGAGCGGCCGTGTCCTTGGTGGAGCTCCCGCCGCCTCCGGAAGAGCCGGGTGCTCCTGGCGACGCCGCCCCGGTCTTGGCGCCTCCACCGCAGTTCAGCGACCGCGTGAGAGTAGTCGCGGCGCTGCCTAAGCAACTCGCACACTTACAGTAGACCATACCACCCAGTTATAATCTCAGTGTTAACTCCTGAAGTAGCTACTGTCGTGTCAACAGTTAAACTAGTGTCGTCGTTAAAGTGAATAGAACCCATTTTCTAAAAACTCGTGAACCTATTTCGATTTAATCAAAAAGAAAAAATTAACTACTGGAACTGTCACGTATTCCAGCCAAAAATAGGTTTAAGGATATTGTCGTGAATCGAAAAAAATCCTTAAATATGCTGATTTTTCTCAATTTAGCGCATGTACATTCTCCTTTGTAAGATAATTAAAACGACAGTAACTACTTGGGAAATTTATTCTGAGGCTGAACAGCACGTGTCTCATTCGAATTAAATTGTTTGGGAAAACGCATGAGCATTTTTTCAACGTACGCATGGCTATGAAGTCGTGTCAAAGTAGCACTGTTCTGATCTACTTTAGAATGCGAGCAAAGCACTGTCATTATTTCTGTCAGAACTAAACCATTAATTAGACCCTCTTGACAGTTTACGGAATGCGCTGAAATGGATGAATATATAAATCTATCGCAATCCGCATTCCGTCAAAAGTGGCCAGGTAGTAAAAGTAACTGTCGAAGGGCACTGGAGCTCCGGCAAATCTTATGAGAAGCAGCGGGTCTCGAGAGCAATATGCTAGCAGCATAGCTATTTAACTTTTACTAGTTGTAATTAGCTCTTGGGCGAAATTTACAGGTATTCTAGCGCGGTGTTAGGCCTGATAGTTCACCACTCGATAGACGATAGGTACCTTCGGACCGAGCTCACATTGAGTCTTATAGTGCCAAATGCAGATTAAGGTTTCCCTCGTCACGCAGTTTTTTGTAACTCTGTACTTGTATTTCACGGTTGTCTTATGAATTACACGCACGCGACGCCGGCCCAGGCCGCGTCGGACGATTCTATTCATCAAACGATTATTTTGCAAATGTAATAATAATGTAAGCAAAACTTTTTGTAAGCAAACGACTAAAATGAAACCAAAGAATTATAGTATTTATTGTTGAGGAGTTAAACATTGATACCTATAGTTGAAACTAATTTTTATACATTCCCTTATGAACTAGATTATAAAAGCGTTTCATATTAATTGTAATCGGTTTTATTTTATTGTTATCTTCGTTCTTATGTCTCCGACGTGTCAAATTACGATTCGTAATTCACTGTTATTTTTCTTTTGCATGTATTTATTATTATTTCAATAACTTTCTAACCTTTTATAACGCAACCAAGTGCCATCGTGTCTATGATTTTTAAAGTATTTTTATATATTGTTGTAAATATGTAATGAGAGCTATTCGCGATGTTTAAAAGAGTGGACTAGGAGTTTAGGTGTATTTATACAAATGTATCCGGCCAGCATGAGAATATGAAATATTTATAAAATAAACACGATATTTATTAACGTATTTGATATTTTATATATTTTATAGGTAACCGCGCTGTGTTATTAATGAAACGAAATGGTTTTAATGTTTTACTGTATGATTCGTCCAGCAGAAGTGTTGTATCGGTGGAGCTAGTCCACTCTTTTGACGCGGCATGGACGTTAGCCTCTCGAATAGCGCTTGCCTCCGACGCAGTTCTCATCTCATCCGTTCCATTATATTGTACATTTTTATACTAATCGAACCGCATCATTTAGCTATCTGTAGATATAACGCAAACAAATGAGATGTAACACCAATCTAAGTGTTTGTATTTCGTTTATTTGTCTTGTGTGTTTACCTTAAATTGTCTCGTGCATGCATTGACATGGGGTGTTTTGTAATGACTCTTTACAAATAGAAACAGAATGACAAACATTTCCTAAGACTTTTCATGTTTTGTGATAAAGACAAACTATTGTGCAATTTCTTCGCCTTATCTTTTATATTTGTTACTAATTTTAGTATAACTATGCCGTTTAGCAGAAGCCTATACGTATACGGATGAAGGAGGTAAACCAGTACACATTTCAATAATATTGTGCGGTATTTCCTTCAAATACCGTGAGTGGCAATATCTGACTGTTAATATTTGTAAAGAACAAAATGCCAAAACCCAATGCGAATATTTAATAGATTAAACACTGCCTAATAAGTTAGGAAAGCCTAAAGCAATCTGTGCAGCTAACACGAACCTTATGCCGAGCGGATAAAGTTCATGTTGCGTTGGTAAGTTTTGTTTAGCGTTCGCATGTCGACTCGGTAGCGTAGAATTAAATCTGTTCATTCTAGTTCTTTGTCGCTGTTGTATAGTAATCGATGACTTCGGGAATTATTGCCCTTATGGAAAACAGCATAAGAGCTTCTAATTTTCACCATATTTAAATCATAACTATCTCGATATAAGAACTTTAATGAATATACCCGGCAGAGTAAATGAAGTGTTAAAAAAGCAAAGCAATATTTTTTATGACAAAACTATTGGTTCCCGAAACTAAAAGTAAAATAGTCACTTTTCTTATTTCATGCCCTTTAAAACAGACCTGACTATCCCAAATCGGACGTAAAAAAATACACAGAAAACTTGACAAAGTAGATCAGGAAGTTTTTGGATGGTTGAAAACTATTTTGCCTAGCATCTGTTTTGCATGTTGGTAACACTTCATACTTTGTCGGTGTTACCTGACCACAAATTAATGTGAGCCTGCAAAAAGAACCTCACCTAAGAAAATACTTTAATCCTTAACCAGACCCAAGAATTATTCCCAAATATCGATTGTATTTACATGAACATACTTTCAGTTTAAGCCCCATCGTTCAGTACAGCAAATCTGTGGTGTGGCCCTGACAGGACGGCTTTCTATCAGACAGTTAAGGTCACCACAGACAGCAGCGCCCGACGTGCGCGCGGCGCCGACAGAGCGTGCCCAGCGCGTTGTATAACACTAAATCATATATACGGTGACACTTTCCGGTACTGCGGCGCAGAGTATATGATTCAGTGTTACACAACGCGCAGGGCCCGCACCGTAGGCGTCGCGCGCACTCCCCGCGCTGCGGTCTGCGGAAGGCTTTTTATGTCAAGTTTAATCGACCAATCAGCTGGACAGATTTCTGTTGTGTACTTGTCGCTTCGCTGCTGTGTGCTGTAATAATTGATGGGCTTTATTACGCACTACATACGTAAGGAATGTGCGTCGGTATTTTATTTATTATCAAAGTGACCGGTACGCTTATTGTCTAACGCGCAAGCGCTTTCTATCGCATTCACTATTTCTTAAATGTGATTACGAGCGGCCGTGCGTTAGAAAATATGTCCTCTGGTTTGAGTAAGGGTTGAAGTTTAAATCGGTAAGAGTTAAAGAGGTAAAAGTGACTATTAGGTGTCATCAATTCCTGGTCAGGCTCTATTTATAACATAGTTTAGTTAATTCTAGCAGGCGACGTAGGTCGCACGGGTTGACTTAGCCTCCTTTGTATTATTAGCACAATTAAATATTGTTTATTATTTCGTTATAATCGTCTTGTCATTATTTTAAGTTGTATAAATGTATTTTCTACTTAAGGCATAGCTAGGTAGTGGTAATTATATTAGGGCAATATTTGATTGTATTGTAGGGTAACCGGAGAGGAAAGGGCAGCGGGGCTACCAATGGAGCCAAACTCGTTTCGTTCTCGCTCTATTCGAAATATAGTCTCGAGCGAGAATCTAGCGACGATAGCCGTGGTAGCGCCGCAGGTAATTTTGTATAATACCATCGTGTTTTGCGTTTCATTTGAATCTCAGTATCGGACGTGTAACTACAATTTGGTATACTTTCAAATGAAAAATTAAATGTTTCATCACTACAAGTGGCATTTTATTTAATTGCATCCTAAACCCTCAAATTAACTAAAGGTAAAACGAGAACCTTTCCCATGTTTTTCAAGTACAGCATGATGCTTATAGCCAAACGGATTAGCTCGTTGAAATGGCAATGGGCAGGCCATACTTATAGCACGTAGAACAGATGGCCGTTGGGGCCCAAAAGTTCTGGAATGGAGACCACGGACTGGCAAGCGCAGCGTGGGACGTCCACCAACGAGATGGACAGACGATTTGGTGAAGGCCGCAGGTTCGGGGTGGATGCAAATCGCTTCTAATCGTAATGATTGGGCATCAATGGGGAGGCCTATGTCCAGCAGTGGACGTCCTACGGCTGAAATGATGGTGATGATGATGATTATGCTTATTTTTTTACTATCCGTTTTGCTGAATAAAAGCGGAAATAGTAGGTATATAATAACGATGCCAGAAAATATTAGTTCATATCATATTATCCAAAAAAAAAGAAAATAACAACTTATTATAAACGATTTTATTTTCGTACATTTATCTAATCTTAATACATGTGTACACTTCAGTGTTACCAAAACATTAACTCAATTATGTCTAGGTCAACTTATCGTAATATTATCTAAATGGACGGATAATGATCACAATTACTACATAAAACAGAATGTAACATTAACCCTTTCAACGCCACGTCTCGACAAAACGTAAACCTGCTTTGAATCTAATGTCATTGTGTCAAGATCACTTTGACAATGTACTTTGTGACACCTATATGTGTCGTTGGCGTTGAAAAGGTTAATAATCAAATAATTCGACACCTTGTCACTTCTCGTCGAAATAATAGACGTACTTAGACTGAAGGACTGCAGCTACTTTAAAGAGAGCAATTGTCAACCTTACTCATTGGTGTTAAGGTCCAAGTATGCAGCCACGTCGTCGATTTTCACCAGTCTGCGGTAATCCACGTTTTCGCTGCACATAGGGCACTTGCCTTCTTCTTGAAGCAATCTGAAATATTTAAATTTAATAAATGGGCAATTTGGCAGCACGAATCAAACAACATACTTTTAGGGGGGTCAAAAGGCGATTACTCATAGATTTTGTATGACAGTACCGAACTATGACGTTACTTGTTTGCCAATTCAATTGACTAACTATTTATTTATTTTAAAATCAAATTTCACAGTTACATAATAGGGATGATGAATCCGTCAACTAACGTACAATTATGAGCTGTCAAAACACGATTCTCAAACTTAATTGACTATTTTATTTGTTTAAAACAGCATTTAAAATAATTTTTTTAGCTATTTTATTTGTTGGAATTGAACAGCATTCCAACTCATCAAAGAATTACACTCCGCAAAGTCAATGTACGTACGCATTTGATGAGACATTTCCCAACTATTTATATCGTTGTAAAACTGTTGCTTAGTCTAACTGCGCTCGCGACGCACAGCGCATCGCGCCTTAAGGTGGAACGGCACGCTCTAGGCGCGAAATTCAAAATTTTTACAGGTTTTAATTTATTGTGGGTAAACGTTGTAACTGTTTAACTTCATATATGGTACTTGCGGTTGTAAAACAGTGTTCTTTATATTATTATGTAAAGCTTTTTAAGAATAAAACTGTTAGCTTGACATAAAAGTTGTCAAACATAGAAATTCGGACTTTCAACGTTTTGACAACTTTTATTTCAAGCTAATAGTTTTATTCTTAAAAAACTTTACACAATAAAATAAAGAACACTGTTTTACAAGCGCAAATACCATATGAAGTTAAACAGTTACACCGTTTACCCACAATAAATTAAAAACTGTAAAAAGTTTGAATTTCGCGCCAGAGCGTGCGCTTCCACCTTAAGCAGATAGCGGTCGTAGTTAATTGGTAAACTTGTTTTGTGTGCTTTTTATAATCCTACCGGCAAATTGTTACTTTTATGGTTTTGCGATTGTATTAATATTTACGCTCACTAGCTTAGTTTAAAGTTTATGCATGTAATATTTATTTCTCAAGTAAGTGAATTATTGTGAATTCTTTTGAGAAATAAAGATCTTTAAGCCGAAAAGCAACTAAAAATCTAACTTTCAAGTTAATTGAAAATTAATTTGGTTTTCACGGCTAAAATAAAATATTTTTTTACTAGAGTCGTGTCGAGGAATAATTATTTAATGATATCCAACTTTATTAAAAATTAAGTACCTGGGCGACCGAGCTCTGCTCGGGCAGAAACTCGGTACCAAGCGTTTTCCCAGAGATAAGACCAAGCTAGATCAATTTTTCATCCCCGAAAACCCCCAAATACCAAATTTCATCAAAATCGTTGGAGCCGTTTCCGAGATCCTGATTATATACACCGGAGGGATGGGGTGGGTGAGAGGGGGGGAGGGGATGCGGGGGAGGGAGCGCGGGGGTATTAAAGGGGGATGAAAATTTCATTGGTTTTGCCGTAGGATGCACCGTTTTCAAGATATTTGACAAAAACACCGGAGGGGGTGGGGGGGGGGGGGTGAGTCACGTTAAACTATCGTCCGTAAACCGACTTTGCAGACAACCGGCTTTTCCTGTTCTGTGCTCCCAATAGGGAACGTGCACATAGACGGTGCTGCCAACTGGTGCCATAAGGGTGCCATCAATTTGAATGTTTTACCTTGATAAGTTTGTTTTACTGTCCGCATAGTGTCTCTTCTGTCGCATTAGTGCTGCCGCCCATAGTTACTGCACGTTCCCTATAATACTTTTTCTAACAAAAAAGTAACTTTTTCTCACCAAAAAGTAACTTTTTCTCACAAAAGAAGAAACTTGACGTTTTCTCATAAAAAATAAACTTAAAAAAAAAACTAAAAATCTTGAAAAAAAACGTGGACTCGAACCGAGGTCGGCTGGATCCGCGACCACCCGATTTCTAATGTGCCATTATGATCTGCTCGAAGTCGGCGAAATTTAGCTTTATATTCTAATGCAAACAAAAATAGCCGGAAAACACGAGTAAAAGCGATTTTCTGAAAATGAAACATAGCTAGATCAGTTTTTCATCCCCGAAAACCCCCACATACCAAATTTCATCGAAATCGTTGGAGCCGTTTACGAGATCCTGATTATATATATATATATATATACAGTTGTGGCCATATAATTAAGAACGATTATTTATTGAGATGATTTTTTCAAAGTAACAAGTATAACTAATTGCCCGTATTTTTTTTATTTCTCTCGGTATTGCGAAACTTTTCCGTAGTACCGGTACATTCATTTATGCAACATAGTTGGTTAAAAAATTAATAGAGAAACTTAATACATTCGATCTGAACCTAGTATTAGTACTTAGTGGCTGGTCACGTAATTAAGAACGCTGAATAGTTTATTATTTTTTCAAATTTAAATAGAGAACACTGTGTGGCTCTGTGGTTGTAGATTATTATTCGTATAATTTTGGCGCCATTTCGTGCTGTTAAAGTTTTAAAAGTGATTACTTCGTATAAAAACAATGGGGAAAAATAAAAGTTGTGATAAATCTACAAGAGAAGTAATAATAAAACTTCGCGAGAAGAATTGGTCGTATAAAAAGATAGCCGACTATCTGCAATGTTCAAAAACAATGGTTTTCCATGCCGTAAAGCATTTTTCCACGTATCAAACTACTTCAAACGTTCCACGTGGACCTAGACAGAGAAAGTCATCTCGTCGAGATGATCGAAATATCGTTCGTTTGGCAAAACAAAATCCTTTTAAAGGGTCTAATGAGTTGAGAAAAGAATATTTTGGCGAAAAAAACCCTTCAGCAATCTCTGCACGCACTATTCGAAGGCGTTTGGTAGAAAATAAGTTGAACGGAAGGATAGCAAGGAAGGTGCCTATGTTGAAACGATGTCATAGGCAAGCCCGACTTGCATTTGCAAGAAGGTATGAAAACTGGACAGTCAGACAGTGGAAAAACGTTCTTTTTTCTGACGAGACAAAAATAAATAGGGTATGTTCTGATGGAAAACGATATGTACGACGCCCTCCGAATAAAGCATTCGACCCAAAGTACACAAAAGTGACATTAAAGCATGGCGGGGGAAATGTGAAAATTTGGGGGTGCTTTTCTGGACATGGCGTTGGACCTGTTAGGCTGATAGAAGGAAACATGGATCAATTCCAATACAAAAATATACTGCAAGAAACAATGTTACCATATGCCGAAGACGTGCTTCCGGTTATTTGGACATTCCAGCACGACAATGATCCAAAGCATACTGCACGCACCGTTAAGGAATTCCTCACATCACAATCAGTTTCTGTCTTAGATTGGCCAGCCAACAGCCCAGCTCTTAACCCAATAGAGCATCTTTGGTGCGAAGTCAAGAAAAAGGTTTCATATCGACAGTGTGGCAATTTGAGAGAGCTGTACGACGTTTTCTTAGAAGAATGGAACTCTATTTCTCTTGCGAAATGTCAAAAATTGATAGATTCAATGCCTCGCCGGTGTAAAGCCGTAATTAAAAGCCGTGGACATGCTACTAACTATTAATTTTAATTCAAATGTATTAAATTGCTTTTTTTTTCTATACCAACTTCACATTAATATGATTTATTTAATCTAAGTTTCATATAAAACAACTCTAGAGCAGTTTAATAAATCGTTCTTAATTATTTGTCCAGCTTCATTACTATTTGAATTTATTAGTATAGAGAACAAATAAAATTTGTAAAAAAAAATGTTAGCAATTATACACTATTATTCTTAATCCCGTTTGCTCTATCCATGTGGCTATTTTATAACATAACTTGTTACTTCTAAGAAGGAACACAACTAGACATATGACATGATTTAGATAAAAAAAAATCGGAAACTTCAAATCGTTCTTAATTGTATGACCACCACTGTATATATATACATATATATATACAAGAATTGCTCGTTTAAAGGTATTAGATAGATTAGATGTGGTTTTTAAATGTTTTCTTATTGAAGAACTGTATCTTGGAATTATTGATCACTGGTGTTTAATAAGTGTAATGATAATGATGCTTATTCTATGTGCCATTGCGTATATGGTTAATTAAGTTTGAGAATTGTCATACGTCATTTCTTAATGGAGGTGTTAAATACGCACTCGCTAAATTCCGAGAGGATTGCAGGAAAATCGCACTCGGGACACGCTGTCAAGTCGTCTTTCACGATGTGGAGACCCTGCACGATACAATGAGATATTATAAAACGCTCACGAATTCACACCCGTGGAAGAAAAAAAGTATATGATATATAAAACCTTTACCTATCACACCCTCGCATAATTTATTTCCGAATATTATAATCCCGAAACCGAAACACCTTTTTCATTTTCCTAATTACTATTTGTCCGAAGTTCTATTTACCATATTTTCTTTTGCCAGATGTTTAAATATCCCTTTTTTTTATTTTACAACTGATCAGAATCCAACTGTATGAAATTCCGTAGATCATTTGCTAAATACGTATTTATTCCGCAAAATCTTCTCTTTGTATTTCACTATAGGCGTTTTTAAATGCAAAGGGCTATGAGACAATGTCGACGGAGTCCGCTTCGCGGAGCTCCTATATCGCGTGGTTTGAGCGTTTCGCGCCTTAAGGAAACTCTAACCAAACCTATTTATATAGTAATTGCTATAAAAAAAATATTATTATTCGGGATTTCGAATTTGTTGGTTAATAATAATAAAATTGTAGTTAAATGAATCTGTGGCGTTGTTAAGTTTTGGAAAACAAAATATTATGTATATTAAAAATTAAATTCGAGTAAAAGAGTGTCGAAACATTGATAGGTTACCATATAAACACAAAAAATGTTTCTACCTGTCCGTTATAGACTTAAAAACCATCCACCCGATGTGCCCTAAAGCACCTTCATAAAAAAAGGCAATAATGCGAAGATGGTTTTAGGTCACTAAAACAATGCATTAGGCACGTACGGTCGGTTCCCTAACTTAAGTATCCACTTTTTCATACAAATTGTATAGAAAAATTGGATACGTATGTTAGGGCACCGACAGTACGATCCAATGGTTTCGATCTGTCAGCCACGTTTACTCTTTTATAGGTATAGATGTATAAATGATAGCAGCAGCTAACTCACCGTGGCTATACACATGGGTAAGGGCGCTTCGCATCTGGTGCAGCGCAGGTCGGCTATAGGCAAGGGCGCGTCGCACTGCGGGCACGGCGCCGCGGGCTCTAAGGGCGGGGGCTCACGCGGCGCGTGACGCACGGCTGACTCTATCTTCTTCACGTACTTTGGATCGATCTGTTGTCACGCATTACAATTTTTATAAGAGGAAAAAATGAAAAACTAAAAAGTGAAGTGATGAACATTTTGAAGTGAGACTGGTTATTTTTTTTTATTTCGGTTGTGATGAATCCCTACTCGAAGTCACACTTAGTTAATTGATTGAATCAGGCGTTACTTTGCGGAGGTCCATATTAAAGAACTAAAACAATTACTTTGCTCACCCGCGACCTTGCGAGGTCGCGGGTGAGCAAAGTAATTGTTTTAGTTCATTCACACTTAGTTAGTTTATTTTTACTTGCTCTGGCTCTTTCAAATGCCAATAAACTGAAATACACGATGATTTTTAATCGGTGATCAGGAACCAGGTTTTCTAGATCAGTATTCGGTGGCGGTCAGGTTTAAGTCGCAATTACGTGACACAAAACGTCTATTTCTTTAAATAATGTTTGTTTGTAAAATAATTATCTGATTAAAATCATTGTCACCCTACACATGGTTTAGTCTATGAGCCTAAAAAAAACCTCTTTGAAAAACATTTTTTCTTGAATAAACTTTGACGCGAGACCTGTCATATTTCCCGCGAAAGCGATGGCATTTGACGAAACTACTTAATTTCAACAAATGTAGGATGACCATGCATTCGCTGGATGGAGAAAGTTTTAACAATAACGTTTTTTTTCTTAAATTAAACATAGAATTCATTGCTTGAGACCTTATCTATTAAATAAATTCCATTTCGGCTAGGGATCAATATTTTTCAACACCTCATCAGTCTCATCATCACCGATTAAAATACATCGCGTAGTATAAGCACGAAAAAAAAAATACGAATATTTCAAGTTAAAACTTTCACAGTCCAGCGCCCCATATAAGGGTCACAGCGACTAAGCTTCACAGGTCTGTGCCCACATGTGGGGCACTAAGAATCAAACAGACTTGCATCCAGATTAGTACAATATCTTGTTTACACACTGAGCAAGACGGTACAATGATTAAATGAATTTGCTGGACTTACCAGGAATTTCAAATTTGTATGGGACTGTGAACGTGTTAAGTAAAAGCTTATAATAAATTAAGATATTGTAGTATACCTGTGCGCGGTATTCGGGTTGCATGAGCACACGCGCCCAGTGGTGGGCCTGGTGCTTCAGGCCGGCGCGCAAGCACTCGATCACCGTCGACGTCAGGATCGACACTTGGTCTGTACACACATACACACATCACGCCTGCATGTCTAAAGGGGGTGGACAGAGCACACGAAACGCTACATTTAGGGGAGAGTGGTCACCATTCGTACGCGGGGCACATTCATACAGTTAGTATAACAGACAAACTAAACGGCACAGAAGCGCGCGTTTGCTTGTGTGCATAGACATACCGGCCGCCATGTTGCTAAGCAGAGTGTCGCGCCAGTCGCACCACGGTGCATCGGCTGACAAGACATAACGTGTTTTCGCGCGCGGTGAGTAAATTTTTTACGTAAATTCAATTCGCAATTGTAAGTAGAATTATTATGTTTTTGACAAAATAGTGTTGATTAATATTAATGTTAACATTGATTATTTTGAGCTTTAATTGTTATATTTCTCAAATTAAATTAGAATTTGTGTAAAGTAGTATTTTAATTTTGTGCAAGGCATGGGGTGCATTCGGACAGCAAAACAGGGGGCACATTCGTACGCGTACGAATGCTCCCCTTTAGATTTTATTAACCACCAGAACATCACAATAACATTTTTCTTTTTATAAAGTATTCTAATTCTAACAAATCGATATATTTTATAAAGTAAGCCTTATAACTAATATTTTATTGCAGAATCATGGTACGAAAATTTAAAAAAAAGGGTACGCGTACCCAAGAGGTGGATGAAGAGTCCATGAAATTAGCAATTGATGACGTAATTCAAGGACGGCTGTCATATAGAAAAGCCGCGTTGCAATATAACATCAAGACATCGACGTTGGAAAGCAGAGTCAAGAAATTCAAAGATGGCTCTAACACCGATGAACCCTCACGAACATTTCATTCCAAGTTCACTAGTCTACAGGTTTGAAAGAACTTAGTTCAAGACAAAAGAAAAAGAAAGCTAAGCAAATAAAAAGTGATGAAGATTCAGAGGCATCTGAAGGATCGTAATTTAGCTTGCGGGAGAGTTCAACATCTCCAATCGGTTTCGAAACGGACGAAGAGACTAATGATTGCAGTAGCGATAATAATTTAAATGTGACACCAAATAAAATCAAAGATAATTGTTTTGTTTTGGTAAAGTTTGAAAAAAAGACTTCTGTTGTTTACTACGTCGGAAAAGTTCTTGGTCATTATTCGGGTACGGAGCTGAAAGTATCTTATCTTCGGAAGAAACCGGGATCATCATGGTCATTCTTTTTTCCTGATATAGAAGACATACACACTTTGTATATCAGCGATGTCGTCATGATCCTACCTGATCCACAACCACGAGCGGGCTGTACAGCTAGAATGGCTAGACTTTTTACTTTTGCAGTTAATTTAAATAATTATAATGTGCAATAACTTCTAAAGTAACAACCAAATATGTATGATTATTGACTTTAAGTTTAGATTGTCAAAGACTGTGCAACATACTCATAAAAAATGATTGCAAAGAAATCATTAAGACTGATTGTTAAGCTAAGAATTATCAATAAGTAAACTGTGGATAAACGATTTAATTTTTTGTTATGTTTCTAAAGAAACATTTATCGACTATGAGTCAAATCAAATATTTTAAGTTAGTTCTTTAATAAATAAATATTTTTGTAATAATTAATAAAAATTTAACGACTTTAATAGGCTTTTTAATTACCCTGTATGAATCTACCCCATGGCGTATGAAAGTACCCCACCTACTGTACGAACGTACCCCGTACGTGGGGTACGTTCGTACAAATATCTTATCGTAGAAAAATTACTATAACTCTTTAACCTTTTGACATAATAGTTTCGGATTTTTTGGTAACAAACTACAATATATTTGTTACGCTTAGGTATATAAACTAGATAAATTCAACAATCCATCATAAATTAAAAAAATAAAGTATAAAAAGCGTACGAATGGTGACCACTTTCCCCTACGTTTCGGGGCTACTTTTAGCAATTATAAGTTTAAAGTTAGATAAATGTGGTATAATAGTGAAAGGTTGCTAGTCTATCGCCTACAATATACCTACCTACCTTAACTACAGAACAAATAATAGTACTAACGTACAGAAGGATCACTCTCGAACAAAAGTCAACTATAGGTATAAAAAACTTGCCTACTCTTACTGCTTGCACGCGAAATTGAAACTTATCGTGTGATACTAGCGTTCATATTTCGTTGGCACCGCTGATCCGAAACCAAGGGCACAGGGTTCCCACTCGCCGATATATGGTAGGTATATAAATCAAGAAAGATAACAGTGTGTTAATTCAGTAAACTACCTTTAGTAAGTAAGTATGTTATTTATAAGATCGTTTAGAAGTCATTGTTTGTTGCAAAAATCACAGAAAAAAAGATGCTTAATTACGCGCGACGCGGCTAGCGTGCGAACTGAAGGCCGAGCGACAACCTACTGCCATACTCCTCCCCGGGAGGAGCGCCGGCCGAACATACCTAAGCTGCGGAGTGAAACCCCCCTGCCTTATCCTCGTTATAACATCTGCCTTGAGAAATATTTCTCTATTGTGGCTTTGCCGCTCTCTTTACGTTTGTAGCTTTATAGTGTCAAGTATCCTATTTCGTCATTTGAAAAAAGCTCGTATTTCAAATAAATATGAAAACCAAACTGAACCTGTCGCACACTTAGTAAAGTTCACTTCAATTTTTGAGATACGAGCTTATTTTAACACCCTCCCTGTCCGGATGCCCCCAATGTGGGCCCATGAAGCTTTTTTTCATAACTCCGTGCTTCCACTATTGGTTCACAACTTCAAAGACAACGTCAAAGTGGAAGCACGCTTGGACGTGTGAATTTAACACTCATTTTGTATGGGGACAGTGAACGAGTAGTGATGATTTATCTCAATTCAGTCTTCAAAGAACAGTTGGCTGCATCTTCGACTGCAAAATGCTATTGACAGATATATATAAAACGAAACGACGAACAAAAAAAAGAACTTTTTTTGCTTTTAAAACCTTAAGATACTTACGTTGGTGCGTCGGGAAGAAGGTGACATCTGTGGCGGTGCGGCACAACAGTCTCGCGGCCAGCTCGTGTCGCCCACGACGCACGTGGGTACGAACCTGTATCATAGAAGAAGCACTCCTTAGTACGCGGTTGATTTTTAAGGTGCGGTTCCCCCACACCCCCTCCCCTTGGATCCCTTACGTAATTAATGGTCCCTTATCTATATGTGGCGCATATGAATCTGCGTCTAGCGCACCGATGATCTATGGTACAGTTGTACAGTCAGCAGCAAAAATGGATGGGCGGTTGTGGTGCTCAAAATGATCTACACACTCTCTTATCACATTGGAAATAGAGTCTTCTGTAGACTGCTGACTGTACCATGTATGTGTTATCTTATGTATATGTTATACCAGTATGTAGGCATATATGAATGATTGTACGAGCACGTCGCGAGCCGCGCGGTAGTTGTCGCCGCGACACTCCGCCCCCGCTATTATAGGGTATATGTACCAGTATGTAGGCATGCAGAGAGGCGGCGGCGCGGCGCATGTCGCGAGGCACGCTCAGCGACAGCGCGCGGAGGGACACGCACATGGAGCGCAGCACGTCGCGAGCCGCGCGGTAGTTGCCGCCGCGACACTCCCCCCCGCTATTATAGGGTATATGTACCAGTATGTAGGCATGCAGAGTGGCGGCGGCGCGGCGCATGTCGCGAGGCACGCTCAGCGACAGCGCGCGGAGGGACACGCGCATGGAGCGCAGCACGTCGCGAGCCGCGCGGTAGTTGCCGCCGCGACACTCCCCCCCGCTATTATAGGGTATATGTACCAGTATGTAGGCATGCAGAGTGGCGGCGGCGCGGCGCATGTCGCGAGGCACGCTCAGCGACAGCGCGCGGAGGGACACGCACATGGAGCGCAGCACGTCGCGAGCCGCGCGGTAGTTGCCGCCGCGACACTCCCCCCCGCTATTATAGGGTATATGTACCAGTATGTAGGCATGCAGAGTGGCGGCGGCGCGGCGCATGTCGCGAGGCACGCTCAGCGACAGCGCGCGGAGGGACACGCACATGGAGCGCAGCACGTCGCGAGCCGCGCGGTAGTTGCCGCCGCGACACTCCCCCCCGCTATTATAGGGTATATGTACCAGTATGTAGGCATGCAGAGTGGCGGCGGCGCGGCGCATGTCGCGAGGCACGCTCAGCGACAGCGCGCGGAGGGACACGCACATGGAGCGCAGCACGTCGCGAGCCGCGCGGTAGTTGCCGCCGCGACACTCCCCCCCGCTATTATAGGGTATATGTACCAGTATGTAGGCATGCAGAGTGGCGGCGGCGCGGCGCATGTCGCGAGGCACGCTCAGCGACAGCGCGCGGAGGGACACGCACATGGAGCGCAGCACGTCGCGAGCCGCGCGGTAGTTGCCGCCGCGACACTCCGCCCCCGCTATTATCACCTGCAACACCAGACAACACCCTCATTAATCCTAAAAATTATACATTATTACACTCAACTTGCATCTTTCTAGCATTATATTCCAAGAGCTAGTAGATATTTTAGGCTCCTACACACTAGTCTTTGACGGTGATTTCTCGACAGAGGGGGTATACGACGTGCTCGTAGCGAGCATGTCTCTATAATTATTTGGTGCCGCGGAGAATGTCAAACAAGCAAAAGGCCAGCATCAAAAATGCTAATAGTGTGAAAAGCCAAGATTTCCCACTTTTGTGATTTTGGAAATTATTTTAAGACATTTACCCCCTGTTTCACCATCCATTGATCAATTTTATTTGACGGATAAATGTGATGCCGTCTCTGTTTGTTTTATTCGAATAGACGGAGACGGCATCACATTTATCCGTCAGTTAAAATTAATCAATGGGTGGTGAAACAGCCCCTTATGGCTTATAACTTAGAGTTCTTATTTCATTAAAAAAATTGTACCCCATATAGTACATTGAGCATTTATTCTTACAATTGACTTGTACTTTATAAAGTACACTGGCACTTACAAGGTTGTGATTTCGAAACACAAAAGCACATAACTGGTTGAAGGGTAGTTGGGCAAAATAAGATCCTTAGCTTGTAGGTATGTGGGGGGCAATGCCTAAGCCAAGTCGAGCGCGAGGAAAACTATCCATTTCTCGAAGCATTATAGCAAAATAGTGTAACAGAAAATACTTACAGCGGTCTTGGCAGCCTCGGCAAACTGTCTCTTAGCCATGTACAGTCGGAACAAGTGCTTTGGCTCGCGAGGAGTGCCATCCATCTCGCCTAGCAAATACTCTATCAACCTAACAAAGAAAGAAGAACCAGACGTTATAAAGGAGTCCTTTAAAAGGCCTGATAATGTAAAACATTTTTGTGCAGGGATTTTGGACAACATCACATGGACGCAATTGGATTCGAAAAATATCATTAGCTCACCTTCTAGTCAGCCTTTCGTCGTCACTTGCCGCGGCCGCATCAATGGCAATACTAATGCTCTCATTCTCCTCTTCTTCGGACCCTCCCGTCTTCAACAGGTGCGACATCGCCTTACTATACTCGCCGGCGTGAAAAAAGAACTTCCCGGCCAAAAGATGGTTCTTCTCCCCCTCGAAATGCAAAGCGAGGGACTTAAAGTCCTCAGGTCTCGCTTGGGACGTCTGTATCAATATCTCCCCGTACAAATGTAGCTTGCCATTCTTCCTGGCGAGTTGAAAGGCTTCATCATAACACAAAGACATCACAAGGAACTTTATTGCTGATGAAGGATCATCGCTGTTTTGGAAATAATTTGCTACCATCTTAGCACCTTGCACCGACTTCGTTTCCTGGACCAAATTCACCGCTTCATCAATATCGTCTAGCTTTTCAAGATTCAAACGAATCGCGGCTTCGTAGTCTCCCGCTTTTAGATACGATTTCAACGCGTCGTGGTACCTTCCTTCGGCTTCTTTTGCTTTGGCGTACTGTATGTGTATGCTGGGGGAGTTTATTTTGGGTAGCAACGATTCTACTTTCAGCCAGGACTTGAGTTTGATGTATAAAGATGCCGCTTTCTCTGTGTTGCCAGCGTGGTCGTATAAAGCCGCTGCGTGGCTGTATTGTTTTTCTTCTTCGAGTAGCAGAGCACAGTCTTTGAGTAAGCTGATGTCTTGTGCGTGCTTCATGGCCGTGGTGACGCCACGCATAACGTCGCCGCATCGTATGGCCATGCGAGCGATGCCCGCTTCGCATTTTTCGTTGTGTTCTCTCACTTTGGGCGTGTCGGTATCCTCGGTGATTATGCTCTGTTCGTAAAACGATAAAGCCTCGTGGTAGTCCGCTCTGTGAATGAAAAGACACGCTTACACTATAATAAGTAATTCCACAAGAAATTAGCGTAAAGGCAGTTATTGTTGTTGTTGTGTAGACGACCAGATGGCCTAGTGGTTAGAGAACCTGACTATGAAGCTTGAGGTCCCGGGTTCGATTCCCGTGTCGGGGCAGGTATTTGTATGAAAAATACGAATGTTTGTTCTCGGGTCTTGGGTGTTTAATATGTTTTTAAGTATGTATCTATCTATATAAGTATGTTTATCTGTTGTCTAGTACCCATAACACAAGCTTTGCTAAGCTTACTTTGGGACTAGGTAAATTGGTGTGAATTGTCCCATGATATTTATTTTTATTTATTTATTGTCGTGATACCTGCAATGTTCAAATTTTTTTTATATGACCGAGTAGTCTACTGGTTAGTAACCGCTACTATAAGACTAGACGCTCCGGATTCGAATGCCGGTAGAGGCAATCGCTTGTATGATGAATACGAATATTATGTACCCGAGTCATGGAAATCACATGCATTCAAGTAGTACATCAAAAGCTTTGCTTAATTCCGGACGGGGTCAACTACTAAAAACTGTCCCATAAGTCCCATAACATTTAATTTTCCATCCGTTTAGTTATTTTATTTACTGTAGTGTGCACTCACACATGTTCCCTACATCTCCCTATATAATCATGTAATTTAGCATAAGTAAGTAGTAATAAATCATATCCTAGACCTATCGGTTGTTTCCCTAACGCCATCCTTACATGGCGATCCTGCCAGTGCGGCCTTTGCGCTGCACTGGCGGCGCGCCGCGCCGACCAGTTCACGGACTTGTTTAATTTTGTGACTTAATAAGTGGAAGTGTGTACATTGAAAAAAAAGACTATTCAATTAATAATTAGACTAATAAGTGTGCAGTACATACATAAGTAAAGATCAGTTTATATATACAATTAATAAATGCGAGAAAGCACGACAATTAAAAAAAGAAGAAATAAAATAAAAATAAGACTACGGAAAAAGATGAAAAAAGAAAACGAAGATAAAATACATACGAAGAATATATAATAATAATAATAATAATAAATAATAAATTATTTATTTCATTCCAACTTAGGTTGAAGAAGAGATTAAGATTGAAGAAGGATAGGAAGGAATAAGATGACATGAAGTACCTATGAAGAGAATAAAAAGAAATCGATATAAAATATGATGAAAATACAAATAAAATAAAATGAAGCAAGAAGAGAAGAATGAAAACAATGAAAATGAAGAAATTTAAGAATAAATAAAAATGAAGACACAAAAGTATGAAAGAAAATACAAAGTATGAATTGAAATCAAGAAAAAAGAATACAAGTAGAATAAAATATAATTATGACGAAAAATGACTAAATCGGAGAAGAAAACCAGGTTTGCTGCCAGGAGACTGTTTCGACATCATACGACCTGTGCCAGAGGATGATGTTATGCGGCCGGGAGTTGCCGGTGTTCATAGGACGCTTGATTACCGTGCAGTTTACGTGAAAGTGTTGGTAAAGTGAATTAACGCTAATTTAGGTAGAATCGGTTTGATCGAGTTGGGAGCTGGACTTATTTTTTTTTGTTATCGGTTTTTTTTTAAACTTAGAAATCATGAATAAATATATTTTAGTGGACCGGTTAGTACTATGTTTAATTTTGATTATATTATGAGTGCAATTATAATAACGCTCCATTAACATTGCTATGCCGCTGATGACGAGTTTCTTATCACATATAAAATTATTATTTGTTTTTATGTTTAGTCAACGTAGGACCGTAGTTTGGACGGTCAACCATAGCGATATTTTTTTTATTTTAATATTATTTTTTAAAACGCAAACCTATATACAATTATTTGCAAATTCATATTCACACAGTCAATATATTTTTTAAATTTAGCACTTGGGTGGTCTCGATCACGCCAGGCGCTACCAAAATGGTAAAGCATGCAGCGTCTGTTATTTCGTCTCAGATAACACGCCGCGCATCTAGGAATCGAGTAGCGTTTTAGGAACAATCACATTATCAGCATTATTCATTTAAGGACTATGTTAAATTTGGAATGATAAGTACTTATCAAAGATATGTTCATACAGATCTAGGTAAGTAAATCAAATTAATAGGAATGCTCTATTGACTTTTTTTTAGTCTGCTGCAGTTGTTTAAAAAAAAAAAGAAGTTAAAAATAATTTACGTTTGCTGATGGACTGATCATCCAGAAGTCAATTTAAATTATTTGTGGCAATATTTATTGAAGTTGATTCAGTGCTTACAGTAATTAACCAAATTATTCAAAAAAGAAGTAAAGTTTGCGTGTTTAGTTTTTTATCGTTAGAGACAGATAACATTTTTATAACTTACTACAATAAATATAATATAGGCATCAGGGTTGCGTTTAGTATGGATTATTGTTATATTTAGAAGTAGGTATGGACAGATTTTAGCAAGTTTTTGGGCAGGCATAGGCGGAAGTGAATAAGTTATTTGTGAACTATTAGTGTGGCCAGCTAAAGGTTACTAAAATTCTTATGAGCTGAAGTTTTAATGAGTAAAGTGTAATTGTTAGGATTTTGAATGGGTTTCAAGTAGATAGTGAAATAGTTAGATTGGGTTAATGTAAAATTGCCGTTGTTATCAGCAGTTGCACGAGATGCGCTGTTGAACAAGTTGGTAATTTAGCAAGATATGCCAGGATACAAGGACGGACAGAAAATCCTTGTCATCCGACCGTGAGGCGGTCGAGTTAGCACTCATGGGGATACTTGGACACATGGAGTGTTGTTAAAGTTAAGAATGAGGTGTTAAAAGATCTGTCTGTAAAAGTGAAAATATAAATAATATGAATTACAGTGGTGGTCATACAATTAAGAACGATTTGAAGTTTCCGATTTTTTTTTATCTAAATCATGTCATATGTCTAGTTGTGTTCCTTCTTAGAAGTAACAAGTTATGTTATAAAATAGCCACATGGATAGAGCAAACGGGATTAAGAATAATAGTGTATAATTGCTAACATTTTTTTTTACAAATTTTATTTGTTCTCTATACTAATAAATTCAAATAGTAATGAAGCTGGACAAATAATTAAGAACGATTTATTAAACTGCTCGAGAGTTGTTTTATATGAAACTTAGATTAAATAAATCATATTAATGTGAAGTTGGTATAGAAAAAAAAAGCAATTTAATACATTTGAATTAAAATTAATAGTTAGTAGCATGTCCACGGCTTTTAATTACGGCTTTACACCGGCGAGGCATTGAATCTATCAATTTTTGACATTTCGCAAGAGAAATAGAGTTCCATTCTTCTAAGAAAACGTCGTACAGCTCTCTCAAATTGCCACACTGTCGATATGAAACCTTTTTCTTGACTTCGCACCAAAGATGCTCTATTGGGATAAAATCTGGGCTGTTGGCTGGCCAATCTAAGACAGAAACTGATTGTGATGTGAGGAATTCCTTAACGGTGCGTGCAGTATGCTTTGGATCATTGTCGTGCTGGAATGTCCAAATAACCGGAAGCTCGTCTTCGGCATATGGTAACATTGTTTCTTGCAGTATATTTTTGTATTGGAATTGATCCATGTTTCCTTCTATCAGCCTAACAGGTCCAACGCCATGTCCAGAAAAGCACCCCCAAATTTTCACATTTCCCCCGCCATGCTTTAATGTCACTTTTGTGTACTTTGGGTCGAATGCTTTATTCGGAGGGCGTCGTACATATCGTTTTCCATCAGAACATACCCTATTTATTTTTGTCTTGTCAGAAAAAAGAACGTTTTTCCACTGTCTGACTGTCCAGTTTTCATACCTTCTTGCAAATGCAAGTCGGGCTTGCCTATGACATCGTTTCAACATAGGCACCTTCCTTGCTATCCTTCCGTTCAACTTATTTTCTACCAAACGCCTTCGAATAGTGCGTGCAGAGATTGCTGAAGGGTTGTTTTCGCCAAAATATTCTTTTCTCAACTCATTAGACCCTTTAAAAGGATTTTGTTTTGCCAAACGAACGATATTTCGATCATCTCGACGAGATGACTTTCTCTGTCTAGTTCCACGTGGAACGTTTGAAGTAGATTGATACGTGGAAAAATGCTTTACGGCATGGAAAACCATTGTTTTTGAACATTGCAGATGATCGGCTATCTTTTTATACGACCAATTCTTCTCGCGAAGTTTTATTATTACTTCTCTTGTAGATTTATCACAACTTTTATTTTTCCCCATTGTTTTTATACGAAGTAATCACTTTTAAGACTTTTAACAGCACGAAATGGCGCCAAAATTATACGAATAATAATCTACAACCACAGAGCCACACAGTGTTCTCTATTTAAATTTGAAAAAATAATAAACTATTCAGCGTTCTTAATTACGTGACCAGCCAGTAAGTACTAATACTAGGTTCAGATCGAATGTATAAAGTTTCTCTATTAATTTTTTAGCCAACAATGTTGCATAAATGAATGTACCGGTAGTACGGAAAAGTTTTGCAATACCGAGAGAAATAAAAAAAATACGGGCAATTAGTTATACTTGTTACTTTGAAAAAATCATCTCAATAAATAATCGTTCTTAATTATATGGCCACAACTGTATGTGATAAAGTGTGCGCACACGTAAAGTAAAAATGTCTTGTATCCTGAGCAGTAAAATAATGTAAATAAAAAGATGAAGGTCGGCCGACCAATATGAAAAAAAGAGCGTTGCATATCTTGCCAGTAGCTATGTGACGTAAGTATAGATACACATTTAATTATGTGACAATGATGATGATGATATAATAAGTTGGAAATTGTGAAAGATTTAAGGTCATGACCCATAGGTTCATAAACAATGATAAGGAAGGATTGAGGTTTAATATGTTTTTTTTTCTTATGGTTAAGGTTTTAATGAAGACAGCTAAAATGTCAAAGTACGCAAGTTTTATTTTTGATTGGTAATAAAACTCTCGTCATCGAAGCGCGCAATATAGGTAGGTACTTAAGAAAACTTTATTTTATTAGAATAAGTTCATCCTTATCTTTACTGTGTGTCTGTGTGTTGTTATATAGGGAGATGTAGGGAACATGTGTGAGTACACACTACATTACTATAGTTGTTTTAATGCTTTAATAAACGACTCTCTGCTTCGAGATAGTGGTAGGGGCCATAGGCTTTTGATGCTTTGCCAGGGTTACCTCAAGGTTGTCACATGAGGCTAACGTTATTTTTAGCTACTTAAAGTAATTTCAGAACCCAGGCATACATCAGCTCGGTGTGCCTCGCGCGATGCAGTGTGATGGCGGGCACGTGCGCGAGCGCGGCCGATCGCGCGATGTCGTGCGCGCGCGCCTACTCGCCGCGCGCCGCGTGCAACTCCGAGCCCCGTCTGAAGCGCTTTCTAACAGCCTGGCCTCTACTTCGCGCGACCGGCGGCAGCGGGGAGTGTTTTAACAGTCATTCAATGAACTTCATTGCGTGTGCCGCCTGATAATCACTGTGCGGCGGGCGTCTCGGACGCGCAATGAATGGAGAAAACGCTCACCGCTGCCGCCGGTCGCGCGGAGTCGCGTCCGAGCCATAACCAACGCGCGGCGGCGGAGCCCTGGTCCAAGCATGCGGAGCGCACGCCGCTGTTATAATACACGTCAATACAGCCCACAGGTATACTTACATCAGCTCGGTGTGCCTCGCGCGATGCAGCGTGATGGCGGGCACGTGCGCGGGCGCGGCCGACCGCGCGATGTCGTGCGCGCGCGCCCACTCGCCGCGCGCCGCGTGCAACTCCAACGCGTACAAAGCCCCGTCTGAAGCGCTCTCTAACCAACGCGCGGCGGCGGAGCCCTGGTCCAAGCATGCGGAGAGCATGCCGCTGTAATAAACATCAAAATCACACGTCCATTGTTGAAAAAAGACTCCTTCATCATCGTCCTCATTTCAGGCGAAAGACGCCTACTACTAAACATAGACCTCCCTCAAGGCTCGCCAAACAGATCGGTCCTGCAACCTTAATTAGGTCGTCGATCCATCTTGTATACTGCATCTTCCGGTCCGTGGACGCCACTTGAGAACCTTTTTTCCCTATCGGTTATCTGTTTTTTAGTGATATGGCCTGCCCATTACCACTCACTTAATAAGGCCCCATTTATTGGAGCATGTTACCACAGAATCAAAAGCAGCTATATCATAAATAAATAAATAATCAATAAAAACATTATTTGTATGCGTTACTTTGAGTTACAACGGCACATATTAACACCAAACCAACACGTCACAAACAAAGCACGGCATGCAACGTGCCAGACTGAGAAAGTAAAATGTATGAATTATGTGCATACCTTTCATATTGTCTGACAGATACACTTCATACATATTACTTCCTTGTGGCGATATCGATATCAACAACGCTCTTAGATTGAAACCCATTTTACTCACAAAGAAAACAAAAGCAACTGTTGTTAGATAACGTCATTATTTACGAAATTCAAAACGCTATGCATATTTTAAGTAACGTTACCAAAGTATGGAAAGGTCTTCGATGTGAGACGCGTCTTCTAAAGCCCACACCATCGCGACGTCGCTCAGTCGAGTGTATACGCGGATCGCTGAAAAAAAGTTGCCGCTGTACCCAATACCTTTATTTCTTTTGGTTAATAAAGAGAGGGGAATCTCTGAAACTCAGCTAAGGAACCAATTCTAAAAGTTTTCACTAATAGAGAGCGACACCAACCTTCATTAATGTGGGCTACTTTTTTCCGAGAATCTGCGTAGTGCACGGATAAAGACACAGATGAAGTTGTGGCTATTCGAGCACCTAGACCCATATTAAGTGCCAAGAATCTTAAGAAATAGGTATCTCGTAAGACTAATAAACCCAGATAAATACTTACGGCATACGATTTTAAATGAATTATTTATATTTATTAGCCTATATTTGTGTCCCATCCATCCCAAGACTCACAAACAAACATACGAGTGCGAAAGACTTACCAAACTCCACGTTCAACTCAGCCACCGCCGCTTCGCCCATTTTCCTCCACATGTCTGGTTCGTCCACGGCGTCACAGAAAAGCCATGCTTCACTGAACCTCCTCAGCAAAAGCAGCTTCTCGATATGGCTCCGTTGGTTGACCAAGCGTTTTTCGACATCTGCGTCGGCCAGGCCACTCGTATTGTGGGAATCTAGAGCTATTTTGATGACCCTAAAACCGTATAATAAATTATGATAAGGCTTAACAGTACCGCGGTAAGCTTAGAGGTAGCGCCATTCAGATCACATTCTATACAAAGACTAGCTGACCTGGCAAACTTTGTTTTGCCATGTGATATAGCCTACGACCTATTCTCAGACCTACCTGATATAGACAAAAACTTTCATAAAAATCGGTCAAGCCGTTTCGGAGGAGTTTGATAACAAACACCGTAACACGAGATTTTTATACAGGGTTATTTGTAATTCACTGACATCCTCTTAACCCTGAATTCCTATCACTCAAACAAATGTTTTTTGTTCTACGACTTTTTAAAATGAAGCACTTTTTTTCCCATACAAATACACAGAGTATCGTAAAAATAAGAGGAAATCTCAAATCTTCAAAACGTTATTACACCAAAAATATTAAGTTATGACAAAAGCTGTAAAACAAAAAACGTTTGTTTAAGTGGTAGGAGTTTAGGGTTAAAAGGATGCTAGTGAATTACAAATAACCCTGTATATTAGATTAGATATAACTTATTTCCAGAAATTACGCTCTACAAGCAACTGAGCGAATGCAGTACGAGACCAAGTAATCTAAACTATGTCATACTTACGTCCCCCCATTGCCATAGCAATACACGTCTCCAGAGAACAGTATAAGCGGCACTGTGTCCGCCATCACAGTGGTCGCAGCGACCAGGTCGACGTGTGACCCGTTGATCGAGTTAGCCGCGTAGTAGTACGTGTGGATCGCCTCGTCCGTGTGTATTATGAAGACGTTACGATCGGACAGGCATATGTCCCATATCACACCGCTAGGGAAAATTAAAAAAAAATGGTAAGTATACAGCGTGTAAAATAACCAAAACATGATAATTTGAAGAGCTATCAGTACGAAGGCTCGGAGGAACAACCGTCAAAAACC
Source organism: Archips xylosteana (assembly GCA_947563465.1). Taxonomy (NCBI): domain Eukaryota; kingdom Metazoa; phylum Arthropoda; class Insecta; order Lepidoptera; family Tortricidae; genus Archips; species Archips xylosteana. The sequence continues at coordinate 4,869,926 of OX387349.1, forward strand.
CTCATTCTTATAGTAGACTTCCTAATCGCATCTCTAAAACAACACTGACGTAAATGCTAATTTCAAGTTTTCGAGATAAATGCAAATGCAGTCGTTGTACAGTCGAAAGCATTATGTATACAGTCATCGCGTCAAAATATGTAAACATCAACCTTATGGCCAATTACATAGAGTTGTATAGATATTTTTGACACCTTGTTAACGTATATTTGCACTTGACCGTACCTACAGTTCAAGGACTGCTTCAATAACACAACGACGCAATCTTCTCCTGGCGGTATCTTTAAGAATTACTTAACAGTCGACGTCGCACTCAAAAGTTTGATTGATTTTTGACCGTTCTCCATCATCAAGTCGTTTTTGGAAAAATTTGCACTTACGTCATTTTTGCTTTAGAGGTGCGCTATGATGTTGCGATATGACCACAGAACAGAAAAAACTATAGAAGTGTTATGCAGTCATGTCGAGTGTGGCACAATTATGCGGAGTTCCGCATAACTTGCGCGCAACCGGCTCAGTTGCGCGCAGAGGCTGTATCGGGCGATTGTGCAATCTAAACGACAATTATAGTGAAAAGTTGAGGAAATATGCCTTATTGTTCAGTTTTAGAGTGTAAAAATGATAGCCGCACCAAAAACGTCACTCATTGTGGTATTTCGTATCATCGGTAAGTAGTATTTCATTTTAATTGCGAATTGTTTTTTTTGTAACGACCGCTTTAGCCTAGTTGGTAGTGACCCTGCCTACGAAGCAAGAGGTTCTGGGTTCGAATCCCGGTAAGGGCATTTATTTGTGTGATGAGCACGAATATTTGTTCCTGAGTTATGGATGTTTTCTATGTATTTAAGTATTTATATTTATCTATATATTTATGTATGTTTATCGTCGTCTAGTACCCATAGTACAAGCTTTGCTTAGTTTGGGACTAGGTCGATTTGTGTGAGATTGTCCCCTAATATTATTATATTATTAATATTATATTAATTTAGATTAATTTATATTTTTTCTATTCCGTAAGACATTTTTTTAGAAATGCGTAATATAAAAATAGACTTTATTTTAATACGATAACGTCGATTTTTGTCTGTGTCACAGAACTTTGTGAGACCGGAACATTCCGCTACTCGCGAAGGGCGGAGGTGTTGTCGATAAAATTATCGATGTTTATTTCTGAGTATTAAGTGTTAAGGCCACAACAAACCGGGAGCGCAGGGCGCTGACGCAACATCGCGGTTAATAACAGTGAATCAAATACAGTGTTCCGCGTGTGCCAGTGTGTGTCACCGTATATTTTATTCCCGGTTTGTGGTGGCCTTTTGAGTTGAATTTTCATTCCGTTTCCTAGTTGTCGGGCATAAAAATTAAAACTAATCTACACGGTGTTTTCTTGTGTCTTAGAAAAAAAATCGGCCAAGTGCGAGTCGGACTCGCATACGAAGGGTTCCGTACCATCCATACTTAATATTATAAATGCGAAAGTGTGTCTGTCTGTCTGTAACACGCTTAAACCGCTGAACCGATTTTGATGCAATTTGGTATGGGCATATAGCGATAAATGAATTATTTGCAGACGGAGTAGCGGGCAACAGCTAGTTATCTTAAAAAAAACCGGCCAAGTGCGAGTCAGACTCGCGCACGAAGAGTTCCGTACCATCTATACTAATATTATAAAGCTGAATAGTTTGTTTGTTTGTTTGGTTGAACGCGCTAATCTCAGGAACTACTGCTCCGATTTGAAAAATTCTTTCAGTGTTATATAGCCCATTTATCGAGGAAGGCTATAGGCTATATTTCATCACGCTCACACTAATAGGAGCGGAAGAATGTTTCAAAATCGGGGGTTCAGCGGCTTAAGCGTGAAGAGGTAACAGACAGATAGACATACTTTTGCATTTATAATATTAAGTAGGGATTACGTGAGCTCTCACATTATACATGCATAGATTTTAACCATGACTGAACAAAATCTGATTAAATTGTAATGACATTAAATAATTAACCAATTTAAGAGGAACAGCTTAGTAAGACCCGGCGCACATTATCGGCATCGGCAAGGAAAAGGATCCTTCGGCATCCCGATTTTCTAAGAACCTTCTCCTGACAATAACGAACACAACAAAAAAAGAACTAGCGAAATCGGTGCAACCGTTCGTGCAAGGGAAGTAGGGATTCATGTTTATATATAGAGATTATTGACCTATGAATTACATCGATATTCTCATAAATGCACTCCGCTCATCTCTAATACTTAAGATTTATGACGTACTAGCTTTTGCCCGCGGCTTCGCTCGCGTGTACCATGAGAATTCCAAAGAACCAAGATATCAAGCAAGCAATCATACAGGCATGCAAGCAAGCATGCAAGCAAGATGCAAGCAAGCATGCATGCAAACTTGCTTGCTTGCGTGACAATGGGACCATCTCAGGAGTATATTATATTCTTTCGAATAAAAAAGAATTTTTAAAATCGGTCCACAATTGACCGAGAAATCGGTGAGTATACATACCTACATAAAAACAATACATAAAGTGGAATGCATAACCTCCGCCTTTTTTTTAAGTCGGTTAAAGAGCCCTTTGCGGCCTACTTACAGTATAAACTTATAAATTTTGAAATTTTAGCTTACAACCAGTAAAACGCATAATCCCGTTTTTTCCCGTTTCCGTAAGAATTTCGGGAAATACTTTCTTAATACTCCCCTACACTCCCCAAGGAACCCACTTGCCAAATTTCAGCTTTCTACGACCAGTAAGACGAAAAATCCCGTTTTTTCCCGTTCACGTGGGAATTTCGGAAAGTCCTCTCTCAATGCTCCTCTACACTCTCAAACAACTTCATGCCGAATTTCAGCTTTCTACGACCAGTAAAACGCAAAATCCCGTTTTTTCCCGTTCCCGTAAGAATTTCGGGTAATACTTTCTAAATACGCTCCTACACTCTCCAAGGAACCCACTTGCCAAATTTCAGCTTTCTACGACCAGTAAAACGAAAAATCCTGTTTTTTCCCGTTCTCGTGGGAATTTTGGAAAGTCCTCTCTCAATGCTCCTCTACATTATCCAAGCAACCTCATGCCGAATTTCAGCTTTCTATGACCAGTAAAACGAAAAATCCCGTTTTTCCCGTTCCCGTGGGAATTTCGGAAAGCCCTCTCTCAGTGCTCCTCTACACTCCCCAAGCAACCTATATGCCGAATTTCAGCTTTCTACGACCAGCAAAACGAAAAATCCCGTTTTTTCCCGTTCCCGTGGGAATTTTGGAAAGTCCTATCTCAATCCTCCTTTACACTCCCTAAGCAACCTACATGCCGAATTTCAGCTTTCTACGAATAGTAAAATGAAAAATCCCGTTTTTCCCGTTCCCGTGGGAATTTAGGAATGTCCTCTCTCAATGCTTCTCTACACTCCCCAAACAACCTACATGCCGAATTTCAGCTTTCTACGACCAGTAAAACGAAAAATCCCGTTTTTTCCCGTTCCCGTGGGAATAACCGAAAATACTTAAAACTGTTTTTTACTATTATTACTTCTATGCCAAATTTGAAGAGTCTAGAAATTATAGTTTATAGGATCCCGTTAAACTGAATATATAAATCCCGTTTTATCCTTATCCCGTGGAAATTTTGAAAATCCTGAAATTAATGTTTTAACTAATGTTATACCTACTTGTTTGTCAAATTTGAAGAGTCTAGTTATTATAGTTACTGAGATAGGGTCACTCTGAATGGAATATATAAATCCCGTTTTTTCCCGTTCCCGTGGGAATTCCCAAAAATCCTTCCTTAGTGCATGCCTACATTGTATGTGCAAAATTTCAAGTCTCTAATATATCAACAGTCATTTAGTTTATTTAGACATTTCAACCCCATCGCACCCCATCCAGGGAGATGGTATTTCACGTCCGCCACGTCGGATTTTAAAACCGTTGTTGTTTTCATAACCAGCGACCCGATAAATCATAGAAGCAACACCCATGTTGATTTTCAGACTTTTTAAACCTTTCCCCCCTTTTAGGGGTTGAATTCTCAAAAAACTTGAAACACGTGTTTACTCATTTATCATTAGGAGTACTTCTGTGAAGTTTCGAATAAAATAGTCGAACTAATCTTGTTTCCCCATACAAACTTTGGACCCCCGTTTCACCCCCTTAAGGAGTGAATTTTAAAAAACCCTTTCTTAGTGCACCCCTAGACCTTATAAGGAACCTACATGCCAAATTTGGAATCTCTAAGCCCAGTGGTTTGGGCTGTGCGTTGATATGTCAGTCAGTCAGTCAGTCAGTCAGTCAGTCAGTTTCTTCTTTTATATACTAGCTTTTGCCCGCGGCTTCGCTCGCGTGTACCATGAGTATTCCAAAGAACCAAGATATCAAGCAAGCAAGCACACAGGCAAGCAAGCAAGCATGCAAGCATGCAAGCAAGCATGCATGCACGCAAGCAAGCAAGCGTGCAAGTAAGTGAGCAAGCAAGCCCGACTAAACTTCAGGTAGATACGGTCCTTTACACTATTTCTTTATATACAATGTTTTTCACTATTCGAAAGCGGGCACTAAAATAACCAGGATTGTTAATAATATAAAACCCATTATTAATTTGCCCTGTCCTGCATTAGGTATAATTCAATGTTTTCTTACCTTCTACGGAAACTTGAGTAACTGGAAGCGCTGTGTATACTTAGCATTGATATTATACATATTATAGTATTTTGTTATGGTGTTGTGTGACCTAACCGTTAAGGAGTTATACCTTCCATCATCAGCTCATCTGAATAACCAGAAAGAATACAACTAAAAGTCTATACGTGCATATGATATTTAAAGAAACTTCATATAACTCCTAACCGTTAAGGAGTTTAACCTTCCATCATCAGCTCACCCGGATAACCTGAAAGAATACAACTATCGGTCTATACGTACCTATAATATTTGAAAAAATATCCTCAACTCCTAACCGTTAAGGAGTTTTACCTTCCATCATCAGCTCATTTACATGAGATGATGTCTACCAAACGCAAAAACTTAAATAGCTTGAGAAAATATATGAAAAACGTAATGCGTGCCTACAAAATTTGAGGGTTGCCCTCGATTTCCCTAAGATCCCGACATCAGATCCTGATTTGGTGACAATGGAACCATCTCAGGAGTATATTGTATTCTTTCGAATAAAAAAATTATTTTTATAATCGGTCCACAATTGACCAAGAAATCGGCGAACATACCTACATAAAAAAATACATGAAGTGGAATGCATGTAATCTCCTCCTTTTTTTGAACTCGGTTAAAGAGCCCTTTGCGGCCTATTTACAGTGTGAACTTATGAATTTTGAAATTTTAGCTTTCTAAAAACCAGTAAACGCAAAATCCCGTTTTTTCCCGTTCCCGTAAGAATTTCGGGAAATGCTTTCTTAGTGCTCCCCTACACTCCTCAAGGAACCCACTTGCCAAATTTCGTCTTTCTACGACCAGTAAAACGAAAAATCCCGTTTTTTCCCGTTCCTGTGGGAATTTTGGAAAGTCCTCTCACAATGCTCCTCTACACTCCTCAAGCAACCTACATGCCGAATTCAGCTTTCTACAACCAGTAAAACGAAAAATCCCGTTTTTTCCCGTTCCCGTGGGAATTTTGGAAAATCCTCTCTTAATGCTTCTCTACAATCCCCAAACAACCTACATGCCGAATTTCAGCTTTCTACGACCAGTAAAACGAAAAATCCCGTTTTTTCCCGTTTCTGTGAGAATTTTGGAAAGTCCTCTCACAATGCTCCTCTACACTCCCCAAGCAACCTTACATGCCGAATTCAGCTTTCTACAACCAGTAAAACGAAAAATCCCGTTTTTTCCCGTTCCCGTGGGATTTTTGGAAAATCCTCTCTCAATGCTCCTCTACATTCCCTAAGCAACCTACATGCCGAATTTTAGCTTTCTATGACCAGTAAAACAAAAAGTTCTGTTTTTCCCGTTCCCGTGGGAATTTTTGAAAGTCCTCTCTCAATGCTCCGCTACACTCTCCAAGCAACCTACATGCCGAATTTCAGCTTTCTACGACCAGTAAAACGAAAAATCCCGTGTTTTCCTTATCCCGTGGGAATTTCCAAAAATCCTTAAAACAGTTTTTTACTATTATAATTACCTACTTCTATGTCAAACTTGAAGAGTCTAGTAATTATAGTTCATAGGATCCCGTTGAACTGAATATATAAATCCCGTTTTTTCCTTATCCCGTAGGAATTTTGAAAAATCCTGAAATTAATGTTTTAACTAATATAATACCTACTTGTGTATCAAATTTGAAGAGTCTAGTTATTATAGTTACTGAGATAGGGTCACTCGGAATCGAATTTATAAATCCCATTTTTTCCCGTTCCCGTGGGAATTCCCAAAAATCCTTCCTTAGTGGACGCCTACATTGTATAAGGTATCTATGTGCAAAATTTCAAGTCTCTAGATCCAGTGGTTTGGGCTGTGCGTTGATATATCAACAGTCATTTAGTTTATTTAGACTTTTCAACCCCATCGCACCCCATCCAGGGAGATGGTATTTTACGTCCGACACGTCGGATTTTAAAACCGTTGTTGTTTTCATAACCAGCGACCCGATAAACCATAGAAACAACACCCATGTTGATTTTCAGACTTTGTTACCCCTTTCCCCCCTTTTAGGGGTTGAATTCTCAAAAAACCTGAAACACGTGTTTACTCATTTACCATTAGGAGTAGTTCTGTGAAGTTTCGAATAAAATAATCGAACTAATCTTATTTTTATTTATTTATTTCTAAATCTAATCTTGTTTCCCCATACAAACTTTGGACCCCCTTTTCACCCCCTTAGGGAGTGAATTTTGAAAAATCCTTTCTTAGTGCACCCCTAGACCTTATAAGGAACCTATATGTCAAATTTGGAATCTCTAGGCCCAGTGGTTTGGGCTGTGCGTTGATATGTCAGTCAGTCAGTCAGTCAGTCAGTTTCTTCTTTTATATATATAGATTAAGATAATATTTTTCACTCGTGTTGAACCCAAACCCTATCTCATAGAGTTCATTATTCAATGGAATATTTTAACGACCTCTGACGGCGAGTAGCGGCGAGTAGCGGAATTTTTTTTTGACACCTGTCATTTTAATTCAGCTACTCGATGAAAGACGGCAGCACTTTGTATGCAATTTTACTTACGACCCCGTGTAATGTACTCTCAACGATATACCGTGGTAGTAAAGTTTAAATTGTGTTACCGGATTGTGTTACTGTTTAAGTTATGACTTTTTTGAATAGAAGCTACGACCAATGATTGCTAAGATTTCAATGTATTGCAAGAGTGTGTATGTGTGAGTTTTGCCACACCTGGTTTCGATACAAAACGGGACTCATGGCACTTCCACTAGTTTTTTCTGTTCCGTGGATATGACCCATTGACAGCCGTAGAATGTGACCGAACTTTTTGGACCTCAATTGTCCTCGTTATACAGTCACAAGTAAAATAGCGAGTTTTTCCAGACTTTGCCTAACATCGTCTATGAACTGGACTGGTTTAACCCCTCGTATACGGGAAGTGAAAAAAATCGTGCATTCTAGTCTCAACTGTTTCATATAAATCCAATGATACAAAAAAAATACAAAAAGATAGCTTTAAATCTGGTGCAGATCTGCACCAAGGCATACGAGAGGTTAAATCAGTTTTGGGGTACCGTAGTGGTGCGGCATCATGCGGCACCGAGCACACTTCGCCCGAGGCGGGGCAGTACACAAACACGCGCCGCCGCGAGTCGCAGAAGCAAGCGCGCGCGCCGCCGATGTCGCAGTACACGCCCAGGATGCCGCAAGTGTGCTTGTAGCGGACAGACGTCCGCCATTCCTCTATGCCAAAGTATTCGATGTGGCCTTGCTGGGGAAATAATGGGAAGCGTGAACATTTTGACCGCGTCAAACGTCACCACTATTATCACGACGGAAGGACAACTCGCAACATCTTATACTTGAAAGGTTTAGGTAATTAACTAAATGTAAACAAAACAATGTCAACTGATGTCTTAAATACTGTAATTCTCCCATTAACCCTTTCAACGCCAACGGCACATAATATGTGTCACAAAGTACAGTGTCAAAGTGATCTTGACACAATGACATAAGATTCAAAGCAGGTTTACGTTTTGTCGAGGCGCGGCGTTGAAAGGGTTAAACTATCTAAACATTTACATTTCTGTATTAAAATACGTTAGTCTAGTTTGTATTACAATGATAGATAAATAAAATGTTTTGAATCTTTGAATGTTGTGCCAAATTTGGAAACTGAAGTTTGTTTACATTTAGTTAACTACCTAAACATTTCAAGTATAGACGAGGCGATAGATAGTTTTGGGAGGGGCTACAATAGAGAGATCTCTAGGCAGATGTTATGCCTGGGGATAGAAGTCAGATGGAAGCTCTATCTACGCAATAGAGTTGAGAAACTTCGACAGTGTGATGCAGGATGTAGCAGTGAATGATGTAGAAGTGTAGGAGTTCTCTATTTGATGACTAGATGGTGCTAGGAGTCGCTACAATAGACTTAGATAGATAGGTTTTCGTTTTTATGCTGAATTAAAGATACGTCATTTAATCTGTGGTGGGGGTCTTGTAAAATATCGTCACTACTTTGAAAAAAGTTCGTGTCTCAAAATCGTTCATTTGGTCAAGTAAACTTTACTAAGTGTGCATCTTCAGTTTAGTTTACGTATTGATTTGAGATACGAGTTTTTTCAAAATAGTGACGACGTGGGTGAATCAACTTTTTTGTGTCAAATTCTCTGTCCCCGGTTGTCCAGGTTTTTTGTGTAACCATAGCAACGGGTGGCAAGAAAAAGTTGATTTAACCACATACTAAATTAGGTCCTGCCATAAGAATAAATAATAACAGAGTAGAAGGGAAACTCCCGCTCCGGCCGGACTCAAGGTCACGATATTAGAGTACTCGCTAAGCGAGAACTCAGTCAGGGTGTCACGGCCGGCGTCCCCGCACGCGCGTTTGGCTGTTAAATGTTTGCGCGCTCGTTTAATTGGAAACAAATAACAATGACGTCAAGTTATTGTGGTGTATTTGGGTGTATAAACAGTTCAAAAACGATGCCAAATCACCTTTAATGGCTTCATTTGGTATGGCACTTGTAATAACTTCTTACTTAGAAGTACCTACCTATAATATGCAGGTACGTACAGTCAAGGATTTTAATTTTTAGGTTCACTTGCCACTGTTCGTATTTTAGCCGTGTAATGCAAAACAGCATATTATGTATAAGCGGCTTCACCCGATTTGCATTACACGGTTAAAATACGACAGTGGCAAGTGGCCTAACAATTAAAATCCTTAACTGTACCTAATGATTTATAAATCTCATATTTTGTAAAACTAGAATAAAATAATGATTTCAAAGTAAATAAAAACTTAATATTTTAGCGATATTATCTTTAGACGTAAGTAATATTTAACAGTAAGCAACCCTAGCAACACGCCTGGACGACATAGGGGTGTAACGACGTGAGAGGGGAAGTAGGTATATAAATGGCGGCGTTTTGGACGCGGTCAAAAGAGATTCCCTTCTACTCTGTTATTATTTATTCTTATGGTCCTGCGCCGCCACTGAGACTAGTTTCAGAAAAAGTTGACTCTCGTTGCGCGAAACAACGTGAATTTCATTGCATTGCGGGGCAGCGAGACCGTAAATTTTCAAGCGATCAATCATCGATAGCAATGTACCACAACATGCAATTTCTCGCTCCGTCTAAACAAGCTTTATGGTGTAGGCAACTCACGTCTGTCACGAAGATAAAGAAGTCGCTGGTCAGATGTATGTCGGTGATGACTGCGCCTTGCATGTGTGGTTCCGGAAACGTCATGACATCATTCTCGGCATTCGATGGATCCGAGGGCTCGATCTTAAAAGAACAAAGGAAAAAGTGAGAACAACTTTAGTTAGTTTAAATCAGGTGTTTTTACTAGGTATCTGGCGAAACATCACAGTGTCCCAAGACAAGTCTCTTTCGGTTGACATGATGATGATGATGAATGCTAGTCATTTTATGAAGAACGGAAAGCCATTACTTAAAGACCGAGGAAATGAGCGAGCAAATTATGTACCTATTAATTATTATGTGGTATGTTTGATGAAATCAAAACATGTCGTTATTCAAATTGCATAGGTACACGTACCTGTTCCGTGTAAGTACACGGAATGCTATACGTACATAACATAACTGATTTCTTTACTTTCTTTACTTGACTTACTTACACGTAGACTGCTCAATGCGCATCGAACACAGTGGCGTAGCTACCGTATGGCAAGCCGGGGCAGTGCACCGGGGCCCTCAAGCTCAGGGGGCCCCTCGGACTCTGACTTACAAACTATAAACACGGACCTATAAGAAACGCGGCGCTCTTCAACAGTGTGACTATAAAACGCTACTAGTGAATTTACAATCGCGCGAGTCTAGTGAATTTAATGTGCATTTATCCTTACTTGTCTTATCATGTAAACAAATACGGGTTGTGGCCCTAGTTTACTTTTTGCCCCAGGGCCTTTGTTTACCTAGCTACGCCACTGATCGAACATAAAATCATAGCGCGCTAATTATCAAGCATTGCATGAACAGAATATGAATTGGTTCCCACACCAACGTGTTTCATGCTCGATCTAAATGATTTATTTATTTATTTATTTATATAGACATGCCAACAGTACACAAACAAAACATTTCAAATCAAGAATTACAAGTTTTGGCTCCCGTTCATGCACCAATAACAGGCATGCGACAGCATTAATCATGTTCCGGGACGTACACTACAAATATAAATACCTATAATAGATATGATAGAGAAATAACCCTCCTTCGACAGTCGGGTGAAAATACGGATCACTAACGTATTCAAACTAGTTTACTTAATCCATAGCGTCGGACCTTTGAACAATGCGTCCTACCAGTCATGGTCTACGGAGCCGAGTCATGGACGCTGACAAAGCAGGTGATACACAAGCTCCAAGTCACCCAAAGAGCCATGGAACGGGCTATGTTAGGTATCTCTCTACGTGATCGAATCAAGAACACAGAGATCTGGAAGAGAACGAAATTGGTCGACATAGCCCATGTGATCGCTAGCAGAAAATGGAAGTGGGCGGGCCATATATGCCGTAGACAGGACAACAGGTGAAGTAGTCGGGTGCTTGAGTGGAGGCCTAGAGTAGGGCATAGAAATGTGGGCAGGCAACCGATGCGTTGGACCGACGACCTTGTTAGAGTGGCCGGAAAGGACTGGATGCGAAGGGCGCAAAACCGGGAAGAATGGCGTGCATTAGAAGAGACCTACACTCAGCATTGGGTGGTGAAAGGTTGAAAAAGAGAGAAGAGAGAAAAAGACTTAATCCATAGCCCACGCCACATCAGCTGCTGCCAAACGCGCCCCAGTCAGTCGCCAGTCAGTCAGTGTCAGAGCGAGTGCACCGTTCGCCCCTCTCCCCCCCCTCCTATGGACTTGTCCGCACAGCGATATTTCACCGCGCGATTTTTTATTAGGGATGCAAGGTTGTTGAAATATCGATAATTGTATCGAGGTAATGAAATTATCGATAGTTGATAATATCGATGATTTTGGTCGATAATATCGATAATATCGAATTTATTTAAATTAAAATAAAAAATATGCAGTTCACTGAATAAGTGCTTTATTATTATTATATATCAGCAGTTTTTTCCATACTTTTTCATCGAATGAAAAAAAAGAAAAGAAAAGAAAAAAAATATTTATGAATGAAAGCTAGAAATTATAATAATAATAATATTATAAGAAAAGGCTCATGTTCAAAGCCCATACAGCCATATTTAAGGTCGTGAATTATCGATTTTTTTTCTTAGGATATGATATCGATATTATCGTATCGTTATAGCGCAAATATCGATAAAAATATCGATATTTTACCTTCGATATTATCGATATTGTCGGTTTTCCGATATATCGTTACAACCCTATGCGTGTGCCAGTACCTTGTGCAGCTGGGCGCGGCCGGCGCACAGCGCGGCGCAGTGGGCGCCGGCGCAGCGCAGCGCGGCCACCGCCGCGGGGAACGCGCGCCGCGCCGCCGCCCCGCCCGCCAGCGGGCACAGCCACGCGTGCTCGCCGCGCGCGCAACATATGTGCGAGCCGCCCAGCGCCAGCAGGCTGGGCTCCGTCGGGAGAGCGTACGTCGCCAGCGCGCAGGGCTCTGCTGGAATAATTACAAAATTAGGGTGTGGTTAAAGTACTGTTTCATTGAAAAATGCTTAAGTTGCCAAGGGAAAAAATTGTGTAACCATAACAACGGGTCCCGCAGCGCCGCGCCCCCCGCTGCCAGTCACTCACCCGCGCCGGCGGGCTGCGGCGCGTCCCCCGCCGCGATGCACTGGTACAGCGTGGCCTCGGCCAGGCTGGTGAGCGCGGCGGCGCGCGTGCCGTGCGCGGCGTGCAGCGCCGGCAGCGCCGTCCCGCAGCGCCGCGCGCCCCGCTGCCAGTCACTCACCCGCGCCGGCGGGCTGCGGCGCGTCCCCCGCCGCGATGCACTGGTACAGCGTGGCCTCGGCCAGGCTGGTGAGCGCGGCGGCGCGCGTGCCATGCGCGGCGTGCAGCGCCGGCAGCGCCGTCCCGCAGCGCCGCGCGCCCCGCTGCCAGTCACTCACCCGCGCCGGCGGGCTGCGGCGCGTCCCCCGCCGCGATGCACTGGTACAGCGTGGCCTCGGCCAGGCTGGTGAGCGCGGCGGCGCGCGTGCCGTGCGCGGCGTGCAGCGCCGGCAGCGCCGTCCCGCAGCGCCGCGCGCCCCGCTGCCAGTCACTCACCCGCGCCGGCGGGCTGCGGCGCGTCCCCCGCCGCGATGCACTGGTACAGCGTGGCCTCGGCCAGGCTGGTGAGCGCGGCGGCGCGCGTGCCGTGCGCGGCGTGCAGCGCCGGCAGCGCCGTCCCGCAGCGCCGCGCGCCCCGCTGCCAGTCACTCACCCGCGCCGGCGGGCTGCGGCGCGTCCCCCGCCGCGATGCACTGGTACAGCGTGGCCTCGGCCAGGCTGGTGAGCGCGGCGGCGCGCGTGCCGTGCGCGGCGTGCAGCGCCGGCAGCGCCGTCCCGCAGCGCCGCGCGCCCCGCTGCCAGTCACTCACCCGCGCCGGCGGGCTGCGGCGCGTCCCCCGCCGCGATGCACTGGTACAGCGTGGCCTCGGCCAGGCTGGTGAGCGCGGCGGCGCGCGTGCCGTGCGCGGCGTGCAGCGCCGGTAGCGTCGTCACGTAAACATTCAGGTACGCGCGGCCCGCGGCGGCCAGCAACCGCCCGTCGGAGCTCCACGCGCAGCGCTCCGCCCCGCCCGCCGGCATCACCGAGCCCGACACCTCGCCGTTGTTCCATACCGATATCAGCTTCAAACTGTTACAAAATACCAAGAATGATGATGATGATGATCATAATAAGGCCGCGGATACGAACTCAGCGCGCAGAGACACTGGTTAGATTAATTTGCCAAAATTGCTAGTAGCAATATTACTATTCGGACAACGTCTCAGTTCAGTTTCAGTTCAGTGACAACGTCTAATAAATCGATGAACGCCGGCTTCACGCACGAAAAAGGATTGAAGCAATGTCCCGTACATGTCCCGTACAAGAGAGAGCAGTGAACGCCAGGATGTACAATCTTAGTACTAGCGCTCGGGTAATTTTTAATGGGTGGTACGGGGTGCGGGTGGGGGTCGAGGGGGAGGGGAATGGGAAGGGGGTATTAAATGGGGATGAAAAATTCATTGATTTTGCCGTAGGATGCACCGTTTTCAAGATATTTGCAAAACACCGGTTCTCGTCCGATCACCGAGGTTAGCAACGTCGGGCGCGGTCATTACTTGGATGGGTGACCGCCTCGTTTCATTTTTGTTTTATGAATGTTTTGTTATGACGTTGTCACGTCAAACTATCGTCCATAAACCGACTTTACAGACAACCGGTTTTTTCCCAAATGCTTTTTGTCTTACTCAACTGCTTTTCCCAACTCTAATCGCCACAGAAAAAGAAACATAGGTAAGTTTAGGTTACGTTAAGTTTGCATCGGCCCGAACGAAGGGGGCGCCTGAGCACAGCTCCGTCGACACTGTTTCTGTGTCAATTCAAATTGGGAAAAAAAGGCTACTGTGAAAATAAGCTTCAGTAAAAAACTATACATAGTGAGAAAAAAGCATTTAACAAAAAATGCGAATGGAAATTTTGCTACTAGGAAACAACGGTTTTGGTAAATTGATCTAACCATTCCGCAGGGAGACGCCGGCGCGGGAGCGGCGTACGTTTCATAGAAATATTCACATGAACGCGCCACCGCCACCGCCGCCTCGCTACCCGCTGACTTCGTATCCGCAACCTTAAGGTAGACCGAGTAGTGGATCGACCGCTCTAGGCACCAGCTAAGTAGCTAACGAGCAAAATCTTGCGGCAAGGAGCACGAAAAGCAATATAAGAGGGTGGCGTTCTAAAGCGTTTCGTCCGCCGCATCCCATGTGTTACGAAAATGGACTAATAATATCCACCATCACACATGGTGTGGTATGTGCTAAAAGAAATTGCAGTTCACATATGAAGGGTCCACAGAAAGAACATAATGTCTAGTCACCATTTTTGAAAATTGAGATTTTAATCTCAAAATGTAGAGCTCGCAAAGTACCTACTACGACTTACCACTGAATTAAATATGGATATCTGAAAACAATATACATTTTTTTTACTTTTAAAGGAATGGTTACGGTAACCTGGTTACCATAGTAATTGTTTGTGATGACTAAATTTCAAACTGCAACTCAAAAAGTTGCTTAGGTGACTAGATATGTTTTTTCCATGGACCCTTCATATGTTATGTATGATTAGATTAGATGTTTATTTTTATTACTTACTAGCTATCGCCGCACGATGCCGCCTGCCCATTGAAGATGGCAACATCAGTAAGACTCTCCTTATGATTCTTAACTTGGAACAATTCTTCCCCAACCTCTTTGATATGCGTCGATATAGCTATAATGAAGCCAGCGCTGAACCCTATGAGGATGTAACCGTCGCCGTACCACTTGTAGGAGACTATGGCACCGTAGCGCTGTTGGAACGCGAGCTCTATGGGGTTCTCCGGGTTGAGGAGGTTGTAGAGATAGAGCGTTCGTTTGCCGACTACTAAGCTGATCTGAAAATATGTGATGTTTAAGAACTAGCCTTTGCCTTTTAATACCTACCACCGTTAGAGCCACTTGCACATTCCAGGGTTAAAAAATTAAATCGTTAACCCTGTGTTAAGAATGACAATTCTTAACCCTGGGTTAGCAGTTAACTCGGAGTTATAGTATAAATCTTCCCAGGTGAATTTTTCGCTTCGAGCCATTACATTAAATTTGAACCTTAATACTATGATGATACCGTTTGTTTTGAAAGATAAGGGCTTGAAGCGAAAAATTCACCAGGGAAGATTTATACTTTAAGTAGCTAACCCAGGTCCGCGCAAGTCGACTTTAGTCGACCAAGTGATTCCTTCACCAGCATAAGGTTCAATGTAAATTGTGTGGCATAAAACATCAAAGGCTTTTCACTCACAAGTCAATATAACAATCACCCTTATTGTTTTTACTCTGATGTAGGAACTGTCATAAAAATGGAAAAGCACTTGGTCGAGTATATCATTATATCTAGCAGTTGAATACGAGATTTTTCTAAATTGTCTACCATGTCAATCCCCAAAAATTATATGGTGGTCTTCATTAACATCGTTTAAAAAACATATGTCTCTAATTTTCTCACGTCTCTAATTTTAGCAGTTAAGATTTTGGGATTTTAGATGGATCCGTAAGAATAGAGGGATAAAAAGTAGCCTATAGATTAGTAGCTTTTAGATTTAGCTATCTACATACCAAAGTTCATCCAAAGCCATCAAGCCATTATAGTGTGAAGACGTAACAAACATACACACAGTTCCGCGTTACTCACAAAATTCCGCATCTTATCCCAAGTCCAATTTGAAACAATTTTGTTGAAAATTTACTTTACAATGTTTAAGGCCGGCGCCAGACCAGCGTGCGTGTGTGTCACGCACCAGTTGTAATGAATGAAACTGTTAGAAAGTAGCAAGTAGTCTAGTGCGCCATCTTTCTTACAGTTTCATTCATTACAACTGGTGCGTGTGCGTGCCGAGACACGCACACACATCTGGTCTGCGCCGACCTTTAACCCCTGCCTTTGTACAGGCAAAGATAATTATTTATGTACACTTTACTACCTTGATAGTGATAAGGTACTATCAATTTATTATTACACGTCAAAAGAAAGTCCAACTTACAGTGTTCTCCCCAGCGGCCCTCTCATCGGTCTTCATCTCAGAGAACTGCAGATCGTTTGGTACGTCTCGCAATGAAATAATCCTGAGGGTGTCTCCATCAGAATTGTTGATGGACAGACTCTTGTCTTCCGAGGCTAGCACCAGAATACTGTCCTTGTTCCAAGCGGCGCACGTTATTTTCTTCGTGTGTTTACCTATGATTGGTATTCTCCTGAAAATTTAGAAATTGAGCGAGCGAGCGTTGGGCGAGTGTACAATTATCTGCAGGGCCGACAACGCACTGGTATCGCGTAAAGCGCTGCGAGTGTCTATGGACAGTGGTGTTCATTTAACATCAGGTGACCCACTAGTTCGTTTGTCTGACTTCACTAACATAAAAATTATTTCATCATCATCATCCCAGCATAGAGCGCTTGGGCCGTAGTTTCCACCCGAGCCCAGTGGGGATTGAGAACTTCACACACAGTATTGAATTTTTCCGCAGGTGTGCAGGTGTACAAACCAATCATTTATTACTTAAAAAAAGTCTTTGTGGAGCATATCCACTTAATGTTGATCGGGAGCTTGGGGTTGTACCTATCAGTGAGGTGAAGGAAGGAATGACTTATAGAGGAACATAAACATAAAAGGAATTGTAATAATTACATTAAAAGAATTACAGTGAATAAATCTGGGAAAAGGGTGTTTTTATTTCTTACTTGGTAGTATGGTGGTTGTACAAAGCTAAATTGCCTTTCTGAGTCCCAATGGCAAGGAGGGGCTCTCCATAAGCCCACGCCAAGCAGGATGGCGTTTCTCGCAGCCCTGTCTCCACATTGAGGCGCTTGTTGGAGTGACATTCCCAAAGCAGTACCGAGTTGCTGTTTGGAGTGATAACTGCTAAATAGTCGCCGTCGTTGTCCCATTCCATCGCGGCACAAAGACTAGAACCAACATTGCAATTATTTGACAACCGCTTTAGCCTAGTTGGTAGTGACCCTGCCTACGAAGCAAGAGGTCCTGGGTTTGAAATGCGGTAAGGGCATTAATTTGTGTGATGAGCACGAATATTTGTTCCTGAGTCATGGATGTTTTCTATGTATTTAAGTATTTATTTATCTATATAAGTATGTTTATCGTCGTCTAGTACCCATAGTACAAGCTTTGCTTAGTTTGGGACTGGGTTGATTTGTAAGATTGTCCCCTAATATTTATTTATTTATTTTATTATTTATTTTTCAACTGAAGCAAAGGTTTTAAAGTATGAACATGATGTTTTTTTTATATTAAATAGGCTTTAATAAGGTATTCATAATTAAGTTCTTGTAATTTCATCACTTGCAGGACCAGTACCATTACATTGCTTTGCAAGTTGCAGGTTTTTAGTGTGTTTTTGCTACCATAAAACTAGTGGTAGATGTCAATATAATTTGGCACATACATTTTAGAAAAACTCAGAGATGTAAGCCAGGTCTTGAACCCATGATCTTGAGAAGGCCACTCTTCTTGAGAAAAGGAATGACAACTGATATTTACGACTGACAAGAAAACAGCAGAAGTAAATGCGAGAAACAGGGCCGGATTTAGAGGTCTGAAGGCCTCAGGGCATAAAAGGACTGGAGGTCCCTTGTCCACAAATTAGTTTTCAAAAAATATCAAATAATTACTTGTTGGAATTTGAAAGTTTTTTTTTTTCGAATTCTTTTGTGGGGGTCGCTCTCTTGTGGAAGCCCCGGGGCCCTCGTGAGAAATAAGAGCTTGGTCAACGGGACACCTCAAGGATCAAACCAATAAGCTACCTCAGCTTTTTATTTGAAGTTAAACAATACAACTTTTCCGATGTACAAAGACAAATAAAAACATTTAAAATGTTTACCCTTGCAGCTTCATGCGTTCCATCAGCTGGCCACTGCGATCATGGATGGCCACCGTGGCATCAGTGCCGGTAGTGGCGAGCAAGGATCGTGCCTCGCCTTTCTGCCAGACGAAATAGAGCTCCCCCAAGCCATGGGGCTGCTCAATTGTATACAGCAACTAAAAAATACATCCCAATACGTAATTAGAATGATTACTTAGATGACTTATATTTCAATCTTGCGAAGCGCGCGTGAGCATTCCAAAAGAAAACTACAGAGTACCAAATTTCGATATTTTTGTCATGTTACTGGACTTTGTTTCTCTTAAATCGGGTTAAAGAGGAAACTATATTCCGGTAAGAAAATTTATGATTTCCTTTCATTTGAAAGGAGAAAGTCGCGAGATTATATTTCTATGATTAAAAACTAGATGTAAACTTACTTTGGGCGCCGTCATATTTAATTAGTAATAAACCAATGTTTAACAAAGCATTTTTTAATTCAATATTCGGCGCAAAACCAAATATTTATCGTAAAAACGTAAAAACTTTGATTGTTTGAAATTATCAACTTCAACTATCAACAAGAACTTAACAACTGTCAATCGGTCATTGTTGCAGGTCGGCTGCTAGGCAACGGTATAACGGTAAGTAAAGTAACTAAATAAAAGTCAAGGTCATCCCAAAATAAATCATTTATTTATGTAAAAAACAAACACTTTTAAATATAATAGCAAGAAATTTACGTCGTTCTTTCATTTATTTTAGAAGGTAGTGAAATAAACAATACATCTAAAATGTAATAATTATTTTGGTCAATAAACGATTTTGATTTTGATTTTTTTTTTGATTTTGATCTTGCGTTCTGGCCCTATACTACGAAGCGCGAAATACGAACTTCGTTTCATGCCGTTCCCCTCACGCTAATGGTATTTATTACGAGAGTGAGAGGGACCACACGATCCGAACTTCGAACTTCAAATTTCGTAGTAACCCCCCTGATTCTAATAATATTAGATAATAATTTCTAGTTTTTAATTTCTGTTTAGCTATTTTAAGTTAGTTTTAGTTATGTTAATTTTATACTTAGTCCCTGTTTTTATACCTTATTTTATAATTAAATTAGTCCCCTGATTCTACAATATGTGAATAAACTGTCAGCGTTTTAAGGTTTGCCTCAAACTTAACTGTCAATGTCAACGCCATTTTGACATTTTGGACAGAAGTGAAAAACAGACCTTATTTACTTTTGAGTAGGCATGATTTTGATTAATGATCGTGAGGTCTTAAAAACTTTGTGCAAGAAACAGAGCTTAACGTGAATTAAAATAAATTCTAAACTTAAAGAAAGATTTTGTCGTCCGCACGATAACAAATTACGTTATTAGAAGTGAAATAGTTGTATTTTGGTTTTTTTCGAAAACTATTTTGTGAGAATTAGAAAACTAATATCATAACTTCCTTTAATTGCGTACTATATTCCAACAAGTATGACTACAAAAATAAGGGCACTTTTAATTCAGAAGGTTGGCTTACCATGATTATCTGATAACCTTTCCTGCGGCTACGAAATTAAGTATTGCTTAAGTTACCATTTAACAAACATTATTTTGATTTAATTATCTAAAACGTGTACACAATATTATTTACAAATATATGTTGCTTAGAAATATTAGGTTCAGACAATTTTTATTTCTTTATCTATCCTAAACCAAGATAAAAATATTTTTTCAGTTTGCTGACAGGCTCAACAAAAACTTAATGACGAGAAACGTTAAAAACATGCAAGTTACATACAATCATAATGAAAACAACTTTCTTGTAAAGTTACCTGTTCAAGAGACAGTAGCTACTGCAATACCCAATGATAAATATATGTTTAACAAAGATGAATATATTCAGTTGTATATCAGAAAAGATGACTTCATTCAATCAACGTTGGAAGGAATAATATCCAATGATGTACAACAAGAAACAAATCCAAAGAAAGTAGTAATCGATTTTAGCTCACCAAACATTGCTAAGCCATTCCACGTTGGCCATCTAAGATCCACCATCATAGGCAACTTTATTGCTAATATAAATAAATATTACAACAATGAAGTGACTAAAATTAATTATCTAGGTGATTGGGGCACACAGTTTGGACTGCTACAGTATGGACTGAAAGCAAAACAATTGAATATTGATGATTTAAAAACTAGTCCTATAGAAAAATTCTACGAAGCTTATGTGTATGCTAATAAGTTGGCAAGTGTTGATAAAAATGTGCAGCAGGAGGCCAGAAATTACTTTGCTGACATAGAACAAGGGAAAAAGGATTTAGTAAGCTGGAAAAATATAAAAGAAGTAACTGTACAGGAATTAGAACAAGTCTATAAGAGATTAGGAATAAAATTTAATGATTATCATTGGGAGTCGGACTATAATGGGAAATCGATAGAAGGATTGATGAGAGAGCTAGAGCTAAAGAAAATTATTGAAACAGATGAAGAGGGCAAGAAAGTTGCCAAATTAGGAAATAAAAGTGTTGCAGTAATGAAGAGTGACAATTCAACTCTTTACTTATCTAGAGACATAGCTGCTTTACTGGATAGATACAAAAGATATAAATTTAATGAAATGCTTTATGTAGTGGACAATGCTCAAACTGACCATTTTGCAGCTCTCTTTGAGATAGTAAAACAAGTGAACAATGAATTTATTGATGGTTGCAAACACATAAAATTTGGAAGAATAAAAGGAATGAGCACCAGATCAGGAAATGTAGTATTTTTGAATAACATTTTAGATGAAGCAAAGAGCAAGATGTATGATCAACAAATGGAATCAAAAAGTAAATTGAATGTGATTATTATTTATTTCATTTTTTGCTGGTTAACTGTTTCATTTAGGGCCACTAAAACAGTCTAGGCTTCAAAAATGATATCATTAACCCCGGGTTATGAACAACAAAGACACTATGTAACCCTGAGTTAGCACTTAACTCTGTTATATGTATAGGTTATAGGTAATTAATAGGTAGTAACGGGCTATTTTCCGCAACTCGACGTCTCTTGCGCCTATTTTTCGTAATGTTAAAAGTATAGTTCATTCTCGTCCATGCATGTCTGGTCCGCCTTGATGATTAAAATATCACAACTAATAAAAGATTTAATCTGATTTAAGATTTGGTAACTCGTTAATTTAATTATATTAGCTTATAAATGTCAAATGTACTGGTAACATGATAAATCGTTTCAGATACAAGGAGAACAGCCAACAATGAAGAAACCTGTGACATTCTAGGGACAACTGCGGTGATCATCAATGACTTGAAACAAAAAAGGCAGAAAGACTACACCTTTGACTGGGCCAAAGCCCTGCAGAGTGAAGGGGACAGCGGTATCAAACTACAATACCTACACTGTCGCCTGTGGAGTTTAGAACAAAACTGTGGTGTTGCCGTACCACAAACTTGTGAACCAGGACTAATCAAAGAGAAAATAGTAGGCGAAGTTGTGGCTGAACTAGCGAAATTCGAAACTGTTTTAAATAGGTCATTTACGGAATATGAGGCGTGTGTTATAGTGAACTATTTGTTCCGTTTAGCGAGACATGTTAATAGAATGTTTAATGAGCTCAAAGTTAAGAATGTTGATGCTGACTTGGCAGCACAAAGGCTTCTCGTGTTTCACTCGGCGCGGTTAATTGTTAAAACTAGCTTAGAGATTTTAGGGGTAAAACCGCTATATGAGATGTAACTTTACTTTAATTTCTTAGTTGGACAACTTGTCCTGGATCCTATGAAATATTTAAAAGGTACAATAATTTCATTTCAAGTCAAATGTTACATTAATTTAATAATTTATTGTTAAGATTATTTGTTACATGATTTAGTTGACTAGAACTAGAAGTAATAACTAGAATAGTATTGAAAATATACTGCTTGTAGTGATGATACTTGTATTATTTTTTAGTTGAGTAATGTTTTCATGTTTCATGATTTAACATGTGTTTCCCGCGCAGGCGCAGCGCGCTAAATCGAATGTTATTAACCGGATGGAACAAACCAGAAACCAATTCTGATGCAATGAATCCATAGACAATAATATATATTTTTATAAATAATGTCACGAAACGAGTTTAATTACTTCATTGTTCACGTTTTCATAATAAATACATTTGTTTGTTATTATCCATTTATAACCCTCCGTCTTGAAAATAATTAATAAAGTGCGAGTAAAAAAAGAATTCATATTTTACATAAAAAATTGTTGCCATATTCAAGCATTTTATGTCGAAATACGTCAAAGTTAAATGTGACAGTTACAAAGAAGTCCCCTCACTTAATTTTATTACTGTCCCATTGGACAGACGCCACTAAAAAAAAATTACTGTCTTAGGTCGTATCCTATAGTAGGTTGTACAACAAGAGCATAAAACGAGCCATTTTACCCGAGACGTTCACATAGCCATAGCCACCCGAGCCTGTACGGTGAGGGTGGATAGAGACGTCGAGGAGAAAATGTGTTTAATGCTCGATACTTCGATTGCAAGGAAATTAATAATACATTTATTAGATAGCAGTCGGATAAAGTCGCGGGCAAAAGCAATATTAAAAAATAAGAGTTGAAAACTATAATAATGAAACATTTACGCACCAAATTGTTATCTCGTTCATTTTACGTCAAAAATGCGACAGTTTTAAGTATATAACATCCCTCTTTTTGTGTCGGGGGTTAATTTATACTATTATACTCCACCACCGATACATAATTTTACGACACGTATTTTTATGCTTTTACATATTCATGTAACAGGCATGTCCTTAATAAAGTACCTATTTTAATTGTTTTTTATTTTCCAATTTTTATAAATAGCTTATAGTGTGGAACCATAGCACTTAGGTAGAGGTAACGCCACCAGAGTTGAGGCCACGGACACAACCACATCTCATGTAATGACAGCGGGATTTTGACGTTGTGTTGACGTTTAACGACAACACAACGTCAAAATCCCGCTGTCATTACATGAGATGTGGTTGTGTGCATGGCCTCAACTTTGGTGGCGTTACCTATATCTATTGTATTTGTTTAAAACTTCGAATGTAAGGAAATTAAACAGCAACATTGGAAATAAAATTTACAAGCTCTTACTTTTCCTGCATTGCAATTTCTGTAATAATGTACTAGATTTACCTACTTTTATTAATTTCGTAATGTAAAACACCAGTTATATAAAAAACAAGAAACTTATATTTTATTAATTTCTACTCTTCGTTGTTGTTTGCGCCTGATTGCCTTGGTCTTAGACGAAGATTTTACTTTATGCACTAGAGCTTAAAAGGCCATTTTATGCAGCATTTTGTCGACGTAAATAAAGAACAACTTAACGAGCAAGAGAAGTGAAGTTTTACTATTTCCTATCCATTACATAAATTAACTATTTCCATGATATTCAAAATATTGTTTCATTTTTCAAGTAGTATTATTCTGAATAGATATAGACACAAATGTACAAAGTAAAAAGGTAATAAATAATAATGTCAAGCACTCAGTTTCAAGCACACAAAAAATAACAGAAAATTGTATCATATCACTGTATCAATAACATTCTTACAGCGCTAAAATTTTGCATGGTGCATTCAAAAAACGTTTTACTTCGCACCCATAAGGGTACATAAGTATGAAATTTTTATTTGTTTTATTATTTACTTGTCCCTTACTTGTCCTATAGAAGAGTTAAAAGTTCTGTTTTCCTGTCTGAATTACAAATTATTTGTGCCTACAAAAAAAATGTATTGTCTATGGTAATCAAAAGACACGTCGTATTGATGATGACCACTCCCAATTTGGCGGTAAGTTTTAAATGGAGTTTATTAGCTCTAAAAAATAGCTCTTGTGCATAATTTAAGCATCAATGATTACCAATATAAGTTTATTTTTATCAAAATATTCCAATTTAAGTTAAAAGACAGTATAATTTCACTATTTTTATAGATATTTACTTAATTCTAAAGTTTTTGATCTTCGTATTTCTTCGGGATACTTCGGTTTTGGACGCGGTGACGTCAGAATAATCGGACCGATCCTGCGTCAACTTTTCACTTCCGGCAGTCACGTGGTACATAGCGACCAATCACAGAGCGTGTCGCTTTGTAGGCCGACATTTTCTGACAAGCGTAGAAAAAGTTTTCATCAACAGCCGCCATTTTGCGCTGGAGAGACTGAGAAGAATTTCGGAATTTGTCGTGTAAATTTTCTGTTTTTTCTTACATCATTTTATCATAAACTATACCATTCCGTGTATTTTCAAGTGTTAAGTGAAATCGTGGTGTTCGATTGCTGAAATAAGTTCCATAAAGTAGCAAAATCTGGTGATATTGTTTTCATTCATTGTGCTAGTTCCGACGGAAGATGGTGAGAGGGTCTGTGTAGCTCTTCGATTCGGAGCTTTGTAATGGCGAATACTTAGTGAGAAATTGTAATATGTGCCTTCAATGGTGCGGAGGACATCGAACGATCGGGATGTGGGTGAATTGCAATATAATGGATGACAAATCGCTTTAAAATGTTATTTCTTGAAAATATAAGACATAAAAGTGTTCTTTGAATCGGCGGGCCGAAATATTGACGACGGCTTACGTTTGGTAAACAGAGCCATGGCCGATCATCATGTGGATGAACCGCCGAACAAGCGGGCAAAAATGATCCGGGACCCTTTCCAGGGTCCGTCGGACGCAGCAGGTGAGTACTTTAATGTATTTAAACAGTTTACTAAGTGTTAAAATATACTTTTGTCATAAAAATCTTGCCGTGAATTTTGACATTTTGTCTCGGGTCTTGTTAGCGCCTTGTAGCGCAAGTTGCGTCGTATTATTGTTCGGCAGCAAAAAAGCAAATAATTGAGTTTCCTATTTGTTTATAACTATGTTTTATTTTATAAAAATATTGGTTGTATGTTATTTTTGCTCAGGGGTGTCTAAAATGTTAGTGAAGTTTGGGTGTAATGATAAGTGGGCCTACTTATTTTTGGGGCACTTTCAGGGAATTTCTTTAAAGTAAGTGATAAGATAATTGATTTTCCAATATTTTCAGCAACTTTGACAGAATTAAAATAAGCTGTAACCAACCAATATTTTTATTATAAAGTTCAGGTCATGTTTTGGCTGATAACAATTTTCAACAATTAAGGAAATAAAAGAGGTTTTAAATATGCAATATGCTGCTAATGTCCTAGTACTTTGTTTACAAAATGTGAAAGAAGAGATTTACCAAGTTTTCTGTCATTGAAATTTATATTATGATGACCTACTTAAGCTAAATTAGGTTACTATAACATAATAATATACACCTTAATTACACCCCGTTTTTGATAATATTTTTAAAATAATGTCTTAGTTAGCAAAACATAACCTCAGTTTTACATGCTGTTAACATGAGTGTTTATTATGCTGTAACCAAAGTTTGTTTTCTAAGATATAAATAAATAGCAATGAAGTATAATTTTTATATTGGAGGTTATGTTCTTTCAAAACAAAATGCATAATAATAATGAGGGATGGATGTAACACATGTTTCTTACTTAATTTGAAAGCAAATGAGGACTGATAAAATTAAAATGAAGTT
This sequence comes from Archips xylosteana, assembly GCA_947563465.1. NCBI lineage: Eukaryota > Metazoa > Arthropoda > Insecta > Lepidoptera > Tortricidae > Archips > Archips xylosteana. The sequence goes on from OX387349.1 coordinate 4,895,699, forward strand.
TAATGTTTTTTTATTTTTTATATTGTAAGAATTTTTCTGTTACCGTGGATAGGCATTAAGCATGTAGATACGTAGGCTGAATTTGACTACTGAACTGAGTCTTGAAACTTCATCACAAAATTGTTTTGCACTTCATAGCATACTTAGTTCTGGTGCTTATCATTATTACATATTGTTTATTGAGTTGTTAATACAGTGTGTTGATGCATACATAAATATAAAATGACAAGTTGAAATGCAGATCCCACATCTTACTAATCAAGATTGTTTTATTAGTAGACAAATAATTATTTAGTCAGATGTGAAATAAATAATTATTTAAAATTATATACTTATGATAATTATTCCTGTAATGTGTTTGAGATAGATTTCTTTCTTATTTTAAAGCAGGGGTTCTTAACTTGTGTGTGGAGCAATGGTTTAGCCAAAATAATGTAATATATAAAAATCTTGTGTCACTGTATTTGTTATCAAACTCAGGTTACTATTAAAATTCCCTTTTTGCCAAAGGACAATATAGTTCAAACGTTTGGATTGTGTAATGTCTTTGTTGCTATATAAACATGAACACGCTAAATGTATCTTTAGCAAAACGTCTGGATCTTAGATAGAATGTTACAATTTAAAATACTCTAGTAGCGAAACATCTTTTTATTAGAATGTCTTTATTACTTAATAGACATAAATGCTAAATGGCCCGGTAGCAAAACATTTGTATCTTAAAATGTCTTAATTACTAAATTGACGTGTACTAGAGTATTTTAAATTGTAACATTCTAAAATCCAGCCATTTTACTAAAGATACATTAAGCGTTCATGTCTATATGTATAACAAAAAGACGTTCCAGACGTTTGAGCTCCTTTGGCGAAAAGGGAATTTCGATAGTAACCCTCAAACTCCTCCAAAACGCCTTGACCAATTTTTATAAAACTTCTTTGGTAAGTCTGAGAACAGGTTGTAGGCTATTTTTTATACTCCTAGGTGATATATGCCAAAACAACATTTGCCCGGTCAGCTAGTCTCATATATAAAAATTTTGTGTCACGGTGTTTGTTATCAAACTCCTCCAAAAACGGCTTGACCGATTTTTATGAATTTTTTTTCTCCACATTTGGTCGGTCTGAGAATAGGTTGTAGGCTATTTTATTGTATACCTACCCCTATTCTTCACAGACGGAGTTGCGGGCAAATTAATTAATTAAAAGGTCATAAATAAAACTAGATAACAATTTGTCTTTTACCTATTCATATGAACCTTACAACATTTAAATATTTACTAAAAAAAATATTGCCATTAGTGCTGACAATGGCTCCACCTTGGTGGTCCAAGTGGCTCCTAGTCTGAAATGGTGCCACATATATTGTGGTTTGCATGCCAAATCTGTTATGTGTTTGATTTTAATCAAACCAATTAATTAATTTATTTATTTATTTAGAAAAAACTTTTTCTTGTTAGACTTACAGCATTAGCCAACGCGTCCTACCTAGCAAGACATTTACAAATATAACATAATTAATAAATTAATATATTATATGTTATTTTGCTAGGTATCTATTTGTCAATAAAAAATCTAATGTATAACAGATTCGGCATGCGCAATGATGATATTATTATCTTAAAATTTAAGAACCACTTCTTTTTTTTTTTTTTTTCTTTTTTTTCTTTTTTTTTTTTCGAGGCTTAAGTGCACCTGTGTGACTATGCCAGCCTCATTGGGAGACTCAATGGCCAAATTCATCAAACACTTCTCCCGCTATGTCCAGATTCTCTGGCTGCAAAGGAATGTTTGATGAACCTGTATACCCGTACTGCATCCTCCGACACAGGACAACTCAAAACAATATTTACTGCCCCATTAACAAGGTCCAAATCAGTCAAATATGTCTCACGGTTATCCTTGGTGTGTATACATTCCACCAAAAAATGTATCAAGTCCTCAATCCTATTACAATCCATGCACATTGGGGATTGGACAACTTTCATCATATTTAAAAATTTGTTTAATGGTACATGACCTGACCGCACTCGAAACGCCCACACAAGTAAATCCCTGGAGAGGCTGGCATTATCAAACCAGGGCACCCGGAAAATTTTGTTCTGAATTGTGTTGTACCAGATACCTTTCGTTTTTGATACAAAATTGAATGTCTCTTGCCACATATCCAAGCACTTATTCTTTGCAAATATCATCAACTCCGTACCATATGGCTTACATAAGAGTTCCATACCATCCATCACTGCCATTTTAGCCATTCTATCTACTTCCTCATTACCCGCTATACCAACATGAGATGGTATCCATTGGAAAACCAATCGAACACCATCAGAGCGCAATCCGTGCATCAGTTTTAAGATGTTGTAGGCTATCGGCATTCCTCGGTACCCCGAGGTACACCGAGCCAGATGTTGAAGCGCACTTTTTGAATCCGATAGTATCAAAACTTGGTTTTTTCCAATGGATTTCACATAGATTAGTGCTTCATATAAGGCTACCAGTTCTGCTCTCATAATGCAAATATCTGGATGTAATTTAAACCGCTTACATATATTCAATTGCACATCTAATAAGGCGGCTCCAACGCCATTAATGGTTTTGGATCCGTCCGTAAACAATTTATAGAATTCCGCATACTCTTTTGCTATCATTTCGAACACAATTCGCTTAAGGTAGTCTGCTGGCATGTGTCTCTTTGGTCTGACGACATTGTCAATATTACATTTTATACAAGATTCAACATCAATGTATGAGACCCATGTGCCCACTAAATACATATCCAACATATTGCTTTTGTGAATATCCAAGTCCTTAAGCAAATTGTGCACAGTGACTAGTATAGGCTTGGTTTTGTTGCGCCAGTAACTCATCTCACACTGATCAGACAACTCCTGCAAAACCTCCAAAACTAAGTCGTGTGATGCAGAACCAACTCTCAGCCAGTATCTTGATGCGAGCCACTGTCTGCGAATAGACAGTGGCGGCAAACACAGTTCATTCTGCATCACATGGATTGGAGTGCTGCGAATAAAACCTCCACAGACTCTCATAGCGAGGTTCTGCAAAACATCCAACCTTCGTAAATGAGTGCTAGCGCTTGAACCAAATAAGATACAGCCATAATCCGATCTGCTCCTAATTAAGGATATGTACAACCGTCTTAGATGGGATGGATGAACCCCCCAGGCGCCACTGGCAAGAATTTTTAATATGTTGAGGTATTTGTAGGCTTTAGCACAGGTTACTTTAATATGCAAACCCCATCGCAGGGCGGAATCCAACCACATCCCAAGATATTTGACTTTTTTAACTACATTTAAAAAACCACTTCTTTAAAACTTGTTTTGAATTTTTACTTCTTCAGTATCATTTGATTAATTATACAATTTAATTTATTAGCTGGAAAATAAAAAAAAATGTTGTAAAAAAAAAAATATATTGTAAAATGTGTTGTTTTTAAATTTCATTTTCAATGCAAGCTTTTTCACTGACTGTACTTTTTGTTGACTGTACTTGCATTGTCATTCAACCTACATAAGTGTACCAAATTTCAAGTAAATCCAACCACTGGAAGTTAGTTAGTAATAGTTAGTAATGCATTGCAAGTTAATAAAAAGCTTTTAAAATAGGCTATCTATCTGAAACAACTTCACTTGAAAATATCTTTCCATTTTATATGTATGTTTTGTACTATGAAGAACAATGCTACAATTATTTTTCATCAAACACATTACTACAGTATACTAGAAAAAATACTGGAATACATTCATCCTCTGAAACTGAAACTGTCAAAATTTTGCAAATATAAAATATCATGGATAGATTCAAAATGTTCCAAAGATATTAACAAGACTATCATACCACAGCACTGCTGCATGCAGCAAAGGTAATCTGATTATTTTAATTATTTGCAAGCAGTTGAAATATTTATTGGATTTAATCAGGATGGTGTGTAGTTTTGAAGAGAAGAACTCCACTGATCTTTTTTTCTTTTGAATATACACAGCATCTTTTTAGACTCAAAATGTTGCTAGGCTTGTGGTACTCAGCAACTGGGCTGCTGGAAAGTTAGGGTGTTAGTTTAAGCAAGTAACTTCAGAGATGCACTTTCAAACATGCAGATATCTTTGAGTATTCATGTCTCTCTTCATTTCTTGTAAACTACAGCATTTTTGCTGTTTCTCTAAGGATTGCATTCTGTACATGTTGCAAGCAAAGTATGTTGGTTTTACTAGCCACGCTCCAGAGTTGGATTCCATATAAAGTAACAGAACTGAGGATTCTAATAAGAATCTATACTTGAAAACAAAATATAGGTGAAATATTATATTTTTAATTACACCCTTTTTGTTGACAGTTGACTATACTGCAGTGCTAAGCGCAAAAGTGGTATCTCAGTGAAAGCTAGTTTCGATAAAATCAAAGTTTTGTCAAAACAGCTTTCTTTTTATTACTTTACAGATTTTTTTATTATTATTTATTGCAGTGAATATTATATATTATAGCAGAATCACATAGAATATAGATTAACATTACACAAATAAGAGTTTTGGGATTTAAGGGCTGAATTATTATTATTATTGCAGTGAATATCGCCTTGTTTTAAAAGTTTTGGTGGTACAAAATATATGGCTACTTGCCTACGTACCATTTATATACCTCTAATTCTCTTAGTAATTTCAGGTAGAATTGAGATCAGGAAAACTTTTTTAGGGGTTTTTGCACATATTTTAAATAAGATACCTCTATTTGGATTAGTTCATTGAATGCATACTTTTTTAAGCTATCTGGTGGCATATAAATCAACTTTACGTTTTTTTTTGAGATACCGCTTTTACGCTTAGCATGGCAATATACATGTCACTCATGTAGAAGAACACTGACACAATTACAAATTATTGTCATTTCAAAACTAAACTTTATGTAAAGAGAAGAACAAGTTTAGTTTTGAAATGACAGTAATCACACAATTACAAATTATTGTTGTTTCAAAATTAAACTTTATGTAAAGAGAAGAAAAAGTTTAGTTTTGAAAAGACAATAATTTGTAATTGTGTCAGTGTTCTTCTACATGAGCAATGTATTACCGTATTTATTATTATACAGGGTGTTGTGCACATGGGCCGTCAAAATTTTTGGGATATTGTTGGGGTTATTTGCTATATTTTCTTCCTTGGAACTTGGGTCCTAAGGGTCACGGTTTTGGAGATATGATTTTTTAACTGTTTTTTCTCAAATTTCCTGAAATCCCACCTTTAAACCTTCGTAACTTTTTTATTAATGTTTGTAAAATTATTATTTTTTGTTTTATTAATACTTGGCATTTGTTCAAACAAATGAACATAAGCCTATTTTTTATAAAAAAAATAAAAAAATAGTAATAATAGTTTGTACTTTAATTGGCTAAGTAAAGTTTATTGAAGAGGTGCTAATTATATATTTTTTTGACGGTAGTCGTCTTGAAGACCGAGAAACTGCAGCTGTTTTTTTTACCTCCTACTATTTATTGGAAATATTTTTTTAAGTGTTTGAGATGACATTTGTGAGATTTAATGGCTGACAAGCCGTTCGTGCTCAGTACTTAGTAGAAATAGAAAAAAACGAAGTCAATGTCAAATGAAATCTAACCGTTTGCGTTTCGTTTACTTTGCGTTGTCCACGAAGCAGTTCCAAAATAGTGATTGAAAATATTCAATTGTGATTCAATTATCGTGCATAGGTTGTGGAGAAATGCGGTAAAATTGAAAATCCGGATTTTGTGCAGAGGTCGTTAAAAATAGTCCAAAAATCACACTGATCACACCAAAACGCAAACAAAATGCAAACATGGTCAAAAGTGACAGATGACTTAGTTTTTTTTCTGTATCTACTAAGTACTGAGCACAAACGGTTTGTCAGCCATTAAATCTCACAAATGTCATCTCAAACACTTGAAAAATTTTTCCAGTAAACAATAGGAGATAAAAATAAAACAGCTGCAGTTTCTCGATCTACAGAACTCCAACTGTCGAAAAAAATATAATTAGCACCTCTTAAAAAACTTTACTTAGCCAATTGATAGTTTCAAAAGGACGTACGAGGTTTTTTATTTCATAAAATTACTGGTTGTGTGAAAAATCCAACTTTAAAATTCAATTGTTAAAAAACTAAAGACAATTGAGAAGTTCATTTTTAGGGTTCCGTACCCAAAGGGTAAAAACGGAAACCCTATTACTGAGGCTCCGCTGTCCGTCCGTCCGTCCGTCCGTCTGTCCGTCCGTCTGTCACCAGGCTGTATCTCAGGAACCGTGATAGCTAGAGAGTTCAAATTTTCACAGATGATGTATTTCGGTTGCCGCTATAACAACAAATACTAAAAAATGGAATTAAATAAATATTTAAGGGGGCTCCCATACAACAAACATGATTTTTTTGCTAATTTTTGCTCGATATTGATAACAGCAACAGGTAGACACTTGAAATATTCACAGAATATTTAATTATATATTGACTTTAAAAATAAATGATTAAATTAAAATAAAAAAAATATTTAAGGGGGCTCCCATACAACAAACGTGATTTTTATAGATAATTGTACGGAACCCTTCGTGTGCGAATCCGACTCGCACTTGGCTGGTTTTTTTAAAAATACTTTGTTAACTTATGACCTTCCTAACAATAATGCTACACATTGATAAAAAAAACAGTCAAATTACAGGGCTATTCCGTCAATAGGGCAGAAATTGTTTGGAATCAGCGAGTAAAGCAAATTTATTTTTGATGATAGTTTTTTTTTAAATGGTTAGATGTCGGGCATGCATTAGGAAATGGGGAGAACAGTTCAAACAAAATTTGTAAACTAGAACACAGTCTAACCATTTAAAAAAAAAAGATCATAAAAATAAAGTTGCTTTACTCGCTGATTCCAAACAATTTCCGCCCTATTGACGGAATATCTCCGTAATTTGACTTAGATTTATTTTTTATCAATGTGTAGCATATCGTTAGAAAGGTCATAAGCTAAATAACCTCTCAAATGTCTTTAGTTTTTTTAATAATTGAATTTTAAAGTTGGATTTTTTCACACAATCAGTAATTTTGTGGAATAAAAAACTTTGTACGTCCCTTTGAGACTATCAATTAGAATACAAACTATTACTATTTAAACAAGCATGTATTGCCAAGTATTAAATACAAAATTACAAACATTAATGAAAAAGTTACAAACATTTAACGACCGCTTAGCCTAGTTGGTAGTGACCCTGCCTACGAAGCAAGAGGTCCTGGGTTCAAATCCCGGTAAGGGCATTTATTTCTGTGATGAGCACGAATATTTGTTCCTGAGTTATGGATGTTTTCTATGTATTTAAGTATTTATTTATCTATATAAGTATGTTTATCGTCGTCTAGTACCCATAGTACAAGCTTTGCTTAGTTTGGGACTAGATCGATTTGTGTAAGATTGTCCTCTAATATTTATTTATTTTTATTTATTTATTTAAATGTGGGATTTCAGGAAATTTGAGAAAAAACATTTAAAAAATCATATCTCCAAAACTGTAACCCTAGGTCCAAGGGAGAAAAGATAGCAAATAACCTCAACAATATCCCAAAAAATTTTTACGTTTCATGTGCCGAACACCCTGTATTTCACTTAATTTTTTTGTTGAAAATGAAATAAAATTAAAAAATAAGTAATCACCCCTTTGCCACAACAAGATTTATTCATAAGTCCAACTCATAACTGGAAACTTATTTCAACAGATGGGTTTTCGAACCTTGATATGTTCGACCTTGAAAAGGACCTCCCTGATGAGTTGATGGGGGGTTCCTGGGGCGAGCAGCCCGGCGTCACGGGCCCCAAGCCCCCGGCGCAGGGGCCAGGGCCTGGGGGACAAATGGCCCCACAGCAGCTCAACGGGGACGACCCCACAGCTGCCATGCAGAGACAGATCAACAATCATCTTATGCAGCAAGTAAGTATCTGGAGGCAATGGAATGTAAATTATAATTTCTGAAAATCCACTAGGAACTGGCCTTCTCTAATAACAAACACTGACAGAAACATAAAAATTGCTGAATTGTGTTATTTTCACTATAATTGGGAAATACAGTCAAAACCGTTTATAACGACATTCAAGGGACAGCAATATTTGGTTGTTAAACACGGTTGGTCATTGTAACCAGTGTTACTTTCGTATATAAGATTGTGCTGGGTTTTTTTTCTTGGTTGTTACATCCAATTTTTCATTGTAATTGGTGTCGCTATAAATGGTTTTCACTGTATTTTTTATCTCTGTATTACTTAAATTCCATAAGTAGTTTTTTAATTAATACTGTTTGTCAACATGGATGGATTAATTGATGTTAATAATCAATAGAGTGCTTTTATGTGCCGGCAATGGGAGAATCCATTCACATAATTGATTTGGTTTTAATTTCATCATGTTAATGATTTTATATGTATGTTAGGCATAAATATTTTATCTAATGTCTGTGTTTTAAATAAATATATTAATCTTTTTCTTTTCTCGTGTGCTGGCCTTTTCACAGGTTAAAGGTGGCTTAGTGAGCCACAACAATCCGTTGGGATTGGGTAGTTTAGGAAGTAAGAGTCCAAATTTACAGTCACCTCCAAACGTTTCTGTAGCCAAGGACCTAATGGGTGGCATGCACCCGCAACTAATGCCAAATACAAGTCATCCAAATCAGCTACATTCGACCATGCCAATGAGCTCCATTCAGGGTAAGTTATAACTTTTACATTTGGTATTGTATTTTTTAAAGTAAAAAACTAGACCTAGATAATTTAGTTTAGTTCAATAACTACAACATGTTGCCCATTAAGAATTTGGCTATCTAATCGAATATAAATTCATTTGAATATGAGACTTATTGCCATATAGTAGACCGATAAAATTACTTTACCACCTTAAAGTTCAATGTCAGTTGTTTTCATTCTGATGTAGGAAACTGTCATAAAAAAAATGGTAAAGCAAAAGCACTTACATGGTCAACTATTCCAATAAAACATCATTTTTCATTAATTTATATTCCTTGCCTTCGCTTTCACTATCTCTTTCTATCACCATCTTATACTGCTTGACAGAAAGAAATAGTGAATGCGAAAGCAAGCGTCAGCACGTTTTCATTGACATACAACATTTACTTATAAATTGAGTTAGAAAAAGCTACACGATGGGGTATTAAATGGTCGGTGCAACGCATCTACACGATGGCGACGTTCAGTTGTGATCTTTTAATTCATTTGATGTGCGGCCAAAAACCAACACCGACGCCATCCCACGACCATCGCAGGCGCCATAAGCCACCCGACACCACTACACCCTCTACACGCTGGCCCATAGCGATGGGCCAGCGTGTAGTGCCAGCCAGCATATATAGGCGGTGTCAAATGTCTTTTGTACACATCATAAGGTTTAGCCAATGTTCTTGTAAGGGGCGTTATACCCTCTCCCTTGCTCAATAAAATAAAAAGTAATCTATCAAGTTTAAGTTTGTGTCTGCTCTGTACTAAACATAAAATTTCGTTTAAGGTGGAATGGTTGCTAATGTAGGAGGCAGTATGATAGTGACTAATAGCAATATGACCGGTGCTGGTATGCTAGGGAGCGGCATCATCAACAACGTGAATAAACAGCTTCCAAATCTCATGGGGAACAACCATCACGGCGCCCCTCAACACCACCCGCATGCACAGGTATGTAGAAAGATATACTTCTCAGAATTAATAATAAGAGTTATTCATTTCACTCATGGTAAAAAACGGGAGGTCCGATTGGTACTATAGAACCGTGAAATCGTGTTGTAACAGAGCTTAAAATTGTACCAAATATTAATATTGTATAGAAAAATGGGGCCTACCCTATTTTCCCAGCAGAGCAGAGAACACTATACAAAAAAATTACATTTCATTGGAGAGTCATATAATCTACTAAACTATGAAAACACAAAAAACGTGCTTCGCATATTTGCTAATGCAGAAGAGGCAAAAAGTACACACAAATACGGTATCCTATTATCTCGCCTCATTCGTTTTTCGTTCAATTCTTATTTCGTCTCATTCTGTATTCGTCTTCGTCTTGTTCGCTATCCGTCACTATCTTTTTTGGTCAAATTCTGCAACTTGTCTATCTCTTAATAAGTCTTATTCGTTTTTCGTCACGGTCTTCCTTGGTCTTCTTTAGAAACTTAATCTAAACCTGCAAAAGAGGTTACTGAATCACTGACTGATTGTCTGACAGACAACTACAGCCTAAGCCACTGGAGCCAAAGATTTATAATCATAATCATTTATTGTGTATTTGAAAGTTGGCAAGGCAATACATGTTCCCTGAAGATCATAAAGATGTGTTTTAGCTTTGGCCCCAACATGCACTCTGCTGGTGTTTTTTAATTTTAATTGTGTCTTGGGCTGGTTTACAATAATCGTTAATTGTACTACTTAGGTAAACGAAGCTGCAGGAAATAGCTAGTAACATGTAGTATACCAGGTTATCTATCATTGATTTTTGGGATATCATGTGTGTATAAAAAATAAATATTCACATCCCGATTTTATAACAATGGCGTGTCAAGCTCTATCACTGCTGGCCTTTCGCTAGTTATCAGCGGTGGGACTATTGTCTAATAATGTAAATGTTTTCAGGCAATGCAAAACGGTCCGATAAGCGGTCGCGTAGCGGCGATCGCGCCCACCATGCGAAGCACCCTGCAGCACCATCAGCGTCTGCAAACGCCCGGCGGCGGCGGACACCCGCTGGCGCCCTACCACCCCGCTTATGGGCAGTCGCCGCAGGGGCCGGCCCAGCCGCCCGCGCAGCGCCCCGCCGTGCGCTTCGGCCCGACGGACGCCGCCGGCGGAGGCGCAGCACAGGTACTACACCTTGCAATGCCACAAACGCCTGGCGGCGGCGCGAGACCCGCGCAGCCGCCTGCGCCGCGCCCCGCCGTGCGCTTCGGTTCGACGGACGCCCCCGGCGGAGGCGCCGCACGGGTGCCACACTATACTACGGATCGCGTGGTGGCGCCCTACCAGCCCGCCTATGGGCAATCGCCACAGGGGCCGGCCCCGCCGTCCGCGCAGCGCCCCACCGTGCGCTTGGACCCGGTTGACGCCACCGGTCGTGCCGCCGCACGGGTACCACACTATCACCACCACCCCGCTTACGGGCAGTTGCCGCGGGGACCGGCCCAGCCGCCCGCACAGCACCCCGCAGTGCGTTTCGGCCCCAACGACGCCGCACGTGTACCACACTATCCTACGGGTCGCGTGGCGCCCTACCACCCCGCTTACGGGCAATCGCCGCAGCGGCCCGCCGTGAGTTTCGGCCTGGCTGACGCCGCCGGCGGAGGCGCCGCACAGGTACTAACTATACTCAGAGATAGTTACCGGTATTCCTACTACCGATTTTAAATAAGGTAAAACTGGTTATAATTGCATTTTGCTATTTTATTCGCTAAAGCTCGGTATAATCAATACCGGTATTCAATTAGCGGTTTTGCAAACTTGTTGCGTTTTAGTAGTAATATGTAATTGACATCTTATCTTTCAAGTTCAATTTTATTAGCGGTATTGAATACAGGTATTTGATGTAAATAGTCTATACATAGCGATAAACACAAAAGCGATGACAACAATACCTCTGACTAGAATATAGGTATTTTTTTTAACGATAATAGTTTGAAAATTTATATACAGGTATTAAATAAAACCGGCTCTACAATCCCTACTACACTATCTTACGGGTCATCATTTTAGCAGAAAGACATCCACTGCTGAATATACCAAGGTTCGCCAAACAGACCGGTCCTACGCCTGCAGTTCAAAATTAATTTTGATAAAATGTAAAATTGTGCTGAAAAATAATTATAACCAAATTTCTTTTTGTTATATTCATGAGTTATATGCATAGAATTAATCATTAATTGAAATTGTTATTATTTCTTTCGGCATTATGTAAATTTTGACAATATTACCAGGGGACATGATTCCACTGTCGACAATATTATGGATAGACAACTTTCCTTATGGATGTATTAGAAATTGGCATCTATCTGATTTTCCCTTTGGATTTTCCGTATATTTGTCCTAAATGGATGACAATAATGACGTTTTTCGTTCTACTCACTTCGAAAATAGCACTTGTGGTTTTATTGCGGAATCTTATTTGTACAAATTAAATTAGTAAATTAAGTTGTTTGTTAAGGAATAGTAGTGTTTTGTATTGACAATAGTACTGGAACAGTGGTGGAAGTGTAGTTTAGAGAAACCTTGTGGCGGTTGAGTTTAAATTCCGAATACCTCTATAACGTCAGTCCTGGTTTCCTTTTTCATTGAAAATGACAGTGTGTTTTAAATGCAAGAATGATTTACCTGAAATTGACAACAAAAATCCAAAAATTAAGTGTCACGGTTGTGAAAGACTGATATGTGTGAAGTGCAGTAGGTTGCGTGCTACTGAGTTGCGAGTAATATTGCTCCAATCTCCCACCCTGAAGTACTTGTGCCCAGATTGTGAGCTTGGGGTACGTAAGCTGTCGGCTCTGAGGATGGCTGTTGCAGACCTTAAAGCTGAGTTAGCTATCTTGAAGTGTAACCAGAACCAAAATGCTAACATGGAAAATATTCTAGAAGATATTCTAGGAGAATAGGCCGAAGGGGAGAGGCGTAGTGCAAATGTTATGTTTGGCATTGGTGAGATTCAACTGCAGTCTAGAGACGAAGTGCATGATAGAGAGGTAAGGGTTAAACATGATAAATCACAGGTTCAACAGGTCCTTGCTGGGGAGCCTGTCGCCATGATTCGTTTGGGCAAACGCAAGCAAAACGGCCCACCTCAACCTCTTAAATTGTTTTCTCAAATAAAAAAGCTGCCATCAATGTCTTTAAAAATAGCAAAAAGCTTCCGGATAGAGTTACGGCTAAAAATTATCTCACTACTTACCAGCGTGATTACTTGAGGGACAACTTAGAAAAAATAATCTGCAATGGAGAACGAGAGTTGATTATTAAGTACTAATAATATTCCCAAGATGACCAAATTATTAATGGAGAAGAAGATAACTGTTGGTGATGAGGAGGATATGCACTGCGTCTGGGGAAGTTTTAATTCCTGAAGGACATACGCCAAGGGTAATTAATTAGCTTGGATTTGTCCTATTTAGGTACTCCAGACAAAATATCCAAGGTCTTGAAATCTTTGGATACAACCTCCAGACAAATGTGGGACCAGACTCTTTCCCTTCGATATTGCTTAAACAGTGCAGCAGGGCACTCAGTTATCAGCTGGCCCATATAATGAATCTCTCATTTCGATCGGGGAAGTTGCCGTGGGATTGGAAAAAAGCGCAATGTGACTTCAATATATAAGAAAGGTGATAAATTTAGTGCAGACAATTACCGTCAAATTAGCACTAGTATAGTCTGTAAATGTATGGAAAAAATAATAGCTGCTGAACTGAGCTGTTTCATAAGTATACAGAAAATATTATTATTGTTGAGCAGCATGGCATTGTACCAGAACAATCTTCGGTTAAAAATCTTCTATGTTTAGTCAAGTGGACCCAAAAATGGCATGACCATCAGCCTACAGATGTGATATACCTGGATTACGAGAAGGCATTTGATCGAGTCCCTTTGAAGAGGCTTAATAAATAGCAAAACTTGATCACTTTGGAATCCTTGTTCAACTACTCTAGTAAGGCTGTCGGACTTTTTGGTGAGCAGGAAATCGAAAGTTAGAGTGGGAGAGACTTTGTCGGACGCATACGATGTGGATAGTGGCGTGCCCCAAGGACTACTTAGGACTGATTGTGTTTGGAATTTTTATTACAGACTTGAAGGCGGTCAGATTTGTCGATTTTTGCTGATGATACAAAAATTATGGGGAATCCTCTGATTACTAACAATGTCACCCAAGGGGATCTGGATCGTGTTGTGCAGTGGACTAAGGATTGGCTCCTCTCGTTGAATGCGGCAAAGTATACAGTTTAGCTTATTGGAAAAGATAACCCGAGACTGCATTATGTAGTTGATTCAGTGCCCCTGACTCCTGTGATTACGCAAAAAGATCTTGGCGTAACCGTCGCTGATAACCTCAAGTGGGGTGCATTGAATTAATCATTAATGAAATTGTCATTATTTCTTTCGGTATATGCCAATTTTTAAAATATTATTCCATTTTCGACAATATTCTGGATAGACAACTTTCTTATATTTGTACTCAATGAATGACATTATATCGCCACTTACTGTTACTTTGGTGTGACGGTTTTGTTTTCATATAGGTAGGAAATCAATACGTAATTTATTAAACCATGGTCAAATTTTGAGTTTTAATTAATTAATTTATTTACTTAAAATTACAGTTTGTACCATAATAGCTAGAGCCTGGCCGGCGCAACCTTAACAGAGCAGGATTAACTTACTTAATATACGTACCAGCAAATCTTAGCCCCCCCCCCCCCCTCCTTAGGAATATTTATGTAGAGTAGGCGGTTAGATTTGCCGGTGATAGTTGCGACTCTAGTCCTAAACCCAAAAGCTTACAGGTGAATCAACTTTTTCGTATTGTTTACACAGTCCCCAGTTGTCCAAGTGACAAAATTTGTGTAACCGTAGCAGCGAGTGGCAATAAATAGTTGTTTCACCCTATTTTCCGTACTCGCAGGCCGTGCCGCCCGCGCCGTCGCCACAGACCCCGGGCGCGCCCGCCGGCGGGCAGTCCCAGCCCCAGGCCGCGACCCAGGGCGCCGCGCCCCCGCCCGGCGGCGCCGCCCCGCAGGGCGCCGCGCAGGGCTCCATCGCGGACCCCGAGAAGAGGAAACTCATCCAGCAGCAGTTAGTGCTGCTCCTGCACGCGCACAAGTGCCAGCGCCGCGAGTCGCAGTCCAACGGCGAGATTTGGCAGTGCTCGCTGCCACACTGCAAGACTATGAAGGGCGTGCTTAATCATATGATGTCTTGTCAAGTGAGTACCCTGACTTGCTTGTTCCTATTGGGTGGGGCCCTGAAGCATTTTAATCGCCGTGTCACGTGTGTTACGAAACTCTGCTAATAGTACTGCTCTCCTTATGAAGAGTGCAGTTACTAGTATTTTTGTCAAAATTGAGTTAAATACATATCCGGAATCAGAAAGTACTTTATAATTAAAATTCATTTTAGTTCATGGTTGTTATCCGTAGATTTCATAATCATAACACACGGGATATGCCAGTTGAAACGCTTCACGAGTGCAGTTAATGTATGAGTTTGAATCAACTTTTTTGTGTTGTTTACTGTCTCCGGTTTACCAAGTGACACTTCATACTGTTTCATAGAAAAATGCTTAGGTTGTCCAAGGGGGAAAATTTGGAGTGATTCCCATCTTCCAACCTGTACTAAAATACAGTCACTAGTGAACCTAGTGATGATGAATATCTAGATCTTATTAACAAAACATGTAATGGAACATTTTAAACGAATAAATATTATATTATATTATGTAAGCAGTTTTTGGTTTTTTTTTGCTAGTGACTGCACACAGGGTTGTACAGGTTGGAAGATGGAAAAAAAATCAATTATATTCCCACTGTCCAACCCGAGGCAGGTTGGAAGATGGCACTGTGAGATCCCAATATCCAACCTGGGTTTGATAGCTAGGTTGGAAGATGGCAATCACTCAAAATTTGTGTAACCATAGCAACGGGTGGCACTAAGAAGTTGATTCACCCATGACTTATATTGTCGACCCGTAATAAATTACATTAATGTATGACTTCATAATTCAAATTTTCATGTAATTGCCATAACGGTTTGAATTACCAGGTCCTGTATTATTTGTCTTTCATTTTGGCTCAACGAATATGGTGTAAACCTACACTAACCACATCCCCTGTTACTACTATGCCCGTATCCTTGTACAGTACTACCACAAAATGTAAGTTAACATCGACAATCTTCGTCCGCGCAGACGGGTGTAGACGAAAACTGAATTAAATTGAACGTAAACATCCATCTAATAAGGACTTTATTGTTTCATGCGTTAAGTAGAATATGCTATGACAGATGAACTTACTCTTTCTCGCTCATGTTCGAATAACAACCAAATAAAATGGCGGTCGCCGCGCAATGGCGCGCAAACTTGCTTAATCGTTCAAAATGTTAGGCTGCGTTCAAACCAAACAGACTGTCGGCCGCCGAATGTGAGCAGGTTCACTGTGAGCCCCAGTGTGAACGTTATTTTGTACGGTATTTTATGTCGGCGACTACGCATATGTGAACGAAAAAGTGAATATGTATGGAAATACAATAAACTGCGTAACGCGCGCTCACATTCGGCGGCCGTCAGTCGGTTTGGTTCGCAGCCTTACTCTACAAACGTCTTAATTGGCTAGAATGGTTTCGCGCTTTCTAACAAAATGTGGTTGTAGTTTATATTACTGTAGCTATTAATTACAATTAATTTCAACTGCATTCATTTCAACATTCCACTGCATGGTTTGATATATTTGGTTATTTTGCGTCATATACATTGTAAATTTTTGTTGCAGGCTGGCAAAAATTGTACTGTACCTCATTGTTCATCATCAAGACAAATAATAAATCATTGGAAACATTGCAATAAGAATGACTGTCCTGTTTGCTTGCCACTCAAACAGGCAGACAGGACTAGAACTAATAATATGAATGGTGAGTTGAATTGTTACACGTTTCTTTATAAGCTGGACTGTCATTGATAAATTATAAATAACTTCTAAAGATCATACAAAGTCAATGGTGATCGTTTATGTGATTAAATACTGTAATAAATTTAATTATGAACAAAACAAAATTGAAACTTTTCATCGCCAAGCTTAGCTATCGTAGAACTTATTTCATTGCGTGAAGACCACTTTGACGTTGAACTTTTTGGCGAATATATTCGTCGTCGGCGTTAAATGGCAATGAATATAATATATGGATCTCGGCAAAGTATCTCAGATGTAATATATTTAATAGAATCTTGTATGTTAGTTTGCCAATGTTATCAATGTTAGTCCAGTGCGTCAAGTCGGGTCCGCAGTTCCAAATATTTGGATCTCTTAAAAAAAAATGGAATACTTATTTTGTTCCTCCGCGAAGTAATGAGTAGTCATGCGAAATAGCGTTGAAAATATGCTTTTTCATGCATTTTTTCCACCATGCAAATACAAAAAAATAACCAACGCAAATATAATTGAACTCACGTCCAAGAGAACCACCACTATAAATATAAATCCGGACACGTGTTTCGCCTTCCCAAAGTATCATCAGCGGTTGTTGATTCTAAGACCTTCAATCTTATTTTTGGTGGTGGTATTTTAACATTGAAAGCAATGTATGACTGAATCTATACAGTATTTTGATCTTTGAAACTTCATTCATCATCATTCCAGCCATACGTTCCACTGCAGGGCACAGGCCTCCTCTCAGAATTAGAGGGCTTGGGCCGTAGTTCCCACGCGGGCCCAGTGCGACTTGGAAACTTCACTCGCACCATTGAATATCCTCACGATGTTTTCCTTCACCGTAAAGCTCATGGTAAATTTCAAATGTAATTTCGCATATTATACATTCCGAAAAACTCAGATCACAAAGGGGCATGCAGAGGCTTGAGGGGCCATAGGTCAAACCACTAGGCCACCACGGCTTTGACTTACTTGACTTCAGGTCCTATGTCCCCTAGATGGGGCAGAGGGCGTCCACAGTGCATCGCCATCCCGTTCTGTCTTGAGCGTCTCGCTTGATTTCGCTCCAAGTTTTGCCAATGGCCTTCGCTTCGCCAATGATTGTCCGCCGCCATGTTTGTTTTGGACGACCACGTTTGCGTTTTCCTTGGGGATTCCAGTCTAGGGCTTTAAATTAGTTACATTTTCTCTATTAATAATAAAAATGTGTACACGGCGCTGCAGACCCGACTCTCGCAAAACCTTTTAATTTTACTTTCGCTACTATAATTTCTGTTGCATTTTTATTTAACACGTTTATACTGTCGCCGACGGTCAGGTAATCATCAAAATGCTACTTATTTAGCGGGTGGCGGGACGCACGGGAGCGCGGGCCCGGGCGGCGTGGTGCAAGCCGCCCCGCAGCTGGGCACCCCCGCCGGCCCCGCCCCCGCCCCGCAGCCCTCCACGCAGGGCGCCGACATGAAGCGAGCGTACGAGGCGCTCGGCATCGCGTGCCCCACGTCCGTCGCCACGCTGGGGTTCCCGCGCGCGCCGCTCACGCCTCTCGCGCGGCTGACGGCGCCCCGGCCGCCCGGCCTCACCGACGTCGTCCAACAGCCCAATCTACAACAGCTGTTCGCGCAGCAGAATCAGCCCGATCTGCAGCAGCAACAACTGGTGAGTGCCTATGACACGAAAGTGGCGTGCACTGAACATTTTCGGTCGGCCATTGAGAAAGGGAATTAAAATATAGCATGCTTAATATAGCTAAGAGTATGTACAATGTAAATTCATTTAATTTCGGTATGCCTTGGATTCAACGCCTCTCAGTTTACACAACATTTGCTATACTTGTCATCATAGACATCGCATTTATTCTAGCTTATCTTTGCCATGGAAGTTCTAAGAAGAGCAAACTGAAAACTGAACTGAGAACTGAAACAATTACTTTGCTCACCCGCGACCTTACGATAGTTACGTTTATGCAAGAAATGTGTGTTCATGCAGTTCCTGCACCTCCACACTGTACGATACGAACACACACAAATCACACAAACCCAACCATCACCACCACCAAACTACACTGACACGTTTCGAACTCAACCCGAGCTCATCTTAAAGCCAGCACCACAACCGTATGCTATGCTACCAAATACTACAAACCAAAACAAATGTTTTGACTTGTCACTGTAACTTCTCAAGTACCCACTTTATTTTTTTTTTCTCAAACTACCCCACAAAAATTAACTTTTATTGACATAAAAAACTACCTTGGATTTTTGTTAATTTATTGATAAGGCATGTCATCTTTGCCTTCTCTATGGATCTGGTCACTTTAAGGCGCGTTCCTTCATATTTTATGAATGCTGTTGTAAACGTATCTGTATAACATTTCTATGTGTGCGTAACACGAACGCGTCCTTAGTCGCTATCGGTATCGTCAGTCACTCGCACTAAATTCTTGTAAGCGAACTTTACTCATACTAATGCGCTTCGATAATTTGACCTGTCTCCCGCCTTCTTAAGTGAACAGATCTGTAACAAATAAGAAAGTGAATTAAACCAGGAAGAGCTGCAAACTTAAATTATAACTTTTTGAATTAATTTTTAAAATTATTTGAATTAAATCGTATGTATTTGTAGCATTTACTAATGTGTCATTTAATTTCAGATGAGCGCCGGGACGATCCAGCTGCCCGGCGGTCCCGTCACCGCTAATCCCGCCTCTGGCACGAAAGAATGGCACCAGTCTATAACAGCCGATCTCAGAAACCATCTTGTTCATAAACTGTGAGTGCCGAGTAAAGTCACTGTTCAATACATGTGTCACAATTTTATATAACAGAATTCGATTTTTGCCAAGTATGTATAAGTGAAATTAAAATTTCTTTCTCTTTGTACACAGGGTCCAAGCAATCTTTCCTACCCCAGACCCCACAGCAATGTTAGATAAAAGAATGCACAACCTAGTAGCGTACGCGAGGAAAGTAGAGGGCGACATGTACGAAATGGCGAGCACACGATCAGAGTACTACCACTTGCTCGCAGAGAAGATTTACAAGATACAGAAGGAATTAGAAGAGAAGCGACAGAAGAGGAAGGAGCAGCAGCAGCAACAGTTACAGGCGCAGCAGCAAGGTTTGCAGCAGCCAGGAGTGATGGCGGTGGGGCAAGTGTTGGGCGGCGTCCGAGCGCCCGCGCCCGCCGCCGTCGGCCTACCGCGACCCAGCATGCCTGTGCAACCCAACCTCGGCATGAGAATACCATCCCCAGGAATGAACACGCTCGGCATGACCGCCAACAGAATGTCCTTCCAGAACAACCTGGTCTGCCCGCCGGGCCCGAGCCCGAATCAAATGCCGCCGACGCCGAACGGAAGCTCGGTGGGGGTCGGCAGCGTCGGCAACCCGATCATGTCGCCGTTCGGACAGCCGATGCAGTCGCCGCTGCCGGCGCCGCAGTACGCGCCGATGCAAACCAACGGGCCCGCTGCTATGGCTTCTCCGAGTCATCAGCCTGATGCCGCTAAGGTAAGTGCTACGTCAGGAGGTTGCTGGCTTAACGACTTAATACGACCATTAGTATTTTTAATAAAATAACCAGTGACAGACCCTTATCTCACCTGACGATAAGTGCACATGAGGCTGAAGATATACATTAGTGGTTTTTAGTGACAACCTCTTTATACTGGCAGGTGGATAGTCCTAATGAGATGGTTGTTTTTTGAAATGCTTTAGGTAATAATTATCGTTGACAGCAGCGCCACTAACCCTACTCTCGCACAGATGCGGCTCTCCGGCGGTCCCGTAGCCAGCCCCTTCATGAACCACTCGAGCGCGTTCGGCCGCGCGGAACCCTCCCCCGGCCCAGGGCTCGGCTCCAACGCGCCGCTCCCTGGGACTCCGTGCACGCCGGCGCACCAGAGCCCGGCGCCCGTGTCCCAGCTGGCGTCCCTCAGTCAGCCCGCCCACGACGACAGTCCACAGCAGGAAGACACGCGGGCGCCCAGCCAGGAGCCCGACGAAGTCAGGATCAAGGAGGAGCCCGAAGACGATCCTGGCGGCAAAGGCATGCGCGACGAAATGCCCAATAAAGAGTTCATGGAACAAACAGAGCCGTTTGTTATTAAGCAGGAGATCAAGCAAGAGATCAAGCAAGAGATCAAGCAAGAAATCAAGCAAGAGATCAAGCAGGAGATTAAAGAGGTTAGTTGCTTCTTGTTTCACTATAAACGCTCATGTTTATTTGTTAAAAATTTCATTTTCAATGCAAGCTTTTTCGCTGACCATACTTTCTGTTGACTGTACTTGCATTGTCATCCAACCTACATAAGTATACCAAATTTCAAGTTGATCCGACCACTGGAATACATTGTAAGTTAATAAAAAGCTTTTAGAAATTACTAAAGACCGTCATGTTCTCCCATCGTAACAAGGTTTTCTAGCTCCTTCACATTCATCCCGCTCTTTGCCAAAGAATTTTAGAATTTGGACGATCAAATAATCATAAACATGAATATTCATAACATTCTCGAAATCTAATAATCTTTCAGATAGAAAGAGTGTCGAAATATTACTGCATAAAAGTGTTTTAAATTACTTGTCTCTGTTCAGGAGCCCTCGAGTAGCGGGGAGCCCGCGAGCGGTACAAAACGCATTTTCGTATTCAAACCAGAAGACTTACGGCAAGCGCTGATGCCTACCCTAGAAAAACTATTCCGCCTCGACGAATCAGCGCCATTCCGCCAGCCCGTGGACGCCCAGGCCCTGGGTATACCGGATTATTTCGACATCGTCACCAAACCCATAGATCTCTCCACAATCAAGATGCAACTCGATCGCGGCGAGTACAAGGACCCTTGGGAGTACGTGGACGACGTGTGGCTCATGTTTGACAACGCGTGGCTCTACAACCGGAAGAACTCACGCGTCTATAGATATTGTACAAAGGTAAGGTGATCTCTAATTAGACGACCGGATAGCCTAGTTGTTAGAGAACCTGACTACGAAGCTTGAGGCCCCGGGTTCGATTCCCGGTCGGGGCAGATATTTGTGTGAAAAATACGAATGTTTGTGCTCGAGTCTTGGATGTTTAATATGTATTTAAGTATGTATTTATCTATATAAGTATGTTTATCCGTTGTCTAGTACCCATAGTATATATATATATATATATATACTTTGCTTAGTTTGGGGCTAGGTCAATTGATGTCAATTGTCCCGTGATATTTATTTATTTAATTAAGTTAAATAATAAAATTCCTAGCTATCTACAAGATACTCTATTTTTATGTAATTCTTTGAGCACTTTAGCCTTCCAGTTTGTATAATATAACTCGAGGAGTTTCTCATCTTCTTCGAAATTATACTTATTGGACTATGATCCAAATATTATTACAGTTCTTACAAGTTACGAAGGCGGGTGGGCTTTGCATGTGGTAAACACGCATCTGTATACGTGTCAAAGTGCGTGAGAACCAAATAGAGTGTGGTTAGCCTATAAAATAAAAATAAATGTTTAAATTTATAGAACAACACAAAGCGTACGAGTAAAGTCCGCTCGCCTTTGTGACTTACAAGAATACAAGAATTGTACTCGGTGAATGTTAGATATTTAGTAATAAAATAACACTGCATTTCAACTGTTTCACGGACAGCAGGCTTAATGTCTAACGCCGCTGACGCTTGCCTTCGCTTTCACCATCTATTTCTTTCATCATTATACCGTTTTACAGAAAGAAATAGTGATTGCGAAGGCAAGTGTCAGAAGCTTTAGACAATACGGCCTCCGGTCTTGATGCTATTATCTTTAGGGTATAAAAAATGCTTAATTGAAAACCGCAAGTCGAAGCCCTGATGTGATAATGACAACATGCCTTATTTTTTTTTGTCAGCTCTCGGAGGTTTTCGAGCAAGAGATCGACCCGGTGATGCAGAGCTTGGGCTACTGCTGCGGCCGGAAATACACCTTCAATCCTCAAGTGCTCTGCTGCTACGGCAAGCAGCTATGCACCATCCCGAGAGACGCTAAATACTTCAGCTACCAGAACAGGTAAGTCTGGCTAGTGAGCTAGCTGGAGCCGCGACGTCGTTTGTCGCTCTGTGCGTTTAGCTTTACTGATTAAAGCGGGGTTTACACGGGTGACTAAAGCCGCACGATTTTTGCGGCGCGGCTAAAATCAACCGTCTAAATGGCAATTTGGCTAGACTAAAGCCGCAAGCCCCAAAGTTGGGTAGCATCCGACTTTGGCCGCGCGACTAGCCGCACGGCGAAAATCGATCCGTGTAAACCCCTCATTAGGAAGGTGCAATGAGCGACAAGCGAAACGGCGCGCTTGCAAACCTCTCAGCACGGCATTTTGCGACCCTCTGACAGCGTATTGTACCTGAAATAAAATTGATGCATATCTGAAATTAAACTTAAATTAAATTCAAATACAGCTAGTCTTGGAGAAATCGGGGAACAACTTTATTAGTGACCCGGAATATTTTCGCTCGACACTAATCTGAGGTAAACGTCCCTGTGCTGGACACTGACCCAATACATGGCACCTTCGATCTTATGTCATAGTAAGAGAGGTGACAGATATGTCATTTACTAGGCGTTGAGGTGTCGAGAATTGGTACGTTTACCTTACATAATCTGTTTAATTTACATAAAGCAATTTACCAAGTTAGAGAAAGAAATATTTTTGTACAATTTGATTGGTTTCTTCTGGACTAGGCTAATTTATAATTTTTTTTTTCATTTTGACATTATCATTACATTAGGCTATTTTTGTGCTTTCTTTCTAAATAAATGAATTAATTGTAAAAAATATAACCTACTTGTGTTCTTTTCGAATATTACAAGGTTTAACTTCTAATTTTTTGATGTTGACTACTTTTGATGTAACAACTCATCACATTTGATATTTAAGACTATTCTCTTTGATCAATTATAACTGTAGATCCACAGTCGCTCGCCCGAAAATGTCCGAGCCAAATGAGCGCCACTTTGATAAAAGTGGCCTTCTTTTTTCTCAGTACGTTGCGTGAAATTGTCAAGTTTAGCTGTCAAGTGTCAACCGAAATTCGACTGTAATGAAGTAAAGACTAGGTTCAAATTTCTGTGTAGGTGATGATTTTAATTGTTATGCAAACAAATAAAAAAGTTCGGACATTTTTTGAAGGGGATTTTGTTCGGCAATGTGTATCTTCAGTTATAATTGATCAAAGACTATTCTATTCCATGATTATTGCGTCGATGATATTAAAATTTAACATTATTCATGTTACTGGTGTGATCTTGCTAAAGGCAAAGTTGGTTTTTGCCCACTGCATCAAATAGAAAATATAAAACTTATTAGCAAATCATCAAGGCGCTACGCATCTTACATTTTCCTTGTCGATCCATGGTAAACATAATTATTTCATTATCTAATTAAATGCATAGATAAATAGAAATTAAACACAAAAAACGGTCTTGTTCAAAGGACAGAACATACTTACTAGTGAAAATTCGATACTTGGTAACTCGACCGGCCATTCATTACTGCCGTCGCAAGCGAACTCACAACAATGCACCCACCAGTAAGGCGATGCGGCCGATAGGGTCTCATAATACACCAACTGAATACCTAAGTATAGAAATATGATAAAGTGCTCAGAAGCGATCCCTTTCTTTGTAATTTGACTAATTTGATAGTAAACTACAGTATAGTTAATTTAATTTAATTTTCACCGAGAAACTTCAGGTTTGCTATAATGCCATATAAATCAAAAGGCACAACAGTAAACTATCTTTAAAAGGGTTGTTGTGCCTTTTGACCTGACGATGGCAGCGTAGTTCAGAATCAAAACGTTTGTTCTGGATATAGGCCGCAAAGGGCTCTTTTACACGTCTATTTTTTATACTACCAGCGCTTTCGGAAACACCGCCATTGTCGAGAATAATGTCCTGCAAGAATAAAAATTATGTTACATTTAACTATTAATAGTACATGCAAAACAAAGTAAATTAAAAATATATAAAAGACAAAAATTACATGAGTATCGAAATCAATTACATTATCATTATAAATCTAGTTTTTACAGGAATGTACGGGTCTTTAAGTACTTTTTTAAAATATCTTAATAAACTATCTACGTATAATGGAGGTGTAAATGAATTCCGCCATCAAATAAATTAATTGGAGATGTACAAAGTGCTTTGCACATGCCAAGCTAAGAGGTATTACCGTACAATGACGGCCGCAACACTAACATTGCCGTAGCCGTTTGTTGGCAAATTGAAGCACTATACAAAGTGCTCTGAAAGTAGGTTGACAAGTTATTTCATTATTATTACCGATCAATTAGGAAAACTGAAAAGACTTTATATGAGTTTACCCTAGCAAAAGGCTTAACAAATTAGGATACTGTTAGACCTCTATATGGAAGCTAAGGAATTAATAAAAACGTTGGCTATTCTGAGTGTGCCGGTTTGTGTAACAAAAGTAGTCAACACAATTTTTATTTCAAGGCAGCGAAGATCTATTCATTCTGAAGTTAAACTTTGTATATCATGTCTGTTATAAATGTTACTTTATGCCAAATAAGTTTAGGACCGAAATTCAAAACTGCATCATTGAAACGGCGGAACGGATTCGTGACGAATATGAGCATCACAGTAGTTGAAATCGAACCCTTGCCCCGCTCATATTGCAACACTTCTATGATGATTTGAGAGTTGGATTTCAAAAAATATAATGGGTCAAAATTGTACGTCTTTACTCGGCTATGTTTCATTGTGTATGGCGCTAGTCATTATTTATTTTTTCTTAAAAATCTTTAAAAAAGTAAAAACTATGCACTTATATGCTATTTGAGTGTCGGTCCTGATTCTAATCGCTCTTTCATCTAACTCCACTTCGGCATTTAGCACTTTTTCTGTTCTCCTCTGCAGCTTTATGTTTGTCGATACTTGTTTTGCAAGCGATTTTACTGTTTCCGATGTTCATTTATTTGGAATCGGACTATACCTTTTCTTCCGTTTTATGTTATTTTTATTATAACTCGCCCAATAAATGAACAACGTCGAATAAGCTTGTATGTTGTGAAATACTTGCCCTGCGTCAGGATTGGGGTAGGTTAGGTAAGATTTAAGTGTCCTAGTTTAAAAGCTACCAGATCTAAAATAAAAGAACTGAGTAGAGAATACTTTAACGCACGCATTTGATCATATTTCAACACGAATAATCTATTCTTCAAGATCATGTTGCCTTGAATCGCTTTATGGTTCGTGATAATGATAAGAACTCACTAGAATATTTAATATGAATACTCAAGTCTTATAGCTTCTTCAAACTTTTGCACGGTCTGAAAATTTACCTAAACTGTATTAAAAAGTCGGGTTTTGCAACCATTGTTGATTTATACACAAAATTGAGAACATATCATGTCGATGTATTTAAATAAGTACAGTACAGACTATTATAAATACACCTCAAAAAAATAGCTACCTGAACTGGCACAAAAATTTCAGTTTCACTAAGAATTAATAAGTATAACTACTAACTAGGGCACTTAATCTGTCTAATCCTGTTATTAAAGTTAATACCAAAGGGCCAGTATAACATAACATTACAAGCTATATTGTGAATCATGCAGGCGTACGATACACCACTCAATCATTTAGTTCAACTGACTCCTGAGGCCTATTGTCTAACGCGCGGGCGCTCACGATCGTATTCACCATCTATTTCTACCCTCATCTTATTCCATGTGCCAAAAAGAAGTGGTGGAAGCGACTATGAGTCGCTAAAACAGTATCCTACGTCAGCTGGAAAACAAATGTAGTTCCGATTATTTTACAAAAAAAAAGAGTACTGCTTTTATCAAAACAGCAGAAAATCAAACATTACTCATACGCATGGCCAAAAGAAGTCTTATCTATTGTCGCGCTTCTTTTGTTTCAGCAATTACGCACCAATGCAAAAAAATAATCTGTCATTGATTTAAAAACACAACTATCTTATTTACTACATACATTATTTAAGATGATGCTTCACGTTCATAATTTTTAAAAAACGATGCTTTTCTATTTGATGATAGCATAGCGGAACTACGTTTGTGCCAAACCTGTGTCTTTCATACCCCCCTCAAACTCTGTTCTTGGCTCCTTCTGTATAATACGACAACTAATCCGTTTTATGTTCTTGTTGCTTACTAATTTTTTTGTTTCGCCCCCTTCACGCACCTCCTTGCCTGCACCACGCTTCATCACTGCTACCTACGGGATGGATGTTTGTTACGTTGTCCAATAAAGTCTAAAAGCGTATGGGGTTGTGTCCGATAGATACACCTTCTGCCAGAAATGCTTCAACGACATCCAAGGCGACACCGTCACCCTCGGAGACGACCCGCTACAGTCACAAACGTGAGTATAACAAATATAATCAAATAACTCTTATTTGTTCCGAATGAAGTTACCATGGGACGTATTCCATCTTGACAGAATTCTAGATCGACAACTTCCCTTATAGATATATGTATTTAAAAATGCAATTTCCCTGATTTAACGTATAATTTCGGATGGATGATTTCCATTTGTACTTATGACAGTAAATCCCTAATTTTATGCACGAGGCTAAGATCTCAAAAACCCTAAGCTATTATGCCTATAATAATAAAAGAGAATGCTGAGTTATTATTAGGCAATCCTGAATTTGTCGAATTACATTTTATGGTATTTTACCTCTTTAATTTTCCGTATTCCGAAACTTCCCTATCAGTATCGTCAAAAACAATCGTAATGATTCACTGATATTAGATCCGACATGCTATTTTTAAAAACTTTTAACATAAAATTGTGTAGAAAAAGCGTTACAATGTCTGTAAAATTTCCAGAGCAATCAAGAAGGATCAGTTCAAAGAGATGAAGAACGACCACTTAGAACAAGAGCCGTTCGTCATATGCATGGACTGTGGGCGCAAGCAACATCAAATCTGCGTCCTGCATCATGACTCTATCTGGCCGCAAGGTTTCTGCTGCGAGAACTGCCTCAAAAAGAAGGGCGCTAAGCGGAAAGATAACAAATTCTGCGCCAAGAGACTACCCTCCTCCAAACTCGGAGTCTATATTGAAACCCGGGTCAATAACTTCCTAAAGAAGAAAGAAGCTGGTTCTGGCGAAGTGCACATCAGGGTGGTCTCTTCGTCGGATAAAGTAAGTCAAGCTAATATCTCCGAAATAGTATTAAACATTGCCACCAGAAGAAAGACCAGCCAGTTGGAGTCCTGGAGAACTGGTCCAGCAGGCTTATTGTCTAACGTTTCCGACGCTTGCCTTCGCAATCAATATTTCTTTCTGTCAAACGGTAAAAGATGATGACAGAAAGAGATGGTGAAAGCGAAGACAAGCGACAGAAGCGTTAGACAATACGGCCTCAGGAAAGTAGAGTTATTTAGAAACATTTACGAAATACCATTACATACCATACTAATATAACTTGAAAGTACTTTTCTGGTGAGGCCTGCGGACAAACTTGTAGTTTTTTGTTATAAGAAATAGAAAAAAAAAAGTTCAAAATCACCGAGTAAATATTATCTTGACGTTTGTTATTCGTTTCTTTTACTGTACTGTATATATTTGTAAATTCTTATATGGAAACTCGAAGTCACTCGAAAAGGAATAGATAGGATTTTACTCAAATTGTGACATTATTTGGGGGAGGCCTATGTCTAACAGACGTTTTTCGGCTGACGAAGTCTTATTATACTATCGTGTTGTCTTCAGTTGGTGGAAGTAAAGCCGGGCATGCGGTCTCGCTTCGTGGAGTCTGGCGAGCTGCATCCCGAGTTCCCCTATCGCGCCAAAGCGCTCTTCGCGTTCGAAGAAGTCGACGGCGTCGACGTCTGCTTCTTTGGCATGCATGTTCAGGTAACTCATAGACGATTAACGCTAAAGTATGTGAGGGTAGACGGCGGGATGAACGGATTGATTGGATCTCACTTTTTCACATAAAAACTTTTGAATGGATTTTGATGAAATTTTGCACACGGTTTATAACTAGAAAATACACATGATGGTTCTTCATACCGAGAGAATGAGAAGTTTTCGCGAGAACGAACAAACGAATTCTTCATAGATGAAGTCGCGGGCTACAGCTAGTAATATTATAATACTAGCTGTTGCCCGCGACTCCATCTGCGAAGAATAGGGGTATAAAAAATAGCCTACAACCAATTCTCAAACTTACCAATATAGAGAAAAGTTTCATAAAAATCGGTCAAGCCGTTTCGGAGGAGTTCGATTTTTATATATTAGATTAAAAGCAAGAGTTTGTGGGGATGGACGTATGGAGGTTTTGTTACAGTATTAAACTTTCGCGGTTATAATATTAGTAAGATGATTGACCAAGCTGTCCACGAGGGTGAAAATAATAAAGTTTCGTTTTTGTTTTGCAGGAGTACGGCAGTGAAAGCCCGTCCCCGAACACGCGGCGCGTGTACATCGCGTACCTAGATTCCGTGCATTTCTTCAATCCGCAGCAGTACCGTACTGCTGTGTACCACGAGATACTTCTAGGGTACCTCGACTACGCCAAACAGCTTGGCTACACCATGGCCCACATATGGGCCTGCCCACCCTCCGAAGGCGACGACTACATATTCCACTGTCATCCGCCCGAACAAAAAATACCCAAACCAAAACGACTACAAGAATGGTACAAGAAGATGTTAGACAAAGGCATCATAGAGAGAATAATTTTAGACTACAAGGATATTCTTAAGCAAGCTATGGAGGATAACATCTCGTCGGCTGCGGAACTGCCCTACTTTGAAGGAGACTTCTGGCCCAATGTGCTGGAGGAGTCCATCAAGGAGTTGGATCAGGAGGAGGAGGAGAAGAGGAAGCAAGCCGAAGCAGCTGAGGCAGTGGTAAGCTTTATTTTATTGCGCTTTTGTTTTGTTATTGATCAAGAAACTTTTTTGATGAAACTTGTTCCACTAAGGCGATTAATTTTTTCTTTGTTGTAAATAAAGTCTTGCATGAACTTGTAAAACAGTTTCGTTTTCGATTACATAACCGCTTGGACTCTCCACTCTCGAGATAAAAAATGATTTTCGTAGGTTTACGCTGGTATAATTATTACCAGAAGTTGATACTTTTTGTTGTTGCACTTTTTAATGACCATAAATTAGCGGAGTTACATTAGTTGCTACAAAAAAATCTGAACAACCAAGAGTCAAATTTAAATTAGTAAAAAAATGGGAGTCCAACTGCGATTACAAATTCACACCAGCCAAGCTAGTTAGTCGCTTATCACCGCTTCAATGTACAAAGCGTCGCCCCCACCTTGACAATTTACATCATTTATAGATATTCCAGTCGTCGGAGGACAACGAGCAAGGTCCCGACGGCAAGAAGAAGGGACAGAAGAAGGCGAAGAAGTCGAACAAGTCCAAAGCTGCACAGAGGAAGAACAGCAAGAAGCAAAGCGACCAACAACAGGGCAGTGACCTCAGCGCGAAGATATTCGCCACCATGGAGAAGCATAAGGAGGTGTTCTTTGTCATTAGGCTACATTCCGCGCAATCAGCTGCCAGCTTAGCGGTAAGTCTAATATACTGAATACTTTAAATCACTAAGTAAATTTGTCGACCACAAAACTAATAATAACAGAAATAGAAATGTCACATAAGCTTAAAACGCGATCGCGAATATATTTATTTTCCCAGTTCAGTCTGTATTCTGTAACGGCTTAAATGAATGAGATATTATAGATATGGTGGTTCAAAAAGGATTAGATTTCATTGATGTGATGAGTACCGTAATCTATTGAAACTTATGAAAACACGAAAAAACGTGTGCTATTGACAGCGGGAGAGGCGAAGAATGACGACTTTGATTGTAGAAGGAAATACGCACTGTATAATTTTTAATCCTCTTATTGCTAGTTCTGATAGGTTGATGCATATCAAATATGCCT
Organism: Archips xylosteana; assembly: GCA_947563465.1. NCBI lineage: Eukaryota > Metazoa > Arthropoda > Insecta > Lepidoptera > Tortricidae > Archips > Archips xylosteana. The sequence goes on from OX387349.1 coordinate 4,926,321, forward strand.
GTCTTTTTAAATTTATACTGCATTTTGAGCTTATCTGTTATAGAGACTTTAATTTAAAAGATTTAAGAGACTTGACCAGTGTTTAAATGTTTTTCTCTGAGAGAGTGAGGCTCCACTGGTACGTTGCGTCGTCGCAACGTTGACGCTGCAACGTTTTACATATATTTTTGAGTAGCTAGATCAGTTCCCCAAACTTGTTTGTTCCGCGTAGCAAATTTCCCAGTCGCAATTTTCCCCACTTTTTTTTCTCACTATGGTTTTTTCCTGAAGCTTATTTTCACAGTTGCGTTTTTTCCAATTTGAATTGACACAGAAACAGTGTCGACGGAGCTCCGCACAAGCGGAGCTCCTTCTTCTGTGTGCTTTTGGCCCTTCGGGCCGATGAAAACATAACATAACCTTAACCTTCCTATGTTTCTGTGTCGATTAAAGTTACGAAAAAACGCGATAGTGAAAATAAGCTTCAGAAAAACCCATTGTGAGAAAAAAAAGTGGGGAAAAATGCGACTGGGAATTTTGCCACGCGGAACAAGGAACAAACAAGTTTGGGGAACTGATCGAGGCACTCATATTTTTTATGACATGCCGCATTGATGGGTTGCGTCGTTGCATGCGACGTTTCAACGAATTTTATTTAAAAATTAACTATTTTATCCTTACGCGATAAGTCATAAGAGAAAAAAACTCGCTAGCTAAATTGGCAACACTGCGATAGCCGGAGCGGCAGTTGCGTACCCGACCCGCGCTCTGTGAGTGAATACAACGAACCGCGCGGCTCACGCGTCGGAAACGACCCTTCCCGCGCCCGCTCTCTGTGTGCTTTGCGCTTTAGCTACAGTTGACGGCTGCTATGAAGTACATCCTGACGGGGCACAACTACGAAGTTTCTGAATATTAACAATGTCAACCTTGCCTTGTCGCCTTATTGGGGGTCTTCCCACACTACGTTCCAGTTCGCGGTCGCCACTTGATTCTAGAATCTTACTGCCTCATCGGCCGTCGACTTAATATAATGTAATTACAAGCTTTTATTCCATAGTACTTTCAAATATTCTTACGTTTATGTTATGTTTTTTTTTGAATTTCTTAGCTATTTTTCTGTTAATTAATACAAATGAAAAACTTTAAAATTAGTTGATACGAAGATTTTTGTTGTCTTTTTGAATCAACACAATATGAGATTTGGTCCAGTTTTAAGCAATTATCAAAAACCGCTGGAGTCCAATGACCAATATTGTGGCGTTCTTTGGGAAAACCTATGACCAGCGCAGGACATCTTTCAGCTGATGATGATAAGTTCATCTTTCGGGTTCCGTACCCAAAGCATGCCAAAGCATATTCTGCCCCTAAAATATACAAAATGACTCGGTGGCACAAACATTTTGTACTTTTAGACAATGTTACATCTAAACATTTTGTACATTTTGGCATTTGTGCTAAAATGACCTGTTACCCTTTTTATAGGTAACGCCACGAGAGTTGAGGGGAATGATTACACACACAGCTACATAAAGTACTGATTGCAAAAAAAGTAGTGAACGAATGAAGTAAGTGAGTGAATGAAAATGTGAGTTATATGATCTTATGATGAAATACCTACGCAATACTATGCATATTATATTTTTTCTTTAACCTATTTTTGAAATAAAACAATTTGAAACTGATAAGAAATATTCGCAACAAAAAATCGGTATCCGTAGCCGTAGTGACCTAAAGGTTTGACCTACGGCCTCTCAAGCAGAGGGTCGTGGGTTCAAATCCCGGCTCGCACCTCTGAGTTTCTCGGAATTTATGTGCGAAATTACATTTGAAATTTACCATGAGCTTTATGGTGAAGGATAACATCGTGAGGAAACCTGCATACACCTGCGAAGAAATTCAATGGTGTGTGTGAATTTCCCATTCCGCACTGGGCCCGCGGGGGAACTACGGTCCATCCCCTCTCATTCAGACTGAGATGATGGTTGAATGATATCTTAGCTAGGTTTCAACAAAATAGATTTAATGTTATAATTTAATAAATTATGTACTTGGTGGTGGAGAAAAACAATAAACGATTATTATTATTACTAGCTGTTGCCCGCGACTCCGTCCGCAAAGAATAGTAGCCTACGGCCTATTCTCAGACCTAGCGAATGCAGAGAAAAAAGTTTCATAAAAATCGGTCAAAGAGTTCCATAACAAACATCGTGACACGAGATTTTTATATATTAGACTAGCTGTTGCCCGCGACTCCGTCTGCGAAGAATAGGGGTAGGTATACAAAAAATAGCCTACGACCTATTCTCAGACCTGCCGAATACAGGCAAAAAGAATCAGAGAAATGGCTCAAGCCGTTTCGGAGGAGTTCGATAACAAACACCGTGACACGAGATTTTTATATATTAGAAGATTATTTAGTCGATTTTAAACATATTTTAGTTATAGTTATAGGTACTTTTTATTTTCAAATGAGGAAATTTTGGTGTTTTCTTACTCAAAATCGAGAGCATTATTTGATGATAACAAAATTTCCCAATTTTTTTTGGCATTTGTGTGACTTTTTTTTTATACATTTTATATGGCTCGCGCTTAGATTATATATATACAAGATACCCAGTACCGAAGAGAATTTTCAAACAAACATGGCTAAAGTGACATTTGCAGCTGTATTCAGGAAGATGCCAACATCACTTATTTACATCTTGTATTGAGATAAATATTTTATGCAAAAAACGACTCAATTTCATGAGTATTTAATATCAAATTTGCAAACATTCTTATCGAAATGTGGAATATTTTAATGTGGCTTACTGAAGTAGCCATTCTAACAATATTGACACATTGTCAACTTCAAAGTGATGCTGGACGAAACATAAAATGAATGGAGTCTCGATTCTCTGGAAAATAGTTGATATTTTTTTTAATAAAATAAAATTTATAAAATGTTTTTAAATGCTTTTTACACGTTTTAAGGCTAAGACACAATTTATTTACACTATATTTACATTTGCGGCGAACATTATTGTGCGAATATAATCGATTGAGCTAGGATATCGATGGGGCGAAAATGTGTCGAGCACACAACGGACCAGTTATAGGGCTTAAATAGTTCATCACGCCTATCTCGTGCTAGTTTTGCAGCCCATTTTGCACGTCGCTTTATAATAATAATAATAGGCATCGTCACGACCTGCAGCTACCTCATGTAGACAAAAAAGCGTCGAACGTGTGGCTGCTGCGTGGCGAGCTGTTCCCTGAGAGTCCTGAGACCGAAGCCTTCATGATCGCAATCCAAGATCAGGTTATTGATACTAAAAATTACCAGAAACACATCATTCGCAGATCAAACTTCACAGCAGATTTATGCAGATATTGCCATAGTAGCTCTGAAACCATTCAACATATAACCGGTGCATGCAAGTCAATAGCTCAAACCGACTACAAACAGCGACGTGATCAAGTAGCCGCTATAATTCACCAATACATAGTCTTCAAACACAAATTTATCTCCGAGAAATTACCATACTATAAATATAAACTACAATCAGTTCCAAAAAATGAAAGCTACAGGATATACTGGGTCAGAACCATAATAACAGACAAAACAATACACTACAACAGACCAGACAATAACTTTATTAGATAAACTTAGCAAAACAGTAATCCTTATAGACATTGCTATCCACGGTCCTTTCACTTCCAACAATGTCTATTTTTAGTTCCGTCAATTTGCACTAGATGGCGATATTATTTATCAAATCATGTAGAAAATAAATGAAAACAACTTTAAATTCTAGTTTCAAAAAAGCTGTGGCAGTGGCACAGCAGGGCTGGTATTGGTACGTGTGATTATTGGTCCTTGATATTATACAGGGTTATTTGTAATTCACTAGCATCCTTTTAACCCTAAACTCCCACCACTTAAACAAATGTTTTTTGTCTTACGGCTTTTGTCATAACTTAATATTTTTGGTGTAATAACGTTTTGAAAATATGAGATTTCCTCTTATTTTTACGATACTCTGTGTATTTGTATGGAAAACAAAAGTGCTTCATTTTAAAAAGTAAAACAAAAAACATTTGTTTGAGTGATAGGAATTCAGGGTTAAGAGGATGTCAGTGAATTAAAAATAACCCTGTGGGTATGGTTCCTAATAGTAGTTACGGGAATTTGCGTTAGATGGCGTTGTGCCGTTGAATAGAGTGATATCTCTATCTTCCTATATATAATGTACTCTGTGTTGCTATCTGCAACACTCACAACTTGTTAACCACACACACAGACAAAATGACCAAAATACACATCACCTATCAATTGAGATTAAAACACATTGGCAAGCCCGTTGCGTAAAAACTGTACCTATCATCCTCTCCATAACAGGCGTCACCCCAAAAACTCTCCATACAAGCCTCCGGACCTTAGACATACACCCATCCACATACATACTCCTACAGAAAGCAGTCATCCTTAACACCATGCCGAATAGAACGTAAATTTTTATCCATGTCATAAATTAACATTTAAAAGAAACATGCCTATAACATGTGCATAAAAGTGTATAATGCCTTGCCAGGTAGCATAAGGGTGCTACAAGGCACTCAATTTAGGTCTGCGCTGTATAAATGGCTGTTGTATAACTGCTTTTACACAATCAGTGAGTATCTTAGCCACGAAGCTACTAAGTAAGTTTTAAAAATTATGTGTTATTTATTGCCAAGTAAGTTTTAAATATTATGTATTATTGCCAATTGTAATGAAGTTTGATGTTTATTGTTTATTACTTCTTGACATTATTTATAGTCACCTAGTACTTAATTTATTGTTTCTGACATTATTTTGTAATTTAGCTTTTAATGTAGTCAAATAATTAATTATATAAATTGTAAATGAACTTTAAAATATTGTACACCATGCATTATGGTAGATTACGGTCATGTGCATGCTAAATTTATTTTTACCATCTTTCCTTCTGTACCCGTTTTCATGCAATAAATGAATTATTTATTTATTTATTTATTTATTTATAACGCACTTGGCTTAGGCCCGTGCAATATTTTACCTCCTAAGTAGGAGAGATGATAAGAAACAAGAAAATAATAATAATAATAATATATTTATTTCCGAATAAAGTATAATTGTATTTTCTTAATATTCCGTGGAAAACTTTAATTTAATTATAAAATATGATATGTTAAATTTTTATTCCTACACTTTTTTGTCGTTAGTCAAACTAATTATTATGATTATAATGAGAAAATATAATATAATAATAATAGCTACTCTATATATTTTTGTTCCATGTGACACCATTATTTTGTACGTACGAAATAAATAATTAAAATTCATAAAATTGCTATTTATGTAACTAGTATTTGCTAATGAATCAATAGAACTTATGAAAAATAAGACATCCCATCCCTTTTTCTCATTTTTGAGCCAGTATTTACACATTTCTTGACGCAACATTTAGCCATTGTTGAGAACTGACATGGTCTATGGTCAAAACAAGACTAATCTCAAAACTCGGAACACAGTCGAAAAGTTCCGAGTTTTGTAGTGCCTATTTATTCCGGCTGATTGTGTATCTATGTAATATATATAATCTAAGGGCTCGCGTCACAAAACTGACACAAAAAAATTGTATGGAATGTTAGGAATTCATTTTACGAAAAGGGTACACTTTTTAAATAAATAAATATCATGCGGGTGCAGGTACGGGGGAAGGGTGTTCAGGGGGGTGGTGCGGGGGTATTAAAGGGGGATGAAAATTTCATTGATTTTGCCGGAGGATGTACCGTTTTCAAGATATTTGACAAAACACCGGTTCTCGTCCGATCACCGAGGTTAATCAACGTCGGGCGCGGTCAGTACTTGGATGGGTGACCGCCTGGTTTCATTTTTGTTTTTTGAATGTTTTGTTATGACGTTGTCACGTTAAACTATCGTCCGTAAACCGACTTTACAGACAACCGGTTTTTTTTTAATATGCCCATTAACGGAATGAGTATGACATTATTAGTTTTTAATTACCCGTAAAATCGACAAATAATTATATCATTTTGTGACGTCTTTATTTTGGGATGCGGATCATAAGTTTATTTGGGTGGATCAACTATTTCTTGTTGTTATTCTGTTCCGTCAGCGAGGGGACAAAAGTAGTACAGTTTAATTAGAAGAAATGTTGTGCCACATTAACTAACACGCTTTTTTTTTTTTGGAATGATTTGCCAGAGGGGCGAAAGACGCGAAGTCCTTCCTGTTTTTTCTTTAGAGTAGGAAGGGTGACTTGAGTCCGGGAAAAATCCCTTCGGACGAACTGGGAATGGAGGGCCCAGACAGTGTCCGACTTGCACGGACTAAAAAACCCGGTCACAAGTCCCCTTCTCTATTGATTATCAAAAAAAAAGAAAAACTTGTGCTTTTAACTAACATGCTTATTAGATGACCAATTGTAGAAGGGGTTTAAAACTACCACAAAAATGCATGTTTGGCAAATTTTAATCACATAAACTTACGGTTTAAAGAGTGACCTAGGAGACCGTCACTATAGAGCAAAGAGTGACAAAAAAAAGTTGATCAATCCATCTGCTCCTTATTGACAATTTAAAGACGATTACATGTCCAAATTGCACTACAACAATAACACAAATACACGGCAACGGATCCACGCGACGATATCTGATAAAACGCATGTTCGCTATTATTTGTGTAACGTAACCGATAACCTTCGTACAATCAAGTATTGTTAGACAGCCGCAAAATTTACGGTTTTCCCTACTTTTTTTAGCCATGATGACAAGTCTAACCTAGTTCATGAATCATTCATGTCAAATTTTTGTTCCTATTTTTTTTTGAAATGGTGGCCTAGTGGTTTGACCTGTGGCGTCTAAAGCAGAGGCTCGTAGGTTCAAACCCGGGCTAGCACCTCTTAATTTTTTCAAAATGAAGCGTGAAAATAACGTGTAATTAAAATTTACCACAAGCTTTACGACGAAGGAAAACATCGTGAGGAAATCTGTAAATACTTGTATGCTGGCACTTCTTGGCGTATTTCACGAAATAGTTGCGTGTGCGAGAGAGGAGCACTATGCCGGTTCTAGCGTGAAAGACGGAGATGGCAATAGCGCAACGCGAGCACGCAACGCTAAGTGAAGTGCCACCAGTAGATTCAACGGTGTGTGTGTGTGTGTGTGTGAAGTTCCCAATCCACACTGGTTCCGCTTGGTAACGCATTCTGATAGGCCTGTGCCTAGTAGCGGGACGACATGACTTTGAGATGATGATGGTTTTTTCCACGTTCAGCAGACGACAATAGTATAGTTAATTTTTTGCTCAGTGACTTTAAAAAGTATGGAAAGATAGGAATAAATTTATTTTAGCGAAAGATAATGCCAAAATTTTAACTTTGAAATTGTTTTGCTTTGTCGTAACTAGAAAATCTACTCTTATTTAGTTCTGTATCCAACGTCTAAATTTTGCCTACATCCGATAATTTTATTAATAATTGATTAGTAAATTGTCAGACGATATGCAATGGAAATACTATAATACTATTTCAATATGATTATAACCTAATATATAAAAATCTCGTGACATGGTGTTTGTGATCGATATTTATGAAACTTTTTTTCTCTGTATTCGTTAGGTCTGAGAATAGGTCGTAGGCTACTTTTCTTGGCAGACGGAGTCGCGGGTGATAGCTTGTTTTCTATGTATAAAAGGCAAACTCATAAACGCTTATTTTAATACCCAGTTTGATGGAAAATATTTGTCCTCAGTTCTTAATTGTGCATAAGAATTAGTCATAGACATCGCCAAAATAAAAACATGTTTTAACGAATTGGCTGATGTCAAGCCCCACTCCGTCCACGCTGCCGCCTACATAAGTGCCGTATCCCCACTGCCTCTCTCAGAGCGTCTACAGTCTAGATAGCGGTGGGACGTCGACTAAATCACCATGTCGTGCCCACCGACAGAAGAGGACATGGTTACTGAAAATTCCGACGTCGAGGGTTTGCGCTCTTTGTTCTCGTGTCTTAAAGTTACTTGCTTAGTTTGCCGTGAGACTTGCTCTTGTGATCCGGCACCATCGAATGATGAGCAACAGTTGAATCAGAGCTACTTTAATTGGATGGCCGCTCCAATAAAATGCCTGCTGTGTCGACGGAAGTGTTGTTGTGAACCGGCCGCCGATACTCAGTCACTAGTAATACCGCCCGAGGATATGGATACCGATAAAGTGAGCATTATTACACGCTTTATTTATGTTAATATCTCAAAATTCATCATCATATCAGTTAAATAACGGTCATTGCTGGACAAAGGCCTCCCCAAAAAGTTCCATAATAAATCGGCCCTGCGCTTCTCGCATCCGAGTGGTTCCATAACCAACTTTTTAACTTTTTGGGGCCCTTTCACGGCCACGTCTTTTAGTTCGTGGTCGGCACTTTACATAGAACATTACTGCCCCATCGGCCTTCGTTCGATTCGATGAGCAATGTGCCCTGCCCACTTCTACTTTAGTCTGGCAACTATCCGAAATTCCAGAATCAAAGTCAAAATATATAATATAAAAAAAGTAATTACTCGAACAACTATTAACTAATATTTGTGTCCTCTATGACAGTTTGAATATTAAAAAAGTAACGCAAATGGGAATTTTAACAACATATATTTCTTCTGTGTCTAATATAATTATACTACAGTTATCCACCGCAGGGTTAAAAGTTTCATAATATGAATCATAATTTAAAAGATTGCAATTTTATAATCAGTGATCGGCATTTCGGTCACAGCTGGAGGGCGATGAACTCGATCATTATTCTAATAGGTACGGACCACGTACGGACGGATATTCCGCGGGATTCACGGCTTAGTGTTGTTTTGAAATCACATGAAATAGCTTATTTTATTTTGCTTTAGTCACCATACAATTAGTCTTATAAGAGCTAATGTGAGTCTCATGAGAAGCAAAAAGATTAATTTTGTATGCTGTATTTAGAACATGCTGTGTTTTAAAACTGTTTTTTTTTTCTTACTACGTGTCAACATTTTACGTAAACATTATTTACCGTTGAATAAATTTGTTCTGAATTTAACATAAGGCTATAAATAGAAATGCGGGCAACAGGCTAGTTTGTTTTATAAATAACTCGCTTAGTAAAATTTTTGTCGTATGCTTTACCTGCAGCACTAAATCTTGCATTGCATTTGAAAATCAGCAAAAAAAACTAGTTTTACCAAGTCCGTTGCGCATAGGGAAACACGTTGAGTTTCTTGAGGTGATGACTCAGAAACAGATACAAACCTATTGATACATTCTTTTAATCAGTGCAGTTTTGTGCGTGTAAAAAAAAATCACTAAAGCCTTAAAGGTCTATGAATTATGATTGCAAATGATGATACATTTTATTTTTAGTTAGAATTAGTTTTGTCGGTGAGGATTTTTTGACCTTAGAATATGGAGTGACGACTATCTATAGGACACCAATCACCAATTGTTAACATCACAAACGTTAAAATTGTGAACATAAAGAAAACTCTTCCATAACTAACGTTAGTAGTTCGGTTAGTAGTTTGTCCGGTGGTGTTAGAGTAAAGAGCAATAAAACTTGTTAAAATAGTATTTTTTATTTATTTCGACAGGTCATAAGTCGTAATACGAAAAAGTGAATTTGGACCTAAACACTTTCGATTAAAGCTTAAAATTCCGATTGTTGCAACTTTACCCTCCAATGTTTGTTTATTGCATTTGCAAGTTTAGTGATGCCATTAAAGAACCTTATTACAAACTTTTATGTCTGCGTTTTGTATAGATAAGAAATCACTTACGCTGTTTTTGTAAGAGAGAACTAATTAGCTTATCTTATATTTATGACTGTGAATAACTGTGAACGTCTAAAAAGGAATCCTTTCGGCATTTGTCGGGCAGCACTCATTTGTTGTGATCATAACCAACGTAACTTCGTAAAAAATAGAACCGATTCGCATAAGGGTAGAGACCAAAAAGTTGGACCACGTTAAATGGTGTCGTCGACTACACCAAAAAACTGGCTGAAAAATGTTTCGTTGTGACACATAAAATACCCATAAATTTGTATATATTTTTTTGTCATAACTATAATTTTTCATAATAATTTTAACTATTAGCGTTAATGTCTCCTACTTTTTGAACACCACAGTTGACAGGAATCAACCTCAAGTCAAATCACGTGAACCAGGCTTCACGTAATATTTGAACTGATCGCACTGCGCTACAAAGCTGGTTATTGAATTTATTCCTTGTTGCAGCCTATCGCGGACCCGGACACGCTGGTAAATTGCGATTTGATGGACGGCCGCGACGCGTTCCTCACGATGGCGCGCGACCGCCACTACGAGTTCTCGTCCACGCGGCGCGCACGCTTCTCCACTCTCTGCATGCTGTACGAACTGCACAACCAAGGACAAGACAAGTTCGTCTACACTTGCAACAGCTGCAAGTCCCACGTCGAGACGCGCTACCACTGCACCGTCTGCGACGACTTTGATCTCTGCGTGCCTTGCCACGACAAGGAAGGCCACCCGCACAAGATGGAGAAGCTCGGTCTAGACTTGGACGTCGGCGCGTCCCCTGGCGACATGAAGCAGGCGAACCCGCAAGAAGCCCGCAAACTGTCCATCCAGCGCTGTATACAGTCCCTCGTCCACGCCTGCCAGTGCCGCGACGCGAACTGCCGCCTCCCGTCCTGCCAGAAGATGAAGCGCGTCGTCGCGCACACCAAGATATGCAAGCGCAAGACGAAGGGCGACTGTCCTATATGCAAACAGCTGATCGCGCTGTGTTGCTACCACGCGAAGCACTGCCAGGAAACGAAATGCTCGGTGCCGTTCTGCTCGAGCATCAAGCAGAAGCTGAAGCAGCAACAGGTGCAGCAGAGGGTGCAGCAGCAGCAGCTGCTCCGGCGCCGCATGGCCGCCATGAACACGCGCGGCATGCCGGCCGCCGGGCCCAGCCCGCCGCCGCAGCCCGCGCTCGGTTCACCACCTGCCTCCAAGCCTGCGCCCCATGCGTTGCCGCACAACGTGCAGAAAGCTTTGCAGCAGGTCAGTCCACAATATTACATATTTATTTATTTTCTCGCTATTGTTATGCTCTGTAGCAGGGGTTGCCGACCGGTCGATCGTGGCTATTAGTCCATTCGGTCGCGGCAAGGCCAAAAATATGAATATGTACATAGATCAGAAACAGTCGCAGTAAACATTAGATCTTGGGTCTAATCAAGTTGGCACCCCTGCTCTATAAATATGGGCATTTTCAATTTAAAATGTTCCTACTAGTTTTTTAGGGTTCTAAAGGACGAACTGTGGGTTGTGGATAACAGTTCAAACTCGGTAAAAAAATCCACGTCAGTTAATTAAGCGATAAACCAAATACGCTCTCCGAATCGCAGACAAATTCAAGCAATTCATTCCTATTCTTAGTTCTTGACCGACTCCTAACTCGTTCCCAGATCTCAAACTTTGTTTCGGTTGCAGCTAAAGGAACTGAAGGAACTAAAAGACAGAACTAGTTCATTTGACCAATTGACCGAGATCGTAGCGCTCCCTTTAAAGACTGAGCGGGCGCAATCCTACTGGTCTGTGCAACGCAAGTCGTCTGCTTTAGGCGGTGTCCTATAGGTGAGCGAATTCCACGCGAATACAAAGCGGCGTGAAAGAAACACACAGTCGACAGTTGTTATTGACGTAGCCTACATGACCAATACAGGCGCGGGATGCAGGTGACTCGGCGCGAAGCAAAGCGAACGTGATCAGTTGGTTTGATGTATTTCGCGAGGCGACGCGGCGTCGGTTGTCAGAGTGTAGTCTTGCGGTGCACGTAGGTTTAGGCCATGTTCAGATGACAAGTTCTCAACGCGCGTTTACAACTACATACATTTTGTTCTGGCCGTATACATGATAATGCGCGTTAAATGTATTTAGTTGTAAACGCGCGTTAGCGCTTGTCATCTGAACAAGGCCTAAGGTCGCCGCGTCGCACCCCATCGCACTGTATTTGCGGTGTCACCGCATCGGAAGGCTTCGCCATTCCGTTCACTTTGAATCACCTGCGTAGGACGTAGCTTTAGAGCCCTCGCAGACCGCAGACTTACCATCGGCCGATAGTTTACTTTATTTTATTTATTTTATTTTATTTTATTAGGAAAACCAAGAGCTTAAAATTACTATTACATATTAATACGAAATAAATAACAATAGAGCCAATTAAAGGTTTCGACAGATATGCACGAAGATATGCACAAATAAGCACAAAGACAGGATACAGTAAAAGAAAGAAAAATTCAGACCAAACTAAAAATTAAAAAACATGAAACTAAAGAAGACATAAGTTGGACTCTTAATCAGTAAAAAGATGTATGCAAGTGTGTACACTATAACGATTCGGTATCGGCCGATATAGTGTGCGGACTTGCATACATCTTTATAATTATTGAAGAGCCCAAACTAAACTATCAGCCGATAGAAAGTTTGCGGTCTGCGGGGGCTTTTATGGCTCGGCCACGACATCGCGCGACTGGCGGTAGCGGCGAGCGTTTTTTCTGCCGCACAGTGGTTATCTGGCGGCACACGCTATGAACGAAGAAAACGCCCGCCGCTGCCTCTCGGTCGCCTGATTAGTGGGCTTACGTGGAAGGCCGTAGCGAGCAGGCCGGCTGGTGCGTTGGTAGTGTAACTTGTCCAGCTCGGTCCTTGTGTGCTCGTATTGTTTGTAACACGATGGTATATCTGGGCAGGTGCAGGAGGAGGCGGCCCGGCAGCAGGCGCCGTCGTACGGCAAGCAGTCGGCGGCGAGCGCGGCGCGCGGCGCGGAGTGGGCGGCCCGGTACCGCGCGCCGCCGCCGCTGCACCACGCGCCGCTGCACGCGCGCCTGCCGCAGCCGCACCTGCACCACCCGCACGCGCTGCACCACGCGCACCCGCACCCGCAGCACCACGCGCAGCAGCCGCAGCCGCAGCAGCCGCTCCAGGTACACACACACACACACGCACACGCCGCACGGCCGGAGTGGGCGGCCCGGTACCGCGCGCCGCCGCCGCTGCACCACGCGCCGCTGCACGCGCGCCTGCCGCAGCCGCACCTGCACCACCCGCACGCGCTGCACCACGCGCACCCGCACCCGCAGCACCACGCGCAGCAGCCGCAGCCGCAGCAGCCGCTCCAGGTACACACACACACACACGCACACGCCGCACGGCCGGAGTGGGCGGCCCGGTACCGCGCGCCGCCGCCGCTGCACCACGCGCCGCTGCACGCGCGCCTGCCGCAGCCGCACCTGCACCACCCGCACGCGCTGCACCACGCGCACCCGCACCCGCAGCACCACGCGCAGCAGCCGCAGCCGCAGCAGCCGCTCCAGGTACACACACACACACACGCACACGCCGCACGGCCGGAGTGGGCGGCCCGGTACCGCGCGCCGCCGCCGCTGCACCACGCGCCGCTGCACGCGCGCCTGCCGCAGCCGCACCTGCACCACCCGCACGCGCTGCACCACGCGCACCCGCACCCGCAGCACCACGCGCAGCAGCCGCAGCCGCAGCAGCCGCTCCAGGTACACACACACACACACGCACACGCCGCACGGCCGGAGTGGGCGGCCCGGTACCGCGCGCCGCCGCCGCTGCACCACGCGCCGCTGCACGCGCGCCTGCCGCAGCCGCACCTGCACCACCCGCACGCGCTGCACCACGCGCACCCGCACCCGCAGCACCACGCGCAGCAGCCGCAGCCGCAGCAGCCGCTCCAGGTACACACACACACACACGCACACGCCGCACGGCCGGAGTGGGCGGCCCGGTACCGCGCGCCGCCGCCGCTGCACCACGCGCCGCTGCACGCGCGCCTGCCGCAGCCGCACCTGCACCACCCGCACGCGCTGCACCACGCGCACCCGCACCCGCAGCACCACGCGCAGCAGCCGCAGCCGCAGCAGCCGCTCCAGGTACACACACACACACACGCACACGCCGCACGGCCGGAGTGGGCGGCCCGGTACCGCGCGCCGCCGCCGCTGCACCACGCGCCGCTGCACGCGCGCCTGCCGCAGCCGCACCTGCACCACCCGCACGCGCTGCACCACGCGCACCCGCACCCGCAGCACCACGCGCAGCAGCCGCAGCCGCAGCAGCCGCTCCAGGTACACACACACACACACGCACACGCCGCACGGCCGGAGTGGGCGGCCCGGTACCGCGCGCCGCCGCCGCTGCACCACGCGCCGCTGCACGCGCGCCTGCCGCAGCCGCACCTGCACCACCCGCACGCGCTGCACCACGCGCACCCGCACCCGCAGCACCACGCGCAGCAGCCGCAGCCGCAGCAGCCGCTCCAGGTACACACACACACGCACACGCCGCACGGCCGGAGTGGGCGGCCCGGTACCGCGCGCCGCCGCCGCTGCACCACGCGCCGCTGCACGCGCGCCTGCCGCAGCCGCACCTGCACCACCCGCACGCGCTGCACCACGCGCACCCGCACCCGCAGCACCACGCGCAGCAGCCGCAGCCGCAGCAGCCGCTCCAGGTACACACACACACACACGCACACGCCGCACGGCCGGAGTGGGCGGCCCGGTACCGCGCGCCGCCGCCGCTGCACCACGCGCCGCTGCACGCGCGCCTGCCGCAGCCGCACCTGCACCACCCGCACGCGCTGCACCACGCGCACCCGCACCCGCAGCACCACGCGCAGCAGCCGCAGCCGCAGCAGCCGCTCCAGGTACACACACACACACACGCACACGCCGCACGGCCGGAGTGGGCGGCCCGGTACCGCGCGCCGCCGCCGCTGCACCACGCGCCGCTGCACGCGCGCCTGCCGCAGCCGCACCTGCACCACCCGCACGCGCTGCACCACGCGCACCCGCACCCGCAGCACCACGCGCAGCAGCCGCAGCCGCAGCAGCCGCTCCAGGTACACACACACACACACGCACACGCCGCACGGCCGGAGTGGGCGGCCCGGTACCGCGCGCCGCCGCCGCTGCACCACGCGCCGCTGCACGCGCGCCTGCCGCAGCCGCACCTGCACCACCCGCACGCGCTGCACCACGCGCACCCGCACCCGCAGCACCACGCGCAGCAGCCGCAGCCGCAGCAGCCGCTCCAGGTACACACACACACGCACACGCCGCACGGCCGGAGTGGGCGGCCCGGTACCGCGCGCCGCCGCCGCTGCACCACGCGCCGCTGCACGCGCGCCTGCCGCAGCCGCACCTGCACCACCCGCACGCGCTGCACCACGCGCACCCGCACCCGCAGCACCACGCGCAGCAGCCGCAGCCGCAGCAGCCGCTCCAGGTACACACACACACACACGCACACGCCGCACGGCCGGAGTGGGCGGCCCGGTACCGCGCGCCGCCGCCGCTGCACCACGCGCCGCTGCACGCGCGCCTGCCGCAGCCGCACCTGCACCACCCGCACGCGCTGCACCACGCGCACCCGCACCCGCAGCACCACGCGCAGCAGCCGCAGCCGCAGCAGCCGCTCCAGGTACACACACACACACACGCACACGCCGCACGGCCGGAGTGGGCGGCCCGGTACCGCGCGCCGCCGCCGCTGCACCACGCGCCGCTGCACGCGCGCCTGCCGCAGCCGCACCTGCACCACCCGCACGCGCTGCACCACGCGCACCCGCACCCGCAGCACCACGCGCAGCAGCCGCAGCCGCAGCAGCCGCTCCAGGTACACACACACACACACGCACACGCCGCACGGCCGGAGTGGGCGGCCCGGTACCGCGCGCCGCCGCCGCTGCACCACGCGCCGCTGCACGCGCGCCTGCCGCAGCCGCACCTGCACCACCCGCACGCGCTGCACCACGCGCACCCGCACCCGCAGCACCACGCGCAGCAGCCGCAGCCGCAGCAGCCGCTCCAGGTACACACACACACACGCACACGCCGCACGGCCGGAGTGGGCGGCCCGGTACCGCGCGCCGCCGCCGCTGCACCACGCGCCGCCATTACGAGTCCATTTCGGGCCGTACGACGTCATGCGCGCGCAATCGAAATTCAACCAATGAGCTTTCAGTGCGCGCGCATGGCGTAACACGAACCAATCATTGTTAGAGCTTGTCTAGTTTGAAATGACGCGCCCCACCACCGAGTTTGCGCACGGGATTTGGAGCTCAATTTGAGCTACAATAGAGTCTATTGTAGCTTGAATTGAGTTTCGAATCCTGTGCGTGAGTGCGGTGGTAGGGCGCGTCATTTTAAACTAGACAAGCTATACCTGTTCGCGCCTATCATGAAAACCCACCAAAGTAATGTTCATGAGTTCAGTCTGGTGAATTAATTTAGTGATAAATTTACATCGGACTTATGACGTCAGGCTGGGTTAAGGCAGGACGCTATCACACAAATTTGTGCTTGGTAGGTATAGACCTACCAAGCACAAATTTGTGTGATAGCGTTCTGCCGACTAAATCGATGCTGAAATATGTGAACACCTACAAGACTTACCCTCGATGAAAAGTAAATAAGAACGCAACATCTTTTTTCGAAAATATTAGCCCTAATTTTTTTCCTCGCTTAATGCGTTGTAAAACTTTGTATGATATGCGTGTCAAAAGTAGGAAAATCCCAACTCATGTCGGCTAAAACAAAACCCACGAACGAAAACTAACCTAGAATATTTTTTTAGCAGCAACAGCAACAACAACAGCAACAACAGCAGCAACAACAACAGCAGCAGCAACAACAACAACAACAGAGACCACCCGGTGTTGGCGTCGTCGGCGGCGTCGGCAACGTCGGAGGCGTGGGCGCGGCCGGGGCGGGCGCGCCGCCCATGCACCAGAAGGCACTACAACAACTCATGGCCACGCTACGGTCGCCGACCTCGCACAACCAACAACAGGAGATACTGCAGATACTCAAATCGAATCCGCCTCTTATGGCGGCATTTATCAAACAAAGACAGGTATGCTGTGTTCGAAATATCGAGTGTACTAAGAAATAATTTAAGTCAGCGTTTTCAGTCTGATAATGTGGCAGCAGCATTTATATCCAAGGATGATAAAGACTGGATTGGCTTCGCCATAGTACGGATCGGCCGCGGTTTTTATAGTTCGATTATTAAATCTAGATGGCGCTGAAAATATAACCAGAGGCTTTGAAGGCAAAATAATAAGACTATAGATGTTTCATATTACTACAAATGTATTTATTTTTCAAAAATATTGCATAATAATACACTTGCAGTGATATGAAATATATGTAGTCCTATTGTTTTGCCTTCAAAGCCTCTGGCTATATTTCAGCGCCATCTAGATTTAATAATCGAACTACAAAAACCGCGGCCGATCCGTACTATGGCGACTGCCAATCCAGTCTATATCATCCTTGATATATCTTATATTTTTAATGTAATAGATACTTTTGTCGAAGTATAGCAAATCAGATGACAATTTTAGCAACATATTATATCATATAATATATATCGACCCGGTCGATATAAGGGTTAATACCCTTATAGCGACCGGCAATATACTTGCCGTCAAATAGAAATCAAAGCCAACTTAAATATTTGCGGTCAAAAATCGAATGTCTTGACAGGGTTGTCAAATGGTTCAAGGGTTAAATTACAAATGTCTGTCAATAATCAATAGGTTCATGGTAAATTAGCTGTTGAATCGTATACATAAACATCTTGTATTTTATAAAGTAATTGGAACAAAACAACAAATTAAACAATGTTTACTACCTAGTTTCGTGGAGTGCACCAACAGGTGGCGCTAGGTGTACTGATTTCGCAGATATATTTTGACAATTCATCATTTCCAAAAAATACCACAATGTAATAAAAAAATATAAAAACAAGTGTTCTAAATTCCAGCATTATTGAAACTGTAAATGTTTGTTCCATAAAGCTCAGCTAGATGGCGCTGTTACCTTGGCATACCTAGCGAACGACTTGCTAACTTAGTTAATTTAACCGTCTCGGTGACCGTTTGTTTTTTAATTAAAAATTATTCTCTCAAGCATCTTTACTGTGTATATGTATTTGTGTAGTAAATACAGTGTTGTAGTTTGAGTTGGTGTTTGATTTTGGGCCCTTTACATGGTCCTTCGAACCGGATGATTCGGATTCGTGCACGGATTGGACGACAGAGGGCGCTAACCAGCACTGCTGTGGATCGCAGCTGAGAGTGCGGTTGAGGAAGCATCATCGGCGTGACGCAGTAGTGACATAGTGTGACGTCACAAGCGACGAAAGGTGAAGTGTGAGTGCCGTGGACAAATTGTGAGTACTTTAATTTCTTTCTATTGTGTCAGGGACTTAGTACAATTTAAACATAAATGGACTTAGAAAAAATTCATCAATTCTTGGACTTTGAAAATTTCGTCAATTCAGTAGTCAGGACTTAGAATAGTTGCAACAAAAGTGAACCAACGGGGAATCCACGCCCGTTTTAAGTCCGAAGTAAACAGTTTTCAAACACTTAGAAAATTTTACGATGGATTCATACATTAAAGTTCAAGAAGATTTACAACATAGAATAAAACGTGCATTTGAAAATTTTACGAAGTCCCCCAAAGAGCGACGGAATTCAGTTGAATATCTTCAAGCTAGATTGGAGCTGTTAGAGAATTTATGGACCCAGTTTTCACAAAAACATACGCAACTTGTAGAAGACAGTGATCTAAAAGAATTGCATAAAAGTACTTATGTTGCAAACAATGTCTATGATAATACTGAAGAGTTGTATGTTGATTACAAAACACTTGTCAAATCTATACTGAACAAAGTTAGCCTCACAACAAAAAGTACGAGTAATAGGCATGAAGACAATGAGTCCAAGCAAATATCAAGCAAATCGGATGAACTGATAAGATTGCCTAAAATTTCAATACCTACGTTCTCTGGCAAGTACTC
Source organism: Archips xylosteana (assembly GCA_947563465.1). Lineage (NCBI taxonomy): Eukaryota > Metazoa > Arthropoda > Insecta > Lepidoptera > Tortricidae > Archips > Archips xylosteana. The sequence continues at coordinate 4,945,231 of OX387349.1, forward strand.
AGAGTGGATAAGTTTTCGAGATCTATTTATTTCGCTGATCCACCAAAACAAGGCTTTAGATAACGTCCAGAAGCTTCATTATTTAAAAGGCCTCTTAACGGGAGAAGCTGAGCAGTTATTGAGGCACGTTGCAATCACTCAGGATAATTATGATTCAAGTTGGGAACAATTGGAGAATCGATACAACAACAAGAAATATTTATCAAATAATATCCTGAAGCGACTTCTGAGTCAACGCAACTTAACAAGTGAATCTGCAAGTGCTCTCAAGGAGTTATTGGATACTACAAACGAGTGTCTACAAGGGTTGAAGAACTTAGACATAGACGTCAAGGGTTGGGATATTATCATTGTACACATTATTTGTTTAAAACTAGATGCTGAGTCGAGGAAGCAATGGGAACTCAAGTCAAGTGAGTTAGGCAATGAATTGCCTACTTATGATCAATTTAAAACTTTCTTGGAAACACGATTTCGCGCTTTAGAATTTATTGATCCCAGAGCTTCTCGACCCAGTACTAATGTAACTAAAGGTACTGCCCATGTACATTCAAAAGTTCATCACGTGACAACTGTGTCCTGTGCTTATTGTTCCGAAACCCATAGAATAAGTAACTGTAAGAATTTTTCAAAAATCGATACTGACGCTCGTCGTGATTTTGTCCAGTCACATAACTTATGCTTCAACTGTCTCGGGTCCAATCACACAGTTTATTCGTGTCGCCAAACATCTAGATGCCGAATCTGCAATCGAAAGCATCATTCCTTATTACACCCCAAAAATGTTACACCGACAACTGAGTCTCAAGAAACTATACCTCATTCATCATCTCATGATGAGCCCACTACTAACATCAAAACACATTTTTCGACAACTCATAGTCAGGTTTTGTTAGCAACCGCACTAGTAAATGTCACGTCGAAATCTGGTAAGGTCATAACCCTCAGATGCTTGCTTGATCAAGGTTCACAGGCTTCGTTGATAACGGAGTCTGCAGTCCAGCTTTTAGGACTTCGGAAGGTAGCGCACAAAAGCACAATATCAGGTTTAGGGAGTGACGAGAGCGCTGTGATAGCCTCTAAGTCTATGGTTAATTTTAAAATTCAATCACTCCTCGATGCCTCACTTGAGTTTGAAGTCAATGCTTTTGTGCTAAACAAACTGACGTCGGTTCTCCCAGAAAGAAGAATTACCGTACAGTTATGGCCAGAGTTCACAAATTTAACTTTAGCAGATCCTTCATTTGATCAACCCAACAAAATTGACCTCCTTCTAGGAGCAGATATCTATGGTAAGATATTACTAGAAGGAGTCATAAAAGGATCCCCAGGGGCACCCACAGCTCAACAAACTGCACTAGGCTGGATTCTTTCGGGTCCAGTGCAGAATGAGAAGGCGATGTTACACAACAATGTCAGAGTAAATCACGTTAACGTAAATGATAACGATCTCCTGAAACAATTTTGGGAGCTGGAATCTGACACTTGTATTCTCTCAGCTAAGGATGATTATAGTGAAGAAGAGCGAAGGTGCGAAGAGATATATGCTACTACTACTAAACGGGATAGTAGTGGTAGGTACATCGTCAAACTGCCTTTTCGAGAAGAAAATCCAAGCTGCAAGGAAGGGAATTTTCACCTTGTAGCTGCTAAACGTTTTAAGCAGTTAGAAAATAGACTTGATAGAGATCCTCAACTAAAAGAGCGGTATACAGAAGTTATCAAAGAGTATCAAGAACTTGGTCACATGGAAGTTCTTCCAAAGGAAGAGCAAAACAAATTGGATGCAGTATATTTACCTCACCATGCCATAATCCGAGAGGATAAAAGCACATCAAAACTCCGAGTAGTTTTCGATGCCTCTTGCCCGGGAACTAATGGTGTTTCTTTGAACCAAGACCTGTTAGTTGGTCCTCAGCTGCAGCAAGACTTGCGCCATATTCTCATGCGTTGGCGTTGTTTTCCAATCAGTCTTGTTTCTGACATCGTGAAGATGTACAGACAGGTAAAGGTTTATGAAGAAGATACTGACTTCCAACGAATCCTGTGGCGTGACCACAAGGACGAACCTTTGAAGCATTTAAGGCTTCTCAGAGTTACCTTCGGGACAGCCGCCGCACCTTATCTGGCTGTTCGAACATTGCAACAAGTGGCATATGATCATGGTGACTCTTATCCGTTGGCAGCTGATAGAGTCCTAAGAGATTTTTATATGGACGATCTCCTTTCAGGCTGTGAGACGGTGAAAGAAGGAGAGCAGATATACAGACAATTAAACGAATTACTAGAGAAGGCTGGTTTTGAATTGCAGAAATGGAATACTAGCAATACACAATTGATGAATATTATTAACAAGGACACAGCAGATGGCGAAAGCAATGTACAATTCAAGCTGGATGAAGTAATGAAGGTTTTAGGTCTCACCTGGAACAGAAAATCGGATATGTTTGAATACACAGTTCAGCTACCTCCTCTTAAGGTTCCTATAACCAAGAGACGGATGATATCAGACATTGCTCGTTTATTTGACCAGGGTGGCTCGCACCAGTCATCATCTGTGCTAAGGTCTTTATTCAAAAGTTGTGGTTATCAGGGATTGACTGGGACGACGAGGTCCCACAACAATTGATGTCAGAATGGCTGAACTATAGAGAAAACTTGAGTCAAATCACCATGTTCAGTATTCCAAGATGGGTACACGTAGAGAAAAGCAGCAAAGTATTGGAATTACAGGGCTTTTGCGATGCGTCAAATGAAGCATACGCCGCAGTAGTTTACTTGCGTACCGTAAGTGAGGATGGAAGTGTTCATGTCTCCTTGATCACAGCAAAGACGAAGGTAGCGCCGATAAAGCAGGTCTCAATCCCACGCCTGGAACTATGCGGTGCGGTGCTGCTTACGAAATTGCTAAAAGAAGTATCGCATATTATGAAGATAGATAAATCAAATGTTCACGCATGGACTGACTCCACCATCGTGTTGTCCTGGCTCAACAGCAGACCCAACAGATGGAAAACGTTTGTAGCTAATCGAGTGGCAGAAATACTTACCTCACTAGATCCTCATCAATGGTCGCACGTTTCTTCTAAGGAAAACCCAGCCGATTGTGCTTCGCGGGGTACGCACTGCATACACGATGAACATCTATGGAAGGAGGGTCCGATGTGGCTGAAAGAAAAACATATACATTATAAAAAGAACATACACCAGGATACAAATCTAGAAGTTAAAGCAAACAAGATATGTTTAATAAATACTTGCATACCAGAAGAAGAATTAGACATCATCGGAAGATTTTCCTGCCTCAGACGACTTCTCCGAGTAGTGGCTTACTGCAAGAGATTTGTTAAACACATTCGAAAAGAAGCAACAAAGACATGGCTCACTACAGAAGAAATTCAAGAAAGCTTAAACACCTGCATTAAGCTAGTACAAAGCAGTTGCTTCCAATATGAGCTGATCAATCTGAAAAATAAAAAAGGTATAAAGAAAAATAGCAAACTTACCTCATTAAATCCTTTTATTGACGACATGGGAATCTTGAGAGTAGGTGGACGCCTGCAGCATGCTCATGTGAGTGAGCAAATGAAGCATCCAATTATTATTCCGGAACGAACGCATTTTACTAATCTTCTTATATCTGAAGCTCATGAAAGAACGTTGCACGGAGGACCTAATTTGATGCTCAACTACTTGAGATCCAAATACTTCATTCTAGGTGTCAAGAATTTGGTGAAGTATTATGTACGGAAGTGTGTGACTTGTGTCCGGTATGCCGCTTCATCCAACAACCCTTTAATGGGACAACTGCCTGCTGCCAGAGGGATGCCTAATCGACCCTTTCGTAACAGTGGAGTCGATTATGCTGGCCCTATAAGCATTCGAGCATCAAAGGGAAGAGGCCACCACTCCTATAAGGGCTATATATCCCTATTTATTTGCATGTCTACTCGAGCGATCCATTTGGAAGCAGTGAGTGATATGACCTCCCAAGGGTTTTTAGCCGCATTTAAGCGCTTCGTAGCTAGACGTGGCCATTGTTCGGACTTATGGAGCGATAATGGCACTAATTTCGTGGGTGCCGCTCGAGAGTTGAGGCATCTATATATCGAGGAAAAGTCAAGTTTAGCAACTGAAATAGCCGATCATCTAGCAACTAATGGCACGACCTGGCATTTCATCCCGCCTCATGCACCTAATTTCGGAGGACTCTGGGAGGCGGGTATAAGATCGACAAAATACCATCTGAAGCGGATAATAGGCAACTCAACCCTCACGTTTGAGGAATTATCAACGGTTTTAGCTCAAATCGAAGCTTGCCTTAATTCAAGGCCCATATCTAAAGGTAATGATTCAGCTGAAAGCCCTGGCCCATTGACCCCAGGTCATTTTTTGATGGGAGAACCCCCAGTGTTAGTACCTGATTCTAATTACGAGACATCTTCTATCGGCAGTCTTAGAAGATGGCAGCTGACTCAGAAACTTGTACAAGATTTTTGGCGTCGTTGGTCAAGCGAGTATCTGACGCAGTTCTACCACCGATACAAGTGGGCTCATCAGAGTCCTGAGCCAACTGTCGGGGATGTTGTTTTGATTAGGGAGGATGGCCTTCCGCCGTCTAGGTGGTTGTATGGCATTATAGTGCAGAAACATCCAGGTGCGGACAACATCACACGAGTGGTCAGTTTAAAATGTAAAGACAATATCCTTAAAAGGTCTGTAAATAAACTGTGCTTTCTGCCCGTTAATTAAGAATATTTTCATTTTTTTATTTTTGTTTAACTTAGTGTAAATAAGTGCAATGCAAAATGCATTCAACATTATACTTTTAATGTGTTAGCTATAAGATTATATGAGATGTGCCATGGTGGGCGGAGTTAAGGACAACTGTCTCATTTTGTCCTTGGTGGGCGGAATGTTGAATCGTATACATAAACATCTTGTATTTTATAAAGTAATTGGAACAAAACAACAAATTAAACAATGTTTACTACCTAGTTTCGTGGAGTGCACCAACAGGTGGCGCTAGGTGTACTGATTTCGCAGATATATTTTGACAATTCATCATTTCCAAAAAATACCACAATGTAATAAAAAAATATAAAAACAAGTGTTCTAAATTCCAGCATTATTGAAACTGTAAATGTTTGTTCCATAAAGCTCAGCTAGATGGCGCTGTTACCTTGGCATACCTAGCGAACGACTTGCTAACTTAGTTAATTTAACCGTCTCGGTGACCGTTTGTTTTTTAATTAAAAATTATTCTCTCAAGCATCTTTACTGTGTATATGTATTTGTGTAGTAAATACAGTGTTGTAGTTTGAGTTGGTGTTTGATTTTGGGCCCTTTACATTAGCATACACCCGCTGCCCTGACCTGGGTGTACCTCCACATTGTAATAATATCTTTACGTACGGAGCTGTACAATTATTTTTAAAGTAGCTACTAAGTAGTACATTTCGTGTATATATTTTTGTATAGTTGTTTGTGAAGGTACGCCTGCCATTCAGATTCTCACTTCATTCTCGTAACTTTAACGCTTTACGTTGTATTTCCAGAATGCCCAAAGCCAGCAACAAGCGGCCGTCGGCGTGGGTAACGTCGGCGGCGTAGGAGGCGTTGGGCTCGGCGGCGTCGGCGGCGTGGGCGGCGTGCAACAGCAGCCGCTCCAGCACATGATGCAGCAACCTCGCATGCAGCAAATGCATCAAATGCTGCCGCAACAGTCACAGGTAATACACCTCGAGAGTCAGGGTTAGAGGGAGATTCAATCTCGTACGATCAACAACTTTATTTGCTGAGCAACTTGCCACTGTTCGCATTTTAGCCGTGTAATGCAAATCAGGATATACGAGTATAAACGGCTAAACCCGATTTACATTACACGGCTAAAATACGAGCAGTGGTAAGTTGCTCAACAATTAAAACAGAACGACATTGTTGATCTCATCGGCGTCAATTCATCACTTCGGCCACACGCCTTTGCAGGCAGGTTAACTGTCATTGTGGAAATATATGATGCTGGCCCTGGTATCTACTAATAAGACTGGCATAATCACATATCATCATATCAATAAAATAAATAAATAAATCATCATCATATCAGCCAAACGACGTCCATTGCTGGACAAAGGCCTCCCCCAGTGGTTCGTGCCGTCTTTACCAGATCTTCGGTCTACCTTACAAGTTACAACCCCATCGGCCGTCGGTTCTACGAGGGTACTAATCTTAGCCTGGCAGCTTTTCTAGCTATGTCAGTGACTTCGGTTCTCTTGTGTTTTTATTTAATAGAAACTGAAAAACAAAAATGGATCTGTAGGTATTTGTGTGTAATATGTGTATCTAGTATGTAGGACTGTCATACTGAATTTCGAAGTTCAAAATAGTGATTCACTGCTGCTATAAGACGTTAAAGCATACTTTCGCAATAACGTGCATTCACATTAACCTTTATTCGAGAATATGTTAATCGGTGTGGCTGTGGGCGTACTTTCGGGTTACAGTGAATTGCAATTTTGAAATTCGTAATTCAGTATGGCAGTCAGAGCCCGCGCAGACAGAGAGCGTTCTGGAGCTCCGCTTTCAGAGTTCTGCGTACTTTCGAATGTACTGAGTCTCTTTACGATAAAGCACACAGCAGGCGACTGGAACTCTCGAGCGGTCAAAACACAGAACTCTGAACGCCGAACTCGGAACTCCAGACTGCTCTCTGTTTGCGCGCGCTCTCAGTCTTTGGATATGAATCCTGGAAGAATATTTCAGTTCTGATAATGGGTACAATTAGTACTTTTCTCAAAGATGTAATGAAATGTCAACCTTACGTTCCAAATAATAGGCCGGGACGTATCACGTTGCGGGCGCGGTTAGACTAGTGCTATGTAATGGACTTTCGTACAGAATTGCAGGCCTTGGCCGGAAAAGCGATAGTCTGTTGTTTCATGTGACACAGCATCATGACGTTTATATTATAGGTCTATGGGCATCATAGCATTCTGCCCTAAAAAATAGTACATTATTGTCGTGGCCTGGAAGTAAGCAATTGCTGGCTGAGTATGAGTATTAAACGGACGAGCTTGCGAGTCCGTTTAATTAATACGAAGCCAGCAATTGCTATTCCAGCCGAGACTAATATAAAGCTTTTCTTAAAAAATTATGAAGGAAAAAAAAAATAGAACAAACTTTTGTAAACTTAAATAGGTACAAACAATTGCAAATCCCTTAAAATTAAATGTCATTAAAACCTTTCCCGCCTTTTTCCATTAAAAAAAAACTGCAACTGTATTTTTCTACCGAAAACACCTCAAGCTGTTTCAAACACAATAAAAAGTTTCGTAGTAATGTACTATTACTGACCGTCGCATCGTTTATTTCAGGTCGGCGGCGTCTCAGGAGTAGGAGGCGTCGGATCTGTGGGTATGGGCCCGGGCGGCGTGGGCGTCCCGGGCGGAGTGGGCGGTGTGGGCGGCGTGGGCGGCGGTGTGGGCAGCATGGGCCACACGGGCGGCTGGTTCAAGCAGGGCGGCGCGGGCGTGGTGGGCGGCGTGGGCGGCGCGGGCGCGGGCATGATGGGCATGCGCGCGCCGTACGGCGGCGTGGGCGTGGGCGTGGGCGCGGTGGGCGGCGTGCGGCACGGCGCGCGCTTCTTCGGCGGCGCGGGCGTGGGCGTGCTGCAGCGCTCGCCGCCGGCCACGCCGTCGCCGCGGCCGCCCACGCCGTCCGAGCTGCTGCTGCTGCGGCAGTCGCCCGCGCCGCCGCCGCCCGCGCCGCCGCCCGACGACCAGCTGCCGCCCATGACGCCGCAGGACCAGCTCACCAAGTTCGTCGAACAGTTGTAGTGTACATAGCCCGAACGCGCGCCCTGTAATATATAGACTAAGCCGGCCGCGTTACACTCTGACACACCCGACCCTCCCCCTCCCCCTCTCCCTAAGCACTATTTATTTACGTTGAAATTATTATTAGCGATGCGAACTAAATTAAGTATTATGAACGAATCGAGCGCTCAATGTACAAATTGTAAATATGAGAAGAGTACATCCTGTCCGCTTCTAATTAATGTAAGTTGTTCGTAGTGTAGGTACATTATGATACTTATTCTGTTTATTGTAATTAAATCATTTTATAATATAATTATGTGATCATTATAAATCGTTGTTTCTATTGCCTCGAACCTTTCCCCGAACGACCTACTGCTATCAATTAAAAAAAAACAATGTAGGAATAAGACATGAAGCTTTGCGGCTGCGGTCGCATAAATTTACGGCATATACCAAATGTATTTAGAAAAACTACTTCTTACTGTACTTTTGGACTAACTGTAGAATAATAGCGCACAACACCTACAAGAGTTTCTATTGATCGACAGATGTCGCTAACCTATGGGATACAAGATTAGGTCAATCATCCTTCATCAAAATTCAAAATTTCGCAGTGACGCAAATTCGCAGGAGATGATTATGATAATCGAGCCAGCCACACACTGTCATTGTAGTTTGTTTGTTTGTTTATACTCTATTGTACAGTCAGCATCATAAAGACAGTGACAGTCAATGTCTCCAAATATATCGCTACATCCGAAATGTCCATTAATACCGACTCATCCAAAGTGATCAAATTGTTCAGGTCATCCACCGTGTTCAAATTCACCGGAGCGCACAAAGCGCCAAATACTTGGTAGAGCTGTCAAGTCGCCGTTGGCACCGTAACACCCACAACACCATTGGTATCCTAGCATCCAAAGTATCCAAAAATATGGAACACATTACAAGTATGAACTTTATTTTCAATGTTATAGAGCTCAAACATGGTTAATACGGGAATATATAATATATTTTGTAGGTCTAATACCTTCTCGAAGTTTGAATTTTGACAATCACTGAGAAGAGTACCGAACTGTCAAGTCGTTTTATCCCTTTCATGATCTGAATGACATATACTTGTTTTGTATTATTTACGCCGTCTGCATAAAGTGTAGTATTGCTTGGTCTGATTGACAGATAAGTTGGTTAGTATAATGACGGCAAAATCAAGTTATTTTTTATTTTAAGAATGATTTGTAACAACCTTTTTCATTTGAATTGGAAAGTACTAAAAACCCACTTTGAAAAAAGAACAGTTTCAGTTTTTCCACCATAGCTGTGTGCACGGTAGTGCTGCCGGCAAGACGAGGCAGAAAATTACCGCTTTACTTAATAGGTAATTTGATTTTATGAATAGAAGAAGTTACTTCATTTAAGTACCAAGGTCTCATAAAATACCTTGGACATTTTATTGAAAATTATTGCGATGCATTAGTTTAAAATATAATACCTAGTTGTGCACAAAGCAAAGTCACCTTTTAAATTAGTCAGCCAAAAACAGCAACCTATTTGCAGTGATATTCAAACTCATATTAAAAAAATACGGATAACTCGCGTCTAATAAACGAAATAAGACTAAACTCTAGACTGTTGAATAAATTAATATGCTGTACTTATTGACTTCGCAAGATTTCATATCTATATTTTTTCTTAAATAAAACTCTAGACCTTGGCTACATTTTTAACATCAAGCAGTTCTTTCTATAATCATGTAATGACTTCTTTCCACAATTTTATATTTAACAATATTATGTTGTGTTAATATCAAAACATTCTGTTTGAGCTCTATTACGTTTAACATAAAGTTCACAATTGTAGTGTGTTCCATATTTTTGGATACTTTGGATGCTAGGATACCAATGGTGTTGTGGGTGTTACGGTATCAACGGCGACTTGACAGCTACCAAGTATTTGGCGCTTTGTTTGCTCCGGTGAATTTGAACACGGTGGATGACCTGAACAATTTGATCACTTTGGATGAGTCGGTATTAATGGACATTTCGGATGTAGCGGTATATTTGGAGACATTGACTGTCACTATCTATATGATGCTGACTGTACAAAAAAGTTACAGAAAAAAAAATTATAAGTACAAAGGCGGACTTATCCCTGAAGTGATCTCTGCCAGTCAACCTTTGTAGTACCACGAATCGGGATTTTTTATCGAAAAATTTTGGGAATAATAAGCCAGGCTAATAAAGTTTAGTCGACCAAGTAAGTGCTTTACCATTTTTTTTGACAGTTCCTACATCAGAGGAAAAATCATAAGGTTGATTGTGACAATGACTTGTAAATAAATAAACCTTTGATGCTTCTTTGATGTATTAAACCGTATGACTGACATTGGATCGTGGTGATAAAGAAATTTCTTGGTCGCCTAAACATCGTATCTTAGAATAGGGCATCTACCAGAGCTATGCAGCGATGCTAAGCGATCTATTAGTTCTACTGATAGATCTTGTGGGAATGTTTATTCCCACTAGTTCCATTATTTTAAAAGACTTTAGATAATAAAACTAGTGGGAATTATTTTTTCCCAGTACTGTTTTATTAAAAAAAAAATTATTCTGACAAATTGTTTACAACACAAAACTGTTAAAATAAAAATTTTACTTTTATTAATAAATACATTGTCATGAATTTTAGTGAGACTAAATTATTTTTTAATAAAATAGAACTACTGGGAAGAAATCATTCTCACTAGTTCTATTATCTGAAGTCCTTTAAATAATGGACTAGTGGGAATTAATTTTCCCACTAGTTCTATCAATAGAACTGTCAATGGAACTAGTGGGAATAGACCTGCTAAGCAATGTCACAGGAAAACGATTATTAACAGAATAATTATTAAATAATAAATACTTAGGTACATAACGGACAATAAATGAATTTTTCGATTTTAAGGGGCTGATTCACCACCCATTGAAAAATTTTAACTGACGGATAAATGTGATGCCGTCTCCGTCTATTCGAACAACAGAGACGACATCACATTTATCCATGAAATAAATTTGATTAATGGGTGGTGAAACAAGGCGGTTAAAGTAGCAAATTATTGCTCGCTTCCATTGCCGCCTGTTTTATTTCTGAAGGCGTCAACATTTCTGCATCACTTAATTCACCAAAGGCACACATTCTCACAAATAAAATGTCATTTAAATAATGATTAAATAAAAGAGAAAGAAAGAGAAATAAAAATAATTGATTAGACACGAACTTTTCCTATACATCATACATTTCAGTCTGCTAAATCATCACCTTATGCAGTAACAAGCACACATCTATGTTACACCCTCTATCGAGAGATTTCAACACTCCTTCGGATGGTTTTCTAAGGAAAAATTCGTGTCTAATCTCTAGACCAGTGGTGGTGTAGGGGTTTAGCACGCAGCACGGAATGCTGAGGACCTGGGTTCGATTCCCAGCATTGGTCTTTTTTCTGGGGTTTTTCTGTGCATCTATATTTCAGTTTGTATTTAGTATGAAATATATGATTTCACGGGATGACCGTAAAAGTAATAAAAAATGAAGTTGAAAAAATAAATACAAAAAGATACTTTATAGCTAACTTGTTTAATTTCTGCCATTTACAGTGCGAAAATTGTATTTTATGCAACGGTATCATAATAAGGGCCCAATGAGACACGAGTGCGAGTTTATGACATGAGGCGAAGCCGAATGTCATAATAGATGCGCATGAGTGTCTCAATGGCTGATTATGAACAGTTGCATACATTACTTTTTCTACGAGTACAAACTAAACAATTATTAAATAATGAATACTTACATAACGGACAATAAATGAATTTTTCGATTTTAAAAGTAGCAAATTATGGCTCACTTCTATTGCCGCCTGTTTTATTTCTGTCAACATTTCTGCATCACTTAATTCACCAAAGTTACAAATTCTCACAGATAAAAAGTCATTTAAATAGTAATTAACTGTTTTATTTCTTTCAACTTGAAAAAACTCCGTGCAAAAGCAAAACAAATTCCCGCTATTTTGAAACGTTTTTTTTCACTAATCACAACCTTAGAATGGACCCGGGAACTTTGTCATACAGCCGAATTGAATGATGTTAAAATATTCATATAATTTATTAATAACTTTAAAATTCATTTATTGTCCGTTATTTTGTTATTTAAGTATTCATTATTTAATAATTGTTTATGTAAACATATTTTAATTAATGTATAAAGTCAATTTAACAATAATTAAGTACTTAAATAAAATAGAATGGCTGTCGGCCATTAGATAATAAACCGGTGAACTTTTTTTTTATTTTAATTTCCGCCATTTGCAGTGCGAAAAAGAACATTGTGAAACGTTTCATAATGAAATGTCAAAGTTGCGATCACACATATTATAGCGATCAATAGCGATATAAATATTATCGTTAGTAGGGCGTTTTCAGAAAAAAATGTACCCGTTTTGCCTTAATTATCCATTCAAAATTTATTAGTCAGTTCTGTGACGGTCCATACAACGTGTATGGTTAACTGCGTCACAAAACTGTCAATTAAAAGTGGGACTCTTTTTTTTATTGCTTAAATCGATAGTGCTTGTGATTCTGAGTAGAAATAACCCAAAATTTGTTAGGTTTTTTAAAAAAGTACAGGGTACACTTTTTCTGAAAATGCCTAGTAATTAGGGCCTAAGCACACGGCGTATTTTTAACGCGCCGTCGACGCGCGTTTGTAGCCATAGAAACGCTCGTCGACGGCGCGTTATTTAAAAATCGCCGTGTGCTAGGGGCCTTAAGGCTGTTCTGTAAACGCGCGCTCCTAAAACGCGCGTTCCACAAATAGTAAGGGAGCCCAAGGGGCTAAAAGGCGATTTACTCGAGCGTCTTGGGACCTATTAGATTTTGAAGATTAGATGGTAGAAAGAAAAAACGTTATTTGATGTAGGTATATCCTTTCAAAAAGAAGCATCTACGGGTTTACAAAAATGCAAAATAAAAAACAGTCATACGGAAATACTCCAGCGCGTCAGATATTGATATTATACAACTCGCACGTGTCTGTTTCGTTCAAGGGATTGAACTGAAAGGAGGATGGGCAGATTTGTATGGACTCTGGCCTAGAGACCAATAACGACAAGCCATATATATGATTGGAAAGGTATTTTTAATATTTTACAACTTTTTGTATGGCGGGAAATCTCGAAACACGTGTAAAAAAGGTATGGCAAGATAAACATATGAAAACGCATAAAAAACACAATTATGACACAAAATTATCAACTGTTACAAAACCTTCATAATCTGTTAAGCGATACAGGAATATAGTATCGAAAAAACCTACATAATAGTTTTAACTGAAACTACTTTTTAACCTCCGACACAAAAAGAGGGGCGTTATAAGTTTGACCGCTATGTGTGTGTCTGTCTGTGGCATCATAACTCTTAAGCGGGTGGACCGATTTGGATGAGGTTTTTTTTATTTCAAAGCAGGTTTCTTGGCGATGGTTCTTAGCTATGTTTCATCAAAATTGGTCCAGCCTTTTCGAAATTATCAGCGCTTTTGTAAGTTGCGGAAGGGATCTTAGCCGCATTTACTTTATTTTCAAACATAAAATGTGACCCTTGGTTGCGTTGGGGGTTTTTAAAATTTTTAATTTATAGTTATATATGCTACGATAACTTTATTTCACACAAAGATTGGGGACTACATGCCATATTAAAAGTTTTAGAACTTAGAGAATAAGCTATTCAGTGACATATCGCTTTTCCTTATTGGTCATATTATTATAGGCCTGCCCAACCTGTATCCGGAAGACGCAGTGTAAGTAGGCCTCTAACAAGATGGAGCGACGACCTGGTTAAAGTTGTGGGATCGCGTTAGACGTGGATGGCATGGGATCGATCTGTTCGGCGAGCCTCGGGGGAGGCCTAAGTTCAGCAGTGGACATCTTTCGGCTGAAATGACGATGACGATGATTGATGATGAACCTCCTTTATTATGGTTTCTGTTGGGTGCGATTAAAACACGGTCTGTAATCGAATCTACCCAGAATGTATGACAATAATGTACGAACCTTTGTGGCAATAACATGGGGGTTTGAATTATCAAGTCGTGCATTATAATGGTTTATTTAGGGTCGACAAATAATGTTCTATTTTAACTGCACCCGTTTCTGTTGGTAACGCAATGCAAGGTACAAATAAAAGCAGACCATTTAAAAAACCACTTTAATTAAATTCATATTGTGACAATATTACAATTAATATTTGTATATTTATTTAGCGTTAGTAAGACTTTGCCGCGCACACCTAACACCGAGGTTACGTGAGCGCTAAAACCACTTATTAGGACAGAATTATAGAATAGATTTGACATCGATTAGCGGCATTAGTGCTCCAGATATTGGTGTTTGGTGCATATATGGCCCTAGTAAATCAGACGATGATCTTTGGAAGGTAGGCTGATGTTTATCAAAAACTTCGACCCGGCATTTTAATAACATTAATATTAAAGAGCGCTTCCAAAAATCGCCATCTAATTCTATTCACAAACATGGATACTGGTCATTTTTGAGCCTTTAGTCAAAAATAATTTAGTATCAAAGTGCTTTAATTACTTTTTAATGTGTCTGTGTTAATTATGAAATCTGTTAAGGCTCCATTAGTTATTTAAACATGCTTGACTCAGTGCCGCTGTAAGCAGTTCCGTAGTTAGGCTAAGTAAGTAGTTAAAAAAAAACTGTTAGCTTTTACAAGTTACAAGTACCTAAGCGTATGGTGTTGTTTATACTTTGTTTTTAGCATTTGAAATAGGGTAAACAAACTTGATAAGCCTTTTTATCGAAAAGGAAAACGCTATTAATAAAATAGTAACTACAAATTATGAAACCAAAATAATGTAAATGACCATAAAGGTAAATACCCCAGTGCCCGACGCGCTGCTCCAATGGCCGACACATTGAATCTTAATTCATAGCAATAAAGGTGACAAACAGGGTGTCGATTATTGGAATTAAAGTGTCGAACGTTTTAGTGTATTTACCTTATGTCCCTTCTAATTGTTACATATTAGTTGTGATTAATTTTTCGAAAGTGTTTTTCAGTAATAAAACACTTCAAGATCGCTTACCTTCTTTCTAACACTAAAAAACGAATTATGTAGTGTCTTAGAGCCGGCACTGGTTCGAAAGCAAGTGTTTAGATGATTGAACATGAAAAATCCAGAAGTAACGCAACATAACATAGCTTACGGAACTATCACATTAAGGGCATACAACAACTACAGTTATCCCAAAAACATACACCAAATTTCTTAAAAATAACACTCTTAACAATGAACAAAACAAGATCACAACAGGAGAACAATATAATTAAAAAAAAAGCGTGGAATTAGATACTTTAGGCCAAGGAGTAGACGCGTTTGTACTTTAAGGGTTAGGTTAGACGTATATCGAATGAAAGGTTCGGAAAATATCCGCCTAAAATATCAAATCACATTAAAGTAACAAACATGATTATACTAAGTCTACAGTCAGCATCAAACATCTTTACATCAGGTTCTTCTGTTTTGAGCTTGGAAATCGCGCTTTGATCCTCGACTTGTTTAAATTTACATCGCTTTCAATTATAGGCTGTACCGACATAGGTACAATAGTTTTTTTAATAATAAAGTCACTAACTAAGACTAAAGAAGCGAAATAAATGGATCTGTTCCTTACGCACAAAGTTTAGTAAACCTGCCAAGTGCAAGTCGGACTCGCGCACGAAGGGTTCCGTACCATTTTATCTATAAAAAAATTCTGTTTACGATTTATGACGTATTAAAAAAAAAACTACTTACTAGATCTCGTTCAAACCAATTTTCGGTGGAAGTTTAGGTACATGGTAATGTACATCATATAGGCAACACCACCACAGTTGAGGTCACGCACACAACCATATCTCATGTAATGACAGCGGGATTTTGACGTTGTGTTGTCGTTAAACGTTTTAAGCGGTTTTAAGCGGTCTTTTTTGCCACGAACTTGCAAAATCTGGAACGAGCTTCCCGCGGGGGTCTTCTCATCGAGTTACGACCTGGGTGCCTTTAAGAGGCGAGTGTACAATTTTCTGCAGGGCCGACAACGCACTGGTATCGCGTAAAGCGCTGCGAGTGTCTATGGACAGTGGTGTTCATTTAACATCAGGTGACCCACTAGTTCGTTTGTCTGGCTTCACTAACATAAAAAAAAAAATTCTCAACTTTACAGGATTTTCATAAAATAAACCCAACCTAACCTAAACCAATCTGTAGATTACACGATTAAAAAAAATCATTTAATCAATAGTTTCTTAGAAAATTTTAGTATGTATTATGACCATTATGTATTTCGTCCATTATTTGTTTTGAACTTTATATATTTTGATACGTACCCGTTACAGGGGGGACACACCTTTTAATTTGGAAGTGTCTCTCGCGCAAACTATTCAGTTAAGAAAAAAATTATATTAGAACCCTCATGATATCATTTTTGAAGACCTATCCATAGATACCCCACACGTATGAGTTTGATGAAAAAAAATTTTCGAGTTTCAACAGCATAGTTCTTATAGTTTCGGAAAAAAGTGGCTGTGACATACGGACGGACAGACAGACAGACATGACGAATCCATAAGGGTTCCGTTTTTTGCCATTTGGCTACGGAACCCTAAAAAGACCAAATGTTAAATCAGAGATCATCGAAAATACTTAAAACCGAGAACCATCTTAGGCATACCGGGCCAGGGCGCTTCGGCACCAACGAACATTGGGCCCCGTTGGAAACTTAGAAAGTATTAAAATTAATGTCATTGACAACAGGAACTAAATCGCCACTATTTTGAAAAAGCTCGTATCTCAAAATCGATAATCTGGCCAAGTAAACTTTACTAAGTATGCATCAAGGTTTAGTTTGGTTTACGTAGGTATTGATTTGATAAACGAGCTTTTTTTCAAAGTAGTGACGACATATTTTCGTGACAAATATATCTGAGTTTCGGGGCCACATCTGTTATTATGGGAATGACAGTACAGTTAAAACCTATAAATGCTTTACTCACATTTGATACTGACTATACTCCTTTATTTAGATCCACATTCTTATACAATTAAAAATAAATATTATGTATGTATTATGCACATCTCCTTTACTTATTTTAAATTTTTATTAATACCAATACACACATTGTTTACATTAAGTACCACTAGATCTTAAAAGGTGTTTGCGGACTTTATAGAAGAGGTTAAATGCGAGAGACAGTATGTTACTGCTATATATTATTTAAATGGCTTTTGTACGTAAATGCTAATACATAACAGGGTTTATAAACTGAGAATAAAGTTTCAATGCGTCGAGGCTACAGAAACTGAACCATGATTATCAACGGTATGCACTCCCAGATCAACAGCGTACTTATGCCATTTTAATTTAGAATTCATTGAATTTCTGGAAGGTCTAAATTTGAATGGTGTTGTTTTGAATTGATATCTTGTTGATTTGAAATTAATGAGAGCATTGGCTTTGAAATTAAAACTCTCCGAAAACGTTAGATGCAACCTTTTTACTCTAGATTCGTGCGTTGTTTTGTTTTGTTCGTTTAAGAATTAGACCACACTCGCAAGCTGTCTCGCTCGGTTTCAAACTTAAAACCACCATCGTCTTTTGATTATAAGAAGCACAGTGCAATAACGACCTAAATGCATGGGCATTATTTGATGCCCAGCATTTGAGACAATTTTGGCGGTTAAAAGGTTAGTAGATGCAGGAAATGTTCATTTAATAAGAGAACTCGTTTATAACGTGCAAGTACATACGTACACACAGTTTAACCAAAGGCAACCATCATCAATGCTAAAGTTCCAGTAATTAAGAATGTTCCTGTGTATTCACATTTTTTTTTAATTTTGTGTGTAAATATGAGAACATTTTAGTAAATCCTGTTGTACAGTTATAACCTTGCTTCGCTGCAATTTTACAAATAGTATTATAATTACATATAACACACACACTGCCTTTGGGTACACTGTAATTCGACACGAAATTAAAAGTATAAAGTCCCTCGACTTACAATAATTGGCTGGCAGACACGTAAATACGTCTATACAATAGTATGTAATCCGCTACATCTTAGTAGCAATCCACAAAAGGAATGTGCTAATTTCAACGACTTTAATTTTCATCTCGTCCAACGTAATATGCCAACACTCAGTCTTTAAATGGATTGTAAAATATATATCGAAAAATTCTGCAAAAGCAACAGTTAGTGAAGTCGATAGAATATATCCATACAATATACAATAACATTTTAATTTATCAACAACACGCCTCCAGGGCATACGCAAAACGAACCGCATATAAACAAAATGGCTGATTTACATTGATATATCGGCTTTATTAAGTTTCAAGCCATTGTTCAATGCTCTAGTCTAGTGCTACAATGAAAAAAAAACGTCGACAACTTTATACTGTAACTTAAAAAATTGACTTTGTTACCTACCTACACTTTAGAAATATTTTTTAAATAAGTACCGTTTTATTTTACGGTGCAGACTTTAAGTAGCAAATTAGACAAGTACGCGTCTCGTTGTGAACGGAAACATGCAAATAGCTAATGAAATGTAAAAATAAAAATTAACAGTGAATATTTGCAGATAAAATTTACTAATTTGAAAGCGTGTTTTAGCTTTCTAAGGGAATTCTCAAAACGGGTGCTAGAATCATTTAATTGTCAACAATTTGTCTAAATTAAAACATTTTATCGCCATATCAATCCGGTCGCGAACACATTGGTAGTAATTATAATATAAAACAAATTGACATACAAATTTTCGGTCATAGGCTCATAGCTTGTTCGTATACGAATTATACAACTTTTCAAACGAATGATATTCCGTTCAAAATACCGAATATGTAAAAACATCACAAAAACCTGTATTGTTAGGTATAATACAGTATTGTGGATATTTGTAGCAAATCGTTCAGAACATTATAACGACGTACTTTCATATTAACTATGCCGTGGATAACGGTGGCTTTGACATAGATTACTCGTAAACAAAAACATACTCTAAGTTGCTCGCGATTCACACAACAGATGACTTATCGAATCGTATACCTTTTATTCAGTGTAAGTTACCTTTTCACTTGAAAATAAAATTATACTGAGCAAAAAAATACAACATTAAACATTTTTCGATTTGAAAACTAGTGCTTAACTTTGTCTTAGTATTATAGCCAGTTTAGTTCTTCCTTTTACGCACACGTCATTAAATAAGTAAGTATAGACTAGAAAATGTATGATGGTAAACAGGCGTTCGGTATAACAAAGTCAGCACTTGTGGCGAAACTTCCCGATGCTCCATTAAAGTCGTGCCTCCAAACTAATAACATTAAATAATAGCAAGATAAATTGTAATCGAATCTATAATAATGACAATAGATATTGAAATGCAACGACAATATTATCACCAATATTACATCTATTAGCATCACGCGATATCCGATTGCAATGAGTCACTTCACATGTGAATGTGAACGCAAATTTCACGCTCCGAATAGCCCCAGACATCGAATAAGAAATTAGCTTACGTCAATTGATGTTTTTAAAACTTCCCGTCTACTAACATCTTTATTGAAGGAGTGAAGCAAATTTTATTTATTAAAGTTTAAGAGCCGGTCTGTTTAAATTAATCGAATACGAAATACATTTTGTACAAAATTGGGACCAACAAGGAGAATGATGACTTCTTTTAATATGATCTGTGAAAAGGATCACAGACCATTAAATAAACCAACTCTTTCTTGGCATGCGCTTTTAAAACTAAATACAATAAGAACCGTTCCTTCATTATCGACTCAAAAATAAGAACAAGATCACTAAAATATCAACATAATCCCATTTAAAAACATGGATAGACACAGAGAAATGTAGCAAGGGATCGATCATTTCGACAATACACATACCGAATTTTCTCACATACCATTCTGATCAAACCACATCTTTTCATGGTGAGTGAGTAGTGACATTATGGTAGGGGAAAGCTAGGACCATGATTCACTTTTAGATATAAGTATCCCGATCAAATGTAGTTCGGTTCAGGAGATCATAGTTTTATTTTGCCATGGTAAGCAACAAGTCTTAGTTGTATACGAGTATTTTCCAGCTAGAGATGTCTTGATGTGCAAAAAGCTTACATTGCAATATTAGTTATTACATAGTAGTAAAAAAAAGTTGGTTGTAACACCTCTTTATGTATAAATATAACGTTTTAATAGGCGATAAGTATTAAACTAAACTAAGGTCATTTTCTAACCAAGGCATTGTACAAAAACGTCATTTTGCTTACGTCATTGTAGGGTCGGTTCCCTAACTTAAGTATGCACTTTTCCATTCTAACTACGTAGAAAAGTGGACACTTATGTTAGGGAACCGACTGTACTACTAAGGCGTTTTGCATACTATGGCAAAATATAAGTCTAGCTAGACTGAACCGAACCCGTTTCATGCCTTAAAAGAAACAGTTTCGTCTGAAAGAAAGGTGATGAGAAAATTCAACAGATACCACGATTCGTTGGTGAACCGCGTTAGATATTGAAACAAACCTAGGTATAGTGGTTCGATTAGTTGTCTTTCTTGTCCATGGAGCTGTTCGAGGACTCTGTGAGGGTGTCTTCGAACTCTGAGTCGTCGTAATTCGTGGGTTCCTCCCCTGGCTTCAGCAGCCTCCCAACAAGGTCGTACTTCTCTGTAAAGAAAGATTAATGTTAATTATAATACAATGCCGTTTTAGTAAAAATGATACTGTGATTCACTGTCATTTGGACTAAAAAGAAAATCATCAATTGAAATGTGAAATACCCATTCCTAAATTGAATCAAAAGTAACAGATGTTTTTAAGGATCATGAAGATGATGATTTTGAAGGGTTCCGGCTCATGATGATGAATGATGATGATGATGAAGAATTGTGATTAAACTCACTTAAGATTTTATTTATTTACTTAGGTACCTCTGATTACACTTTCAGAATGGTTACTTCAAGGATGATTTTTCTTTTAACGCTAACGACAAAGAATCTCTCCATCTATCTAGGATAATTCCAGGATAGATGCCCCAGTGGGATAGATGCCTCGATTTCAATTTCTACTAGTAGCAAGGCTATGAGACCAAAATTCCACTAAATAATAGCAAGCCACCTCCCTGCAAACCTCTGCCAGTGCCAAAGCCAAAACCTTCCGCGGCGAGATCTCGCAGAGCATGAAAATTATATTCGTAAGTATTTGTTTTTGAATAACTTTAGACTAGCTTATAAATTGCGCTTTTAACTAACTCATTTGGTTGCACTGAAGTTAAGGCTGCATGGATTAGTATTATTTTATAGTGATTTTATCATTACTTGATTTTTTATCGAAAAGGGCATCTATCCTCTGCGAAAAGTATAGCTGCCCCGTTTTCGATCGCTATAGATGCCCCTAAGGGCATCTATCCTCAACTTGTTTCAAAGGATTTTTATGTTGCAGAGGGTCGAAATGCCTTGTAAATATGAGAGAAAACAGGGCGTAGTCCCGCATAAAGTCGCCTGGTCTGAAGAAAGCTTGCTAGCAGCCTTCGAGGAAATGAATAAGGGAGAAAAAGGAGTCAATGAGGACCTATCGAATACCGTCTATACACTAAGACGACGTTTTGCCAAAGATGACGAAAAACAATTGACCCTAGCTAGTTAGTTATGTTATGTAGGTACATATTGATTGGTATTTAGTGAAGTTTTTTCTGTATTTGCAAATAGAAGCAAAATCACATTTTATATGGAATTGATTGAGCTTTTATAATTTGTTTCAGTAGAACATCCAGTACTAGGATTCTAAAATGAGAAGAGGCTCGAGGCTCATACTGATCAAACTAGGCGAATTTTCAATGAATATAAAAGACTGATAACTTTTATTTAACTTGTTTAATTTCAAAGGGCATCTATCCTCTGACGCATTTTTGCGACGAGTCGTCTATCCCCCACGGTATGCACCTATCCCATTTATAAGGGGTCAAAAAAAGTACGATTTACACAAAATCCATACGATTTATATTAAAACAAATACAGTCAAATAATAGATTAAGGACCATAGTTATCATACGCATTGGACGCAATGCTATAATTTGTTAAGTTTTTGAATTATAAAGCTATTTCAAAAAGTGGGGCATCTATCCTGGACTTACCCTACCTAACCTAGGCCTGAATCACGAACTTAAGCAAAAACCTAAATTGTCTTTTCTGTGCACCTTCTTTAAGTAAAATTGGGATCAATAGAAATGCACAAAGATGTAAGGCATGACCCGCATGACACGATCATTGCATCTACATAAAATAAGTAGGAAAATTGTATTTGCGTTGGTCTGCGTCTTGGGTGCCGTCGGCACACCGCCCTACTTACATTCTTGCGACACTGCGTCGAAGTACCCGTCTATTTTATAATTTACTTTTGTATACAGGGTGATTGTGGAGAAGTGAACGATATCAACCCTACCTATCCTACACTACTCAGTAAATGTATAAAAATCTTTACCGCCGTATTTACGTGAAATATTCACATTTTTTCAAGGCGAACCATGAGTTTGTGGGGCCCTGGGCTTAATACCTAATTAATCAACTAATTGCGATTTTATTAAAAACTGTCTTATAGATATACTACGTCTTTAATGGCGATTGAGGGCCTTTTATATCCTCAGGGGCAGCAGCCCATCAAGCTCTTATATGTTATAGATCCGCCCCTGACATTTTTGTTTGTTAAATAGCATTACTGTAGTGTTAGTAGCACATATCTCACACGTCGAAAAATATAAGAACAAAAGTACACTAATAATCTCACTAATTACCAATCACGTTTCTAGAGTCTTCTCGTATGTTAGCTAAGTTTTTTTTTCCAACAGTTAGGTATTTTGTAAGACCTCTAGCTCTTTTAGACTGTTAGACTTTTGCCAATTTGCCCAACTAAAGTATACAATGATGCAAGTCTGGTCAATAAATGCAAGGCAGACTTTATTTCATGTATCGAAAAAGTACGTGTGTGACGTTTTATCGCCTTTATCAGTTTGTCTTATCAATAAAAACATAACATTATTATCATGTAGGGAGAGATCTAGTGAAAAAACCAAATTACCTAATACCAAGGATGATATAGACTGGATTGGCAGTCGCCATAGTACGGATCGGCCGCGGTTTTTGTAGTTTGATTATTAAATCTAGATGGCGCTGAAATATAGCCAGAGACTTTGAAGGCAAAACAATAAGACTTCAGATATTTCATATCACTGCAAATGTATTATTATGCAATATTTTTGAAAAATAATACATTTGTAGTAATATGAAACATCTGTAGTCTTATTGTTTTGCCTTCAAAGCCTCTGGCTATATTTCAGCGCCATCTAGATTTAATAATCGAACTACAAAAACCGCGGCCGATCCGTACTATGGCGACTGCCAATCCAGTCTATATCATCCTTGCTAATACCCAATTACACATAGACAACGTCAAAACATCATACACTAGCTATAACTATGTACCTAGTTTGTTTGTTTTCAAATGAATGTGTCTTGAATGATGTTGTTTTTAGGAGATTATTTGTACAATTTTTAATCAAAATGTTAGAAATGAAAAATAGTGTGCGCATTTTTGTTCTTGCTATAGATCGCGACGGGATAAAGGATAGAACCTTTTCTTTCTGGGAAGAGACAGTTTAAGGTCCTAACAGCAGGGCTGGGCAAAATACATGCTTTGCTTTAATTAAAATACAAATTACAAAATACTATCTCGCATGTATTTAAAATACGAAATACAAAATACTTTTAAGTCGAGTATTTGAAATATAAAATACAAAATACAGTATTTCAGGTATTTTTATTTAAAATACAAAATACAAATTACAAAATACTAAGTAGAATTAAAACGAATCCAACCCGGCATGGGCAAGCAGAGTAAAAGAAAATTACTCTCTTTAAACATGAAACTACCGTGAGGTCGTGAGACTCACTCATAGTGAAACAATACAGATTATGGTCCGAGAGCTGGCACCAATTTTTGGGTAGGTGTTTGAGGCAAGCTGAAAACTTGTCACATACTTCTCCTATTATACCCCAACACAAAACTGCAGACCTGGCTGGTGAGTAGCGGGGCTAAATGAAACCATGACTTTTAATTTTTTTTTTGGTTCCAAAAATATATTTAGGCAATATGCAATTTATATATGTTGTAGTTTAATGTTTAAAGAATAAAAAAATAATAAGCCAGATGATTTAGTCGGGGCTTTAATATTGCCAGGCGCGTGCAAACATATTTTTCGAAAAAATATAAAAAATGTATTTGATGCAACTTGAAATTTTAATAGAGTATATTATTTATAACTATAAAATAAGATTCTCAAAAAGACAGGTCATTTCGGTGGGACTTTCTACCTGCCAGGTGATTTAACAAATATTCTCACTCGCACGGATATATCATTTGTTAGATCACCTGGCAGGAAGAAAGTCCCACCAAAATGACCTGTCTTTTTGAGAATCTTATTTTTTAGTTATAAATAATACCCTATTAAAATTTCAAGTTGCCTCAAATAAATTTTTTATATTTTTTTGAAAAATCAAAATATGTTTGCACGCGCCAGGCAATATTAAAGCCCCGACTAAATCGTCTGGCTTATTTTTTTTTTATTCTTTAAACATTAAACTAAAACATATAAAAATTGCATATTGCCTCAAATATATTTTTGGAACCAAAAAAAATTAAAATTAAAAATTCATAGGTTCATTTAGTCCCGATACTCACCAGCCAGGTCTGTAGTCTTGTGTTGGGGTATAATAGGAGAAGTATGTGACAAGTTTTCAGCTTGCCTCAAACACCTACCCAAAAATTGGTGCCAGCTCTCCTACTATTACTCACGTTTCAAAATGAGTCGAGTTTATAGTGAAAATAAACGGATCACTCACGTCTCAAAACGAGTTTAACTCGACATGTTTCGGGCTAATCCGTAGCCCTTCCTCTCGGAGTCGCACGTCACGGCGGCTGCCACAGTGCAGTTTCATGTTTAAAGTCGAGTTTAACTCGACAATTTCGGGCTAATCCGTAACCCTTCCTCTCGGAAGAGCACGCTACGGCTGTGCCAAACGTGCACTCAAGTACGCTACGGCCTGAAATACCTATGTCGACTTAAACTAGTTTTGAGACGTGGGTAATCAGTATTATTTTACTAAAAATTACTCTCATTAAAGGAAACTAGGTACTTTTACTGATTAAAAGCAGAGTTTCCTTTCCTAAACACCAGACTTAAGTGTTATCTGCCTCTCATAGGGGAATGAATAAAGTCATGTCTACACCGGTGCGTTTTCATGTTCAACTTAAGATCGCTAAATGAAATCTAAATGTATTTTGTTAAAATGTATTTTGAAGTCATAAGTATTTGAAATACTAACTACAAAATACCTTAGCGTCAGGTATTTGAAATACGAATTACAAATTACATTTTCAGCGAGTAATTGAAATACAAATACCAAATACGTATTTGTATTTCAATTACGTATTTCAATTACAAGTAATTCAAATACTGCCCAGCCCTGCCTAACAGTAACTTTTAACATAATACTACCTTGAGACTCATTCATAGTGAAAAAATAGGGATAACTCACGTCTATGATTGAGTTTAAAAACATGTCGAGCTAAACTCGATAATATACGACCTAAAAGTAACCTAAAATATGAAGTTCCTTGGGAATAATGATAAGCAAATTTTATGTGAAGTATATTAAACTCGCACGTTACTTTGTATCGTTATTTTACGACGGTCGTTGTTAAATGATTTAGGTTGATGTTAAGTAATGTTGACACCTGTTAACCCCTTCAAGTTACCTACATGTAGGTAATTTATGTATCTGGCGCCGCATATCTAGGTACAAATATAGCATAAACGGATCTAATATGAATATATCTTATCGCGTGCATGCCGTTATCAAATGTTTACAATAATAAGGCTGCTAGCATTTATTTGACGCCCGTAACCGCATTTAAATTACCACAAGCATTTGTTAATACTTATTTTCAGGACCTGCGAATCACATTTGAAAGTGTACGGAAAGAACATGTCTAGTGACCTAAGCAACTTCTTGAGTTATAGCGGTGTGAAAGTTAGTCATCACGAACAATTACTATGGTAACCATTTCTTCGCTCCGCTACGCTCCCGCATTAGCCTTTGAACCTAACCTATCCGAGTCGCTTCCGCTCCGTACCGTCATGCTCGCTCGCTTCGCTCGCTCGCTGAAAATTAAGCAATAGAATTGCACATTTTGCGTCTTGTGCTCATTTTGCAAATTGCACATTTTGCGTCTTGTGCTCATTTTGCAAATTGCACATTTTGCATGTTGGGTACATTGTGCATTTTGTACATTATGCTCCGAAGGGCACTGCTGGACATAGGCCTCCCTTATTGATACCCAATCATTACGATTGGAAGCGGCTCACATCCACCTTGAACCTGCGCGGCCTTCACCAAATCGCCCGTCCATCTCGTTTGTGGACACCCACGCTGCGCTTGCCAGTCTGTGCATGGTCTCCAATCGAGAATTTTACATTTTGCGTGTTATATTATATGTTCTGCCCATTGCCATTTCAGCGAGCTAATCCGTTTGGCTGAATTAATAGTAACCTCTACCTATAGGTATTAACTCTTATGGCTTAAACAAATAACTTTCTAACTATATGATAGATATGATGGGAGCAATGAGACCGCGGAGAATGTAGCTTAAAAACTCTCAAGGTACCGCAATATGAAATGGGAAGAGAAAGTGAAAATGACCGCCATTGTTTTACATTTATTGTTTACTTCGCTTTGTGTGATTCAGACTGTTTTTTTAACTCTATTCAAAAAGTCTCCTCCTCTATTTTTGTCTCTTTGTATTGTATTATACTTAAACAATTGTGATTAAATTTGAAGGTTCTTTTTTTAAAGCGTATGGTATGGTCTTTTGAGCACGAGTTGGCGCCGTATAGGGAAATTTAATTTACATGGTCTGAATACATGATGATGTCGTAGTAGTAAGGGTTATACCTATGGCCTCGCAAGCAGTGGGTCGTGGGTTCGATCTCGGGCTCGCACTTCGTGAGTTTTTCGGAATTACATTTGAAGTTTAACATGCGCTTTACAGTGGAGGAAATGATCGCGAGGAACCAATGTACAGTCGGCCAAAAATATGGTCTACCAGCCAACGGTTGAAGTTAATTTGCACGTCATAATACAGCGAGGTCGATTTTCCCTTGCAATAATATGACGACAGTGACTAATGACTTCACTCAGTTAGAAATGTCGACCTTAGCGACATTAAGATCTCACAGAAACTTGTGTCAAAACTGGTAGACCACTTTCTTGGCCGACCGTACAGTGTGCACGCCTGCGAAGAAACTCAATGCGTCAGTGATACTGCAATACCGCGTAACTAGCTTTTTCCATAAGGCTTAACTTGAAATGAAATAACAGGGAAAATTAGATAAAATAGACCTTATGGGTAAAGCTAGTTACGCGGTATTGAAGTATAAGGTTCCCAAGCGTTTTCTTTCTTTCTGAGAGATCTGTGCCTTGCAGTCGGACGTATACTCATAGGCCGAAATATGATCGGAACACTTGTGTTAATCTAATAGTTATTTTAGTTAAATAATTCATTGCCAGCTGAATACAAAGTATACAAGTAAGAAGTATAAGCTGGGATGATGATGATGATTTTAGCCGAAAGACGTCCCTCTGCTGAACACGGGTTCCCCTAAGGTTCGCCAAACAGACCAATCCTGCGCCATCCGCATCTAACGCGTTCCCGCAACCTTAACCAGGTCGTGGCCATAAGAATACATAAGAACATAGGTAGAAGGGAAACCCTGACTGAGTTCTCGCTTAGCGAGTACTCTATTATCGTGACCTTTGAGTCCGGTCGGAGCGGGAGTTTCCCTTCTACCTATGTTCTTATTTATTCTTATGTCGTGGCTCTATCTTGTTGGAGGCCTACCGACACTGCGTCTTCCGGTCAGTGGACACCATTCGAGGACCTTTTAGCCCCATCGGCCGTCAGGTTTACGAGCGATGCCACTGCTTCTTAAATCCGGCGATTCTTCAATCTATGACGGTGACTTTAGTTCTTGCGCGGATTTCATCATGTCTAATGCAATCCCGCAGAGAAACTCCGAGCATAGCCCACTCCATCGCCCTTTTTGAGTGACTGAGCTTCCTTATGAGGCCCATCATTTCCGTCGGCTTCGACATTATGCTACAGTTATATGAACTACCTGGTTAATCGTGTTTTATTCAAATATCTTTTTAATTTCAAATGCCATAATGGGTAATGGTTATAGTAGTAAAAAACCCGTTAGCTACCGTTAATTAACCAAAATTATGGTTAGCTACCGATAAAATGCAGTTATAAACGGTTAATTATCCGACTGCGACAACGAAAAAGGGTAAATAAGTAATATTTTTTTATTGTGTAGTCAACTCCTAGGTGAAGTGAAAAATCGGTATCCAAAGGATAAAGATTTCATTTTAGATTTTATAAATCATACTAGTTGTTGCCCGCGACTCCGTCTGCGAAGAATAGGGGTATAAAAAATAGCCTACAATCTATTCTCAGACCTACCAAATACAGAGAAAAAAGTTTAATAAAAATTGGTCAAGCTGTTTCGGAGGACTTTGATAACAAACACCGTGACACGAGATTTTTGGGTCATTCTATACTTATTGTTGACCAGTAATTTTTTGTAATGTGTTTCTTCAAATATTTTTTTTACAAAAACTGTAAAGTACTCCGTTTTATCATTAAAAATTTAAATAGGCACATAATTAAGCTTACATTTAAAATTATCATTATTTATAAAAAGTTATCATTATTATCTATAAAGTAGGTAACGCAGTGGATATGCATGCCCCCGCCATTTGTAAGGAAATTGGTGTATTTTTCGCTGAGTTACCAAATTTTGCCACAAAATTTCTTTAAATTTAATGTTTTTTGCTTTTAAAGATTAAATTTAGTTATTTCAGTTTTTATATAAATTAAGGGCCCAATTGCACAACAAATACAAGCTAATAGTATTAGCTATTTAGTATTGAAATGCACTAATACTATTTGCTTGTATTTTGTTATGCAATTGAGCCCAGGGCACAGTTGTATAACTAAATACAACTTATATTACAAGCGGAACTCCCTTTCTAGTTGATATAACTGAAGCGAGAGTTCCGCTTGTAATATAAGTTGTACTTAGTTATGCAACTAAGATGCAAGAACACAATTGCAAGCATCTGTGCGTTAGACAATATGTGCTTGTCTAACACATTTGGAATCACAATATCAACCACCATTTATTTTTTCACAAGGTAGAAAGAAGTGGTGGATCTGATTGCGAGCACAAAAAAAGTTTGAACTGACCTCTGAACTGTGCCTCCCATTCCTTAACCGAATCCATCTGTATAGAGTTCAGATCACTGAGATCATCATATTTGTCATCCGTTGACGTCACCGAGAATGTAGCCAGCCCTCGTGACGCGTCGCGTCCTCCGAATGTGGCGTATGGGCCTCCTGGAAAACATATTATTGTTTAGACCTGGTATTCACATCATGAACAGGTACAAAACTGACACCTGCAGGCTTATTGTCTAACGCTTCTGATGCTTGCCTTCGCAATCACTATTTCTTTCTGTCAAACGGTATAAAAGGATGACAGAAAGAGATGGTGAAAGCGAAGGCAAGCAACAGAAGCGTTAGACAATACGGCCTCTGATTAAGAAGATGAGGGGATGGTGATTTAGTAGTATTTTTCTTCAATGAAATCTAAGATTTTTTAAACCTTTTTCGTTTTTAAAATATCATAGGTTCAAAACATTTCTTAGTTTTGTTAGATTTCATGTTTTAATATTTACAGTTGCATAATAAACAGTCAGAGAAAGTCAGAAGCAAAAAATTATACTAGTAGTCTTTACACTAAACTAAAAAATAAATAAGGATATTTATGTCAAAAACTTTGGACAGATCTGTCCCTGACAGCAGATAGATTAAAATTTGAACTATTCCAGATTCTCTCTCACACATTGAAAAATATCTAAAAAAAAATATCTAATATATCTAATACCTATTGATCTTTCTTGTAGGTATTCCATGACAAATATGAAGAGCAACTACCCACATATTTAATTTTCAAATCTAACATTATTCAATTTAAATTCTGCAAAATTAATCCTACCAAAACAAGGAAAACTAATCAGGTCTAATTATTTATAAAGAAGCATTTGTTGTTAAACAAACTTTTAAGGTCACCAAAACAAGTTCTGCTGATAATAGGAATGATTAACACATGCACGATGCGAGTGAGCGCGCGGCGCGCCGCATGCTAATCTTCTGAATTAATTACAGTGACTCAGGATGTAGTTCTATAAATAAAACAATGCAACGGCCGAAAGGGCCGTATACTCACCGGGCCCGTAGAACCGGCGACCCCGGGTGGCATCAAATATCCATCCGTTTACAGCTACCAGCACACGACCGTCCGGCTGTGTACCGTCGTACTTTCGAAGTTCTTCTATCGTCATGTCTTTACGTATTTTAGGTAACTGAGGCTCTGAAGACTTTTCAGATGGTTTGGCGAACCGTCTTTTCAATAATATGTAGGAACACACAACAATTACCAGAATCGATATTGAATTAATGATAAAATAATATTCCCGCA
Organism: Archips xylosteana; assembly: GCA_947563465.1. Lineage (NCBI taxonomy): Eukaryota > Metazoa > Arthropoda > Insecta > Lepidoptera > Tortricidae > Archips > Archips xylosteana. The sequence goes on from OX387349.1 coordinate 4,975,807, forward strand.
AACCACTAAACACTCCATCCTGATTTTCCGCTTCCGCAGACTTCGATTCCGATGCCGATGACATTTTCAGAGTTTAACAGATTATTTGAAATTTCTTATACACTTGGGTTTCATATAAAATGTATAAATTTTATAAAACCGACCGCCTAAACCGTATGAACGTAAGAATATATTCAGAAAATCATGAAGACACCACTGACGCACACTGACGTCAGCGTCAGCCCAGCCTGTGTTACTTCATACCTTTTTTTCTGGCCATGGGTATGAAGCCCTTCAGCCGATTTCAGAAAATAAATAAATTTACGCAATAATAATAATTATAATTTCTGTGAAAGTTAATTTAATATCTGTACTGTTCAGTGTTTTTTAACTTGCGAAATTATTTATTTGAAATTGTACAAGCCAACGTCTTAAATATAAAGTGAAACAGTGTAAAATGTCAATATGACGTTGACAGGTTCCAAACCAAACATTCAATTAATGAATGTCAAAAGCTGTGATAGATCGTGGGTGTATCTTTTCTCTCTTTTTTACAAACTGAAATTAAGCAAGTAAGAATGAAAGAAAAGAAAAGTTTTGTGTATTGTAGTTCAAATCAAACATTTACTTCCCGACATCGAATAGTGAATTGGTTACAAATTTTCAGCATTTTACATGGGCCATTTTAGAGTGTAGAGCCTTACCGGTAATTTCAGTTACTGATAATCTGACGAATTGCAATGTGCTGATTTGTCACAGTGTTTTAATTTACTTAAAACGATTCTAAAATACAAAATGAAAGAGCAGCGTACGGATTTATGTACAAGATACATAAAAATATTCATTGTGGTGTCTTGCTACTGGTAATTATTAAAAAAAGTGTTGTTCGATTGAAATGCATTCGTTTCTGTTCATAAAAGATAAGGCTATATGAATTGTAAGTGCCAGGCTAAGTGCACAGAAGACAGAACAGCAGCAGCTTGCAGTTATTCGATACTAAAAATCGTAGACTACTAAACAAAACAGCACTATTGTTGAATGATTTTAAATTAGTCCTGCCAAATTTTTAATCTGTAATTTCTATTTCAGGGTAGTATCAATAGTAACTGTGTTTGTAAACAAAGCACTCCTAAGTGGGCAGACAGTGCCTCTAGAAGCCCCGTTGTTCATCACTTGGTTCCAATGCATAGTATCGTTTACAATATGCTCAACGCTGAGCACTACGGGTGGCATTCCTGGAGTTTTTCAATTTCCTAAAGGGACACCATGGCATTTTGATGTTGTTAAAAAGGTACTATTGTTTTAATATCAATATGAATCACATAGGTTTTGTGCTTCCCCAATGCCCTAATAGCTAGTACCTAATACAGAAGAATTAAATGCTGAGTGCTGCGGTTGCAAAGATACAGTATCTTCTATTACTAATATAATAAAACAGCAAACTTTATGTGTATGTAGAGGGTAATTTTTGGAACTAGAGTTAGAGTGTTGTTGCCCAATCTCATATCTCTAAAAATACCTCAAAATGTCCATGTGTTTATTGACGTTTTTAACCCCCAACACAAAAAGGGGTGTTATAAGTTTGACTGCTGTGTGTGTCTGTCTGTCTGTGGCATCATAGCTCTTAAACGCGTGAACCAATTAGGATGTGTTTTTTTTTATTTGAAAGCAGGTTTCTTGGCAATGGACATGTTTCATCAAAATGGGTCAGGCATTTACTTTATTTTCAAACATTATTATGTGCAACCAAATTGTGTTGGGGGTTTTTAAAATTTTTAGTTTATAGTTATATGTATTAAACACATGTTAGGTTAAACTAGTTTATCTCATATGGACCCATTTATTTAAGAACTAGCCTTCCGTCCGCAGCTACGCCCGCGATAAATTAATTTTCCCGTAGGAAAAGGTATTTTCCCCGCAGTAAAAAGTAGCCTATGTCACTCAGTGATAATGTATCTTTCTAACGGCAAAAGAATTTTTGAAATCGGTCCAGTAGTTTCGGAGCCTATTCAATGCAAACAAACAAACAATCAAATCTTTCCTCTTTTTAATATTAGTAGAGACAACAAGAAAAATAATTATAACTATTTACAAACATATTATCCTAAACTTAAAGAATTCTCATGAGGCTGACATAATCATATCTGGTGTACTTATGCCTTGTTAAAATATAAAAAAAATCTATAAGAATATTAAAAAAAAATTAGAAAACATGATGTATAGGAATCCCCAAGGCATATTTCCAAAGTTGCTAGCACACAAATCCTCTTTGAATAACTAAGCTAAAATCCATTGTGTGAGGAAACTACATGAATGAAAAAATACCTAAAGTACTTGCAAGAGACTGGTTGCCATACCTAAACAGTTTATTATTCAATTGATTAGCATCATGTCCGTGTGAACCGATGCTAATGGTGTAAAATTGTTAACTGTACATTATATTATTGACCTACTTAATAACTGAAAGCCACACCTTGCTATTCTAATTCCCTTGTTAGTTGGCTTTAAATTGCAAATATGGTATTTGAGAGACATTCAATTGTAGCCTTCTAGTCTAGGCGTAACTGTGGCGTAACTAATAGTTTTAACACAATAACAAGAAACAAAATTGATTAAGTTCACATTTACCAAAATTTTCATTTAATACTTATAAATTAAAAAACTTAAAAACCCCCAACCCAATTAGGTCATACATATGTTTGAAAATAAAGTAAATACCCATTATGCGTCTAAGATCCCTTCCATAGCTAACAAAAGAGCTGATAACTTTGAAACAGCTGAACCAATTTTGATGAAACATGTCTAAAAAACATTGCCAAGAAACCTGCTTTCAAATAAAAAAAAACCGCATCCAAATTGGTTCACCTTTTTAAGAGCTATGATGCCACAAACAGACTCACAGACACACACACACACATACACACACGCACACGCAGCAGTGAAACTTATAACACCCCCTTTTAACCGAGTGAATGTGAGAATGTGGAATCATAAATTTACAATCATAAATAACAGGCACATTAGTAGAAGCCATTTAACTGATAAGTTCACTAACACTATTTCCCCTTTGATAAGGAAATAAGGCTAATGGCTAATTACAAAATGTACAAACATGCTTTATCTTATGCCATTGACTTTATACTGAAATTGAAAGACCTTGAAACATTAGTTCCATTTAGTTGTATTATTATGTAACATATTTTATATAAATGGTTCTCAGTTCCTTTAATTTAATTAAAAAAAAAAATGTTAAAAAAGGCGTTGGTATCCGGGGCGTGATGATGCCGTGTTCCATGCAAACAGGCAAGCAAATAAAACAATCAATTAGTTACTTTATTTCCACATAGGTAAGAACTAACTCAAAAGTGCAACCTCCAACTCCTTATGTACCTCTACACTAATATAATAAAGCTGAAGAGTTTGTTTGTTTGTTTGTTTGTTTGAACGCGCTAATCTCAGGAACTACTGCTCCGATTTGAAAAATTCTTTCAGTGTTAGGTAGCCCATTTATCGAGGAAGGCTATAGGCTATATATAATCACGCTAACACCAATAGGAGCGGAGCGGAGCGGAAGAATGTTTCAAAATCGGGGGTTTTTTCTAATCTCAGGAACTACTGCTCCGATTTGAAAAATTTTTTTAGTGTTAGATAGCCCAGTTAGATAGGGCGGGTTGGGGGCGGGTTGGGAGCGGGTTGGGGGCGGGTTTTGGGCGGGTTGAGAGCGGGTTGGGGGCGGGTTGAGAGCGAGTTGGGGGCGGGTTAGGAGCGGGTTGGGGGCGGGGTGAGAGCGAGTTGGGGGCGGGTTGAGAGCGAGTTGGGGACGGGTTGGGAGCGGGTTGGGGGCGGGTTGGGAGCGGGTTGGGGGCGGATTGGGAGCGTGGTTTATTATGAAGTTTCACTTCTTCCGGAAGGAACTAAGGACAGCCATAATTGATGAAAAAGCAAATTGGATAAAAAAATAAGCTGCCCAAATTACTAATTCCACGCGGACGGAGTCGCGGGCAAAAGCTAGTAGTATTATAATTGCGAAAGTCTGTTACAAGTACACACTTAACCGTTGAACCAATTTAAATGAACTTTGTTATGGAGATAGGTTGAGATGCTAGGAAGGATATAGCATGGATTTTATCCCAGAAAGTTGTATAGGTCTCGCGGGATAGCGATAAATGAATTCATCGCAGATGGAGTTGCGTGCAACAGCTAGTAAAGAATAAGTGCAAGAATTATCATTCACTGTGTATTTTACACCACTGTCAGACATCAGAGTTCTTGACCTTATCAGCTAAAAAATATAAAAATGATGTTAAAGCACTATTTTATCTATGTTGCAGGTCATTCCCTTATCAATAATGTTTACATTGATGATAGCCACCAACAACTTGTGCCTCAAATATGTAGGCGTGTCCTTCTACTATATCGGCAGATCATTAACAACGGTATTCAATGTGGTATTCAGTTGGATCCTACTGGGACAGGCCACTTCATCAAGATGTATTATGTGCTGCGCATTTATCATCTTTGGATTCTACTTGGGAGTTGATCAAGAGAGTTTATTAGGTATGCTTTTTTCAGTTTTTATGGAGTAACAATTATTTAAATTATTATTGATTATTGAATGCCGTCTCATACGGATAAAAGACGCATCCGACATTTTTTCCGAAACTAAGTTACATTATACAGAGTGGTAGGTACTGGTATATTTAGATCGGTTTGTAGGTATAGGCAAGTCATAAGCACAGAATATATAATAAAGTCAAAGTCCAAAGTCAAAATTCTTTATTCAATTTAGGCATCAATTGATGCTCCTATGAACGTCGAAAAATCTACCACCGGTTCGGAAAAAAACCCTGTTGAGAAGAAACCGGCAAAAAACTCAACAAGGTATATTTTTTTCAATCAGATCTACATTGTTATTAAATGACATACATCTAAAGTATTTAATACAATTAAATTTTTTAACACAGTAGATACGCTATTTGAGACTAGGGATCGCCAATGCGGATCGGAATTATTTCCAAACATCCCTGTCCATGATATAGTCATTAATTTTATAGTATTAACGTACAGAATGGACACGCTCCGCCCCGCACCGATTCGAGTTACCCCACCCCTCAAGGCGCAGATTGCCGGACCCCGCCGGAATCCAGAAGAGTGCGCGCGCGATGTATGTAGGCGTACGCGTGTACAGACGTCGTCGTGCTTATGTAGATTCAAGAAAGCGTATTTGTACGTCGTGTCCGCCGCGTGCTATAAAGCATACAAAGATCTGATCTTAGGAACCAGTCATTGATTTCGGTAACAAGAAAACTGCGTTCATAAATTAAAAAAAAAACTTTTTTAAATTTAAATTTTCATATAAGGTTTTTTGCTGATTGTACTTTTGTTAACTGTATTTTGATAGATACATCCTATCTACATTATGTACACTATATTTAAAGTCAATCCAACCACGAAAACTGTGTTGATTTTGACTTTCTTGAGTTAGTTACCGACAGACGGGTTCAAACAGGGACTGGAATGTAAATGTTTTTCTTCAATATGACCGGGTTAGATTCCCAAACCAAGTGATATTTATTTGAAATTTAGGAATGCAGTTTTTCTTGTGTCTAAAATCTATGACAAGGTTCCGGTAGAACAGATCTTTATATTTTTTTATAGCTACAGACTTGACCATATATATACCGATGAATATGTATATACCACTCTGTATATCAGATACGCCTTTTTTTACTGATTCCGTCGAATATGCATGTTCATAAATCAATTTCTCAATTTCGCAAAAATGTCAGGTGCGTTTTTTTTCGTATGACGGCAGAATACGAGATTTTATTTTTTAAAAGGGCCTATACATGTGTCCTAAATTTAGTACAAACAAACAAATAAACTTTCCATGTTCATAACTGCCTAGATATTTAATTTGAATTATTTACATAATTTTTATAGTAGCGAACGAATCTGATTGCGTTTCCGCTGTGCGATAAAGGCGAATGCGATAAATTGATAAAACCTAACAAAATCACAACTTTATAATCTTAATTTGATGTTATTTTCAGGGTCGTTTTCTTTGACCGGTACGATATACGGAGTCGTTGGGTCGCTCATGTTGTCTCTATATTCTATCTACACCAAGAAGGTTTTGCCACATGTCAATCAAGAAGTATGGTTGCTCTCCTACTACAATAATGCTTACTCGATAATCTTATTTCTGCCGCTGATGGTATTGAATGGAGAGGTGCAAGCCTTGCGAAACTATACAAACTTCGACAGCACATATTTTTGGGTACAAATGTTAATAGGTGGCGTGTGTGGATTTGCCATTGGATACGTAACCTCTCTACAAATAAAGGTACCTATATTATTATTTTTGTATTATTAAATCTCACAAAATAAACTTTCACACTATTGACACTAGTTCAAGTAGTCCCAAAGTAAGCAAAGCAAGTGTTATGGGTGCAGGCAATGCTCAAACATACTTAAATAGATAGATACTTACCTAAATACTCTATATGTATTGGACACCCAAGACATGAGAACAAAAATTCGTATTTTTCATACTTAATTCTAACCTCAATTTTAATCTATATTTATTTATGTTTCTCAGGTGACATCACCTTTAACACACAACATATCGGGTACCGCCAAGGCTTGTGCTCAGACGGTCATGGCCACCCAATGGTACAGCGAAACCAAAAATACCCTCTGGTGGACTTCCAATATCATAGTACTAGGCAGTAGTGCGTTGTACGCACGGTTCAAGCAAATGGAGATGGAAGAACATAGCAAAAAACCAGTCCCAGAAGACGAGAAGAGTCTAGTATGATAACAAAAGACAATCTGCGTATGAGTGTCACAAATTGTTTGTTTGATTATTTATGTAGTTTATTCAATTCTAGGTTGGATGTAAGAGTAGATATGTCTGCGTGACTGCTGCGGGAGTTGATAAAAGAAACAGAGGCGTAGCTACCGCCGCATCAGCGGTATCAATGATTGGTATCCCCCCCTACACCCCCAACCTGTGTAAGCAAAAATTCGCCTCAATTAAGAAAAGGGCCCCTACATATTTTGCTACAGGGCCAGTCTAAGCCAAGCTACGCCACTGAAAAGAATCCTGCTTCTAAAATGACCACGAGCGAGCAGGTTTTTGCGCTGTGATGAAGATCAGTTTAATAATAAATTTATAATGTACAAAAAGATAATAATTTTACTATACTTCGATCATTTAGAGAAATTAATTTATAATTTAGCTCGTAAATTCATCGTCTCTTATGTTCGTTTACACTTACAGACTAAAAAAATCTCGTACCTAAAGTCATAAAGTTTCGACGGAAGCCGCAATGACTGACTGACATTTGAGATAAATTTCCAACGTGCTATTGTTATTTGAAAATGACACTAAAGAACTAGTTGATCAAATGTGCCACACCAGTAACATGGCAATTACTAAAACACTATTGGCTGACAAGTTTAACTTAGGCGCATCTTATTTTGAATCAACAGTTTGTCTTAGTAATTTTGATAGATATTTTATAATATCCTTGTATTTTCTTTTATAATATATATTATGTGATTCATTTGGATCTGTGATGTGATCGTATAGCTCTAAGCCGTAATTTTTACTCCAATCCTTTGTAAATAGAGTGTTATTAAACGATACCCATTCTGTGTACCGGAACCGTCGTGTTCTTATGCTGTATCCCATTATTTTAATGTCTTTAAGTCGCGGTTTATCTGATTTCGCATTTGGATATGAACTAGGTCTTGGATATTGACTGATCGCAACGCTATCTCCAAAAGCGTCGTTTACAAATGTTGGCTTCATAAGTTCCACCAGACTTTTTCCTTCGAAGCAAAGGGGTGTCATGTCACTGTTGCCTTTGCATTTGGGGATATTTTGACTCAGTCCCAATATCTCTGCTAGAGTGGGGAAAACATCGATTAATTCTACAGGTTCGTGTACGATATTTGGCTGGTAGCCTGGTATGCTGACAATCAGGGGCACTTTCAACGCAACCTCAAAGTTACTGTACTTAGCCCATAGACCGTTTTCTCCGAGAGACCAACCTGGAAATAAAAGATAAAACCTTATATTCAAAACATTTACGCGTTTATTTATATATACTTAAAACATACAAGTAGTTTGGAATGAAGACAATCTTGACCGTTTTGCTTGGCTGAATGGTTTGCGGGTAGGGATAAGGGTAACGCCACCAGAGTTGAGGCCACGCACACAACCACATCTCGTGTAATGACAGCGGGATTTTGACGTTGTGTTGGCGTTTAACGGCAACACAACGTCAAAATCCCGCTGTCATTACATGAGATGTGGTTGTGTGCGTGGCCTCAACTCTGGTGGCGTTACCTATATGATAATGATTTACAGATCAGGAATAAAAACCTAAGACTACAACTGACCATGATCACTCGTCAACACAACGACAGTTTTCCTCAAGTCGACATGCTTCATTAGTAGTCCAATCAAATCATCTACATATAATGCTGCTGCGTGGTAGCTTTGTTTTATCCTTAAAGTCCACTCGTGGGGCATTGTGCCGAAAGGGAATGATATGTTGAGGCGAGCTATGTCGTCCCTGTGTCTCACGTCTGTCCACGGATGCCAAGCTACAGTCGGCATGCCAAACGGCTTGTAGGGAAACTTGGGCGGAAATATTTTGTCAATTGGGACTTGAACTGAAAACAAGTACTTGGTATAGCTTTTAACCTAAGTACCTTCCCATTTTTTTAACTTTTCTAAAAGTAGGATTATCTTTACTATCCTCGCCACACTCTTGCATGATTTGGAAAGGGTTCGCAAGGCAAAGTTTGATACGTGCGCAAGTGCGTAGGCATGGCAATGGTAGGTAGTTTTACCGTTATTCACACACAACTCGACCCGCGCCACGATTTCAGGGCGTGAATCGCCATTAACGGGTGGGAAGCGTTTTAACCGCCGTGTCCCGTGTGCTACTAAAATACGCGTGGGTGGTTGTGTTCGATGAATTGTTATTGGTTTCAGTTCAAGGACATTGATAAATGATAAAAGTTTATTGTACAGTCAGCAACAAAAATATGAATACACCCAAAGTACCATAAGTAATGATAATGGAATTATTATTCGTAGTTGTGAATCATGCGCGAGTGTGGAGAGGCTAAAATATGCAGTACCTATATAAATAGTATAAACTTCCCAGGTGAATTTTTCGCTTCGAGCCATTACATTAAATTTGAACCTTAATACCTACTATGACGATACCGTTTGTTTTGAAAGATAAGGGCTCGAAGCGAAAAATTCACCTGGGAAGATTTGTATACTATACTTGCAGTTTTCACGTCAAGTCAGAAATCAGAATATTACTTACCTAAATATCTCTCTGGAAATTTCAAAGGAATGTGCGGCTTATAAAGTCCAACAGCAAGCAAGAATGGCTTACTTTTATTTCTAGCTTCCTTTAATATCCTGATAGCATGTTCTAGAGATTGCAGGTCAGGTAGCGAATGCCCTGGCTGCTTCCTGACTTTAACTGGGCAAACGAGATTCCTTTGCATTCTATTAGTAACCGGATCAAAACACACAGGATCATCTTTATATTTTTCAGTTGGAGGGTGATACGGGAACCGTGACCAACTATACGGAAAGTCATCTGTGTAGTTAGAACTTTCGCCTGGGTGAAAAACTTTGCCTACAGAATAAGTGTCGTAACCATTTTCTTTTAAGTATTGAGGTAATGACGTAAAATTGCCTACCGTATTTCGCCAGTAAGAATAAAAATCGTATAAACGAAGTGAGTCGGGTCGTCGACCAGTTAACATTGAGTTTCTACTTGGAGCGCAAAGCGCTTGCTGTAATTGGAAAATAAAATCAAATTAAAAGTTTAATTTGCATCAATTCGCTCTCAACCAAATAAATCAACCATAGGAAATTAATAAACCTTACCTGAGCAAAAGCGTTTACAAAGTTTACGCCATTTGCCGCCAACATTTTTATATTTCGTAGTTTTAGACTTTTGTCCTCCAGATGTCGCAAATCATCCACAATGATAATCAGTACATTGTCTTTTAGATTATGAATGTTTCTATTTTCCAAAGCCTGCAAGTTATTCATGAATTGATATATTATAATTACAATAATTAGACCTTTTGATACAATCATTGCCCTAAAATTCTCAACACATCAATTACTATAATGAAATAGGAACAAAAGCGTAGGACCGTAACAAATAGTAGTGTTGCTGACGTGAAAAAAAACATTGCATCGAATTTACGAACTTACGAAGTAAACCTTTAACGTCGAGGAAAATAATTGAAAATTGATTAAGAATAAAATTAAGTTCAATAATAAATGCAAATGTGTAAACTTACTGTCCTATTAGAAAAATAATTCATCAGTATTTTTCTTTGTTCACTTTCTTTTTCGGTATGGCGACATTTGGATAATGACAACAGGATAGCCACATATATCTTGCTGTAGTTAGAAAGAGATAATATTACTTCACTACGCCATTTACGAATTGAACACGAAACACACACTTTCCCAATATCTCTATTCTATTCTCAGTCAGCTAGTCAATCACGCACACTACGAAACGAATCAAGCTCGGGGTATTGTCATTCACATCTGTTTTCATAAAATTGTTGTTATAGTTTGTGTATAAACGTAATTTATTCTCAATTTATTTATTGATGATTGTTAGAATTAATTTAAAACCGTTGTTTGACTGATTGTGTGATCAAGTTATGTTTGTTTGGGTCCTTATTTATTTTTTATTCGTGTGACGTCATTGTTTTCAACTGCCAGTATAAACGACGCAATAACTTATTATTTCGAAAATGGAATTAAAATGAGGACTATTTTTGTAAACAAGGTAAGTTTTAGATAAGACGTAGGTGTATTTACGTACGATATCGTTGGGTGGGGTGTTAATCGTGGTTTAGGGTCATCTAAGGGTGGTGCACTTGCATTGATTTCCTTTGTCCTCGACGGCCGATATCAGAGCTGCTCTACTAACTATACGATTTTGCTAGTTATATTTGTGGTAGGCAGCTGATCGGAGCAACAGAGTTTCATACTTGCTTTGGATGAAATAAATATTCATAAGGTGCGTATGTTGACATTGTTTTGTTTTTGTAAATTATGTAATGTTCTACACAATGATTCACGCAAAGTGAACTTTGTTTTCGATTTCCACTATTTTGTTGTTCTGTTGTTAGATTTGCGCAATTTTTCGTTAGTGAAAACTTAACTATACCATATTATTCAGCAAGCTGTCAAGTAGATTTGTAAGTTAAAATATATATAATAATATGTTTATTTAAAATCAAACGAGCATAATATTAATTTTAGTAATTTTACTTATATCATCACCATTGCAGAACAACTTTTTAATTTGTAAGTACTGCAGGTAAAAATGTTATAATTGGTTCTTATCTCAGTAGTCAACAAGGTCATTCAACCTTGAATTTTATTTATCTTCTCCACTCCACTGCCACCCACATGCCCTCATAGCAATTATTGTGTTGTTAATTAATAATTAGAAAAAAAAACAGCCTTAAACTTTGGTATAAATTTAATTTTAAAGTATTATACTAATATGAAATATCTATGCTAAGCTGTACTAATAAAAATATTTTAATATCTGTATACCCATATAAAGAATAAATTGAATGATTGACATTCAATATACAGCCTAAACCACTGAAGCTAGGGACTTGAAATTTAGTAGACATGGCAGGCACGCTTTTATAAGGATAAGAATGAATCCATTTTTTATAATAATAATAATAACTTATTCAGAATCAAGACATCAAATGGTCCAATGTTGTTTATACTTCCATGGGGGCAAAGCTGTAAGCACAAGCTAGTAATACTATTTATATACTTCAATAATTAGTAATCATAATCAGCATATTCTAATGTTCACTAATTAGTAACCTAAGCATAATTCAAGACTGAAAATACCCTTCAGATTCTACTTGCATCCTTATATACATATACATAACATTCCTTTCACCTTGGATAAGGGAAACTCTTTTGTTTTCATATCCCTTCACTATTTTTTAGTCTTAACATAAAACATTCACTTATTTTGAAGACCCAATAATAGCCTGGTGGTTAGAGAAACTACAAAGCTTGAAGTTCAGGGTTGATCCTGGTTAGGGTAGATATGTACTAAAAATATAATTGTTTGTTCATAAGTCTTGGATATTTAATGCATATTTAATTATGTATCTATCCATTTAACAATGTTTATTTGCTACTTTCCAAAAATATGCCAATATCCAAAGACAGGGAAAATGAAAAGAATTAGAGGAAGTCCATATTGGAAGACAATCTGACGCGTCAGCAGATTGAGGCTATAACAAATCTAATATATAAAAATCACATGTCACGGTGTTTGTTATCAAAGTCCTCCGAAACGGCTTGACCAATTTTTATTAAACTTTTTACTCCGTATTTGGTAGGTCTGAGAATAGGTGGTAGACTATTTTTTATACCCCTCTTCATCGCAGACGTAATCGCGGGCGACAGATAGTAAATAAATGAATTTGATTTGGTACCAATAACACACATGCTTAATTTGGGACTAGGTCAATTGGTGTGGATTTTGCTGTGATATTTATTTATTTTATTACATACCTATAGTTTTTTGTTTAAATCACATACATAAATTTAACATTAGTATTTATCAGAAGAGTCAATTGACTGAGGCATTGCTTAAGTCATCTCTACTTACTAGATCCCCGATACAGACAGTGGACTTTCAGATAGTAGTCTTATCACCTATACTGCTCATTCACCATGCAGCTGCTGCTGCATCTGCATGGAAATCTTCTGGCCTGTCTGACCTGATGATCTCAGCCCATAAGCTCGGTGAAGAAATTCACATAATGTCTACATCTAATTATCTTCTCCCTCCTTTGCTATCTTTTTGCTTCATAAGTTCACCCACTTTCTAAGGAGTTTCATTTTATATTCCCAGCATTGTATTTGGCAAAAAGAAACTAAACCTATCAATATAATTATAGCAAGTGTCTTTGTCAAGGTTAAATTCACTAAATTTCACTGCCAATTAAACATTTAACCCTTTCAACGCCACGCCTCGACAAAACGTTAACCTGCTTTGAATCTTACGTCATTGTGTCAAGATCACTTTGACACTGTACTTTGTGACACCTATATGGGTCGTTGGCGTTGAAAGGGTTAAAACACTATGTATTTTAGTCCAGTCAACACATGTAATATTCACACTTGCTTAGGTTACATTCAAAACTGTGGGTACCCTTCACATTCTACCCTCATCCTAACATAAGTACAGGTGAAATTTGAAACGTGATACAAAATTAGTGTTTCAAGTAGAGATGCGCCGAGTACAACTTTTACCGAGTAACCGAGTACCGAGTATACTCGGTTCAAAGTTTCTCAAACCGGGTACTCGGCCGAGTTACTCGTTTCAGTTTTGGGGCGCGAAAATAGGTTTAGACAGGTTCGCACGGCGCTACCAGCCGCCGCGAGCGAACGCGCGAACGTCGCAGGAATCCCCGCCTTCTCCTCCGCAAATTAGAATCGTATTTGGTCCGCACAGCTTAAATATTTGAAAAACATTGTTGTTTGTGCATAGAAATAGATGATTGTATACAGTGACTGTTGAAAAAATGAGTATGTATACGCAAAAGATCGCAAATTTGGATGTTATACGAGCCTGTTTTATTTTAATACACATGATTCCTCTTAAATAATAATTTTATTTAGACCGAGTATACTTGTCATTGGAACCGAGTTATTCAGCCGAGTAAGAGTATCAAAAAACTGCCGAGTACACCGAGTACCGAGTAGTAAACGAGTACTCAGCCCATGTCTAGTTTCAAGCTTAGTTAATGCTGGATAACACAATGCATTTACTCAATTGTTGAAATTGGTCTGATAAAATTTTGGATTTTCAGACTTAATTGTAGTTAAACTATGAACTAAATGTAGGGACACCTCAAATTTAACAATAGTTAAGACGCTGTCAACACCAACGTCGGCGCACACTGTCTATTTGTATCGGAGTAAACGAGATGCCGCTATTACTGGGCAGCCGGGTATATTGAAATTTATCGGGCAAATATTTAATTAAAAAAAAACTGTGGATTATTTGTGAAATATGACTCGTTAGCGGTTTAGGTATGAATATGTTGACTTCATGTTTTTAATTGCAGACGAATACGCCAAAAAAATAAAGACATAGAACCGTTTAATAATGATTTTAAGACCTATCTTTGCAATTATTTTCTATCGAGCCGATTTCGTCCAATTATGTTTCGAGTCCGTCCACGGTCTTTGAAATATGATGAATATTAACATATAATTTTTTTGATGTGCTAGAACAAGCAGTTTTTCTTAAAAAACTGTTTAAATGACATCAATTTTAGGTGTTGTCAGCCTCTTAAGAGATGATGCTGCAAGGCAGACATCACCCTAGATGACGCAGCAAGGCAGACATCACCATAACACATGACCCTATTATAGACTTTGTTCCCTAGACTAGTATCTTTCCTATAGACATGTATTTTCGTAGAACTCATTAAGAAGTAATCTCTTTTGAATGTAAATAACCAAATATATAGAAATTTTATATAATTCCTTATCTTAAGGAAAGTAAATAGTTACTGTCTGAACCAATTAGTAATAAGTGATTGTGTACTTTTCCCATGTCAATAGAAGACATGCTGTTTGTATAAGAACGGACGATTGCGATCTAGACAGTTCAGTTAGAGAGTTTGTCCCGACATCTCAAGGCAGATACTTACACTAGCTCCAAATCGCTTGTGCTCTAACCTTGATAATAAATAGTAAACAAATAAAATTAAAATAAATAAGTTCACACCAATCTGCCGTTGACTTCATACTACAAGATGACGCCCAGAAAAAGTCCCGCCGTACAAGATAACATAACTCAATACTAATTCTAACAACTGGGTAGGTAAATGCATTATGTTGTCCAGCATTAAGTAAGCTAGAAACACTAATTTTGTATCACGTTCAAAATTTCATCCTGTATATACACTCGGCGTCACGGAAATCGCACACCTACGGATTTTGCTGTCAAGCGCATATAACTCTTATCTTTATAACTTTTATTGCTTTTTTTACCGATTTTGCATTGTTATTAAATGGAGGATTAGATGTATTATGAACGACCGCTTTAGCCTAGTTGGTAGTGACCCTGCCTACGAAGCAAGAGGTCCTGGGTTCAAATCCCAGTAAGGGCATCTATTTGTGTGATGAGCACGAATATTTGTTCCTGAGTTATGGATGTTTTCTACATATGTATTTAAGTATGTATTTATCTATATAAGTATGTTTATCGTCGTCTAGTACCCATAGTACAAGCTTTGCTTAGTTTGGGACTAGGTCGATTTGTGTAAGATTGTCCCCTAATATTTATTATTATTATTTATTAATATAGTGGCATTATTGCATCACAAATAGTAACCTCGCGCTCACACTCATTGGGAGACGGCCGCTAGGATTGGTCTGGCTGTTTACAGGAAGAATTGATATTTATGGAACAAGTTTGAGACTATAAGAAAAATTTAAATCATATTTCTAACAGATTTAAAGCGTCTGGCAAAAGTTACAGCTGGTGGGAGAGGTCTGGCAGTATTGAATACTAATTTCGAACAATACTCTCTAAAAGATACATAAAAATCAGCCATGAGAATTTAAGAAAAGTGAGTAGTGCTTTCACATACCTTTAGCACCTGGTACCTGCAGATTGGCTGTCAGCCCAAGCCAAGGTAGCAGGTATGCCTACGGTTGAAGAACACTATATTATCCCGTATATTTTACTCATGAGAAAATAAGTAACGTCTGGCAGCTATGGGATCTTGGACTATAATTTTTCAAAGTAACGTTTAGTGAGTTTGACGTCATTATTTCATAATCCGAATAGGGTACTTTGCAAAATTCGTGCATCTATGTTAATGCTACCCTCAACATAGATCTCTTCATTTCCTTTCTCTTGCGACGACGTCAGTTACAACACGACGTAAATGTGTTATTTCATGTGTGTACTATTAAAAAAAAACTAATGCATTAGAAGAAAGTGTTGAAGTTTAAAGTTTAACATTTTTTGGCGAGAACGATCGTGACGTGATCCTACTACTCATTACTACTACTGCTACAATACTGAAAACCTGTACAATGAGAGTTTGATATGGAATTTGTGGATTGCATCGATGTTGTTGAGGAAGCAACGGAGTCCACATGTGTAATTGTGTAGGTGGCCTGCCTTAATTTAAATTATAAATTTTCTTACCTATCTGCCCTGTATTTCATATTGAAAGTCAGCAAATAAAATAAATATAAATCACCAGTAACTTAATTAAATTGCAGATCTTTTCAAGCCTTTTTCGTTTTGTAACTCCTACAGTGTAAAGAAATAATGTGTAATTTTAGATTTTTAATTGGTGATCAGGAGTTGTCAAATATTTATTGAATTCAATATGAGGTCTCACACAATTACCTCACTGTGTAATAATTAAACTTTAATTAATTACTTGGAATTAATAACATTGTTGACAAAACCAATAAACCATGCCCTGGATACATGGTACACTAATGTAAAAAAAAAAAAGTTTTAGAAAAGTTGGTACCTGGTCACCAATCGTCGTGAATGTTTCAAGTTGTAGGCACAACGTTATTGTTGTTTTAAGCGGGTACTTATATTGGCTGTTTATATAGTCTGCTATATTTCACAGGAGCCCTCAGCACGCAATGTCGGCGGAGTCGCCGCGGCACGCGCGGACGGGCGGGCCGCTGATCGTGCCGTCGCAGCCGCCCAGCGACCGCGGGCTCATCGACGCTGTCTCCGGGTTCATAAACGACGTCACTCTGTCGGCGTCCTCGGCCCTCGACCCTAAGGACGTCATACAGTGGGCTCGGTGAGTGTTTTATCTAATGTGGCCAACCGTCCCGCTATACGCGGGGTGTTCCGTTTCTGGAGCCCTAGCCTAGGCTAGCTAGAGTATGCGTCCCGTAAAAGGTCCGCGCGTGACTCCGATTTTCCCGTCATCAGGCTGGACAATTATAAGCACCGAAATTAACGTTCATTTGAATGTGTGCGCTCATTCGCTCGCTCGGCACTATCCTGTCCATCCTTTTTCCTGAACTATATTAAAGTAGATTTCAATGTTTGCGTCATAAAACTTATGCTAATGTGCAATAATAGTTAATCTGTTTTAATCTTTCATGCCTTTTAATATGTTGTTGGCCAATATACCTAACCACGTAAGGCTGGGTGAAGGAATCCCGCATTTTATAGCGAAGTCTCGCAATTTGACAATATCGTACAAAGGAAGTAGTTGGAAGTAGCTTTGTCAAAATTATTATTTAATAAAACTTTCTTTAAACTGTCTTTATTTCTACTGATATTGGTATTATAACAAAAATGTCTCATGCCCTCATTTTGGTTTTAAAAGAGGAACAAAAAGCGCAGTTTCCGATGTTATTTCTTTGTC
This sequence comes from Archips xylosteana, assembly GCA_947563465.1. NCBI lineage: Eukaryota > Metazoa > Arthropoda > Insecta > Lepidoptera > Tortricidae > Archips > Archips xylosteana. The sequence goes on from OX387349.1 coordinate 4,993,282, forward strand.
GCGGATTGCGGATGTTTATACTGTGATTCATGAGGCATACGTGTATAATGAATTGATGAATCCTTCAGTTAAGCTTTGTTATCTTGGTTTATTATGTACATATCGCAACTAACAATAGTTTTGCATCTATAGATTTGCTAGAAACGTTACCATTTACATAAGTAAGGCACTGGTCCCACCGCCGGCGACGAGCGATAAACGAGTAGAACTAGAAACTAGAAACGATTGGGCGAGCGGCGAGAAGCGAGTGTGTAGTTCCTATAGTTTTGTCGCTCGGCTATAAGCGAGTGTCATAGTCATAGTCGTTTATTGCAACCATAGTGTTGTACAGTTCTTAATAACTAAGCAGGTACATTTAGTTTCATATGGGCCCTGGTCGGGCATGCCAGTGTTTGAGAGCGACGGGCGATTGTACGGTAGAATGATCGCTCTGATCGCCAAGCGTTAATCGCCGAGTACCGCTGAGCGAGTTTTATCTTTGACAGTTTTTATTGCTGCGATCAACTATGCGATCAACAACTTCTTTTTCTTAGCTATGATTGCGGCTATTCTCGCCAGGGAGACCGGGCTAAAAACCAGCGCTAAAAATTATTTCCAGCATAATGCTGAGTCCAGTAGCAATTACCAAGTAGCTTTAAGATTTAAAGTTTCGTTTCTCCTACTTTTTCAAATCATCATCAACTGAAAGACGTCCACTGCTGAACATAGGCCTCCCCCGAGGTTTGCCAAACAGACTGGTTAATTGATTGATTCTGAACAGATCCATGCAAAAATGTCTAAAATCTAAGAAAAAATATAGTTGTGCCCTATTTCTGAAAAACCCAACCTACACAGCGTCTTCTGGTCCTGGAAACCTTTTGGGCCCATCGGCCATCAGTTCTACGAGCGATGCCCCCTGCCCACTGCCACTTGAGTCTGGCGATCCTTCGATTTTTTTAAATGTATGACGGCAATTTGTTTTATAATCCATGTCCCAGGTTCGAGACAGCGGACATAAACGAGCCTCGGGCCGAGGGCGAAGGTGACGGTGACATTTCCCCCCTCCTGTTGATCCTGGGCTATGGCTCGGGCGTGCAGGTGTGGCTCGTGCCTCCCAGCGGGGAGGCGCAGGAGGTTCTGTCGTGGCGACAAGGCACAGGTGCGTGGAACTGAGGGTTTCTTACTAATGGTCGGCAAAAGGAGCGTGTTTGGTGGCATACAATTTTTAGTCATATTTTTTTTCCGTCGAAATCGTAAATTTTTCAGAAATTTTTAAGTTGTCATCCTGTAGAACTATAGGTTAGGTTAGGTTTGTTTTACAAGATAATCATTTATTGCTTAAACTGTGTACAATATTGGTGTTATAAATAAATTCAGTTCCAACAGTTGCCCTTTTCGGACGTACAAATCATACAATATGTCTTACAATTAATAATACCTACAATTAGTGCTGTACAGAAAAGTATTCGCCAAGATTATAAAAACACTCATGTAATAGCCATATAATAATTCTGTACAGTCAATGGATTCAGAATAAAAAAGTTATGAATACATTATGACAAACATTATCATTATGACCTTCATTACTAAATACAACCCGATATGGACCCGTCGAAAAACATATGTGATACATAACAACAATTTATGACTTATTTAGGAGTCGAAATGGTTTGTTTCCAATCTAAGGATGTCATTAAAGCATATTGTAAAATCGTTAGAAAGTCTTAACTATAAAAAACAGGGATAGGTTTTTAAATGACGAGCTCACTACACATTTTTCCCAAACTGATTCATTTGGCAAATGTTTCATTTCCCAACTGATTATTTTTTCTGAAACTGTAAACTTTTCAGGATTCTTATAAAACAAACCTAACCGAACCTATACAGTAGTCCTGAAATATATCCTGAATAGTTTACAGTTTCAGAAAAAATAAACATTTGGGAAATGAAACATTTGCCAAATGAATCAGTTTGGGAAAAATAATTTGCCAAACGGAAGTACTTACACCGATTTTCTGCGATATAAAGTAGGTTATAAACTATCTGTGTGCCAAATTTCATCAGAATCCGTCAAACCGTTTTAACGAGAAAGAGTATTAAAACATCCACACATCCATCCATACAAACTTTCACCTTTTATAAGATTAGTAAGATAAACAAGAAAAATTGCATGGATGTATAGTTGTTCTTTCACGCTAAAACGGGTTTGACGGCTTCTGATGAAATTCGGCACAAAGACATTACAGGATACTTTTATCCCGGAAAATTGCGTAGTTCCTGCGGGATAGCGATAAACGAGTTCTTCGCAGACGGAGTCGCGGGTAAAATAAACAGCCAACGAAAATAAGTTTGACGAACTACACGTCGACTTGAGAACCTCCTCCTTTTGTTTTCGTCGGTTGAAAACGAAAGGTGTTGTGAATTATGATTTTGTTAATTTTCATTAACAAAATCATAATTCTATGCCAACGGGAAGTACCCTGTAGGTTTTGATTCCACTGTTATCACATACCAGGCGCTTGTAACTTTTGATAGCGTACATTCCTTGCGGTTACAAGACATAATCCTATGTATTTAATGTTAATTTCGACTTTATACCTTCACACCGTCCCGAGTAAAAGCTCCTTGACAGATAGAGAGATTGACAACGAAGTGATTGTACTTACAGGTCGATTCACAAGAGTTGCCACGAATGGAATGAACGAAAGCAATGTCACTTTGACATTTTTATAGGAAAACTAGCTTTTGCCCGCGGCTTCGCTCGCGTGTACCAAGAGTATTCCAAAGAACCAAGATATCAAGCAAGCAAGCATACAGGCAAGCAAGCAAGCATGCAAGCATGCCAGCAAGCATGCAAGCAAGATGCAAGCAAGCCTTATAATCGGTCCACAATTGACCGAGAAATCGGTGAACATACCTCCTCCTTTTTTTGAAGTCGGTTAAAGAGCCATTTGCGGCCTACTCACAGTATAAACTTATGAATTTTGAAATTTTAGCTTTCTACAACCAGTAAAACGCAAAATCCCGTTTTTTCCCGTTCCCGTAAGAATTTCGGGAAATGCTTTCTTAATGCTCCCCTACACTCCCCAAGGAACCCACTTGCCAAATTTCAGCTTTCTATGACCAGTAAAACGAAAAATCCCGTTTTTCCTGTTCCCGTGGGAATTTTGGAAAGTCCTCTCTCAATGCTCCTCTACACTGTTCAAACAACCTACATGTTGAATTTCAACTTTCTACGACCAGTAAAACGAAAAATCCCGTGTTTTCCTTATCCCGTGGGAATTTCCGAAAATCCTTAAAATAGTTTTATACTATTATAATTATCTACTTCTATGTCAAACTTGAAGAGTCTAGAAATTATAGTTCATAGGATCCCGTTGAACTGAATATATAAATCCCGTTTTTTCCTTATCCCGTGGGAATTTTGAAAAATCCTGAAATTAATGTTTTTACTAATATAATACCTACTTGTGTATCAAATTTGAAGAGTCTAGTTATTATAGTTACTGATATAGGGTCACTCGGAATCGAATTTATAAATCCCGTTTTTTCCCGTTCCCGTAGGAATTCCCAAAAATCCTTCCTTAGTGGATGCCTACATTGTATAAGGTATCTATGTGCAAAATTTCATGTCTCTAGATCCAGTGGTTTGGGCTGTGCGTTGATATATCAACAGTCATTTAGTTTATTTAGACATTTCAACCCCATCGCACCCCATCCAGGGAGATGGTATTTTACGTCCGCCACGTCGGATTTTAAAACCGTTGTTGTTTTCATAACCAGCGACCCGATAAACCATAGAAACAACACCCATGTTGATTTTCAGACTTTGTTACCCCTTTCCCCCCTTTTAGGGGTTGAATTCTCAAAAAACCTGAAACACGTGTTTACTCTTTTACCATCAGGAGTACTTCTGTGAAGTTTCGAATAAAATAGTCGAACTAATCTTGTTTCCCCATACAAACTTTGGACCCCCTTTTCACCCCCTTAGGGAGTGAATTTTGAAAAATCCTTTCTTAGTGCACCCCTAGACCTTATAAGGAACCTACGTGCCAAATTTTGAATCTCTAGGCCCAGTGGTTTGGGCTGTGCGTTGATATGTCAGTCAGTCAGTCAGTCAGTCAGTCAGTCAGTTTCTTCTTTTATATATATAGATGACTGATGCATGACATTTTCATATTTGTGTGAAGTGTATTTAAATGGGTAACACATAGATAATTTCATTCACTCATTCGATCCATTCGCGCCAACTCTTGTGAATCGACATGTAGAAGGTTTCCTTTGTAACCCGAAAAAATTACGTATCGCATGCTTAATAAGAAACTGAGTCAGTTGGAATTATTCTCATTTCAAAACTAGACCTTATTTTTTCAACATAAAGTTTATTTTTGTATTTTTATGTTTATGCAGTGAGGGTGCTCCGTATACTGCCCACTCCGCAGCACGGCGACTGCTTCGCGTCGAAAAGGCCCCTCATAGCGTTGTGTGACTCCGCGAGCCCGGGACCCCCGTTTTGCTCGCTCAGCTTCATTTCCATCAGGGGAGGGGAACAGGTGAGATCCAAATCATATTTAGTTACCACCATTTCAGCCAAAAAAGCCGCTGTGGCCTAGTGGTTCGAGCTATGGCCTCTCAAGCAGAGGGTTGTGGGTTTGAGCCCGGGCTGGCATCTCTTGAGTTTTTCGGAATTTAGCTGCGAAGTCACATTTGAAATTACCATGAGCCTTACGATGAAGGAAAACATCGTGAGGAATCCTGCAGGCATCTGAAAAGAAATTCAAGTGTGTTTGAAATTTCCAATCTGCACTGGGCTCTGTGAGTAGGCCTGTGTCCTACAGTGGAACGTATATATAGGCTGGGATGATGATGATGATGATTTCAGTCGAAAGACGTCCCTTTGTTGAACACAGGCCTCCCCCAAGCTTCGCCAAACAGAACGGTCCTGCGCCATTCGCATCCAACGGGTTTCCACAACCTTAACCAGGTCATCGCTCGATCTTGTTGGCGGCCTACCTACCCTGCGTCTTTCGGTCCGTGGACGCTATTCTAGAACATTTTTCGCAGGCTACCAAAATACAGGCTCAGCCTAGTTTGGAGTCTGATAGATGTACCGAATTTTATGTAACAAGTGTTTTTTTGGTAAATAAACTATTTTTTTTTTTTGGCCCCATCGGACGTCAGTTCTACGAGCGATGTGCCCTGCCTATTAACACTTGAGTCAGGCGATAGTTAGTTATACATGTGGTTTAAACTGGTCTGTCTGAATCAGAGGCAAGTGAGAGTCCAGACATGTACCTTATACATTATACCAAAAACTTATGCTGTGTAAAAAAAACCAAAATATTTATTTTGTAAATGCCTAGGCCGCAAAAGGCTCTTATTCTTTTGTCTTATTTTATACTAATAGCGCTTCTATAAATGCCATCATTGCCAAAAACATCAAACCATTTTGATTTTTTTTATTTACCTACCTAATAATACTCGATATCGATAAAGTTTCGAACACTAGATAGATTGCGGCAGTCTTTTGTTTGGACCATTTGGAGCCACTTTTACCCCCTAATACATTTACAAGATCTAGTAGACGTTAAAATAAAACGGTTTTGTTTCCTCTGCCTACTTACAAATTGTACTATGCTGATCTGTTGGTCTGAGGTCAATGCAGCGTTTAAGGTCACTAACAGGATGATATCTTAACACGCGAAATCTACATCAAACATGTACTAAACACAATTCTATGAACGGCTATTAACGGCGTAGATTGTAAAAAAACATCCTGGATGTAATTGCTAACGTTTCTACTTTAATTTTAAAATGGTAGTAATAGAAAATCGCTACAAGATTGGAATTGGCTTTTTAACCCCCCCCCCCCCCCCCCCCCCCCGACACAAAAAGAGGGGTGTTATAAGTTTGACCGCTATGTGTGTGTGTCTGTCTGTCTGTGGCATCGTAACTCTTAATCTTAAACGGGTGCACCGATTTGGATGCGGTTTTTTTAATAGAAAGCAGGTCTCTTGGCGATGATTCTTAGACATGTTTCATCAATATCGGTTCAGGCGTTTCAAAGTTATCAGCTCTTTTGTTAGCTGCGGAAGGGATCTTAGACGCATAACGGGCATTGACTTAATGTTCAAACATACGAGTGACATAATTGCGTTGGGGGTTTTTTAAAATTTTTAATTTATAGTTATTTGAAGTTTTGCAATGCGGTCGAAGTGCTACACGCCGAGTTTGAGAACGTTCTAAGTAAAGTCAAAGTCTGAATATTTTTATTTATAGCTAAACCGTTTAACTGAATCTGCACTCAGTTAAACGGTTTAGCTATAATTTAGGCTTTAACAAGCACATGAAAGTCGAAGAATCTACTCGTTAGGAAAGATCCCCGTTGAGAAGAATCCGGTAAAAAACTCAAGGTATAGGGTGAACTACCCAGTAGTCAGCCAGGCACCGTTAGTCGGCCGTATATGAGTGCGAGGAGTATGAAAGAGATCTCTCGTGCTCTTCCTACTCGTGCGAAAGATTGACAGAGGCCGACTAAAGGTTGAGCACGCCAAAACTTGGGCACACTAAAATTAATATCATGGAAAAGATTTAATAAATAATCAAAAGACGTTTACGTTAAATATAAGTCAATTTAATGTATTTTAAATGACAATTACGTTTAGTCATGATATCTTGACGAGTTAGCCATTGATCGTACTTTTCCTCGAACACGACTCATGAGGGACTGCACTTTCACGTCGGGATACCTCTTGGTCGCCCAAGTCCACATTTTTTTAGCTCAGGCACGGATTTCACCTCTCCGCCTCTCTTTTTAAGAAGTCCTTTCATTATACTCCAATACTCCTCGATGAGCCGGAGTTCTGGACAGTTTGGCGGATTGCTGTCTTTCGGTACCACGGCTACCCCGTTTGATTCGTATCTCTCCGTCACGGGTTTAGCGTAATGGCTTCTGGCCAGATCTGGCCAAAACAACGGTTGAGAGTCGTGTTTCTTAATAAATGGGAGTAACCGCTTTTGTAACCGCTTTTGTAAGCACTCTTTCAATAGACGCTGCCGTTTACTAGTATTGTTTCGGTAGTTATAAACGAGCTACTTCTTTTCCCGCAACTACAAATTGCCTGCCAAAGAAGGTATTTTTTTGGAAACTTGGATCGTTTTTTGTTTTACAATCCTCAGGAGCGTCTGTGCGGTTTTTGCTGGTATAAAACTCTTGTCCAGGAATTTGTTTGAAATCGGCTTTAATGTAAGTTTCGTCGCCCATCACACCGCAGTCAAATTTCGTTAAAAAAAATCAAAGTTTTCTTGATCGTGTTTTTGGTGCTAAATTCTGTCTCGCATTCCGATCTGGTGCCGTCTGTGCTTTCAAACTTCTTAAACCTGCTCTACGTTTTACTTTTTGTACATAGCTTTGGGACATATTTACTTTTTTAGTCACATCGCGAGATGATAACTTACAATTTGAGACAAATATCTTTAAGATGCGTTCCTCTTTTTTTTATCCTTTAAAGTTTAAACCCTGCAGCCCGCCACTTCCTGGATTTCTTTCTATAGTTAAGCGTTCCCGAAACCTCTTCAAAACGGAACATACAGTGGATTATGGACATTTTAACCTTTTTGCGACATCCCTGTAGCTTAGCATTGGGTTTTGGGTGTGTTCGAGCAAAATAAGTTCGCGTTGTTGGAGTTGCTGGCTCGACATCTTGATAGATATAAACCTTTTATAAAAATAACTATCTTATATAGTTTTATTTTTTACGATTAAAATGGCATTATACGGTTTGCACTTAAAAAAAACAATCACCAGACGTTTAACCGATTTTAAATAATATATTTTTAACTGCGATTAATTTTACCTCCGAAAACGTAAGGGCGTTGTCATAAGCACAATCTTCAAAAATCTAAACAATGCGAGTGGAGTTTAATATTTTAAAAATTTCCCCAACAGGTAAAGAGCATCAAATTCAAGAATCCAATCTTGGACGTGCTCGCCAACAAACGTTCAGTGGTCGTAGCCTTCTCAGAAAGGTTTGCAGTGTTCGACGCTGGCACATTGGAGGACAGGATAGCCATAACAACTTGCTACCCTTGCCCGTGCCCACTTGGGGGGAGCCAGCCCGTCAATCCGTTAGCTTTGGGAGACCGATGGCTGGCCTATGCTGATAAGAAACTGCACCCCGCTAAGAGAAGCAGTGGAGGTTGCGAAGGTTGGTGTTATTTTATTTAAAACTTTATTCTTAACTAGCGGATGCGCTGCATACTAAATTTAATGGAAATCTATGGAGCCGTTTCCAAGATTCTGATTATGATTATAGCTCGTTTAAAGATTTAGGTATTAGATGATATTATTAAGGATGGTGTCATCTACGGTCAGGGCTGGGCAGTATTTGAATTACTTGTATTTGAAATACGTAATTGAAATACAAATACGTATTTGGTATTTGTATTTCAATTACTCGCTGAAAATGTAATTTGTATTTCGTATTTCAAATACCTGACGCTAAGGTATTTTGTAGTTAGTATTTCAAATACTTATGACTTCAAAATACATTTTAACAAAATACATGAAAACGCACCGGTGTAGACATGACTTTCTTCATTCCCCTATGAGAGGCAGATAACACTTTTAAGTCTGGTGTTTAGGAAAGAAAACTCTGCCTTTAATCAGTAAAAGTACCTAGTTTCCTTTCATGAGAGTAATTTTTAGTAAAATAATACGGATTACCCACGTCTCAGAACTACTTTAAGTCGACATAGGTATTTCAGGCCGTAGCGTACTTGAGTGCACGTTTGGCACAGCCGTAGCGTGTTCTTCCGAGAGGAAGGGTTACGGATTAGCTGGAAACTGTCGAGTTAAACTCGACTCGTTTTGAAACGTGAGTAATAGTAGGAGAGCTGGCACCAATTTTTGGGTAGGTGTTTGAGGCAAGCTGAAAACTTGTCACATACTTCTCCTATTATACCCCAACACGAAACTGCAGACCTGGCTGGTGAGTAGCGGGGCTAAATGAACCTATGAATTTTTAATTTTTATTTTTTTTTTTGGTGCCAAAAATATATGTTGTAGTTTAATGTTTAAAGAATAAAAAAAAAATAAGCCAGACGATTTAGTCGGGGCTTTTATATTGCCAGGCGCGTGCAAACATATTTTTCAAAAAAATATAAAAAATTATTTGAGGCAACTTAAAATTTTAATAGGGTATTATTTATAACTAAAAAATAAGTTTCTCAAAAAGACAGGTATTTTTGGTGGGACTTTCTACCTGCCAGGTGATCTAACAAATGATGTATCCGTGCGAGTGAGTGTATTTGTTAGATCACCTGGTAGGTAGAAAGTCCCACCAAAATGACCTGTCTTTTTGAGAATCTTATTTTTTAGTTATAAACAGGGGTCGGACAAAAAGTGCGGATGACGTAAAAATGACGTAATCTTGCACACAGGATGATGTTTGTAATTAAACTTCCGTGTGACATGTAGTAACGAAGTAGTATTAATGAAGTAACAAAATAATCGTAAATAAATATACGATTGCCCGATATTTTTTCGTATAGAAAAGGCATTTTTGAAAACTTTTGACAAATAGCGTAGTCTTAGGTTTGATTCGGATGGTATGGTAACTGTTTTTGCATATTCACCATCATTGCATTTTTTAATGAAATTGCGGAAGTTTTCATTTTGTAGTTGCACCCAAGGTATGTAGCAGCAATGCTATCATAAAATTTGTAAGGCTCAAATTAAATTCACTATGCCCTTTTTTTCTACGTTTCCGACATGTTTGGCTGTCTCCAAATGTCTTTTAATATTGCTTACCTTCGTTGGTATATCTTGATTACAGCAAGAGCAGTATACGTGTTTGTCACGTACCTCCATAAACGGAAAATTGCCACAATATTCGAGTAAAGATGACATTTTACAGCGTTTTTTTATACATTAGTAAATATAAATTTTAGCTAAATATCATCGTGAAGATACAATAGCTAAACAATAACGAAGTCAAATTATTGTTCATCTGATTGACAATGTGTCAGTCAAAAACTTACTTACTCATTTCAAGTTACGATATCGTTTAATAAAGAGGTTGATAAATGATACCTGAGTGATAATTGTTTATGAAAATCAAAAATACTATTTAAAATCATCCTATAAGTGGTTTGACTCACTTTTCCGCATCCGCATCCGCACTTTTTGTCCGACCCCTGATTATAAATAATACACTATTAAAATTTCATTTTGCCTCAAATACATTTTCTATATTTTTATGAAAAATATGTTTGCACGCGCCTGGCAATATTAAAGCCCCGACTAAATCGTCTGGCTTATTATTTTTTTTATTCTTTAAACATTAAACTACAACATATAAAAATTGCATATAAATATGCCTCAAATATATTTTTGGAAACAAAAAAACACAAAAATTAAAAATTTATAGGTTCATTTAGCCCCGCTAATCACCAGCCAGGTCTGCAGTTTCGTGTTGAGGTATAATAGGAGAAGTATTTGACAAGTTTTCAGCTCGCCTCAAACACCTACTCAAAAATTGGTGCCAGCTCTCAGTCTATACTCACTCGCACCGATACATCATTTGTTAGATCACCTGGCAGGTAGAAAGTCCCACCAAAATGACCTGTCTTTTTGAGAATCTTATTTTTTAGTTATAAATAATACTCTATTAAAATTTCAAGTTGCCTCAAATACATTTTTAATATTTTTTTGAAAAATATGGTTGCACGCGCCTGGCAATATTAAAGCCCCGACTAAATCATCTGGCTTATTATTTTTTTTATTCTTTAAACATTAAACTACAACATATATAAATTGCATATTGCCTCAAATATATTTTAGGAACCAAAAAAAAATAATTAAAAATTCAAGGTTTCATTTAGCCCCGCTACTCACCAGCCAGGTCTGCATTTTCGTGTTGGGGCATAATAGGAGAAGTATGTGACAAGTTTTCAGATTGCCTCAAACACCTACCCGAAAATTGGTGCCAGCTCTCGGACCATAATCTGTATTGTTTCACTATGAGTGAGTCTCACGACCTCACGGTAGTTTCATGTTTAAAGAGAGTAATATTCTTTTACTCTGCTTGCCCATGCCGGGTTGGATTCGTTTTAATTTTACTTAGTATTTTGTAATTTGTATTTTGTATTTTAAATAAAAATACCTAAAATACTGTATTTTGTATTTTATATTTCAAATACCCGACTTAAAAGTATTTTGTATTTCGTATTTTAAATACATGCGAGTTAGTATTTTGTAATTTGTATTTTAATTAAAGCAAAGCATGTATTTTGCCCAGCCCTGTCTACGGTATACGTTTAGGTCTTACTGTCTTTTTTTCTTAAATTAAAGTATTTACCTAACTTAATAAATCTGGATATGTCTAAAGTCGTGAATACAATTTCACCTTCTTTGTTTAAGTATTTCGACGTACCTACATCGTTAAAATTACCTATATTACCTATAGTATTGTTCACGCCTCACACACTGCATTATAGATACGTATATGCATGGCTAGTGTTTTTAATTAAACTGTATGTGATTTACTATTGTATTTTTCTTGTATGTACAACGAATTGACCGATCAAGTGAAGTGTAATAAGATTTTTCTAGTAGTTTTCTGTTATTCTAACTACAAGTTTCACTGTAACTATATTTATTGCAAAAATATATTTTACGAATATAAAATAACGTGACATAAAAAAAAATAACTACTAACTAACGTCATGAGTCATGATCATGATCACGGCTAGTTAGTCAGGACCAGTCAGTCGTGCTCATGATGATGGTAGCAGTGGCGTAGCGTAGTGGGGGCGGCAGGGGCAACCCGCCCCGGGCGGCACTTTTTAGGGGGCGGCAAAGTTTAACAATAAATAATAAAAATATTTTGTTTTGAACCATTTTATATTCTTATCGCAACTACAAACACGGACCGATTGAAAGGAGCACGGAATTTTTCATTACCTACTTATTTTGTGGCGAAGTCGGGGAATCCATTTTCTTTGAATGATATTTTGTAGCGACTGGCAACATCTATACTTGTGGGAATTCCCCGTTTATGACTAAAAATCAGCGAGCGAGAATAACTTCTCACATATATATTAAGTTTAATATAGTTTATTACACGTATGGTACGTTATTAAGGTATGGGGAAGTAGGTACGTGATGCTTTGACAAAGTTTGACAATTCAAAGAAAGTTTTATTGATGGATCGTCAGTTGTCCATATCACATTGTCTCATATCTTAATTATGTTACGCTTTCCAAATTGTGATTTTTGTGCAAATAAGTACGTGTAGTGGTTGTGAAATTATTCAACAAATTTGTGAAAAATTGAATTTTTCCGCTACGTGTACCTACATTCAACTGTGTGAGTATTAAATATTATATGTACTTAATTGTATGTTGGACTGTCTGATATGTTGTTCAAACTAATTTATTAAAATAAGAGTAATTTTTTAATAAGTGCACAAATTTTAATGTCATTCAGTATCGTTAAAATAACAAATTTCAGAATTTTTCATTATAATATTTATTACTTAATTTTTTGTTTTTCATAGTAACTCGAACAATTATTGGATGAATTACTATATCCAACCAAAATATCAAAATGTAAAAAAATAAATTCTCGAACAGATAATCGTGATCTATCAACGATACTGAATCAAATATCAAAATTTGTGCACTGATTAAAAAATTACCCAAAGCTGATTTCGTACCTTGCTCAAATCATTCGTTAAACCTAGTTTGTTTACACGCTGCCTCAGTTGAGGTGGATTCAGTAATTTCAGTCCATTATACATTAAATTGAAATACCTAAATAAGAGGGTGGCAAAATTTTCTTCCGCCCCGGGCAGCCGACACCCACGCTACGCCACTGGATGGTAGACGCGTCAAAATATCGAAAGCCCTTTATTAAATGTAATTCTGATGTATACCTATGTATAATGTCAACCGAGAAACATTTAAAACTGTTATTTTTGTCATCCACGACTTATTTATACAGGTTGTCCCAAAAGACAACAATAACCTAATAGCGAGGTCAAGTTATACCAGTTCTGGTGAAATAAAGAAACAAATCCGTGTGGTAAGTCACGTGGATTCTTACGTACGTCATTAAGGTTGAGCGATAATAGAGTGACATGACGTATCACTTTTAGGCTGTGTTCAGACCAAACCGACTGTCGGCCGCCGAATGTGAGCGCGCGTTACGCAGTTTATTGTATTTCCATACATATTCATGTTTTCGTTCACACCTAACCGACAATACGCCATTACGCTATGCGTAGTCGCCGACATAAAATACCGTACAAATAACGTTCACACTGGGGCTCCAGTCGACAGTCGGTTTGGACTGAACACAGCCTTAGTATTAGATATTTTCTAAAAAAATGTCTAGTATCGCTTAACTAAGTGACATGGATTTTCTTTCTTATTTTTTCCAGAACTTTAATAACTTGGCTTCTCACCCTGTATCAGGTTATCGTTGGGTTTTAGCACATCCTTTACATGTGGTATTAAAAACTCAAATTCTATAAGTACACGTATGTGCGTATTAATAGTGTAATTTCGAAATTTACCTTTGCGATAAAATTATGTTGCGCAAGGGCATTGTTTTGTAACAGCTTAATAAACCTAAAGATAACGGTATTGTATTTTCTTTGATAAAACGAGAACGATTTTTTTATTGTCCCCGTGCAACAACTAACGTCAGATAAACAAAAAATTTGAGGGAAATCGTGCTTTTTAGACCCTTGCGTGTGGACAATTATTAGGTTCTGATTTTGTACGAGTAAACTTATGTATACAAGATGTCCCAAAATTTACCCTTGTCAATGTTTTTTTTTTTAGGATTTTTTTAATTGTGTACCCTTTTCATGAAAAATAATCCTAATTTTCCATACAACTGTTTTTTTGTCAGTTTTGTGACGAGCCATATAAAGTGTATGAAAAAAACGTCACAAAAGTGAATCAAATATACGGTGACACACACCGGCAGCGCGACACACCGTATTTGATTCAGTGTTATAGAGCGCGCTGGGCACGTTCCGTCGCCGTTGCGCACACGCCCCGCGCTGCGATCTGTAGAGGCCTTAAAACTGGGTCGCTCAGTACTATTTTTTTTAATTTCAAGGCGAAGGTGTGACCAGCTACACAGCCACGGTCCTTCATGCTGCGAAATCACTCAGTAAAGGGCTGCGTGGTCTCGGCGAGAGTGTGGCGCATAGTTTGGCGGGTGGTCGCGCCGCTTCGCAGTCGCCGTCGCCGCCGCACACCGACGCACAGCAGCCTGGAGTCGTCACCATACTTGATATTGAGGTTAGATCTACACTATACCGTTTTCCCATTAGGGCACCCGGGGCCGGTGAGGAAGGCCCCCCGACCTCACGGGGCCCCGAAAGTCAGATATATTTGTTAACACAAAAATTAACTTATTGTAGCGGAAGAGTAGGGTAAAAAGGTTGTGATTCATAGAAATATAGATTGTCTGTGCGAACGTAATTGATTTTGACAAAAAAAAACAATTCATTTACATTCTTATCAAGGAACAACATTTTATGTGAAACCCACCAAGCTTAAGGTATTAGAAAAATCAGTAATCCAAAAAAATACACATCACAGAACCGAAATTAAAGTTAAAATGTTCTCTTTAACGAAATCTTTGCACTTAAGTAACTGACTATTAAATATTCTGTTATTCCTTTACAGGGCAACGAATACGACGACGACCAAGACAGTGAAGACCCTTACGACCCTATCGTGGCTCACTTCCTGGCCCACTCCGAAGCCATCATAGCCCTGAAGTTTGACGCGAGCGGCATGTTACTAGTGACGGCTGACCGCCGCGGCCACGACTTCCACGTGTTCCGCATCAACCCCCACCCGTGCGGCCCGAGCTTGGCCTCAGTTCATCATCTGTACATACTGCATAGAGGCGACACTACGGCCAAAGTGCAGGTTAGTGGGCACAGCCCTGAAGTTTGACGCGAGCGGCAGCTGATTTTGTAAGTCTAGTTCCACGTGTTCCGCATCGACCCCCATTCGCGTGGCCCGAGCTTGGCCTCGGTCCATCATCTGTACATACTCCATAGAGGCGACACTACAGCCAAAGTGCAGGTTAGTGGGCACAGCCCTGAAGTTTGACGCGAGTGACAGCTGATTTTGTAAGTCTAGTTCCACGTGTTCCGCATCGACCCCCATTCGCGTGGCCCGAGCTTGGCTTCGGTCCATCATCTGTACATACTCCATAGAGGCGACACTACAGCCAAAGTGCAGGTTAGTGGGCACAGCCCTGAAGTTTGACGCGAGTGACAGCTGATTTTGTAAGTCTAGTTCCACGTGTTCCGCATCAAGTCCCATTCGCGCAGCCCGAGCTTGGCCTCGGTTTATCATCTATACATACTGCATAGAGGCGACATTACGGCCAAAGTGCAGGTTAGTGGGCACAGCCCTGAAGTTTGACGCGAGCGGCAGCTGATTTTGTAAGTCTAGTTCCACGTGTTCCGCATCGACCCCCATTCGCGTGGCCCGAGCTTGGCCTCGGTCCATCATCTGTACATACTCTATAGAGGCGACACTACGGCCAAAGTGCAGGTTAGTGGGCACAACCCTGAAGTTTGAAGCGAGCGGCAGCTGATTTTGTAAGTCTAGTTCCACGTGTTCCGCATCAAGTCCCATTCGCGCAGCCCGAGCTTTTGGCCTCGGTTCATCATCTATACATACTGCATAGAGGCGACATTACGGCCAAAGTGCAGGTTAGTGGGCACAGCCCTGAAGTTTGACGCGAGCGGCAGCTGATTTTGTAAGTCTAGTTCCACGTGTTCCGCATCAAGTCCCATTCGCGCAGCCCGAGCTTTTGGCCTCGGTTCATCATCTATACATACTGCATAGAGGCGACATTACGGCCAAAGTGCAGGTTAGTGGGC
This sequence comes from Archips xylosteana, assembly GCA_947563465.1. Taxonomy (NCBI): domain Eukaryota; kingdom Metazoa; phylum Arthropoda; class Insecta; order Lepidoptera; family Tortricidae; genus Archips; species Archips xylosteana. The sequence goes on from OX387349.1 coordinate 5,009,187, forward strand.
ACAGCCCTGAAGTTTGACGCGAGCGGCAGCTGATTTTGTAAGTCTAGTTCCACGTGTTCCGCATCGACCCCCATTCGCGTGGCCCGAGCTTGGCCTCGGTCCATCATCTGTACATACTCCATAGAGCGACACTACGGCCAAAGTGCAGGTTAGTGGGCACAGCCCTGAAGTTTTGACGCTTATTTAAATTTAATGTGTTTATGCTAGATTAAAACTTAGGCACTTATGTAGCTGTAAACAAGGTTAATGATTGCACTAATTACATGTTGTACCTCTTGATGACCATTCTGATAATGATAATTAGGTCATGTGATCCAGTTAAAACTGATTCAAGTTCATTATAGCATTATTATCTGGTCACATTCATTGGATTTGCCCTATTAACTACTAATGAACTAATTGATTGCACTATTACCCTAATTCTTAGTGAACGCGGTAATCCCTAAAGGAAAACAAAATTAACTCTGACCAACTCAATCAAATACAGCTAAAATTCTTACACATTAGCTCAAATTACGCATACATGATCTTTTTATGATAGTACGGTACTATCATAATAAGATCCTTGTTCCTTGGAACAAAGCCGGATTTTTCGGAATTCCCAAGTGGGTACTAATTCTCGTATAAACGGAAATTTGACTACTAGGCAAATGTGCTCGGTATCTTCGCTTACTCGTGATTGAGTTCAAACGCAAACCTATTTAGGGTAAAATCGTTCCAACGGAAGATACCATGCTGAGTTGGGACCATTTCGTGACAATATTTAATAAGTTTCTGTTTCTTCTTTTTGTAATTTTTTTGTCACGAATAAATGTTTTTCTTTCTTTATATTTTGCATAATTTAACCGTTTTTCAGGATATCGCAATATCTTCGGACTCTCGTTGGACGGCGATCACGACCCTCCGCGGGACCACCCACGTGTTCGCGATCAGCCCGTACGGCGGCGCGTGCGGCGTGCGCACGCACACGCAGCCGCGCGTCGTCAACCGGCTGTCTCGCTTCCACCGCTCCGCGGGATTGCCCATACACGCTACTGCGCCGCCGCGCTCCGGGAGCCCTGTGAGTAAACACACACACATATACAGTAAGACTATCTGACCCGGCGAACTTTGTTCCGCCTTAGAGTACCCCCCGCACCCCGCATCCTGGCGTTCGCCGCTCTCTTGCTACTGGCCCTCGCGGCTCATGTACTTACATTACGTCATCCGTTTTCGTGTATGCAGCGGCGTTCATCGATTTATTAGACGTTGTCACGTCAAAAATTAAGGGATGAACCACCCTAAACATTTAGGGGTATGAAAAATAGATGTTGGCCGATTCTCAGACCTACCCGATATGCACACAAAATTAAATAAAAAAAAAAAAAAAAATATCACGGGACAATTCACACCAATTGACCTAGTTCCAAAGTAAGCTTAGCAAAGCTTGTGTTATGGGTACTAGGCAACGGATAAACATACTTATATAGATAGATACATACTTAAATACATATTAAACACCCAAGACCCGAGAACAAACATTCGTATTTTTCATACAAATATCTGCCCCGACACGGGAATCGAACCCGGGACCTCAAGCTTCATAGTCAGGGTCTCTAACCACTAGGCCATCTGGTCGTCTAAAAATTACATGAGAATCGGTCGAGCCATTTCGGAGGAGTTTGGTAACAAACACCGCGACACGAGAATTTTATATATATGATTATTTCCACTTTGATACTCGGGACGTCACAGTTTTAACCGTAAAGGTTCGTGTTTTCTCATAGTGTACTTATGTAAAAGTAAAATCCTAGAATTTATTCACATAAAATATCCAAACCTATTTAATGGGCTCAGCCTAAATATTGCGTTTCCGATTTCTCTCGATGTATGTCGAGAATTGCCGACTCCTAAAGTCGAAATAATCGTACTGTAGCTATTTATTATTAGTTACGCTCCTCCTGCACCGGTACCTACTGTAATGTAATGATAATGATGTATGAAATCTCATTACGATACTGCCGTGTTCATAATAAAATCCAATGTCGTAATGTTGGTCATTATCTATGGTTTTTGAACGCATAATGGAGGATTTCCTATATGGGTGTAGATAAAATTCTTTATTTCGGTTTGTTTACATTTAGTTAAGTACCTAAATCTATCTAGTATACCTAATTTAGGGGTAAATACGAAAAAAAGTTAACTATTTTATTTGTCTTCAGGTAAGCGAGACTCTCGGTCAAGGGGCGTGGTTCCCCAACCCGCGTCTGCCGCCGTACCCTCTGCCGGTGGTGTCGGCGCCGCTCGCGCAACTCCGCCCCACTGCCAACCTACCCACGCACACCATCACACGGACCAGTTCTGGTGAGTCACAAAGCTGAAGCTTACAGGTGCGAGTTGTGATAGTTTTGTTACATTGCGGGGCCGCGCGGCTATGGATTTATGAACGGTTGATGATCATCGGCGGCATTGTATACTCGCGCGATATTTTCCCGAGGCACTCGGAATTTGTTAGCTGTGGTAAACAATGTTTCCATAATTTCCGTGAAGTTAAAGTCACGAGTAGATTTTGAACCAAAAATTCCAATTAAAAACATTTACAGGGGCATACAGACAAAATAACCCAACCTTCTGCTAAAAGATTCCTAATTATTTTTTAAAGGAATTGCATAAATTATTATGCCAGATGGGTCACTCATAGAAGCTTTTTGTTTTGAAAAGTTCTTGCGGCGCATTCTTCTTGGGGGCCATCCATAAATTACGTCACACCAATTTCGATCAATTTGGACCCCTCCCCCCCCTTGTCACACTTAATACTATGAAAATCGCCATTATTTAGTTCTAGTGTCACAGATCGCTTGACCCCAAAAAATGTGTGACGTAATTTATGGATGGCCCCGCAATGACGGTCCTTCCGAAAGCGCCGGTAGTTTAAAAAAAAAGCGACAAAATTTGCAGCCTACTTCCAGAATAAACGTTTTGATTTGAAGCTTGACAATCCGCTTGAGCCTACAGCAACGTTGATTGCACAGGTCGGCAACGTCTCTCGTCCCTGTCCGAGGAGTGCAACAGCGCGCCGCTGCCAGCGCGCGCGCGCTTCGGGCTGTCGGTGCTGGGCGGGCTGTCGGTGCGGGCGCCCGCGCACCCCGCGCTCTATCTGATCACGCACAGCGGCTGTCTGCTGCATCTGCTGTTGCATGCGAGGCCTGCCCGCAGTGAGTACAGTCATGATGTAAATTGCGATTTATGCTAGGGTCGATCCTGCGGCATAGATACTGGAGCTTTGATGGCATGTTCTATATTGACTTAAATACTGCTGCTGGAAGTTGATTCCACAGTTTCACTGTACGTGGCAAGAATTTACCCTCAGTGGCCAGGTCATCCATCGCAAAACAATTGCACCACTATAATAGAACAAGATACATAGAGTCGTGTTATGTAGAGTATTATTTAATAATTATATTTTAAAATTACATTTATAATAGTAACTCAAAATTTCCCATTATGTTTGTGAGAGTATTTCCATCAACATTTTTTTTTCATTCTGTGGTTTAATTATACATCCAACCAAACCATCAACATCTGATATACCTACTCCAATTTCTGAAACAAACCAACTAAAAACTGAAAAAAATCAGCCAAAATCATACCTACACTATTACCACACGGCGGCCACGACGTACAAAATACGCGTTCTTGAATCTACATAAGCACGACGACGTCTGTACACGCGTACGCCTACATACATCGTGCGCGCATCCGACTGGATTCCGGCAGGTCCGGCAATCTGCGCCTTGAGGGGTGGGGTAACTGGAATCGGTGCGGGGCGGAGCGTGGCCATTCTGTACGTTAGTACTATTATATATTCTGTGCTATTACTCTATTGAATCTTGTTCTATTTGAATGTTGGCTATGATTATTGATTTTGATTGATGTGTCATTTCAAGTGTTTTAATGTGTATAGCATTATTAATGTGGCAGCTTTAGTAACCCGTGCAACTCCCCAGGTGTCCCCAAAGAGAAGGTGTGCGACGAGTCCCCCATCGAGGTGGAAGTGGAACCAGTGGCGCAGTGGGGCCTGGCGCGCCCGCCGCCGCCCGCGCCCGACCTACTGGCGCCGCTACCACCGGCCTCGCCACTTCTGCAGCCGCACACTGGCAAGGTATGATTACCAGAGGCATAACTCTTCCCAAGGATCGACGCCCTGGAGATGTGGTGTTGGAGACGCATGCTCAGAATAAGTTGGACCGCCCATCGCACTAAGGGCCGGCGCTCACTGACGGCATGGCACGGCATGGCATTTTATTACTATCAAGTTATTTTGAATCTTATTTCAATGAGTTTAGAATTCTTGTTACTTTATTTCGATACCACGATGCCGCGACGGGCCGAGGGATGACGCAACGCATAACCAATAAAGTAACATGAATTCTAAAATCATTGAAATAAGATTCAAAATAACTTGATAGTAATAAAATGCCATGCCGCGCCATGCCGTCAGTGAGCGCCGGCCCTAACGTGTCCATACTTAAGGAGCTAAACATTAAACAAAGACTGTCGTCGATTGTGCAGTTACGAATTCTCAGGTTCTTTGGACACGTTAGCCGCAAAAATAACGCAATGGAACGATTAGTGATTCAGGGTGCGGTTGAGGGTAAGAGACCGCGTGGTCGATCACCAACCCGATGGACAGAACCAAGACCCCTGTAGCGGAGTGCGCTCGCCAGGCAGCCAATAGAGACCGGTGGAGAAGGATCGCGAAGGCAGCGACCGCACCGGAGAATGATCCCTCATGACCACGACCACTCTGTCAAGAGTGATCGACTAAGAAGAGAGAGAACTCTTCCGAAGCGGTTAATTCTCATTCCAGCTGCGGGGTTCCATTACAGATCCACCCGTCGTACGCGTTAATTTCATCGACATCATGTTGATGAATGGCAGTCTTCGACGGTGCGTTTTAAGCGGTCTGTTTTGCTACGAACTTGCAAAATCTGGAACGAGCTTCCCGCGGGGTCTTCCCATCGAGTTACGACCTGGGTGCCTTTGAGAGGCGAGTGTACAATTTTCTGCAGGGCCGACAACGCACTGGCATCGCGTAAAGCGCTGCGGTTGTCTATGGACAGTGGTGATCATTTAACATCAGATGACCCACTAGTTCGTTTGTCTGGCCTCTCTAAAATAAATCATCATTGCAGCAGATAGACGTCCACTGCTGAACATCGGTCTCTCCCAATGTTCGCCAAACAGACCGGCCCTGTATCATCCGCATCCAATTCGTTTTCGCAAACTTAACCAGGTCGGCGCTCCATCGGTGGAGGCCTACCTACTGCGTCTTCCGGACCGTGGACGCCACTAGAGATACTGTTAGCCTCAGCCAGTTCTACGAGCTACTACTGTCACTTGAGTCTGGTGATCCTTCGAGCTATGTCGGTGTCTAGTTCTTGTGCGGATTTCAACATTTCAGAGCGTTTATCTAAATAATTTTCGTAACGCTAGTGTTTACAACTAGCAGTTGTGCTCACTAGTTGTGTTGCATTCGAAGACTTACTTAACTCGCGTTTTCTATTCGGGTTACCGTTACTTTAAAATGTTAACTTAGTTGAACGTTTTAGCATTGTGCTTCCGAAGATTTGATGGTTTCAAATTGTTAACTTTTGATAGAAATTTTCATTTCTTGTGTTTGTGATTTAATTAAAAAAGTAACGTTAGTGTCGGAACGTGTTGTGTACTAATTAATGATTAACGGACTTATAAAAAGTTAACAACAGTTCGATCTGGCCTTGTTTTAATTAGGCATAGTCAACCTGATACAAGAATTACTAATTTATTATACCATAACGTAACTCCTGAATACAGTCCTCACAACGAACAGATACGTGAACTATATCCTACGCTATCCAGCGATCGACACCGAAATGTCTCCGTAATTACCCCAGTTTGGTGGATTATGGGAGTCTAGAGTCAGAAGTGTGAACTCAAGGCTTTAGGGTGTGGCAACGATAAAAGGGACGAACTGTAAGGTTAGGAAGGGAGCACAAGGCAACACATCCGAAAACCTAACGCTATCGCCACGATTAATAGCGTGTTGTCTCCTTTCAGATGTACTGCGCGGACATGTGCATGAGTGAAGAAGAGCGCTGGTTGTCTCAAGTGGAGATAGTGACGCACGCCGGCCCTCACCGCCGGCTTTGGATGGGCCCACAGTTCGTGTTCAAGACTTACAATAGCACTGGGTATGTGATTCTAACACGGACCTACAAAAATCGTTTGAAATACTTTTGCACTTCGCTTGCAGGAACTCTAAAACTACTCAAGCGATTTTAAAAATTATATTATCAGCAAGGCCCGGATGACGGGAGCAAAAATACACTTTTCACTAGTGCTTAATTAAATATCGACTATTCTATCGACATCCATTGTTGATGTTGGCGTTTCAACTTTATAAATCTTATATAATTTGATATCTGGAAAAGAAGTGGGACTGCGTAGTACAGCTGTAATTCATACATAACCACTATGAATTATTTAAATTTGCCCCGATTACTACAGTAGATTTAGAACGGTCCTTTGGTTGGCTGAAATGGATTTTATCACCTAGGCGAAGGAGTTTAAAATCGGAAAAATGCCGAAAAATACTAATTCTTTATTAAAAAAATTATATAAAAAATTAAAAAAAAAAACAAACAGCTCATTTTAATTTTGTTTACAAAATTATTCTATAATTTTTCTGAATTTCGTAACGGTGTGGTCCAGTATATCGTGCTTTTTATCGACTTATAAAATGTGTGTCCTCGCACTATTGAGACGCCAACACATAATTTCTCCCGTCATCCGGGCTTTGATTATCAGCGAGTAAGATGGGCTATATTTTATCACGCGAACGTGCAAAGTTTGGGGGTAGCAAATAGTATATTATACTTCTCTTGAATCCAGGTCAAACTCGTCTCTATCAGAGGCGGAGGCAGTAGAGGTAGACACTAGCGCGGCCGGCAGCGTGGCTCGCTCCAATCCGGTCAACATGCCGGGCGTGCGTCCGGTCGTGCCGGTGCTCATAGATTCTGGCTCAGCCAGTAAGTATTTTCCTTCCACCGCATTGTATCTAGAGTCCATGGTCCATATTGTCTGTCAAACGTTTTAAAAAGCGCGTAGAAAGGCGTTAAACAAATCTTACCATTTTGTGATCTGTCTTCCTCCTTTTTTGTCCCCAACTCTAGGATACCACTCGGTTATCACCTTGGTCCATTTCCCTCTTGTATCTCTGATCATGTGACCAACCCGTCACTACTTTTGCGGGTCTACTCTTGTCAGGACTTGTTGGCGAATTTAGACAAACTCAAAGTGCGCCCTATTCTGGTGTCTTGCACTAAGCACGTCCAAGTCTATTCCGGTTATTTCTGGTAATTTGGTAGTCTATAAATTCCTTTATCTACATCCATATCATAACTTTCCTATAATATGTTCAGGAGCGATAATCAAATGACCTGTATATTATTTAGTCTGCATCAAAATGTTTAAATTAAAGTGACGAAATGATACTTAAAAGACCGCTTTAGCATAGTTGGTAGTGACCCTGCCTACGAAGCTTGAGGTCCTGGGTTCGAATCTCGGTAAGGGCATTTATTTGTGTGATGAGCACGAATATTTGTTCCCGAGTCATGGATGTTTTCTATGCATTTAAGTATTTATTTATCTATATAAGTATGTTTATCGTCGTCTAGTACCCATAGTACAAGCTTTGCTTAATTTGGGACTAGGTCGATTTGTGTAAGATTGTCCCCTAATATTTATTTATTTATTCTTGAACATCTTATACAAAAGACTTCTATTTGGCTTTGATTATCGAATTAGTCGATTTGTAATTTCATTCAATGTGAAATTCTTGTTCTATACATTTTTTGAATCTCGAATATTACAATTGATTTGAGAATCGGTATCGACTCAAGTCTAGATTTGTTTCGAATTCGAACTGCAACAGAACATAAAATAATGTTACCGTGTTTTGTGATGTGATGTGAAATATCTGGTGAAAAAATAACGGAGAGTTTATTTATTTATTTATTCAAGGAGAGCAAACAGAAGCAAGCATACATCATTCACTTATAAATAAATCACTGACTAACATGCACTTACTCCCTAAACAGCTCCCACTAAAACATATAAGTGGTATTTGTTACAAACTACTGCACAGCACTGAACGCACAGTTGAATTTTAAATTCATAGACAATCTAGACTCGGATTCAGACTATCAAATCGATCGGAATATTCTAGATTCAAAAATATTTGGAACAAGAATTTCAATCAGAACGAAATTACAAATCCTAAATATACATGTAGATAAAAGTTATGCATGTAGATAAAATTATGTATACGACTGTTCATAATTAGGATTAAAACGCTTGTGTGATCTTATTGTGAAACGAACGATGTGAGCCCCACAATCGTGGCTTAATTACTCTCATGCACTAGTCCCATAAATAACTGTTGTAATACAATATGAGCATTAATTCAGGTTCCCTGGAGCACTCGCCGTCCGACAGTTTCCGCCGCAAGTCTCTACTGGCGGACAGCGGGCGCGCCGCGTCCGTATGCGACGTGCAACTAAGGGAGGACCTGGCTGAGGCTATGAAGGAGGATCACGGTATGTACCCTTTGTGCTATGAGCCGAGTTTAGACCTGCAAGAAAAATCGTGCATAAAACATAACATAAAATCGCGCCTGTATTCCCAAAGGGGGTAAGCAAAGCACACGAAACGTTACATTTCGACGGTACTCTGACTCAATCTCGTATACGTCGTTGAGATTGCCAAATCCGTTATGCGTTTGATTTTAATCAAATCAATTAATACCTATTATGTTATGTTGCTAGGTACCTATTTGTCAATCAAATATAGAACACATAGCGGATTTGGCATTCTCAACGACGATATGAAATCTTACGAATTTTGAATAACCACTTTAAGCCATGTGTCTAAAGTGGTTTTTCCAATTTAGTAAAATTTCATATACGAGGTTGAGTCAGAGTACCGTCGATTTGCGTTTCGAGGCCACTTTTAGCAATTTTAGGTTTAAAGGTAAGAAAATCGTGCTAGCTATTACATTATTTACATTACGCGGCTGTAAAGCCAACGAGTTTGAAGTGGTCAATAGAGCGCCGCAATATAGTGCAACTTGTACGATTTTTCTCGTCTAAACTGGGCTTTATATTAGTTTTAATAGCCCGCGATTTCGTATGTGAATATTTATCTCGCGGGAACTATGCAATATTTCGGGATAAAAAGTAACCAATGTACAGTCGAACCATTTGATTTCTAATCCATCGTAGAACGTTTTCACAGTAAGCGTAATGATTTTCTTTGTCAAGCAATGCAATATCACTGACATTTGTGTGCAAACTTTCCACATTGGTTCGACTGTACTAATACAGAGTCCATAATTTTCTAACGCACGGACGCTTGTGAAATCGCATTATCATCTCTTTCTGTCATAAACTTATACCGTTTGAGAGAAAGAAATATTATGGTGAATGCGATAGCAAGCGCCCGCACGCTAAACAATAAGCGTACCTACAGGTTGTATATTTGTGCCAAATAAAATAAAATGAGTAACTAACACACACACAGATATACTTACATACTTTTGCATGTATGATATTAGTAAGATATCGTCGGCAAATAAGAAAAACCGCATTTTTTAAATATTTCCTAGAATTTACCTATACCTAATAAATAGTAACAGTGAAAGTACAATTAGAAAACTACAATCTTAGCGTAGCTATTTAATTCAAAGATCGTAGTTTAGTATTTGCTTTTCATTGATTTACTTCCAGACCTGTGTCGTTTCTGTGTCTCTTGTGCAGACAGCTTAATTTTTATTCGTATAGCACAGTTTTTGACCAGAGGCCGTATTGTTTGACGCTATCGCATTCACTATTTCTTTCTGTTAAACGTTATAAGATGGTGACAGAGAGAGATGTTGAAAGTGATGGCAAGCGCCCGCCCTTTAGACAATAATCTGTTCCCTCACTTGACAGCTAGAGTGTAAAATAGTCTTTAATCTTTGCGTCTTAGACAATATTTTAGTGACAAAGCATGCGTTGACATTTTGAATGTTGCTGTTGAAAATTACCACACTAATACTGGATGTGTACAATACGTTGTCGATCGTGAAATAACAAAAACACATATATGTATTTTGTAACAATACTTTAAACCGTTGCTGGACACTATTAGTAGAAGGTCCGAACCTACATCGACCTTCACCGAGCTGATAATAGAATTAAACATATTTTATATTAAATTTAGTATATTAGAAAATATATTAAAAATGTGTTGGCTAAAATAATCGTGGACAGACTATTTTTAATTATTTTTTAAAATATGATTTTTAATTAAATATTGCAACATCAAGATAATAAGAAAATATAATATATATATTATGATGATAATAATTTTTTTCCTATTTTTTATACAATCAAGTAAAAGTAACTGGCATCAACATACCTGTTTATACCTGGCAACCCAGTAGTTTGTTCAGGTAAATAGGCAGTTCAACGGCTGCACATTCTATTTCTATACTTTAAGTCAGGACAAAATTTTCTTAATATCTTGATGTTACATCATTTTAAAAAATCATTAAAAATAGTCTGTCCAGGTTTTATTTAGCCAACCCATTTTTGATATATTTTATAATATACTAAATTTATTATAAAATATGTTTCATTCTATTATCAGCTCGGTGAAGGTCGGTGTAGGTTCTGATCTTAGACTATATTACTATTATTTCAACCCGCGTTTTCGTCTTTAAACTTGACGACGTATTTAGTCGTCTAAATGGCGATAGTGATACCTACTGTTAAGGAGTGTTGGAGGAGAGAAGAAAGCATTTCGTCGAACGCCAGACCCGTACAGCCAAAGGCATCCATCACTTCCCTTGTTGGCTTCACGACAGGGGCGGCCGTGCCGTGGGATCACTTATCTGTTCATAAAAAAAATAGGTATAATTTTTCTTGAATTCAGCTATACTAACTTTTCCATGTCATTGTTGCATTGTCGCTCAGATACATCACTGTAAAGTAGTGAAAAAGTATTAAGCTTTTACAACTAGTATGAATTTTCATTCACATTTTTTTTAACATATTGAATAGGCGTGTCGTCTATAGAGACAACAATCGATAAACATTAGACTATTTCGACATGATATCACTCACAACAAATGAATGGTAACAGTTGAGAATAGCCCCGTCATGTCTAGTTGTGTGTCTCTATATCCGCCGCGCTAAATAAACGTGGTAACCACACTTGGGGCTAAACAGAGAAAGTTCTTAGGTTTCCAAATATGTAAATTTATATCGAACAGATAAGCCCCACCCAGCACGACCCCGTCCGTACCCGGACAATGCTTTTTTCTAAATCTCCTCCTCATACCTGGAATAACGTGGTTGCCTTTGGTTCGTATAGGGTGTCCGGTGTTGGAGCGTCGCACGCCGCCGCGCGCCGGCGTGCTGCGCGCCGTGGGCCCGCGGGGCACCGTGGTCCCGCGCGCCGACCCCGCGCCCCCCGCCGACTCCGCCGACCCCGACCTCTACACCACGCCCAATACAGACGAGACGACCTTCCGACCCGTCGTGCGCGCCGCCAACACCCTGTCTCTGTCCCCCGACATGATCGTCCGGCCGCTACCGCGAGATACTACTATACCTGTACAAAACGTTCAACCGCTAGCCAACTATTCTCCAGATGATGAACCCGTGCCGCTCAATACGGACGTCGTGATCCCGGCCGCGCTCACGAAACGCTGTTCCGAATCAGGATTCGTGCCGGTCAAGACTATGAGTGGTGAAATTAGTATTGATGTAGATGTTAAGGATGTGATTAGAGATCTCGAGCGCCCGGCGACCGTGTGGAAGGACGATGCGTGCGAGAGCTCGGCTCCGGTCGAGCGTGAGAGCGATATTGAATCACTGCCAAAATCGAATCGGCCCTCGGATGATATTCAGCCGATCGCCAGAGCTAGAGTTAAGAAATCTCCCACCCCAAAGTCAGTTAGTGATAGAGATAGTGATGTTAGGATTAAGGAAAAGTCTAAAGAGAGAGAAGCGAAGGAAATCAAAGGTGCTATTAAAGAGGAGTGCAAAGAGCTTAGGGAACCTAAAGTTTCCAAGAGGAAGGAGCTTAGGGGAACTGATGTAGTTGTTTTAGATGATAAGATAGATACACACCCCGTTACGGTCTCTGATGACTCTGTAACGATGACGAGTGTTTTGCCAATAAGTTCAACAGAAAAAACTCGCGAAGATGTAAGGAAAGTAGAAACGGTGAAGACGGAAGAGACACGTGAAAAATCCAAGAAATCTGATAAAACAGAAGCATTCAAATCGACTATCGACGAAGCTCGTACTAAAGTAAAGAAAATGGATAAAGCCGATACGACAGTCACGAATGAATCTCGCGAAAAGTCGAAAAAAGTTGAAAAACCTGAGATCGTGAAGACGGTAGTGCCAGATACGCGTGAAGTGTCAAAGAAAGTAGAAAAATCAGAAACAATGAAAGTAGTGAAAGAAGACGCTCGTGAAAAGTCCAAAAGATTAGAAAAAACTGATGTACTGAAAACGAGCATAGAAAAAACTGTCGACGCGCCCAAAAAGATTGACAAACCTGAATTAGTAACAAATGCATTCGAAGATACTCGTGAAAAATCTAAGAAAGTTGAAAAGACAGAAATTGAAGAAAGTCATAAGTCAAAGAAAACTGACAAACCTGTTCCCGTAAAGACTGTGGAAGGAACTATTGAGAAGTCCAAGAAAGTTGAAAAACATGAAGGCGTAAAAGCTTTAGTAGAAGAAACGCGTGAAAAATCAAAAAGTATTGAAAAACTAGAAATGGTAAAATCATTTAAGCAGGAAGCTCATGAAAAGTCGCCAAAAGTTGAGAAATGTGAAATCGTAAAAACTGAAGACCAGGCATGGGACTTATTGCTCAACGAATCAGAGAAGCCTGCTGTGCTGAATGTTACTCAGCAAACTGTTGTCATTGATAAATTTGAGGACAAACCCAAAGCCAAGAAAATCCGTAAGGGTAAGAAAGGTCAAGAAGACTTGCAAGCTAAAGAAGATGAAGACAGTTTTATTGAAATCCACGCAATCGAAGAAGCGGAAACACCTTCATGTGGTGAATTAGTATCCATTTCTACTCCATTTGAAGACATTGATGCAACAAGTTCTTACTTATCTAAAGCGAGAAAACCACGTTCATCCAAAAGTTTCACACCAGAAAGGGATTTCGAACCTGAAGAAAAACCTATTGAATTCGTACCTGATGACGACTATGAATTGACTCTAGTCAAATTAAAGAGCTCTAGGAAGAATTCTTCAGTTTCCGCTTTTATAGAAGGCTGGCCTGAACCAAGTTTTACTAGAAAAACAACTTCAATACCTAGTGATAAACCAGCTACGGATAATCTCAGAGTTAAACATGACATCAGCACCAGTGAAACATCACCTACTTCCCTAAAAGATCTTCCGAAAACGAAAAAGAGTAAGTCTCTTTCACCATACCCTGAAACAAGTCGGAAACATGCGTCTTTTGAGCCAGACAAAAAAGACGTTTACGTTATTGATTCTACTAAAGACGAGTTCCCCGAAATACAAATCACTAGAGGTAGTAAGAATCGCAAGAAGTCGCCTCAACCTTTGGAAAGAAAAAGCATTGAAAAGGAGGTAATACAGCCGATAAAATCGTGGAGCTCCATAGCAGCCGCTAAAACTGACAAAAAGGAGGAAACCATTACTACTCTGAAGGATTACGAAAGAATCGATAGCTGGGAGGAGCACGATGTTGCCGCTAGTTTAGAATATTCAAAGTCTTCCAACGAGCACGTGTCTCTTCAGGACAAATTAATACAGTTCTGCAAGAGAACAGACATCATGGTTGCTGAATGTGACGCGCCGACGGAACTCAACTTTGTAGAAGAACACCACACAGACATTCACGATTTACCACCACTAGAACCCTTGGATTTCGGCCTGGACGACTACAAATTAGAGGTCATGAGAGACAGCCTTTTAGAAACCAATGACACAAAACTAAGCAGCCCTATATGCAAGATAAATATCGACGATATATTATCATCAATTAAGGAAACCACAAGCAAGGTTATAGAGTCGAGCACTTTCAATTTGGTGGATTTAGAAAAGGTTCCAGCGCGGAAGGAGAAAGGTTTTAGCGTGGTTGAGGGTCACAAGATAACTACTCAAGAGGTAAAGATTGATGATGAAGCGAAGGAAGAGAGTTTGGTGGTAGAGAGGTCCTCTGATGAAGATAATGTGACGCCTCCCGTCTCAACCGACGTGCTCCTCCCCTCTGCAAAGCAATCGTCTAAGTATAAGAAATCGCGTAGGAAGAAGAAGTAATGTCAAAGTAATGATATGTGTTCAAAATTATAGCTTCAATTAAAATATTAGTGTCGCGATGCAACTTCGTAATGATTTGTGTATTTTAAAATATTTGCTGCTATTATCATAGTTAAGTAATTTTAAAGTGATCGAACCAGTAAAAAATATCAAAAATAATTTTAACCATTATGCTTTCCAAGCCTAGATAATGACGTTTTAACATTTAATTTCAACTTGTTCAAGGAATACCCTACATTAATTATGCCATAATAATAAAAAAAACATAAATAAAAATTAATAAAAAATCATGGAAAATGACAAAAACATTGTTAACGTTTTCTTTATGAAGATAGTTACAGTCATTGCGTACGACGTTTTTGCTACGACTGTGTGCAGTAGTAGGAAAATCAGAAACTGTCTTCATAAAAAATATAGTTGAACATTACACCAGCGCTGCTTTAGTACTTATTTTTTAGATTATTTAGTTACAATTTACGACGTAGTTTTAGCTGTAGGAAGAACTTTCGACGGACACGACGGTTAATAATTTATTCGCTTCGATAATCATCGCTCCTATAATGGTATCCCTCGCCCTCTTGGATTCTCCTTAGTGGGTTTTATTGTCAGGCCAGTACGACAAGCATATACCTCATTATTTACCATTTTTGAAGCACTACTTGTAATTTATTTGCCGCAATAGAATCTCGGAAGTGCTCACTTTGTATCCACTATTTCGAAATATTTATAATATTAATATACCTCAACGCTCGGAAGTAATATGTAACATCGCACCCCCTCGCGACTTGCTTGTGACGAAGTCACTCTGGTATGTAATACCTTCTCTGAAACGGCTGTCTTTTTGTACAAATAATATCCAGCAAGTATTAATTGTAGAGGTTTGTTTTTATATTAAGTTTTACGTTGAATCATGACAAATATTTATTTTTTCTATCCTAGTTTTTATTTCGATTAGGCGTTTAACTTATGTATTTAGTTAATACAATACACATTATTATTATCGAATAAATAAATAACGGTGAGCAAATAATATTTGTAATCACGATCACTTGCTGAATTTAAATTATTTGCTGTTTGCTCATTTATTTGGAAGTAGGTTAAGTAACAAAATAAAAGGCATAATAATAAAATATACGGTGCATCTACTAATACTAAATCAACATGATGCTTCCGGTAAGTATAACTCTTGGTGAAATTGTTTGTGACGTTTTCATACAAATGAAGAGTCAAATGTTAAATTGACGAATAAAGACATAGCAGTACAAAATTTGGATACAAAAACCAATTTGTTTCTTCGCTTGTATGAAAATTGGACGGAGCAGTCTCACCTTGTAAAAAGCAATTCGCAATTTGAAGTTGTGAGTAATATTAACATTATTGTGGCAGCGTGCCCTTATTTGATGGAAAATATGTCAGTTGTGACCTTTGATCAATTATAACTGTAGATCCATAGTCGCGCGCCCGAAAATGTCCGAGCCAAATGAGCGCCACTTTGATAAAAGTGGCCTTCTTTTTTCTCAGAACGTTGCGTGAAATTGTCAAGTTTAGCTGTCAAGTGGAGTTTTGCCGCTACCGAAATTCGACTGTAATGAAGTTAAAATTTCTGTGTAGGTGATGATTTTATTTGTTACGCAACCAAATAAAAAAGTTCGGACATTCTTTGAAGGGGATTTTGTTCGGCAATATGTATCTACAGTTATAATTGATCAAAGGTTGTGACGGAAGAAAGCTGTGTGTGTTTAGCTAATGTGTGTACCAGTTCAATCGAGATCTTAACAGGTCTTACGAAGGATGGCCCCCATGTGATAAGCGTTCAGAGGGACTTTATTAGGTAGAAAGTGTTGTACGTGCTACCCACGTTATCATAACCCCTAGCTTTTCGATATTTTTTAGTGCCGAGACAAGCTTCGTACAAATTGTCACAATATAGAAAAGAACTAAGCAAACAAAAAAGCTCATGCTCACAATGTTATTTATACCTATCCATGTCACTTCAGTTAACCTGAACAGCATCGACGCTGTCAGAAGCTGGTTGGGCTAAAATTTCCACGCAAATTCCGTGTCGTATTTGGTCAGGTTGGCTGCTGGAACCAAACGGCTCTTCAAGTTATTGCGGTTTTTTAAGCTTTTGTTCACACGTAAATCGAGGTATTTCTTTTTTAATTTCTCTTTTATCCCCGTCACCATACTTTTCGAAGTTAATGTTTTGAGGTCGCTTTACCTCACGATTCTGACCTTAATTTTCTGCAATATTATCTTAATTTGAATTATTTTAGAACTTGAATTTATCATTTATAATTGAAAATACACAACTTTGAAGAGACCGCACTAAAAAATATAAAGGCAGGGGTTGTGATGGGTGAAACTTAATGTGTATCACACTTAAGATCCCTCCGAGTGGTTATCACCTAGGGACCTTCCGTTGTTAGTTTAAGTGTCAAGCTAGATTCAATCAAACTAAATGTAAGCATCTGCTTCAACTTAAAATTCAAACCCTCGTGTAATGCACGACGCATTATTGTGATCCGACAGCGGGATTTCTCACATACTTTATGTAATTTGTTTAAAATATAATCCCGATTGATTTTACATTGTTACCTGCCTAGGGATGTTTTTAGTTTGGAGCAGTATTTGGTATGGAAATTATGTAGTACAGTTTTATATACGTACAAGGTACAAGGTAACGAGTGTTGTCACTCGTTACTGACCAATATAAATATTACATTATCGTGTTTGAAGCAATTGTCCTCTTTTCTGTTTTCAAAGTAAAATCATCGACCTAAGAATTCAATCAAATCGTCAATACCTAGATAATTGGACAAGATTAGACACACTTTATAAATTTCGTCTTTATTACCTAATCTATTTATACTATTTGATAGTATTAAATTTGACCAGTTTACAAAAGAAGTCTCATAATTAAATTTAACATTTTTTTTCATTCACTTTTATTATTTCTATCGGATTGACGTAGAAGTGATAATAAATTCGATTGTTTTGCCAAAATGATCCACATGATGAAATATGTAATAATAAGGCAGCACTTTTTGGAGTATTTTTGATATGGTTAGTTATTCTATTGGCCTCGTTTTTAAGTTAGCTACATTACTACAGCAATTTCATATACTTTCGTATACGATTTATACTTTGGTCGCATATTTATATTTTTATGGTTTTATTTTTTCATTTTATTGCTCTGGATTTAGTTTTAATAAGTAAAACTAATCATTAGTCTTATTTAATTATTGTATATGAATTATTTTTCTTTACCATTCTGTTTTCGTATTTGTTGTACAGAATCTAAAACTTATTAAATAAAATTGTTATTTTAATTTATTATGACACTAAAATTCATCTTTAATGTTTTTATAGCTATTATGATTTATATTTACACGATTTAATAAAGACCATATGAATATGCAAGAAATAATTACATTGATATTAAAATACCTATAATATTGTCTATTTATGCAAGTACAAGATAGATCTATGTAAAGTTATTTTATTAAATAGTAGCCAGTTGACCAACGTACTTATTGCTATGAAAGTTGCTATTTAACTATCACTATTGGACATACCTTAAGTACAATATTTCAAGTATAGCAAATAACTGTCATTGTTCAGATATATCTACCTACAGTAACAAACAAATGCCACGGATATATAGAGTTTACAAATTCAGTTCTTTTCATTGTAATTAAACTCCTTTGTGTAGTTGATTATTCCAGTGTACACTAATAATGCAATAACATTGTGACTAAGAGAAAAAAGACCTTAATTCCTAAACATGAAAGTCTACAACTAATTAGCAAAATCTGTCATACTGACATAGTTATAAAACTTTTGTTAAACGAGTTATTAAAACAAAGTGATCATTATTCAAAGAACTTATTATCGTAAAGTTGTCGTCTGTGTTACTATTTTATTGTCTCAACTTGTTGGTCCAGCTGTTTATCTATATTTTTTAAAATAAGATATAAACAATTGGGTATTACAAACTCTTATTTCATTCAAGATAGTAAAATTAAGAGTTCTTGTTGGGCTCAGTACAGTTCCATAGGTTTTAAGATCTGACAATAATAATAGATGTATTCCGCTCATATACGCCTTACTTAGGTGCTGAGCAGATTTTAATTATGATTATTGCCAGAAGTTCAAAGCCATTATTACAAATTGGCTGTCGTAGATTGGGGTAAAATAGTTTCTGTCAGACACCTAAGAATATCACTATTTGGTGTTCGTTTCTCGTAATGTTCCATGTCATAAAACAGTTTGATTATGAGTCTGCAACGGTATCGTTTTGCTATCTCACTTGCACTTCATGGTGTATGCCAGTTTTGCCTATGCATAGCGGTCATAAGACTGTGAGTTGTGACGTATGGTCGAGACAGTACTAAGTTAAGGTGCGACCAAACCGCCGCTTAAAAAACGGGGACGTTACGGAATCGCAGTGACGCACCGTAAACGTCAAAACTTTACTATGGAGAGCATGCGGTAAGTTCTGACGTTTACGGTGCGTCACTGCGATTCCGTACCGTCACCGTTTTTTAAGCGGCGGTTTGGTCGCACCTTTGCGGTTTCATCTAATTCGCCTATTGAAATTGTAATAGTTTTACTTCTGGAAAATTACGGAGAGCTCGTCGTAGGTGGACTTAGAAAACATGTTTTCATATTTGCAGAGTGAAAAACAATCCAATGTGTAATTTCACTTAATAACATGTATGACCCAGATGGTGTTGACTTCCTAACTCTGTTTTAAATAACTTCGACTTAGTAGCACTCTCCAAAAGGGTGTTTTTTGTATGTATAAAAAATATTTATCAATTCACATGAAATCTATAATTGTACTTGAAATCGAATTTGCTGTAGTCAGTGTTTTCGCGTGTTATTAAAATTGATATTTGTAAATTCGGCTGCCTTGTATCAGTATGATTTTGTTGATAATGTTATGGAGTGTTTAAAAAATTAAATTGTGATGAATAAAAATGAGAATTCAAAAACCAAAATTTTGTGTGTTTTCTTAACCTCTAAAATAAATACGCGACAAAATATTTATTTATTTATTTGTTCAAGGAGAACCAACAGCTTATAACATATATAAGTATTGTTAATAGTAACACAGTGCCAATTAGAGGATCTCACAGATGGTGGTTTCTTTCCAGTTTTCGCACACTTTCCTCAAAAAAATATTTAAAGTTTAATTATATCAATAAAGTCAAAATTGTGAAACTTGGGCATTAAGTATAATTAAATAACTCTCACGTATATTTGGTGGGATGTTTTAAAAGTCAATTTAAAAAATAATTATGCCTCCTTTATTAGTATACAGTAGGTCAGTACGGAAAAGTCTGAAACTATAAGAATGCTGAATTGAAAAAAAATTGTAGTCCTAATGAAAGGATATGAAAACAATGCATTTTATTAATTTTAGACATCATAGTTAGAAATAGTATTAGTTTTATTCTTCAAAACTTCCGGATTCGATTCCCGAGCTGAGTAAAAGTTTTTTTTAAATGTGTGAATGCAGTTTTTCTTGTTACTAAAATCAATGACATGGTTCCTAAGAACAGATCTTCGTATGTCTTATAGTTTCAGTCAGGCTTTCCCATATTGACCGATCTAAATGTTACACTCTGTATAACTACATATGACTTTTGTCAGATGAACCTCCCGGACGCCGTAACGCAGAATTGCGCCAGATTTAAGGCTATATTTTTGTATTTTAATAGCTTTTTATTAACTTGCAATGTATGTATGTGCGGATCAAATCAGGAAGTTGAATTTGGCCCACTTTTGGTTGCATTTACTTGAAATTTGGTATACTTAACCTACACCAAAGAACTTACTATAATTGTTATACCGTTTATTCCAGCTGCAACCTCGATCCGGTACGAAGCGGAGCCAGAGGAGCTAAGCTCGAGCAGCTTTAGCTCCGCTTCCCGCGCGTCCCTCGACCCGCCTTCTTCGCCCACACCCAGCTGTAGTGGCGACAACCTGCTCCACTTCCCTGGAGACTCCAGCAGTTCCGTATGAACCTTGAAGATCACAGAGACAGTGTCCATCGACCAGGTACACTTAGAGCAGGTACACATTGGACGTTCGGCGCGTCAATAGCGTAGCGTTGCTACGGTGCACAAATTTTGTCTCCTGGATAATCTAAGCAGTTTTCAATATGAAGATGTCACTGGGAATTGCGGACAGAGTAAACAACACGAAAAAGTTGATTTACCCATCAAAAATCTGGTACACACCAGGCGTTTTGAAGCCTAAGAAAAAAAAAAATCTTTAATTTAGGCTGGTGCGAATCAGGCGTTACTTTGCGGAGGTCCATATTAATCATATTATTGTTTAGGTCGCGGGTGAGCAAAGTAATTGTTTCAGTTCATTACATTACGTAATACGTACATCCAAAGTATACAACACAACTATGTTTTTAGGGTTCCGTACCCAAAGGGTAAAAACGGGAACCCTATTACTGAGGCTCCGCTGTCCGTCCGTCCGTCTGTCACCAGGCTGTATCTCGGGAACCGTGATAGCTAGAGAGTTGAAATTTTCACAGATGATGTATTTCGGTTGCCGCTATAACAACAAATACTAAAAACCGGCCAAGAGCGTGTCGGACACGCCCAAGATAGGGTTCCGTAGCAGGTACGAAAAAATCTTTGCATACTTTATTATTATGGTTGTTTTGGTCCCAACTCCCACCGCGTGCAGAATTTCAATGTCAGCGGTACAGCGCCATCTATCGGCGAATTGGGTAACTACCTAATCTAATCTGCAGTCTACTAGCTTAGTATTGTATGTTGATGGTTTTTCAGACGTAATTCTTTGTTATATGAACCGATTTCAATTTTATTTTTTTTATTTGAAAGAAGATACTATTATCGTGATCTTAAGGGCACTTAAAGAAAAAAAATGCTTGCAATGGCGGTTAAAGTACAATCTTAATTTAGAAATATTTTTTTACAAAAACTTGAAAACTGCTAAACTGATTAAGTTGAAAATAATTTTCCTAGAAAGTTTTTGTTGAGTTTAACTTACGTGATTTTTTTCATATTTTCTAGACTTGCTGTTCAAAAGTTAGGGGGGGGGGGGGACATTATTTTGAACTTTCGGAGTGAATATCTCCGAAAATATTCACTTTATCAAAAAATGGTTTTAGAAAACCCCTATTTATTTTCAAATACCTATCCAATGATACCCCACACTATAGGGTTGGTCGTGAAAAAAAAATCACCCCCACTTTACGTCTATGGGACCATAAAAAAAATTGTTTTAGTTTTTTTTATATAATCACTTTGTCGGCGTTACTGATATATATATTCATGCCAAATTACAGCTTTCTACTACTAACAGTCTCTGAGCTTAGCCGCGGACGGACAGACAGACAGACAGACGGACAGACATGGCGAAACTAGAAGAGTTCCTAGTTGATTACGGACAGACATGGCTAAACTATAAGGGTTCCTAGTTGACTACGGAACCCTAAAATGGAATAAAATAAATATTTAAGGGGGCTCCCATACAACAAACGTGATTTTTTTGCTCGGGTTTGCTCGATATTGATAACGGCAACAGGTAGACGACGCTTGAAATATTCACAGAATATTTAATTATATATTGACTTTAAAAATAAATTATTAAATTATAATAAAAAAATATTTAAGGGGACCCATACAACAAACGTGATTTTTATAGATAATTGTACGGAACCCTTCGTGCGCGAGTCCGACTCGCACTTGGCCGGTTTTTTAACAGTAGATACGCTATTTGAGGCTAGGGATCGTCAATGCGAATTCGAATTATGTTCAAACATAGTAATCCATGATATAATTATGTTCAAACATAGTATTAATTTTTATACGCCTAATGTTTACAGCTATGCGGGACCTGGTTCTTAAAACGCACGTTTCCAAAGCGCGCTTCAAAACTTTAAAACACCTACTATGTACAGTCGAGTTCAAAGATATCTGTACATTTTAGTGCCTTCTGAAAATTTCATATAAAAGTTCAAACACGAAGTGACTGCGACAAGGTAGTAAAGTGTAAAGATATCTTTGACCTCTATTACTAGATCAAAACTCGATCTCCATTTCCTTCAACAAGCGTCCATCATTTCATGAAAGTGAGCTATTAAATGTAGAACAACACCCGCGCAACGGCCGTTCTAACCTAAATCTGACGACGTGCGCATAACCAGATCCAATGTGTACTTGCTCTTAGGGAGTATTCGAGATGGTTCCACTGTTTCGATAGGTCTTAGCCGGTTGGATAACTTGGATATCGTAAGGTAGGCTATCCTATAGAGGAATCTGTTAGATGAGTGAGGTGTTGAAATTTTGCAGTGACGGAGGACGATGTTATTTTTCGAGGCAAAATGTCGCGCTTTTAAAAGAGTTCATGAACTTTTACTGTTGAAACTGTAAAATTCTTACTGGTTCCAGGAGAACCGGTTTCTACTATGAGATAATAATTTCTTATTATTTAATAATTGATTACAGATGAGTATTGGATATTATTGCGTGGAGCTATGTAGCTCATGGAAAAAATTTCAATTACAAGCGAATCTACATTACATTTATTTGTCCAATTACTCGTGAAATAGAGTAGGTATAAGGATATGACAATGTTTTAGCGTAGGAACTGAGCTAATAGCTGAATCTAAAGCACTGTAATCTACTAAAAGTATGTAATGTGGTGTATACATACCATTTAAATTTTTTCTTAACATCCTTCATTAGGTGAACTGGGTCTGTCTCAAGTTAAGTAACCTAGTGTATGAGGATGAAATATAAATAAATTAAGAGTAAATGTAAAATTCAAACGCAACATGATGTATTATGAGCCACTTCTGCACATATTGGCTGCATAAACACTTGTTATATTTAAAAATATAACCTTTTTCAAGGTAGAGGAAAAATGTCCCCTTATTCTTCTTACATAACTGAGTTACATTAATAGCAACGTATAAAGAAAAAATAATAAGGTATCAAAAAAACCATCATTTTTTGCACATTACTTCTTAAATTGCCAGTTATGTACAAGGAAGTAACTACTCTTCCTACGTGACTCGGTTTTATACAACGAAATTGATGTTCCCACTATTTTATCTTATACTGGTTCATTTATTACTTTTTAATATTTACAAGCTTGACTTTATTTTGTAGTAGGAACAGCAATTTATTTGTACAAAAGCGAGTCATGTAGGAATAAATAATAATACATATATAATAATACATCTTTTTATATTAGTGGCAATGTAAATGGTAATATGCAAAGAACAAAGGTTTCTTGGTGCATTACCCGGTTTTATACGAAGAATAAGGGAAAATATCAGATTGAGGTTTTCATTTGCAAAGTTTGTTCTCTGTTTTTGTTCCTCTGACGCTACTTAAACGGTTTCTATTTGAATTTTCAGGTCAAATGAAAATTTTAAATGTAATCAAACTAATAACGAAGTTCATTGAAAAAAAATCGTATGCGCAACGCAAATAAATATAACTTCGCCAATCACGTGGTTAAACAATAGTTTTATATTGTAAACAGCATAGTAACATATAGATTTAAGTAGTAGTTTTTTATATAAATGAAGATCTTCATAATGTTATAATTATAATGAGAAGTGAACTTCGTAAACGACGTATTTCAATTTTGGTGATATTTTATTGTGGTCCCACATCATGATGTTTTTGCGTTTGGCCCGAAGATAGACAAGTGTATTTTCTTATGAAACATAATAAAAAATAATGTACTGAATGAAAAGATGATAGTTATATGTTAACCGAGCCGTACCCAGTATCTATTATCAAAATGGAAATCAGTTATTTACATGAAAAGTAATTTCTCAAATAGTCCTATTTTGTAGATATAATAGAATAAGTAAATGCGCATATTTTTGATTCAAAGAAATAAAATGTAATTTAAAATATGCAATTCAAAACGGGAGTATGTAATTCAAAATCATAACCATTTGGCCTTGGAACAGACTTTTTGAGTATAATATTTACGATTAATCGATATCTTCGTAAGATTACTAAATAAGTGGTTTATAAACAAATAAAAGTGGTCTTTTGGTAAATGTTTCCTAGTTTATACGTTTTCATCACAATTTCAAACAAATTGTATGCATTTGTTTTACCGTAACTGTGATATGTAGTCAAAATAGAGCTTGCATAGGTTAGGGAACGGCTTGTGAAATTAATTTCAAACCAAAATCATTTCATCTTTGCTTCATTATGTTTATAGACATTCCAATTATCGCTTTCATTATCGCCAAAACAATAAAACTTTGACAAGAGTGAAAAAAACGAATACATGATTTTGCGTTCGTTACATGAAGGGGACAGTAGGATTTACATATTTATAAAAAAAAACTTACTATCTCAAACTCTAGCTTTGCTCCAACAAACAGTGGTTTGGCTTGTACGGTGAAGAAAACATTAGTTAAACTACTGTGTCATGCTGTCATATATTGGAATTGCACTGCTAGGAATTGCTCTAGCAACGTGTTTGTGAACAATGACAACGTTCCCCACGTATACTCAACTATTGTGGTCCTCAATGGTACCTAATGGTAGGTATCTACGAATAACTTTAGTATTTTTCAATTCAAATGCAATTTTTTAAAATAATAGGTCCATCGATACTTTCGATGATCTCGCCTATGTCGAGTTTGCCAAAGATACTATCGGTTGGCCGTTGGTATGTATGTATTGTACAATACATTAAGTTTAACAAAAAAAAAGAAGACACTATTGACAACCGTTGACATACATGTACAGTCGTGGTCAATATACACAACACTTTGCTACCTTGTCGCTGTTACTTAGTGTTTTAATTTTTGAGGAAAAATTTCAGAATGCGTGCGGTGACAAGGTATTAAAGTGTGAAGATATCTTTGACCTTGACTGTAAAAAGGCTTATCGCTTTCAGAAATTTCTTTCTACCAGTTAACCTTTGAGTTAATGAGAGAAGCATTTAGTACCCGTTACCCGTGTATCACATTCTTGTCAAAGTGCAAAATCAAATCGCTTCCGTTAAAAGTCTTCCTAATTTATGATTCCTTTCGCAACTAGAACTTTCCATTCGGATTATCAAATGAAAGATATTGTATGTGTAATTTATTTGGCATGTTTCCCTCACAGTGGCAAAGGTATGGTAGTTGAATTAGGTGCGTTAATTGTGATATTTAATTGATGTTTAATGAAATGTATTGGCAAATCGTGCTTGGCAGAATAATCAAATTTATATGTTTTGTCTAAAATCGTAAGTCATGTAGATTTTGTATATTTGGATTAATTCGACGTAGAATAGAGGTTTCAATATAATAATTAATCAAAGATTAAACAATAAATTTGAGGTATAGATGAAGCTCCCGAACTACCCAAATATTTAAAATGACTGAAAAAAGTATATTAAGGCTTGTTGACAAGACCACCGATCGGGCATAAAAGTTTTTAAGCCAAAGTTTGCATATAAATCTACACCTATAAAAAAGTAACGTGACTGACTGACTGACAACGCATAGTCTAAATCACTGTAGCCAGATATTTGAACGTGGTAGGAATATTCCTTGAGTATCATAGAGATGCCTGTTTTTAATTTTTCACGGGGGCACAGCTTCTGGCAATTTTAAAGTTATTGAATGCTTTTGCTAATCACTTTTACATTTATTTTTAACTCTTCATTTTGTGTCAGTTTAACCATCAAAACATCGGCTTAGTAATTTTTTGTTTTTTTTTTTCAATTTCTGATTTTTACCGATCAATAGGTATTGTTTACATTACCTATATTATATGAGTTCATTGAATACTGTAATTTAAGTTGTTACATATGTAGTTATGTAGACGTATAGTCGTCTTAGGGCCGCGGCTCACTGACGGCATGGCACAGCATGGCATGGCAGGTTGGTTACATACGAATTTTACGTCGCGGCATAGTGGTATCGAAATAAAGTACCATGAATTAAACTCATTGAAATAAGATTCAAAATAACTTGATAGAAATAAAATCCTTTGCCGTGCCATGCCGTCAGTGAGCGCCGGCCCTTATAGGGCGCGGTTCGTGTACAATTCGGTATTTGTCGACCTTGAATGAACGATAATAATGCACGACCTGATGAGGAGAGAGAGATATTTATTTCGATACACAGGAAAAATACATATGGAAGGAACAAATACAAATAAAAAAACATCGAATAGTATAAATTGCGCCCCTCTTAGCATAATGTTGCGGCAAGCCACAACGTTATTTTTCATTGGGACCCATTTAAAAACTAAACATTAAAAAACACACATTGACGACAAGAACGTGTATTTCAAAATAATGTAAAGGCTCATGTTATTGTGGTTGGAACATGGTCGTGCATTAAGTCTTTCATTCCGAGCCGACATAGACCTGTTTTATAGCATAATAAAACTACTATATCGATAATTAGTAAAAATATATTTTGAATGGAATTAGTTATGTTATTTTTCAGATACAAATATGATGGCCAAATGTTTTTGTCGTTAAATAAAAACTTAAATAAATGACAAAAGTAATCGTTGTGTAATACAGGGTAGTGTACATTAATAATCAAATAACAATATTAACCTGAACATACCAACTTAAATAATAATCCAGATTATCTTTTTCGAGTAGTGCTGTCTAATTCGTTCATCAAATAATCGTGACTAATAGCGGTTTAAAACTTAAGTTAAGCTTATGGTTAATGTGAAATGTGAGAAATAATTGACACTAAAAATTCCTGACAACCCATACTTTATTTTCAAATAATAAAGGCAATCTCATTTGCACTACTTAATTATTTATATTGCGTTGCGACTCTTCCATGTAGGTTGACTACGTGTCTGTACCAATGTACTTAGGCACAACGTCAAAATGCAAATCACTTTTTACTCTGTCGCATTAAGTCTTTTGTCAAGCTTATATGGCGTTAATAATGTGGCTGTAAAATGACAAAAGTGCGCAACTACTTTTGACGCTGATTCATAGATAAATTAACTAATGCAGTGGTAATGTCGGCTATCCAATTCTATGACATATTAGTGATCACTTACACCGTACTAGCGCTATTTTTTCGCAGGTTTTTTTCTTTATCTTGATTATATTTGCTTTTTATTTTAAAAAAAAACATGCGAATTTTGCACTAAACATTCCGATACTTATCGTAACATCTGCGTAACCCATTATAATGTCCTATTTGAGCTTGGGTAATTTTTCTATGTGCTGTATGTGTGTGTAAAATTTCTAAAGGCCACCATATACCGCAGCGCAGGGCGTGCGCGCGACGCCGACGGAGCAGGCTCAGCGCGTTGTATAACACTGAATCATATACGCTGCGCCGCGCTGGCGGTGTCACCGTATATTATGAGTCAGTGTTATGTAACGCGCTGGGCACGCTCCGTCGGCGTCGCGCGCATGCCCCGCGCTGCGGTCTATGGTGGCCTTAAGAAAAGATAGTCACAGTATGTCATACTGAGCTGAATCATAAGGCTGCTTTCACAGGGTGTCGTTAAAAAACGACCGGTCATTTGTCGACCTGATAATTCAAACCCTTATATCAATAACATACATACATTCGTACATTATTGTTACTCATTTCGGGTCGACAATTACTATACTATCAAGGATGATATAGACTGGATTAGCAATCGCCATAGTACAGACCGACCGCGGAAAAATAGTTCGATTATTAAATCTAGATAGCGCTGACATTATAGCCCAAGGCTTTGAAAGCACAACAATAAGACTACAGATGTTTCATATTACTGCAAATGTATTATTATGCAATATTTTTGAAAAATAATACATTTGTAGTAATATGAAACATCTGTAGTCTTAATGCCTCGGGCTATCATGTCAGCGTCATCTAGATTTAATAATCGAACTATTTTTCCGCAATCAGTCTGTACTATGGCGATTGCTAATCCAGTCTATATTATCGTTGATACTATTCACAAAGACTCGCGGCAGACGGTGCCATGAATCACTTTTGTAATTGGGATGCGCACGGTTCAGTTTACTGAACTGCATTAATGTGTACAAATCACCATAAGAAAGGGTTGATCATAACTATTGATTAATATTCTATTACATTATAAACAATTCTATTTTATCGATAAACATACGTAGCCAGCCAAACAATGCGCATCTCTGTTTTTGTGACGTCACCCATAAAGAGGGTACCTAAGTGCGAGTGAGAACATGACGTGCGCTGCTTCATTTGCACGTTTTATTACACCGTTTGCCGCGAGTCTTTGTGAGTACTATAGGCCTTTTAACTGTACCCTTTTCACACTAGGGCGCTAGCTGAGCAGCGCGGCTGCGATTTCGCTGCTAGTGTACCGTTATGTGAAAGCGTCATAAATAAAACTGTACTTGATTATTTATTGTTCTAACGATTTTAGTGCATTTTCGGGGTGTCTCAAGCCATAAAGAGGTAGTCATTGTTATCGGATTGCAATTTATGTGATGGTTGGATGTGATAAGGTGAAATAATATTAGATACAATGTAAGCGTAGGTTTTACGTGTTATTTTTATAAATGGAGTTTCTAAGTCTACTTTTAACACAACACGATTTTGTAGTAATTATACATATTGTTTCAAATCAAAGGAACCATATTGTATCAAATGACCGTTCTTTGTGTTAACCACTTAAAATACTGTGATGAAACGTAACAGCGGTTTCATCAAACACCATTATCTGACAAATAAAATTTCGGCTAACTGTAATTCGGTCAAGTGATAAGTTACTGATTAAATGCGTTCCCTCGGGAACGCGCTGTTACTATTAAATTTAGTAGATTCTACTTACGAAATTTTCTTAACCTTGGCGGTTTTTCTGTTTGAGTGTCAGTTTAAAAGTAAACATAGAAACTTCAACTTCGGTACAGTAAATTAAATTTCGGAAAATTCGGCGTGTAACCAAAACATTATTTATATGGAAATAGAAATACTTGTATAACAATAATGCTGTAGATGTATTTTTATACACGCTAAGCTGTATTTTACTAAGAAATGTAGCTGTAAGGCATACTTTGTTATTTTGTAAGACATTCATACCATCGTACCAATAAAACCATGAAAATATTGATAATCGTTTTATTTCATAACTAATAAGTAATAAACACATTTTACGATAAAGATAACATACAAATTAATTAACTACATTGAGTAAATAAAAATAAAATAACAAAAATTAATGTTGGTGCGAAAAAGTTCAACATCTTTTATCAGTATATAATCTCTATAAAATACTGTTTTTATAATAAATAATATACACATATATTTTTACAACAACTGTTTGTATGGAATGTATCATTGCAAATCGGACACGTATGATTTCTACAAAAAACAGTCCACATTCAAGTGACAAAATGTCTCGTGATTTTTTTAAATACTATCTTAATCAGTAATACTAACATTTGAATTCGATGGATACATTTTCTAGTATTAAAACTGAGAACGAAAGATCCACTTAAAAGATTCTATACGATAAACAAATACTTTTTGTAGAAAGATTAAAATGTGTTGCTACATTACTTGTAAATGACTTTTTCTTTACTTGATATAAAGGTACATTACAAACAATAACTAGTTATACCATTAATTTATATTAAAATCAGTCTGCATTTGGACGGATAGGTATTGCATACAATAATTAAGTACAATATATAGTTGGAATTTTTTGAACAGAGCTCATCCACTTAAAACTCAATTCCATTGTGTAGTTAATAACCACATACATAATAAGATAACGAGCTTGTAGTAAAAGCAGATTATAACCGCCTTGGAAAGTTAAGATAGTTTACCGACTCTGGCTTTAGACAATAGGCTACAAAACATCGCAAGCTCAATTTTTTTTTGCATTTTACAATCGTCCGACACTCGACAAAAACGCGTGTTAAGTGTTTTTTTTTCTTTTAAAGCATTTTTATTCTTATGACAAGGCTATTAGAGCCGATAATCCAATCGAATCCTGGAGTTCTTTATCTACAGAGTATGGTTTTGTTGAGAGTCGGACGGTTGTATAATGCAAAAAAGTTATGCTTTCCATTATTTTGTTAGTGTATTTTGTAGTCTATTGTCTAAAGACATAGAGTCGATAATCTATCTTAACCTTCCAAGGCGGATATAAACTGCTTTTACTACGAGCTCGTTATCTTAATTTATGGTTAACTACACAATGGCATTGAGTCTCAAAAAATAAAAAAATCCAACTATACAGTATATTATTTCTTACAGACATTTATAAAAATTGAAATAAATAAAGAACTACATCCACTCAAATAACATGTTTTCATGGTGCATTATACAATTATTTTTATACAATATAGGCTTGCGATGGAGCACGCTTGCCTAGTAAATGCTCATTCACGCTAGACTTGAAAGCGGCCAAATACCAGTACCAATGTATAGACATGATCCATTAGTACGATTTAATGGTCAGGTACTCATTAAAAATAAATAGTCCAACCACAGGCGGAATATTTCTCAACCTGAAACTCGAGCTCAAGAGGTTTTCCTAGCTAATTTAGTTGAACATATTTGTTTCGGAGTGTCAAAATATTAATTAACCTTACACCATGCGATTCCAAAAAAACTGCCTCATCGTAACATTAAGTACGTGTTCTCTTTGATTATTTATAAACTAGATAGAGCGTAGGCGACATAAAAACGTCCCGAAAAATATAAACCAACTATTGGCTTATACGTCATTTTCCGCCCCTCAGTCTGCGTTGTGAAAGCGCGGGACACGTATGCGGAGTGCGCGATTGAAAAGCTCCTTAAAATGATGAAAGGTATCATAAAGGTATGTAGAAATTACAAGGAGAGGTTAAAATCCACCAACAAAATTACTTTCCGGTAAGTATTTCAGAATTCTTATTTCGTAAGAGATGATTTAATTTTTTAGGTTAGTACTAGCTTTCCGTCCGCAGCTTCGCCCGCGATAAATTAATTTTCCCGTAGGAAAAGGTATTTTCCCGCGGTAAAAAGTAGCCTATGTCACTCTGTGATTATGTAGCTTTCTAACGGCAAAAGAATTTTTGAAATCGGTCTAGTAGTTTCGGAGCCTATTCAATGCAAACAAACAAACAATCAAATCCTCTTTATAATATTAGTATAGATTGCTTGACATTTGACACCAATAGGTGATACCAGTTTTTAGTTTAAAATTTCCCACAATTCAGACCAAATCGTATTAAAAAGTTTGTACTGGGCACGAAGCCGAAATGTATCGATTTTATGCATCAATTTGAACCATCAATTTTTCGCATATATATTGAGCTTAGAAATGTTATAATAACTTCTTTTATCTCTAGCTCTTTTTACTGGTTGAAATCTGATAAATTTTTCCCACATTTTGAGGAATGAGACATTAACTGGTATACTTTTGCGCGTAAATAGAGACAATCGGAATGACGTAACGCGAGTGTAAGACGAAGCTGTCAAGTGGTCGTCACGCACACAAGCGAGTAAATGTTGTTTCGTATCGCAGTGTTTCCTACTGACACTCTATCTGCTTAGTGTATAAATAATCAAAGTAAAATAATAAACGGATAAGAACAAAAAAGTCACTCCTCATGTCATACACACTTGATATGGACGCGGAATACAAGTGAATCATCTTTCACAAACCCATTCCTCACCACATCACTTACTACTGCGTACTCCGTGTACCCAAATCCTCTGAGGCATATTTCAGCAGTTGGTCTCCTGAAGGCTATGAGGTTTGAGTTGGACATCATAGTGTCCCGTTGTGTGAGGTCTGGTTCGTACTGGTTGATCATGGAGAATGAGATGCGACCGTTAAAAGGCCATTCGAGGCACTCGTCGTACTCCGTCTTCATTAGATGGACGTGGAGAGCGAAGCAGAGCGGATTTTGGGGCGAGATGTTGAGACGAACGCAGAATCTGTTGTAGTTTGGAAGTGGTTTATTGATAAATTGTTAGTGTTGAAAATATCTTCTCATACCAAATAATAAGTAAAGTCGAAGTTTTGAGAACGGCAAAATGCCTTGTCTTGTGCGCGAGTGCGGATTAGACGCAGATTGTCCTGAAGTCGTAAAATATCCTAAACGCAACATGTCTCAAACGCAAAATACCCTAAACGTATATTGTAGCGAGGATGACCTGTAGATATTACTTCATAGGATAGGATTAGGATCCATAGTCTACGATTGGAACTCTTAAAATATAAATTATAAATGCTAAAATGTGTCTGTTAGCTTTTCATACTTAAATCGCTGAGCCGATTTACATGAAATTTGATATGGAGATAGTACTTATGATATGACTCATAAGTTACGAGTAATACCGTCTATGTTAATGCTTAACCTTTTGAACGCCACGCATCGTTTTTGTTAGGAACAAAATTGATTCTTATGCGGATGAGGGTAGGTTTAATTTTGTATCACCGTACTGTCGTCTATAGCTAGCTGACGCTGGCATTCAAAAGGTAGGCATTTTGTGTTTAGAGCATTTTGCGTTTAGGTCAATTTGCGGGGGGGCGGCGCGTGCGTAGTTCGGCTAGTTTATTGGCAAAGTTTGTTTAGATTAAGCCGGGCTCACTTTCGATTTTTAATTTTTATTTGGTGTGATAAATTCTCTATACAACATACCTGTAGCCATTAGGCGAAGTGTAAAACCCTGGACTATAGAGCATCTTGGAATGGTCCTTCAGCATAGCATCCAGCCTCACTTTGAAGTTGTCGATCCTCCAAATATAGTTGCCCATACAGTATCGTAGTAGCATCTCGTTGTTCTGTTTTCTCTTAGCGACAGTCAGGGCCGACAGTTGTTTGGAAATGTTGGCTATTACAATGTCTTGCTCGCGGTTACGTTGTTCTAGTATTACTACGCGTTCGTATAGTGCCCTGAAATTTCATGAAATACTTGTTAATTCTAGTTTAATTATGCCAAGTAAAGTAAAAAAAAAGTAAAGTAAAAAGTTCTTTATTAACAAAAAGGAGAGACAATTCAAATCCCGGTAAGGGCATTTATTTGTGTGATGAGCACGAATATTTGTTCCTGAGTTATGGATGTTTTCTATGTATTTAAGTATTTATTTATCTATATAAGTATGTTTATCGTCGTCTAGTACCCATAGTACAAGCTTTGCTTAGTTTGGGACTAGATCGATTTGTGTAAGATTGTCCCCTAATATTTATTTATTTTTATTTATTTATTTATATCAATGGGAAAAATTTCATTTTTTTGCCTATTTGTCTGAAGTTTGGAGTAAAGTTGGTGCAAGCTATTGTCATTAACCTTTCG
This sequence comes from Archips xylosteana, assembly GCA_947563465.1. NCBI lineage: Eukaryota > Metazoa > Arthropoda > Insecta > Lepidoptera > Tortricidae > Archips > Archips xylosteana. Next base: position 5,042,856 of record OX387349.1, read on the forward strand.
TATGCCCGAACGCGGATCCGCGCCAGATTTAAGGCTATCTTTTTGTATTTTTATTGTAATCTGCAATATTGGTTCTATTTGAAACAAACGAATATTTTTTACTTTCGGCATACGAGAGGTTAAATCCTGGAAACGTTCATCAGTAAGTCGAATTGGCGGCAGCAAAGACAAAGCGCGAAATACATTTTATTAAATTAAATACTCAGTATAAGTTACTATTTACTTAAGGTCCGCATAAAAAAGGTCGGCGGTCCGCCATTTGGTGATCCTAGTGTGTATTTTGCCGTTTATTGATAGTAAAAAACGAAATATGAGAGACAGTAGTTCTCTAATCCGGTCGTCAAATAGTACGAAATAAAAAAGAAAAACTACTTTTGTTACCGTATAAGTGCGCTGGTGTTAGTGAGAGGCGGAGGAGGCTTCTCGCCACCGTCCTTGTCTGGCGCCTCCCACAGACTCATGGCCTCCTGCTCTTTCGGGTCTATGTTCGCGTTGGACATGTCGTTAGTTATTTTTATTTCAGAGTACGCGTTCATCAGGTACTGGAAATAATTAGAAAAAATAAATTATAATCAGATGTTTTAACCGAAAAATACAAACGCCGAATTACTTTAGCAGATGGTTGGCTTAAATTTAACACAACATTGTATAGGTTTTACATCAGAATTTACGATTAAAAATGAGACTACACTTATTACATCGAAAGAAAAAAGAAAGAAAATACATTTATTTACAACAACACAAGACACATCAACATCAATATTTTTACAAAACAAAAGACAGCAAGAAAACTAAAGATAGAATGTGTCATTGCGGTTGCAAATCAGACACTGGCTCAGCATAATAATGCTAATGTTAATGTTTGGAAACATTTGTCAGTCAAATTAAAAAAAAATCGTGAAAATCATTCACAGTGGTGTTCAGTTAAACTTGTTCAACCATTTACTGAAAAAACTTGTACAGTGTAAACTTAAAAAATAAATCGTAGAGAAAATTTCACACTGCACAAAAAAAGGCAATCGAAAGCAGCCATAAATCATTACGCCAACTGCTACGTCATTATACTTGTAGATGTTCATCGCCTTGACATTAATTTCTCCTATTATGATTTACGATAGATAACAAAACAAATGCATTCGAAACTCGACTAAATGTTGTTTTTGGTAAAATTTTCAATCGCGCATCAAGTTCATGGCAGAAAATTGAGGCTGTAATTACAGTTCTAACATTACTTAATGACGTGATAATGTGTAGGATCATTTAGGGTCGATGGTGTGATCAGCATCATCAAGTAAATTGCAAAATTAGTCGTCATTTAAGTACTTTTCATAGAGAATTATTAATTGACAAAATGTCATTCACAAATATTCTCTACTTATTTGGTTCTAGTTAAAAATCCATTTTAGTATTCGGTTCGTCATGATTATCATCTTCGGCTTATAAATATACGTCCTACTTCTAGGCACAGGCCTCCGCGCGCATTAAGAAGGCTATTTAGGCAGATTGGGAGCATACGCCATTTAACTGCTTCATAGATGTATTTAGGTTTCCTCATCTTATTACCTCCACCAGAAAGCTCATGGTTCATTTTATATGTAATTTCGCACTTGAATTCGTAAAGTCAGAAGTGCGAGCCTGGGTTAACACCCACGATCTTCTGCTTGAGAGGCCATTAGTCAAACCACTAAGCTACAATACGTTGACTTTTAGTTTACCACTGACAGATGGCTTGCCTTCATTTCATTTCCAACTTTAACACCATACAAATAAAGTAGCTATTACAAAATCTGCAAACGTGGGTAACAGTATTCTAAAATTGGCTTTATTTCTAGGTTGTTAAAGTTGAATATGAAATGAAGGCAAACCATCTGTCAGTGATAAACTTTATATAATTTTACTGTACCGTGGTGTTTTACGATTTTAAGTATAAACCTATTTGAAATATGTATACACATACACTCATATGCGCTTGTGTGTCCTGTTCCAAATGTGCCTGCATTTCTTCTTGACTGTTGAACAGTTCTTTGCATCCAACGGTGCGGAAGGAGCAAGGGACGGCATCGGGCTGTGAAGAGGCATGGGGCTTGTTGTATTCGCAGGCTGCTATGTGTGTGTCTAGGTCTAAAGGAGTCACTTTTATTGTGCAACCTGTAATTATTGAAAAAAAAATTGTTTATTTTCAGACATTACGGCCCATTGTAGATAATTGTTAGCACACTTTGCTTAGCACTATGTTAGTAGGTACATAACAAAATCATGTCTTAAATGTATAATTAATTACTTTTAAAGATAATAATAATTAGACTATGTTCACATGCATAGACATCTTGGTATTTGCATACAACCAATCACATAGAACATGTGCAAAAGCATAATGAATAACACATCAATTTTAGATTTTAGGATTTTGTCTTAAGCTAATTTGTAACCATAATTTATAATTTCTAGTCAACAAATTAAACTTATTACATGTCTCACTGCTAGGCTCCTCTCTAATTGAGAGGGTGTTGTCTCTACACACCAGTTTTTCACGATGAACTGAAATAATTACTGTGCTCACCCGCAACATGGACCTCCGCAAAGTAACGCCTGATTCAACAATTTTATTACAGCTGTTTTCCTTCATCAAAAAGCTTGGTAAAATTAAAATGTAATTTTGCATTTCAATTCCGAAATAAACTCAGTAGTGTGATCCTGTACACTTATTATCTAACGCACGGGCGCTTGCTGTCGCTGTCTCTTTCTGACAAACGGTATAAGAGAAAGCGATAGCAAGCATTCGCGTGTTAGACAATATCGTTGTTTAGCTAGCAATACCGCTATGTGTCACAGATTATCTGGCATATGCAATATCTGGCATGGCCAACAATATGGCCTTTGGTTTCAAACCTACAGTATTCGGCTTGAAAGATCATAGGTCACACCAAGGTTTTAGTATCAGTCCATAAAGCTTACCTTTAGCAGCAAACGGACAAGACATTCGCTGCTCCTGTATTTCTCTCTTAGTATAGTTATCCGGAAATATGTCCACCTTCATACTTAGATTGATGTTATCGATGGGACAGTGCCCGCTGTTTCTGTAAATTAATATTGGTGTTTAGCATAGTACCCAACAACTTTAAATTGGTTAATTACAGTGGACATGGTGGTCCCCTACAGGTCCTGATTAACAATGTTGGGGCCCATAGGCAATGCAATTTTCGGGGCCTTAGGATGTTAAATTTAAATGAAAATTAGAAATGCTGAAAAAGCTGGCAACATTACCTTGTTAATAGCGATTCATTAACAGAGATAGCTGCCAGCTCTCTGGTCACTAGTTGTATCAACCAGATCCGATTCCAATCGCTGCATATAGTTTAGAACTATCTTCCCATGAGGCTACAAAGTCGCATTAGGTGTACTAAAAATCTAACAAAAAAAAAACTTACTGTAGCCAAGAAGTGATGCAGCTTTTGCAGAATTTGTGCCCACATGTTGTGATCACAGGGTCTCGGAGCCAATTGAGGCAGACTGGACACTCATAACGAGATTCTGGTTCCGCCACAGCTTCGTTTAGGGCAGATATACCCATGGGCTGGAAAAATATCAAAATGTTAACTTAATATTCCTTTTATGTTTTAAACAAAAAACACTAGTCGCAGTCAAGCGCTATATGTCAAGTCGTTTTTAAAAAAAAATACACAGTTAAGGGCTTTAATTAAAACAAAACTTATTTGATTCCTTTGTTTAACGAACGTTACCCATATAATTTGTATGACTAACTTTTACACAAAGGAAGTGATAGTGATTTTGTTTTCATTAAGCCTTTGATGTATATATAATTTTATTGAAAACATCTCATGTACCACATATTGTAAGCTTCTAACTCTTTTCATTGAAATGGCCTATGAGTTAACGTTGAAGTTAAGATATCAAAAAACAAACATGCAATTTGGCAAAAGTAAAGTTGACACTGTAACGAAAAAGTTAACAATGTCTACTGACTAAATAATTTGGAAATAATAATTAGCAGATTAAAGATGTAATGACTCTAAATAGGGAATTTCAAATTATCTTAATGACCTAAGTTTCATAAATTTAAACGGTTAGCAAATTGTTTACTCACGGCAATGCCTTCTGAAGCGTTTTTCGTCCGTTGCAAGTCCATTATTGCCGTAAACGCTGCGCCATGGAATACCCTACCTAATCTACCGTCGAGTTAATTTTGAATAGAGTTTCGAAATAAAAGACTGCAAAACAAAATAATTTATGCAACTTTTTGAGTCACATCACGTCATTTACTCGCACAGAGTGTGACGTCAAGTGACGTGAAGGAGTACGGACTGTGACATATCATTAACGCTAAACTTTGTTGCCTTGTGTCTTAAAAGAGGTAAATTAAACTCAACTTTAAACATAGTAATATTAAAGTCCATTTTTAATAGCTTCTATATAAAATTATGTCGCACAATGATGCTAGTAGCATTACATTAATGTTTCAAAAGTTCCGTTTCACGCTTTATTCGTGCTGTTTGATGCTTTAATCCGTCAGTTCTGTTTTTTTCGTAGTTATTTTAATGTTTTTTTCTGAATGTCAGTTATCAGTTAAAAATTCACGACAATATTACATTTTATAGTAAGTATATTGTTTTGAAATTTAAATGGGTATTTTGTTGTTTGTTTGTAATGTTCACTCATTTTTTTATTTAACCGAGGGCTTTAAAATTGAATGAAACCATAATTTTTATACGTTTGTTTATAAATTTGAATAATATTAAAATGTACTTGTTTTATAAGAGGTGAAGAAAGCACGCGGTCACCTGATGGGGGACAATCACCGCCGCCTCCGACACCCGCAACACGAAGGGTAGGTAAGGTACCTATCACAGGTGAGTTAGGCTGCGTATCCACCGGAGCTGTGCGAGGATGCGTTGCGAGGGATGTGTTTGTCATGAACCAATAGAAACACTTCATTTAAAAGGTCCTAAGTGAATGAAGTGTTTCTATTGGTTCATGACAAACACATCCCTCGCAAAGCATCCTCGCACATCGTCTCGTGGAAACGCAGCCTTACCGGCCCTTTAAGATATATACAATATGCTCGTTTCTTAAAAATCCCGAAGTACCTACCTACTTAAATCTAGGGAGATAAAAAAGCGTAAGCGTAATTAAGGAGGTAATTGAAATATACTTAAGTAGATGAAAATACATTTGTAATGTTTAATTTTCAGTTATTTTCGGTGTTTCTTTATTTACTCGAGGTTAAAATATTCTTCTGTGGTAGGTTTTCACTCAAATATATTGAAACTGTCATTAACTTTCATAATATTTAATATCTTTACTTAGTCTAGTGGTCCTGTTGAGTGATTTGCTTTATTTTGGATATCCCACAAAATTATACGAGTAGGTAGCTAGGTAAATGGCAACAAATTATAAATAGCCTAAAAACGTGCCAAGGTCGACTGTTATAAGGAGGAAAACACCGATCAGAATGCGATATTAACAGATATTATGTCAGACAATCCGTTAGCCGAAGCCAACGGCTTCATTGTATGTAAATAGCTGATCAAACCGATATCACGCTCGCCTGGCACGACACAAAACCTGCGATATCCAGAATTATATATATACGCTTGCTTTTACCCGCGGCTTCGCTCGCGTAGACCATTCGGCAGTTGAGTTGAAATCGCGAGATTTTATTTTACCATGCGAAATTCCTAAAATTGCTTCGTGGTCTTCTTTATCTCTGTTCACACCCATACCAATTTTTATGTCTCAAGACTTAGCGCTTTGATCATGAAGCTACCGTGAGACTCACTCATAGTGAATAAATAGGGATTATTCTCGTCTTTAAATGAGTTTAACTCTACATGTTTTGAGCACACACCACTGGCTACCACTCTGCTATGAGGGCTACGAATTAGTCCAAAACATGTAGAGTTAAACTCGTTCAAAGACATAAGTAATCCGTATTTTTTTCACTATCGCTAACACTTAGCGGTTGAGATTTCGGGATCCCGTGAGAATATCGTAAAAGCAAATAGCCTAAGTTCTATTACAAATGATATCGCTATTCTAAGTTAGGTACCTACCAGATGGCACCCAAATTTGCCCAACCGTTTAAATGTGAATGAGTAAAAAATACATAAACGCACACACATACATTTTGGTATTTATAATATTATAGCAGGAAGTGTGTATGTATGTAAATCCACATAGAATTGCGGGAGTATTGAATGTAACCTTATTATTTCGAGGCAATGAAATCTGCTAGAGGAGTCATTGAAGAGATATCATTTTAAAAGGTTTAAGGCGAAGGCAAAGGCTGGATAAATTAATTAATTCGAATATATGGTTGTATCTAACGGTAGTTTACTATTTAAAATCAATTGTGAGATCTATAATTAATAAGGATTTGCCACACTGGATGCGTTCTGCGATCGCGGTCAGGTCAAATTGAACGCAGCAGTACAACATTGTCGGTGTCTATATATTTTGTATAGATATGCGATCTGACCGTGCGGTCACATCGCACGCACGCGCAATATACATAATAGAGACCGACAATGTTGTTCATTGTTGTTGTCCACGGAGCTATAAGCAAGCGCCTGAGAAAGGCAACAGGTGACCCTCGCGCAGGCAGCTTTCTCGCACAAAAACTTGCTATAGCAATTCAACGTGGGAATGCTGCCTGCGTGATGGGCACCCTACCTAAGGGGCCAAATTTAGATTGTAATTTTTAGTTTTAATTTTTGTTTAGTATTTTAAGTTAGTTTTATTTATGTTAATTTTAATATTAGTCTCTGTTTTTGTACCTACTTTTATTGTTTAATAAAGTATTAAATTATTTTGTTGTTCATAGATAATGCGGGCTGCGTTCACTTTGACCTGACTGCGACCGCAGAACGCATCCAATGTGGCAAATCCTGTAACGTAACTGACTGATTGATAACTCACAATCTATGTAAACCACTGCAGCTAGAGATTTAAAATTTGGAGACATATTTCTCGAGGATCCTAGAGACGCACTATGCACTTGTTATGGAGAAATAAAAGTATTTATTGGGATAAGGTTCTAGGCTTAGGAGTCAAATTACTGATCGATCAGCCCACAGAAATATATCGAGATAGAAGGAAAGAGTTTACGTACGTTGACTGGCCAAATGGAGTTTATAAGCCCCAATGCTCGCCGCGAACTTCAGTCTGCTCCCGACTGCGGTCTGCGTGCGACGTCAGGTTTTAAAAATAAAATGACTCGTTGTTCAGTAATTAACTGTTCAAATACTACAGATAAAGTTGGAGTTGTTAGTCGAGGTATTTCCTTTCATTGGTAAGTACTATTTGTCCTAAAATATCTGTTATTAATTAAAAAACGATTTATTTTATTATTATCATCAGAACAGTAGCGGGCGATAGTGTGTCCACGCTAGCTTTCCATTGCGGCTTTAATTTGACGAGCCAGACATGGCGTGCGTTCAAAACCAGCAATGTAAAAATAAGCTATTCAAACTATCGAGTCACGTCCAAGGTCAATTTATCATTTTTTCTGTCAAAAGTAAGAATAGTGATGTACAAGTACACTATCGCAGTTCTCACTCGATTAAAATCGATTTTGAAAGCAGAGGAAATGATAATTACGTTTTTATATTATTATGTAGCTATATAATGTACGTAGTGCAAAGCAAATATTATTAACAAACAGGTTATGGTTACTTCTATATTGCAATTTTATTTTAGTTTTCCGAATGATCCTCATATTAAAAAAAAAAGGAATCTACAAAAAACAGCAAGAATTGTTCTATACATTTCCACGAAGACACCTTTACTGGCCCATCAAAGTACCGACGAGTAATCAGTACAGCTTATCCGACTATTGATGTAGTGATGATGTCATATGATGAAAAGGTACACAGTTATATAAGGCTAAATATTATTTTAAAAAATGTGCGTGTGTGTGTGTGTGTGTGTGTGTGTGTGTGTGTGTGTGTGTGTGTGTGTGTGTGTGTGTGTGTGTGTGTGTGTGTGTGTGTGTGTGTGTGTAGTGTTTACACGATTATAGGTAGGTAGGTAATAACGAGCTATGGAGAGGAACTGTGCTCAGAGTTTCTCTACGGGATCGAATCAGAAGAGAGGAGATCCGTAGAAGAACCGGGGTCACCGACGTAGCCAAACGGATTAGCTCGTTGAAATGGCAATGGGCAGGCCATATAGCATGCAGAACACTTGGTCGTTAGAGCCCAAAAGTTCTCGAATGGAGACCACAGACTGGCTAGCACAGCGTGGGACGTCCACCAACGAGATGGACGGAAGATTCGGTGAAGGCCGCAGGTTCAGGGTGGATGCAAGTCGCTTTCAACCGTAATGATTGGGCGTCAATGAGGGAGGTCTATGTCCAGCAGTGGACGTCCTACGGCTGAAATGATGATGATGATGATGAATAACTGCAGCGGCTATAGTAGGTATTTACAAATGTAAAGCAATTTATTGGTTAGGTAGGTAGGTACCTACCTACATTTATATTTTTCGATTTGAAATTCTGACCTTTCTCATTTCCTCTGTCGAAAATAATTATCATTTCCTCTGTGCATAAGAATCGGTTCCCTAATCGATCTGTGAATCGATGCTTTTGAATTGACTTCGCGCGGCTTATTTTTCCCATCACTAAATTATACTCGTGACGTCAAAGTACCTACGCAAGACGTTACAGGCTCGGTCTCGCTACAAATTGCCGAGCATTTTCCTTCTATCTCGATATATTTCTGTGGATCAGCCTAATGAGTAAGTATGTCAAAAACCCAATAATAAATGCAAAAATCTTTGACATCTTTGCTTTGCGAAATACTAAAAACTAAATATTTAAATACGTGAGAAAAAAAATGTCTAATAGTAAAAACCAATATTTCAGAGTAAGTGCGATCGCTATGCAATAAAAGACTATATATCTTATTGTAAAATGCAAAAGTCAAAACAATTTTGAAAGTTAAAAATGGAAATACTCTACCTAAAAGATAGCTCTGATGCGTATTTTGGGAAATCACTCTGACGAAAACCTGTTTGTTTTAAGTAACCGCTTATAAAAATAGAATTAAAGCAACGCTATAGTCTAGTGTAAGAGTTTATCTATACAAAACAGTACTTTACTTTTAAAATGTAAGCATTTAAACAAAACTACAGTCTTTTAAAAATCTCTAAATCTTCTAAAATACCAACTTTTTCGTTCGTACGCTCTTAAAGCTGGATGCTGATTGTATCCCGGTAGTTTAAGTTCAATCGCTTAAGAACACTTTCATAGCTGCAGGTCTAATGTACAAAATAAATAATCCAACAACCGATAATAATATCTAAAAGCTAACAGCGTGAACGTTGCCAAACGCAAGTGACAATTGATAAGTATGTACGTAATCCTCAACGCAAAGATCAACCGAAGAGCTGCCAAGCCGTTGCTTTGCCATGTTGCAGGCAGTAGGTACAATGACTAAAGATTGAAATTTTGAAAACAACTGTCTAACTTACTAAAAAAAAATATATTTCAATAATCCTTCAAAATCTTAACCGCTAAATCTAGAGACATGTCCTACGGGTGTTCACCATGCGTAAGTGACGTCCACATTGTTATTTTTGGGAAATACCATGGTTATTTAATAAAATCCCGGAATTTCAATTCAACTGCAAGATCTAATGGTTTCTAAACGGTAATATCCTTCTCGATCAAAGAAATTAGAGGATACGTACCTAAAGTCGCCTCTGCCGGGGACCTCGGAAACGGCTCCAAAGATTTCCACGAAATTTTCCATTTTCGAGGGCGAACAACCGATCTAGCTTGGTCTTGTCTCAGGGAAAACGCATAGATTCGAGTCTTAGCCCGAGCGAAACTCAGTCTCTCAAGTACTAGGTAAAACTACTAATTAGATCATTATCATAATCCAAACTTAAGAGTTACACTCTTGCCGGTGGAGTATCTTCCACTCATCTCTCCTATGAGCTCTTTCCTTGACCCCCTGATACGACACGACACCCGTTTTTTCCACAGAAATATATCGAGATAGAAGGAAAATGCTCGGCAATTTGTAGCGAGACCGAGCCTGTAACATCTTGCGTAGCTACTTTGACGTCACGAATGTAATTTAGTGATGGGAAACATAAGCCGCGCGAAATCAATTCAAAAGCATCGATTCACAGATCGATTAGGGAACCGATTCTTATGCACAGAGGAAATGATAATTATTTTCGACAAAGGAAATGAGAAAGGTCAGAATTTCTAATCGAAAAATATAAATGTAGGTACCTTCCTAACCAATAAATTGCTTTACATTTGTAGCCGCATAGCCGCTGCAGTTATTCATCATCATCATCATCATTTCAGTCGTAGGACATAAATCGTCCGTCCATCTCGTTGGTGGACGTCCCACGCTGTGCTAGCCAGTCTGTGGTCTCCATTCGAGAACTATTGGGCTCTAACGACCATATGTTCTGCATGCTATATGGCCTGCCCATTGCCATTTCAACGAGCTAATCCGTTTGGCTACGTCAGTGACCCCGGTTCTTCTACGGATCTCCTCGCTTCTAATTCGATCCCGTAGAGAAACTCTGAGCACAGTCCTCTCCATAGCTCGTTATTACCTAGCTACCTATAATCGTGTAAGTACTACACACACACACACAAACGCACGCACATTTTTTAAATTAATATTTAGCTTTATGTAAATGTGTACCTTTTCATCATATGACATCATCACTACATCAATAGTCGGATAAGCTGTACTGATTACTCGTCGGTACTTTGATGGGCCAGTAAAGGTGTCTTCGTGGAAATATATAGAACAATTCTTGCTGTTTTTGTAGGAAACCATTTTTTACGACCAGTTGTTTTCAATCCATTTATTTTTAATATGAGGATCATTCGGAAAACTAAAATAAAATTGCAATATAGAAGTAACCATAACCTGTTTGTTAATAATATTTGATTTGCACTACGTACATTATATAGCTACATAATAATATAAAAACGTAATTATCATTTCCTCTGCTTTCAAAATCGATTTTAATCGAGTAAGAACTGCGATAGTGTACTTGTACATCACTATTCTTACTTTTGACAGAAAAAATGATAAATTGACCTTGGACGTGACTCGATAGTTTGAATAGCTTATTTTTACATTGCTGGTTTTGAACGCACGCCATGTCTGGCTCGTCAAATTAAAGCCGCAATGGAAAGTTAGCGTGGACACACTATCGCCCGCTACTGTTCTGATGAAAATAATAAAATAAATCGTTTTTTAATTAATAACAGATATTTTAGGACAAATAGTATTTACCAATGAAAGGAAATACCTCGACTAACAGCTCCAACTTTATCTGTAGTATTTGAACAGTTAATTACTGAACAACGAGTCATTTTATTTTTAAAACCTGACGTCGCACGCAGATCGCGGTCGGGAGCAGACTGAAGTTCGCGGCGAGCATTGGGGCTTATAAACTCCATTTGGCCAGTCGGCGTACGTAAACTCTTTCCTTCTATCTCGATATATTTCTGTGGTTTTTTCCCTTACTTGATCCATGTAGCTGCGCCTAGGACGACCTCCAGTCCTTTTCTCTTCCCCTTGATCTTGCCTTCTAAAATGGTATTAAAGAAGCTGTCATGTCGTACCTATCAAATGTCCAATGATTTTCTAATATACACGGCCAAAATATTGAACAATGGTAAGTGGCTCAAGAAGTATTCACGTAATTTTTCAATGTAAGTCTTGGCTGTCGCCTGGGCGCCCATGTATGCGCGCACGCTGTCAAAGGTGTCAAATAGCAAGATTGATAGTTGGCCGTCAGCAACTATCCATCCCTGACTAATAGAAGAGTAACAGCTTTTAGATCAAATGTCAAAGATTTTATTCACGAGATTTTTGTCGAAGAAGCTAATAAGTTTGAGAAATATATATTTTTTTCAAAACATCCTTCTCTGTAAGGATACATTATTATCGGAACGTTTGCTTAGTGAAATATACTTAAGTTTTTTCTAAACGGAAGGATTCAAACCCACGTTTCTTGGCTATGCGCGCCGAGTATGCTACAACTGTCCTGTATGCTTAGTATAAGTTTTACGTCACCAAAATACTTCTCGATCGCGTTTACGTAAAAATTTCAATTCTATGGAAACATAGACACGCGCGCGCGGAGGCGCTGTCCATGTTTCCCTAGTAATTGAATTTTTTACGTAAACGCGATCGAGAAGTATTGAAGTGAAGGAAAACTTATACTAAGCGTAATGTATGCTTAGTATAAGTTTTACTTCACCAAAATACTTCTCGATCGCGTTTACGTAAAAATTTCAATTCTATAGAAACATGGACGCGCGCGCGCGGAGGCGCTGTCCATGTTTCCATAGAATTGAATTTTTTACGTAAACGCGATCGAGAAGTATTTTGGTGAAGTAAAACTTATACTTAGCGTACTGTACGCTTAGTATACGTTTTACCTCACCAAAATACTTCTCGGTCGCGTTTACGTAAAAAATTCAATTACTAGGGAAACATGGACAGCGTCTCCGCGCGCGCGCGTCCATGTTTCCATAGAATTGAAATTTTTACGTAAACGCGATCGAGAAGTATTTTGGTGAAGTAAAACTTATACTAAGCGTACTGTTAGCAGTTGGTATGGCACTAACGGATCAGCCACGACCACTGGCGAGCGTTCTGTTCAACGCGTGGGCTGACAGGTAACGTGAACCATTGATGAACTGAAACAATTACATTGCACATCCGCGACCTTACGCTAGCTAAAAAAATGCGTGGTCATGCAGTTCCTCCACCTCCACAGTGCCAGTGCTATGCTATGTGGACCAACGAATATGATTGGTGGATATCAAACGCATCCATTGTAATAGCTTAATGATAATGACACAGTAAATAAAAAATGCTGCTAGTGAAAGAATACGGATAACTCACGGTTATGATTCAGAAACTATGGGTACAGTCGAAAGCGAAAATATGTATGCAGTCATCGCGTCAAAATATGCGCTGCGGATCTGATTTTTTCTTGTATCCTTTATTATTACTAATATTTCAATAAATTATTTTATTATAGAAAAAAAACCTTAATTATGTTTTAACGACATAGAGTTATGTAGATATTTTTGACACCTTGTTAACGTATATATACGTATATTTTTGCATTTGATCGTACTTACTTTATTATCTAGTTACCTACGTAAGTTTCAGGCTCCAGATTTTAAGTTGAACTTCTATCCTTAAGTTTGCGTATTCGCTAAAAACTGTTGTCACCAAATCTCATCTAAATTTGAGTCACGTTTCTTATCCACGTAAGTCCCAACGTCCGAAATTTAGGACATATGTCCAAGCAAATGTCAACTTTCTTGGTTGACATCAAGTTCCAAATTCTGATAATAAACTTTGACGTGAGTCTCACGAGGTTAACCATGAATAAAGTATCATTAAGTATTTATTCGGTGCTCAACTCAGCACGCTATGGCTGACAATTTAGTCATTTCGCGTAATCCCTTATTAGGCCAAGTGCTACGACCACCATTGAATGCGATACACGTAAGTCACGAGTAAGTTAGTCTTAAGCAACACTTCATAGATCACTTACGTAAGGATATAACCGTCATTTTATAATTCCAGCCAGCACCAAAAGTGTCAGCGGGAGGAAAAACGACGCAAGTCGATAAACATAACGCTGCAGTGTAGTCCTTGAAGTAAAAGTCTTCAAGCATATTTTGGAACGTTTAGTTTTTTAATCTGTAGAAACATGTCAGTGTTGCCAGTAAATTGTGTCATTGGAGAGTTGATTCATTAAAAAAAATCCTTCGGAGTATCATAAAGAACTGATGAGCATTAAATTATTTTGATGAGTTATTGTTGGTCATAAAAATTATAACATAACGGTTGAGGCATAGCGTCAGTAAGGGATTTCTTTTGACCGTAAAACAAAATAATACTGAATACTTACTTACTTAGACTCGACATGCAAATAGCTAAAACAGGTAGTTCTCGTAGCTAAAAAATGTTTTCAGAATTTACCAAAATTCCCACTGGAATTTTTATACTAAATGACTCGGACAAAATAATGCGCAGTCTAAACCACAGAAGCTATAAGACTTAAAAATGAAAGGATTTTCAAAAAATCTTGCGGGTTAGGAAAAAAGGATTTATATTTTCATTTTAAATTGGCTCTATCTCTCAAATAATATTTATTAAAATTTGGCATGCTTGTTGGTGGTGTTGGGTGTTTTCAGTATTTTTGAACTACTTTCCTCGCACGACGAAGATCTGGAATCAGCTTACTGCGGCAACATTCCCGGAGCGTTACAACTTAGGGATCTTTAAAAAACGAGCCTACAAGGATTACGATTCCTAAAAGGGTCAGCAACGCTCCTGTGATTCCCCTCGTGTTGCGGGTGTCCATGGGCGACGGTGATCGCTCTCCATCAGGTGACCCGTGTGCTCGTTTGCCCCTCTTAAATAAATAAAAAAAAATGATTGAAATTTCTTTGGGATAATGAATAGAAATAAATATGTATTTCTATAATATTTATATTGTACTTAGCGATCCGCCCCGGCTTCGCATGGGTGCAACTATATTATGCAACCCTCCCGGCCCGTACCTCGCACCCCAAAACTGATCCGGAGAAGCAAATAATTTGCAATAAAACAATATTGATGAGATGAAGCTATCCTATCTCTCAAGTTGGATCAAACTGCACACGGTGTGCAAACTTTATTAAAATCGGTTAAGTACTTTAGGAGTCCATCGCGGACAAACAACGTGATAGGTACGTAATTTATATATATTAACATTTGTATTTTAATATGGAGAGACCAAAGCGTCCAGACTTCGATGGCTTAGACACGAGGAATGGTTAAGAGAGGATCGAGCCATGAAACGATCTTACTTGGGACGACCGAGTGGACGTAGACCGTCTGTACGCTTAGTATAAGTTTTACTTCACCAAAATACTTCTCGATCGCGTTTACGTAAAAAATTCAATTACTAGGGAAACATGGACAGCGTCTCCGCGCGCGCGCTTCCATGTTTCCATAGAATTGATTTATTTACGTAAACGCGATCGAGAAGTATTTTGGTGAAGTAAAACTTATACTAAGCGTACAGGTCGTCCCAGGTACTGCTGGAGCTGGACCAATGACCAATAGGAACGGAGCATCAATGAATAACGCGGGCGAAGTCGTGGACAGCACAGCAGCCCCCTGTTTCACCATCAATTGATCAAATTTATTTGACGGATAAATTAACTAAAACAATTACTTTGCTCACCCGCGACCTTACAATAGTTACGTTTACGCAAGAAATGCGTGTTCATGCAGTTCCTCCACCTCCACACTGTACGAACACACACAAATCACATAAACCCAACCATCACCACCACCAAGCTACACTGACGCGTTTCGAACTCAACCAGAGCTCATCTTCAGAGTTACCACAACCGTATGCTATGCTACCAAATGTAACATTTCTAAATGTTACAGTTGTAAATGTAACATTTGGTAGCATAGCATACGGTTGTGGTAACTCTGAATGTTACAGTTGTAAATGTAACATTTGGTAGCATAGCATACGGTTGTGGTAACTCTGAAGATGAGCTCTGGTTGAGTTCGAAACACGTCAGTGTAGCTTGGTGGTGGTGATGGTTGGGTTTATGTGATTTGTGTGTGTTCGTACAGTGTGGAGGTGGAGGAACTGCATGAACACGCATTTCTTGCATAAACGTAACTATTGTAAGGTCGCGGGTGAGCAAAGTAATTGTTTTAGTTCATTAATATGGACCTCCGCAAAGTAACGCCTGATTCAATAAAATTGAGTTTAACATTTGGTGACGGATAAATGTGATGCCATCTCTGTTTGTTTTGTTCGAATAGACGGAGACGACATCACATTTATCCGTCGGTTAAAATTAATCAATGGGTGGTGAAACAGCCCCTAAGTCTTACATAAACTAAGCTAGCACGACTTGCCCTAAATTCTGGTTAACTTTATTCTTCCCGCATTACCTACGTAACAGAGTCCACTTTAAGCACGACTCTAAAAGCCATTATTTCAATTACGACTGCAATAATGCTCATAAAGCATTAATAACTTATGCTTAATGCTCTCCATAGCTTTAGTTAACGCATTTAATATTATTTTATACACTTAAACCGTGTTGAAATTACTTATTTCCTCAATATCGTTACGTGCTGCAAATTGGTGTGAGAGAAACTATAATAGGACTATGTATATACTTCATTTAATTTAGAATTGAAAACCACAACATCATTATATTGCGGCTCGTCAACTATTTCTTACCTAGCAAATAGTACAGTACAATAGTCTGTGGGAGCCGCAAAATAAAATTGTTTTAATGTCACTTTATTTGCGTGTCGTCAATTGTTACTCTAGTACAAATTGTAAAGAGATTACAGTTCACGAGCCGCAATATAATGTTGTTGTGGTTTATAATTCTAAATTAAATGGAGTATAGCTCTAGGGTTTCTTGGCAGCTGCGTAGAAAGGTTTGTTACTATTTGGACAGTTTACCTTGTTACGATCGATTGGATACTACTTAGGTACGTTTTAAGATACACGCTAGGTCGGTAGTGAAATAAGCGCTCAAGCCTAAAATACTTCGTTTCCAAAATACCATATATGTATTATATTGAATATATGTGTTTATTTATAAAATTTATATTATATTTGTATTGATTTTATTATTTATTGTATTTTTGGGGGTAGCTGCGATAGGGAGATCTCTCTCCAAGCAGATGAATCTGGGGATCGAAGTCAAAAGGATGAAAGTTGGAAGTTGTATATTTATGCAGCTGAGTTGAGCAACTTCGATAGAGCGATGCAGGATTGTAGTATTTAGTTTCTCATGTGATGACTAGTTGGCGCTAGTAGTCGCTACAGATTTTTCTTGCAGGTCTAAACTGAGCTTATAATTTATGGTACGCAAAAATAATAAATAATATAATTAATAATTAATTAATAAATAATGTAATTCATGGTATGGTAGTAGCGGAATGAAAAGGTTCGTCATTTTTCGTCCTTAACTCGTTGACATAGAGTCGAAAAGTGATGAACCATGTCATTCCGTGACTGTACGTAACAAGTTCGGTAGCTACCTATATTAAAACGAACGATTACCATAAGTACCTGTTTGTTGACAACCATCGTCTAGTTATTAGCAAAGCGAGTTCGAGTACTTATAGTACGTCAATACGGGAGCGTATATTATAGGAGGGTCGATCAACCTTGTTTAACGGTATCTTCCAGAGCTTAGCCTGTGCCCATGACACCATATTGAACCAAATTGTCTTAGTAATAAGACGCTTCGGGTTCTCTAATGCTTCTTTTCGGGTACTATTACAGTATTTTTGTTGACTTGGCATCGCAGTTGGAAGTTTTTTATGTGCTGTCTGATAAAGTAGACCAAGGTTATGTAATGGTTTTATTACAGTTAGTACCTAGTCATCCAATGACGTTTTTTAGATGAGAAAGATACAATAAAACGAGCTTGTTCTACAATTAGCTCTACGTATATGTATATAAAGTGTCACTATCGATGACGTTCTAAAGCTTAGGCTCCCAAACTTTTATAATATGCACATCCCCTGTCTATTTTTTCTAAAATTACTAAACATCTTGCAGTTAAACTAGACACTAACGCTCATTTGGGTTATAACAAAATTAGTAATGTTAACACTTTGTTCTTCATGCTAAGTACACTTAGCCGTGGTGGCCTAGCGGTTTGATCTATGGCCTCTCATGCAGAGGGTTGTGGGTTCAAATCCCGGCTCATACCTCTGAGTTTTTCGGAATTTATGTGCGAAATTACATTTGAAATGAACGTCATAGCGTACGGTTGCGGTGCCAACTCTGAGGATGAGCTCTGTACCTCTACCATGAGTTACACTAGTTTACAGTGACCGTACTCTCTAGCGACGGCGTAAATTATTTGTATGGAGAATTGTACTTCCGTAAGTGACCGCTACAGGCGCTGTACACAATTCTCCATACAAATCATTTACGCCGTCGCTAGCGAGTACGGTCACTGTAAACTAGTGTAACTCATGGTAGAGGTACTGATTGAGTTCGAAACGCGTCAGTGTAGTTTGGTGGTGGTGATGGTTGGGTTTGTGTGATTTGTGTGTCTTTGTACAGTGTGGAAGTGGAGGAACTGCATGCACACGCATTTCTAACATAAACATAACTATCGTAAGGTCGCGGGTAAGCAAAGTAATTGTTTCAGTTCATTAATATGGACCACCGCAAAGTAACGCCTGATTCAATAAATTATTTGGGCACTACTTAACCCTAGGTTAACAGTTAACTCGGAGTTACCTAGTTAATCCTGGATGGAACGCACAAGCCCGCCTAGGTCACATTTTATGTAACAACACAACATTAATAAAAGTAGTCAATTCTAATAAGCTTTCATAGAAGACAAGAAAAATAAAAGCCTGTAAGTGAACATTTATTTGCAATTTTACAATTTAAAATCTTCGCAATCGAAATGAGAAACGGAGTACATATATCTTTCACTAAACTCATTTTATCCTTGACTTAATTATCAACCCTCGCCTGCGGCTTGGATGGAAAAGGCCACTCTTATACACTTGTTGTACAATCTACTATTATAATGCTCTTAATTTCCATAAAGTCCCGTTCTAACGTGTGAACGCGTTGGTTTCTGTCATTAGTTACTCAGAGCAATGACATCAAAAGATAAAGTAGCGTTAAGTGTATTAGTAGTTTTTTTGAACTTCCGAAATAAAGTTACTGTCTTATTTTCTCTTACGGTAGTGTCAATTACGTTGATGATAGTTTTATTACGCTGTATGTATATAAAACTCTTTATTGTACATAAAACACATGAAATTAATTGATAACAAGAAAATCAGACGTACAAAGGCGAATTCTTTCTCTAGACCTCTTCCAGTAGTTCCAATTATCCTTTGACCAATTCACAGAACATCAGAAACAAGAGAAGACATGCAACGAAAAGTAAAGAGAACGGAAATCAAAAATTAACATAAATAGTGTATAAAAATACACATACTTATAGTGAGTACATGTAAGTACAAATCTATACTTAATATTATAAAGCTGAAGAGTTTGTTTGTTTGTTTGAACGCGCTAATCTCAGGAACTACTGCTCCGATTTGAAAAATTCTTTCAGTGTTAGATAGCCCATTTATCGAGGAAGGCTATAGGCTACATATCATCACGCTAATACCAATAGGAGCGGAGCGGAGCGGAAGAATGTTTCAAAATCGGAGGTTTTTGACGTGACAACATCTAATAAATCGATGAACGCCGGCTGCACACGAAAAAGGAAGACGCAATGTACTTACCGTTACATGTAAGGACATGTACGTACAGGGGGGGGGGTACGTACATGGTGCTGGGGTACGGGGGGGGGGCTTCAGAGGGGGGATGAAAATTTCATTGATTTTGCCGTAGGATGCACCGTTTTCAAGATATAAACACCGGGGGGTGGGGAGGGGGAGGGGGTGGTTGGAGTGGGGTGAGGGGGTGCGGGATCTTCAAAGGGGTATGACAATTTTATTGATTTTGTCATTGGATGCACCCTTTTTAAAATATTTGACAAAAACACCGGGGTGGAGGTGGGGGGGAGGGGGAGGAGGTGCGGGGGTTTTTGAAGTAAAACATCTTTAGGCACTCTTGACTTAGGACGATCGCGGGTGTGCGGGGGGGGGCGGGTAATTTTTTTTATATCGAGGTACTACGGAGAGCCAAATTGATGAAAAAGCAAATTGGATAAAAAAAATAAGCTGCCCAAATTATTAATTCCACGCGGACGGAGTCGGGGGCAAAAGCTAGTTACCAATATTTAACTATACCTATACTCCATTTATTTTAACATTTGAAACTTAACGGTAAAATTTGCACGTTTTTAAATGAAACTGTTTAAAATTGTGTTAAAATTCTATTTTGAAAACATAATAAATACCGCTAAGAAATGTACATGTAGGTATTTCTAGTTCATTTGTGTTCGAAATAATGAGAAACGTGTGTTACAATTTGACCGTTAATTCAAACCTTAAATTAAACGAAGTATAACTAACAATTAGTTGATTACTTGTCTGTGCATTTATATCTTTTTAGGTCCGAAGTCCTAATAAGGTGCTATTATAGTGAACTAAAACAATTACTTTGCTCACCCGCGACCTTTGCGAAGGTCGCGGGTGAGCAAAGTAATTGTTTTAGTTCATAAGGTCGCGGGTGAGCAGAGTAATTGTTTTAGTTCATTAATATGGACCTCCGCAAAGTAACGCCTGATTCAATAAATTGCTATTATAGTTTCACCACTTCTATCTATTCATCCATAAGTCCATCTATCCGCTGCCTAGCTGAATACTAGAAAGCAGATATGTAACTAGCTTTTGCCCGCCACTTCGTCCACGCAGAATTCAAATTTGTGGTAAAGCTTTTGCACCTCTTTCATCGAATAAATTAAAAACCCGATCAAGCATCATCCGATGATTGATTTAATACCGATAAATTAGTTAGTGAAAAAATAAATCCTATTTTTTCTTTCATCATCATCATTTCAGCCGAAAGACGTCCACTGCTGAACATACGCCTCCCCCATGGCTCGCCAAACAGATCGGCCCCATGCCATGCACATCCAATGCGATCCTTCAACCTTAACCAGTTCATCGCTCCATCTTATTGGAGGCCTACCTACACTGCGTCTTCCGGCCCGTGGACGCCACTCGAGAACCTTTTTGCTCCATCGGCCATCAGTTCTACAAGCGATGGGCCTTGCCCACTGCCACTTGAGTGTGGGGTTTTTCCATATCTTGTGGGAAATAAGAAATTCCTAAAATGATTTTTTACTGTTATGATAAGATAACAGCTATATGCCAAAATTGTAGAGTCGTTGGAGGCCTGCCTACACTGGATCTTCCGGTCCGTGGACGCCATTCTAGGACCTTTTGGCCCCATCGGCTGACAGTTCTACGAGGGATGTGTTGTACCCATTGCAACTTGAGTCCGGCGATTCTTCGAGCTATTTAGCTCTTGCTCGGATCTCGATGTTTCCGCGGAATCCCTATAAAAATTAAAATTAGTATTTTTTTTTAAATAATGCCAAAATCTTAACCGCTGAGCCTAGAGAAATGAAATCTTAACCGCTGAGCCTAGAGACATGAAATCTTAACCGCTGAGCCTAGAGACATGAAATCTTAACCGCTGAGCCTAGAGAAATGAAATCTTAACCGCTGAGCCTAGAGACATGAAATCTTAACCGCTGAGCCTAGAGACATGAAATCTTAACCGCTGAGTCTAGAGACATGAAATCTTAACCGCTGAGCCTAGAGACATGAAATCTTAACCGCTGAGCCTAGAGACACGAAATCTTAACCGCTGAGCCTAGAGACATGAAATCGTGCACGAGTATTCGTCATACATCTTAAATTAAGAGCACGATGTAATTCTGGGAATTTCCATAGGAATTTAATTATACTTAAATCCCGGAATTTCAATTCGATAGGGGTTTTCCGAACCGGTGGTAAATTCTTCGATGTTCATAGGAGCATTGAATAAATAATTTTGACTTGACTTGTCTTGATTGATAGCCAGATCTAATTTTTTACGCAAGCAAAACGGGTCTTTACCCGTATACACTGCTATATACTCCTGAATAAACTTCTCACGATTCATTCAAACACAGCTGCTGTACCTACTACGTAATTCAAAATTCGAAGTTGGTATCGTGTCACCCCTTTCATTCTTCTGTTTATTACTTTTACCTTTAAAGGAAAGTCACGATACGAAATTCAAAAACTTTTTAAATTTTC
This sequence comes from Archips xylosteana, assembly GCA_947563465.1. Taxonomy (NCBI): domain Eukaryota; kingdom Metazoa; phylum Arthropoda; class Insecta; order Lepidoptera; family Tortricidae; genus Archips; species Archips xylosteana. The sequence goes on from OX387349.1 coordinate 5,064,668, forward strand.
GAAAAATATCGTAGTAAGTAAGTACAATAAGGCCAGATTGCAAGTATTTTAATCAACGTTATAAAATACTCCCACAGAAAGTTCTGCTTCGATAATACTTGACTGACGTTTAAAAGATTAGAGTTGACTGGAAAAGCTAATATTTAATTGAGAGTTAACTTGTTAATGAGCAAAATCAACACTCAACATGTGTTTGATACCAGCCGCGTTTGAATTACGTGTTATAGAAATATGATTTTGAAATGTAATGACAACTGGTACTAGTTTACTCACGGGGACTGCGTTCATACAATCCATGCAGTCATCGAAACTTTGCTTAGAGTTTGGAGAAAGGAATTAAATGACAAACTAAATGAAAATTAAGTTAAATGACCAACAACGCAAACTAGGCGCACATAGACGTCGAATTGCGGAAAATAGTCCGGTATTACCTATAACCTTTAACCTATATAAATGACCCGAGACTTTATTGTTTAGTTCACTTTTAATCACAATCGCTTTCATCGTTTCTTTCTCTCACACGATACAGGATGACGATAGAGAGAGACAATACGGCCTGACGGCCTCAGTTGATAACTGTAACGGTTTTAACAACATGATAGATGACCTTAAAAAACTGCCAAGGCATATCCGATATGTTTCAATTTTCGGCAATGTGGTAGCAAATTCTCATCATTATAATTGTTTTGAAAATAAATAGCCTAATTAATTTTACATTGTTGACATTGACAGTCATGGAGATACCATTTCTTGATTTTTTTTTGGGTTTTAAGTAAGTATTTAAAATACGTAGTCAAAATGTATATATTTGTGGATAAAACGAGGTAAAAAAGGTTTTGAAAACACAATTTTACGAAATAGGCGAGAACGAAAAAAAAAACCATACGTCGATCGTTAGTTATGATTCGTACGCTTCATTTATGATTTAATAAAATTATATTTGGATAAGTAAATCAAAATAATCTATATTTTAAAAACGTAAATGGCTATACGTAATCCACGCATAATACTGGCTGATCACAAACTCAAAGCTCGAAAGCCTCAGTCAGTAGTTGTTCAGACGCGCCACGCGCGCGCCGCTCGGTCCGAACGCTCGCTCGCTAACTTTCCGGTTGGTCTATGGTTCAGTGTTTGTTTTTTTTTTAATTAGAACGTAGATTGAATTTTGGAGGGAAGGAAATTTAGAAATTAGATTAATTTTGTGTGCGTTGTGGGGTTATTTATTGCAATTTTTTGTTGGATAATAGATTCACGTACCTAACTTAGATTATTATTTACAATATGTAATTACATAAGTATAAATAAAAAAGCTACCAATAAATCAAGCATAATATAGAAAACACACAGGCATATAATTATTAAATTACCTAAATAATAATTATTCTTTAGTTTTTATTAATTAGGTATATTGTATGTTTTTTTCTCGCAAGCGATCAAATTAGTATGCCTACGTCACAACCTGGAAATAAAAGCAAAATTACCTATCTACGTTTGCATATTTACACTTTACATTAGCTTTTCTAGATTTAAAAAAAAAAAAAAACAAATTGAAGTGGTTTTTCCTTCAAAGCGAGATCCTTAAAGTTTGTCCTTGTCCTCGTTCGGCCAGATTCCAGTGTCATGACCGTTCTTCGAACGAAATTTATGTGCTATCCGTTTCGACGTTGTAAGCTTTTGTCCGATCTTTATGCACGTCGCGAAACAAAATCGCTTTGCTAAGAATTCAAAACTTTTGGCACGATAAAAATCATAATTCATACATAAGTTAAAAGAAAACTTAGATTCTTCGGAGTGCGGTAAGCAACTTATTAAGATTCTGCAAAGTAGGGCTTGAATCTGTTAGATAATTTCAACGTTTATAAACAGTTAGTTTTGTTAGAATCATTATAAAGTCAAGCGAAGCGACATTTCCTTTTTGTAAATGTCAAAAGAGTTATTAAAAATATAGATGGCTGGGTTCTACAAAACTATAGAAGTAATTATGTAGATTATGTTGTTGAATTGATAGAGCCTTATAAGCTCCCAAAAAAACGGAAGGTAGGTAGGTTCAGTTTCTGATCTTATTCGTTTTTCCCAATACCCATTATTTGGAGTTGCCTTCCCTGTCCATTTGTATTTTTAAAATTTGAGTAGTCAGATACTCGTATCTACGTGATTTGATACCTACAACTGAGATACGAACACTTAATGCAAGAGCAAGTAGGTAGAGCAAGAAATGTTTAAGATAGCTATTACCAATCCCGCGGACAGTTTTGATGACAACATTTTGCTTTTAACTTACAAATTATCAATTATACATAGACGTGCTTGTTTTTAAGTGTGAAATAAGTATTGTATTTTTGCACAATTTAGATTTTGTTGCTATTATTTTGTATTTTATCAGTTGTTACCAAGCAATGCAATAGTTGTAGTTTAAAACGTCACAGTACCTAACAAATGCTGCCTCCACAATTTGCATAGACATTCTGGGTCAAACAAAATATTTAAAACCTTGTCACCAAGTCATTAACGATTCACAAGCAAACCAAAGGTCCATTATTGACGGCAGTGTAGGTGAGCGTTATTCAACATACATTTTGCAACAATTGGTAGCTAGAGTCTTGCTTAATCCCAGTAAGTTTTTGTCTATTCAGATTAAGTGGCGGAAATGAGATAACCGATAAGTAGAGGGCATTTTAAAGAAATATTTAAGCAATGTGATCATTGTTTTGGACGAAATTGTTCTAGGTCAGAACCGCTATGTCATTATTTTCCAAACATTGTACGGCTGATTTTCGTAGAACTTTTCGTAGAAGCTTTCGTTATACTGCTAAAAAATTTCGGAACTATTCCACACAACATATTAGCACGGTTGTTTCGTTTCAATGCTAATTAAAGAAATATTTACTGGAAATTTACAAAAAGCACAGTAAACTTTACTGGTTTCCCCATCTATTAACTATTTTTTAACTTACCAGATCTTCATCTTTCTTGTGGGCATCATTTGGCGGACTTTTTTCCAATGCAATGTTCAGAATGCTAAGATAATATTTAAAAGTTCTTTCAACTACTTACTAAGTACTAAAATCTTTCCGAAGTTATTGCATTCTCTTTTGTTTGTTTTTCACTGTTGTGTTAAAAGTCGCGTGAGTATGCTAAAATATTTTGAATGACACTTACTATTTTCTTTCGAACTAAGGTTGTGCGGACTTCAATCAATTTTGAAACCGTTAAAAATAAGTTTTTGCTAAAGTTTTTACGACAATCTAAACAATAGACGTGGTTAAATCTGATCTGATTTTAAACAAACAAGTTCATTACATGCATACGAGTTTTGCAATTCAAATAAAATCAGAATCAGAATATTTTTATTGTATAACTGTGTAGGTACATAGGATGGAAAAATAGAGGCATCAACAGTTGCCCATACAGGCACACAAAATTACCTAATTAAACTTAAGACTAAAATAAGATCATGCAAGGCTTCTCGCTGTAGGAAAGAAAGATTCTGGTGAGTGGCTTCAAGCCTATCCTTCTTTTAATATTGGAACCTTCCTGGAGCCTGAAACCTTGCGAATTGCAGTTGGGCTGAGGTTGGGCGCTGCTTTGTGTTCTCCACACCGCTGCCCCTGTGGTGTCAATGTCGACCAAATGGGCCACCATGGGCTTTCCTGCCAAAAAAGTGCTGGCCGCTTTTCCCGACACGCTGCGCTGAATGATATTATCCGCCGGTCTCTTGCCACCATAAACGTGCCGTCAATATTAGAACCAAATGGCATTGCGCGGGATGATGGCAAAAGGCCGGACGGTATGTCTCTGATTCCCTGGAGGATGGGTCGGGTTTTAGTTTGGGACGCAACCTGCATGGATACCCTAGTCCCTTCACACCTTCAGGGTACAACAAAAAAAGCTGGCGCAGCGGCTGAAGCGGCCGAGAGCAGGAAAGTATTAAAATACCAGGGTCTCGGTTCAGCTTACAATTTTGTTGCTGTCGGTTTGAGACCCTGGGTCCTTGGGGTCCTGGCGCACACAACTTAATTAAGGAAATACAAAAGCGTCTGGTCGACACCACTGGAGACCAAAGGGCTGGCAGCTATCTCTCTCAACGAATCGCCATCGCCATTCAACGAGGGAATGCTGCCAGCCTTTTGGGTACGATGCCACGGGGGCCTTTTTTATACTTAGTTTAGTAGTTTTTAAGTTAGATATTTAGTTTATAGTTTTAAATTTAGTTTGTAATATTTAGTTTATAGTTTAGTTTTATTCATTGTTATTTTTTCTTACTTGTTTTATTTTTATTGACAATTAGATGTAACACTTTTATCCTCATTATTGCTTATCAATAAAGACTAAAATAATAGTCGTAGAAACTCGCGGGCATAATGGAAACCATTTAAAAAATTCAAGGGGTAAATGATTAGCCGGGTTGCCTACTGGGTAAAGCAATCACCGCCGTTTATGGACACCCATAACATAAATAGAATTACAGGAGCCGGAGCCCTTTGTGAAAAGAATACGCTAACTTTTAGAAAATCCTAAGTTGAGATTGTTTCATAATGATTTCTTTGAAGATGAGTCAATTAGATATTTGGATAATTTGGATCATACACAACGTGACAAAAGTTGTCTTTCCTGTAGACATAAAATTAGTAACTCCGATTCAGCAAACTTAGGATTTATTTAAATGGGTGAAAGTTGGCCAGGCGTCCACACGGCAATGTCGACTTGACTTAAAAGTATTGGCTATAGACCCTTTAACTTTTACCATGTCATGTAGATGACATGCGAACAAAAAAAACGTGTATGACCCATCATCATCATCATCCCCGCCTATACACGTCCCACTGCAGGGCACAGTCTCCTCTTAGAATGAGAGGGCTTGCGCCATAGTTCCCACGCGGGCCCAGTGCGGATTGGGAACTTCACACACACCATTGAATTTCTTCGCAGGTGTATGCAGGTTTCCTCACGATGTTTTTCTTCACCGTAAAGCTCATGGCAAATTACAAATGTAATTTCGCACAAAATTCCAGAAAAACTCAGAGGTGCGAGCCGGCGTTTGAACCCACGACCCTCTGCCTGAGAGGCCGTAGGTCAAACCGCTAGGCCACCACGGCAATGTTTATGACCCATTTGCAGTGAAATAGTTCCATAATGGTAACCGGTTCATTTATTCGTCTATTATTTTTTGGTGAATGGGAACTTAGATATACTGTTAGTTCTGTAAGTAAAGCTAAGGAGGCTATGTAAACCTGTATGTTACTACGTATGTCAAGGCTACGTACAGTGTTTTGCAATCAACTTGTAATTCAAGACTGTAAGATTTTTAAACGATTTGTTTACGAGTTGCTGCCAATAAACTGAGATTGTTGATGATTTTTTAAAAGTCTCGTGCTCAAAATCAGATACTTACAGTAAAAGTTATTTAGCAGAAGTTTTGAATAATATAAAAGTAATAATGTGTAGGTAGGTATATGAGGGTTTTTTATGCTGCGACTCCATCTGAGGTGAACGTACCAATGCTCGATACCTCAACACCCAGTAGGTAGATGACCTGTCTTACTATGACATAAGTTTGAAGGTGCCATGTATTGGGTCAGTGTCGAGCACAGGGACGTTTAACTTTACTCACATGTTTTTATTGCATCATTACGTGCTAGTGAAAATATCTGCGTAAAACTCTAGATATCTTTAGCGGACTGTCTTGCGATGACTTTTAGAGAACATCCTCCGCAAGGCCCAGGAGCTTTGCCACGCACAGTTTAAGAACCCCTGCTTTATGTCATTCCAATATCCCCCTAATATTACTTATAAACGTGTAAGTTTGTGTGGATGGATACTAAAACGCTCTTTCATGTTAAAACGGTTTGACGGATTCTGATGCGAAATTTGCACACAATTTGAAACTCCGACATTTATAACCAGTCCCTTTTTTCCTGTCACACAGTTAATTAACTTCAGAATTATTTTTAAATAATGGTGGTGTCGAATAGACAATCAATTTCACATAGAAGGCGCGTGGTGACCAACTATTCGCAAATTAGAAATATTATTAATGTGTTGAGAACACATTGGGAAATTTTGGCCTGAAGTTAGGGTTTGAGTGGTGTAGAGGTCTAGGTCTATGCATAGCGCCCCGGATTGACGAGGACTCGGGTTCGATTACGGGCTCCAGCTTTTACTTTTCCGCTTTTTTCAATGTGTTCCAGTTACAGAATTATTAAAATAGCATACAGTTGCCAAGTGACTATTTCTATTTGAGAAGAAAATGTACATTAATACACATGTAATGTTAATGTACATTGATGTCTGTTAATTCGTCACAACTAATATAGTTTTTAAAAAAAATGTAACTAATACGATATAATAAATAAATAAATATCATGGGACAATTCACACCAATTGACCTAGTCCCAAACTATATGGGGCTAGAACCTGAAATACATGTCTAATTATGACTATTTTTATTGTTACGACACACTCAACAATTTACTCCCATTTTCTCGTGGTACTGGTACGAGTATCGTCACTATAAAAAGTGTGAGGAAGAATACTTAATTAATCAGAGCTAGCCACATGCACGGAACACCGTTTTGTAGCAAGATAACATCGCTAACGGACCGCAGTTTTTAAGCTGGCAACTTTATTACGGAACTATAACATTGTAAATGCATTGTAATAACGTTGTAATCGTAAAACTAATTGCAATAAAGTTCTTAGTATCCATTCATGCAGGTACTAATACATTTACGGTATCTATCGCTGCAATAAACTTCTTACTATGTTACTTAGCATCGGACAAACTGCGCTTAGATACGGTTTAATTAACAGGAGCAAGCGGTTTTGTTTTTAAATTAGTCCCGAATGTCTCAGGTCACGGATTCAAGGTTATCTTATCTATTATAGTAGTTATTTTACGATGATTCTGTGAACATTATGTTACTTTAATTAAAAAACAATGACTTTCTGATGTCACTGTATAAGAGTCATCCATTGAAAATTTCACAGGTATCATTGTGAAATAACTCTAACATTTAACGCAATTGGACTTGCCGTGGAAATATTAAAAATAAATATAAATATCACGAGACAATTCACACCAATTGACCTAGTCCCGAAGTAAGCAAAGCTTATGTTTTGGGTACTTACTAGGCAACGGTTAAACATACTTACATAGACACATACTTACATTCGTATTTTTCATATCTGCCCCGACGCGGGAATTGAACCCGGGACCTCAAGCTTCGTAGTTAGGTTATCTAACCACTAGGATTTGTCTAAGGAGACTTGTGTAATAACATCGACGGTGGAAAGGTAAAATATTACTAAATTTTAACCAACACGTAAGTCTCTCACATTTGCACAGCCAAAGGCACGCACTACATAATATGACCGCGCAAACTATTTTCAAAACTATCTAACTCAACGAATCGCTAATTCTCAAGACTTGGTCGACGCATAAATCGCTTACACGTAATTCCAGTAAGAAGTAACTGGGTTAATAATAATTGTGGGGCATTTCGACATTCGGCTGCGAGCTCCGAACGGTAACTGCACCGTTAGCAGCGCGATCATGGCTATCCGAGAACAATGACCGTTACGTTAGGGAGAGCTAATTATAAATGGGTAATTGTAGATATTAGTATTCTTTTAATGATGTACGATACTAATAATTTCGCTTCGTCATCACCATTCCAGCCTGTTTACGTCCCACTGCAGGGCACAGTCCTCCCCTCAGAACGAGAGAGTTTGGACCGTTAGGAAAATTTTCAAAAATTTATATTATTCAAAAATCCATAAATACAGCATTTACAGTTTTAAAAAATAATGGAAAGTATCCTTTACATGTTTTGAATGTGCTATTTCCAATATTTCAGGTGGTTGCCCTCCATGTGGGGTTCGTTTTTCCCCCGTGAGTTATGTAGTACTTTGTACTTAATATAAGATGTAACCTTAAAGTAATCTATACATATAAAATCCTTTGTCCTGACTGACGGATCAACGCACAGCCTAAACCGCTGATCGTAGAGACCTGAAACTTGGAGGGTGTGTTCTTTGTATGACGTAGGCATCCGATAAGAAAGGATTTTTCGTAGTTCTACTCCGAAGGGGGTAAAAAGGGGGGGCAAAGTTTGTATGGGACAACGTGATTCCTTGGTCCAATCTACTTCAAATTTTGCATAAACATTCTTTAACAGAATTGATGGAAGACGTGTTTCGTATTTTATTGAAATTCATCACTTGACGGGGTCAAAAAGGAGTAGAAAGTTATTTTGGGGGTGATTTGCTTCGAAGTTGATATCAATACTCCTTAGTGCTTTTGATTTAAATTACATTTTATTTTGACACATTGTAAACGAAACGAAACTTCAAATATTGCAAACCATTTTTGTCTACGTTTGTCAACCACGTCTTGATCTGATCTCTGATAATAGCTAATTATATGTATTAAGTATTTGCATTTCACCAAGCTTTTGCTTTTACAAGCGCAGCGTGGGACGTCCACCAACGAGATGGACGGACGTTTTGGTGAAGGCCGCAGGTTCAGGGTGGATGCAAGTCGCTTCCAACCGTAATGATTGGACGTCAATGAGGGAGGCCTATGTCCAGCAGTGGACGTCCTACGGCTGAAATGATGATGATGAAGCTTTTATGCGAGTTCAACCTTTTTCGAATAAAATCGAATTGAGTATTCAAATATCATTGTTGAACTCGCATAAAAGCTTGGTGCAATGCAAATACATATAAAATGCTTTGTCCTGAAGTCCTAAATGACTGACTGCCGGATTAACGCACAGCCTAAACCGCTGTATGTAGAGACCTAAAACGTGGAGGGTGTGTTCTTTGTATGACGTAGGCATCCGATAAGAAAGGATTTTCCGGAATTTCCACGGGATAAGGAATAATCGGGATTTATATATTTCATCAAGAGTGACCCTATGCCCATAACGAAGATTACTAAACTGTACAAATTGGGCATGCAATTAGACTATTTGAATATAAAGCGAATATAAAGAATTTTGAAAATTTCCACGGGATAAAGTTAAATCAGGATTTATATATGTAGGTACTCAAATCAACTGGACCATATCTCCGTAACTACAATTACTAATCTTTTCAAATACAGTATTAACGAAAATGACCATAACAACAAAAAAACTTATTGCAGGATTTTTGGAAATTCCTGTGGGATAGATAATTTCTGAAACTTCCGAGCCGATTAAAAAAAAAACTTTTACCAGTAAAAAGTTACACTATCCTTTATTGACATAGGCTACTTTTTTCCGGGGAAATGCAAAATTCCCAAGGGATAGAAAAAAGAAAATTCAACTTCGGAGCTCATTTTAAAATGTCTTACACCAATAGAAAAGATGCACTGTCCTTGGTTAACATAGGATGCTTTTTTCCGGATAAATGCAAAATTCCCGCGGTATAGAAAATATTAAAATTAACTTCGGGGCTGAGTTTAAAAAAAAATCACCAATAGAAAGCTTCACTATCCTTTATTGGTATAGGCTACCTACTATTTATTCGGTATAATGCAAAATTCCCCTGGGATATTAAGAAGTGAATTTCACTTCAGGGCTGATTTGAAAATTTCTTTCACCTATTAGTGAGTAGCTACACTAACCCTTACTTACATAGACTATTTTCTCCGTGAAAAATCAAAATTCCCACGGGAAAAAAATAAGTGAACTCAACTACGCGGCTGATTTTAAAAGTTCTTTTATCGGTAGAAAGCTTTAAGGACATAGGCTACTTTTCTCGGGGGAAATGCAAAATACCCGCGGGATAAAAATAAGTGTAATTTTGCAAAGAATAAGGACAAATTTGTTGAAATTCCCGCGGGATAGGGAATAAACGGGATTTATAATATTCACTAACTGATTGATACTCATGATGAAATGATAATAATGATGGATGTTGCCGGTGCCGGATTTTTGTTTTATACAATGAAAGAGATGAAGAAGCTTTACCACAAATTGGAATTCTACGCGGACGAAGTCGCGGGCAAAAGCTAGTTATGTATATATGTCACAGTGAAAACTCATAACCGGACAAAACCACTTTTGACTGCAAAAACATAAGTAAGTCTAGGTTATGTTAAGTTTGCATCGGCCCGAAGGGCCAAAAGCACACAGAAGAAGGAGCTCCGCGTGAGCTCTGTGTCAATTTGTATGCACAAAGCACGTTAAACATTCATCATCATCATCATCATCATCATCATCAGCCTATGTTCGTCCACTGCTGGACTTAGGCCTCTCCCATGGCACGCCACTGAGCACGATCCTCGGCCACTCTCATCCAGCTCATGCCAGCCGCCTTGCGAAGATCATCGCTCCACCGAGTCTGAGGACGTCCCACGCTACGTTTGCCGATCCGTGGTCTCCACTCAAGAACTCGTCTACCCCAACGGTTATCGGTTCTTCGGGTTATATGGCCTGCCCATTGCCACTTCAGCGTGCTAATGCGTTGGGCTATGTCGATAACTTTGGGTCGGATCACTTCGTTACGAATTCGATCTTTTAGAGAAACTCCGAGCATAGCCCTTTCCATAGCACGTTGAGCAACTTTAAATTTGTGGACCAGCCCTACAGTGAGTGTCCATGTTTCGGCACGTAAAAATTACATTTTGAAATTGTTTTATAACACTATTGTTGTTATGTATTATAACACTAACTGAAGGCATCGGTCTAAACCACTTTTGCCTGATTTTTGCAGTCAAAAGTGGTTTTGAACGGTTATGAGTTTTGACTGAAACATATACTTATAACTATTAAATACTAAAAGTAGGTACTTACGTTAGTAAAAAAACTAAAATATATTATGAAAAGGAGTCCCCTTACGCAAGGTTCTGAAGATCCTGGTAGCGTTCCCCCTTGAATAGCTAAGCTTTGTGCGAGGTAGCTGCCAGCTCTAGTTGATGTAATTAACTTTATTGCTACACGGCCCAGGCATCATTTTTGTAAGAAATGCTGCAATTTAATAAATACTAAATAAATAACTAAATGAGGAACTCTGCTTGATTCTCAGCCTCAGCTGCTGTACTTTCCTAGTAATAATTTCTAAAGGGAAAACCATAAAAAAATCGGTAACTTAAACTTCAGAGTTTGATAGTTCTTTATCCACTTGACAGTCCGGGCCGCGCGACCAATATGCCTCAAACCGTCCGGGTTTTTTATCGACGGACGCACCGCGCCACGCGTTCACTACTTTCTAACAAAAACGTCTGTATCTTCCGAACTACAAGGTTTTAAATAAAGAAAAAAATACTGAGACGTAAATTAATGTTTATTCTTTCGAATACTATTTATAAAACAATAGCACACATATAATTTTTTTGCATAAATCAAGGTCAAAGTTGTAAAATCGGTAAACTTGGCTGTAAGTTTCTTGTTTGACGACTAATAACTCGAAATATTGAGCGATGACCACCTTTTTTATTAATTATAAAAAAACTACAGTTTTTCACCTTTAAAATGATTTTATAATCTAAACACACCGTTCCCAGTGAGTTAGCAAAATAAATTAATCAAGTTGCCTACTCCTCGCAACATTTATAATTTTGCGAAACTGATTTTGTAGCAAGATGGCCGCCCGCGTAAGGCTGCCTGCAACCGATACTAACTTTACAGTTCGTGCATACTATGGTATCCATTGTCACGAGAAAGTAAATTTCGTCAAAAAACTAAGTTTAATTTCTTTTTTTTTTTTATTTTTTTGTTTAAAGAAATAATTTACATTACATGAAATCGGTAGCTGATGCATTTCGCCTGTTTTAAGCGGGATATTTTTAATATTATTTTTATTAATTTAATAATTAAACCATTCTTAAAAACAATAGCACCTATAGCAAAAACCTAAAAAATACATACAAACAGAAACAATAATGCCAAACACCGAATAATCAAGTCACACGAGAAATAGTTTGTACAAACCCTTATTTCAGATATATTTTCAAATGTCCATGGATACTCAACCATCCACAGCATAAAACCTGAGGAGCACCGTAAATGTTTTGATGAATCCTTGGCGAGTGTGACATATTTCCAAAATAAAAGTTTATTAATCTAATCTTCATAAACCAACCGTCAATATTTAATGTATATTTCAGTAATCAGGGCGTCAAATTACTAAAAATTTGGCTATAAATCTACACATTCCCAGCTCAAAAAAAACCTCGATGTTTTAAATTGAAATTGCACTGTATTTACACTCACATTCAGTAGATTTAAGACGGAATCATAGAAAATAAACATTTCTGGTTATTTTTATGTACAATAACTCTCAAAACTATGTAATAAATGTTAAATACTTAAGACATAACGGCACGTTATCCACAAACACTGACAATCAAGCGCAGAATTCACAGGTCACTGCGAAATGTTTTTTTTTTTACCGACAAGTAGTCCGCCACTACTGCCATCTATATTTTTTAGGGCTAATAATTTAGTCAGGCTACGTTTGTGCATCAATATCTAATACCTTTAAACGAGCAATTCTTGTATATATGTATATATATATATATATATAATCAGGATCTCGGAAACGGCTCCAACGATTTCGATGAAATTTGGTATGTGGGGGTTTTCGGGGATGAAAAACTGATCTAGCTATGTTTCATTTTCAGAAAATCGCTTTTACTCGTGTTTTTCGGCTATTTTTGTTTGCATTAGAATATAAAGCTAAATTTCGCCGACTTCGAGCAGATCATAATGGCACATTAGAAATCGGGTGGTCGCGGATCCAGCCGACCTCGGTTCGATACCACGTTTTTTTTCAAGATTTTTAGTTTTTTTTTAAGTTTATTTTTTATGAGAAAACGTCAAGTTTCTTCTTTTGTGAGAAAAAGTTACTTTTTTTGTGAGAAAAAGTTATTTTTTTGCAAGAAAAAGTTACTTTTTTGTTAGAAAAAGTATTATAGGGAACGTGCAGTAACTATAGGCGGCAGCACTAATGCGACAGAAGAGACACTATGCGGACAGTAAAACAAACTTATCAAGGTAAAACATTCAAATTGATGGCACCCTTATGGCACCAGTTGGCAGCACCGTCTATGTGCACGTTCCCTATTGGGAGCACACAGAACAGGAAAAGCCGGTTGTCTGTAAAGTCGGTTTACGGACGATAGTTTAACGTGACTCACCGCTCCACCCCCTCCGGTGTTTTTGTCAAATATCTTGAAAACGGTGCATCCTACGGCAAAATCAATGAAATTTTCATCTCCCCTTTAATACCCCCGCGCTCCCTCTCCCGCATCCCCTCCCCCCCTCTCAACCCCCCCCCCCCCCCACCCCCCACCCCTCCGGTGTATATAATCAGGATCTCGGAAACGGTTCCAACGATTTCGATGAAATTTGGTATTTGGTAATTTGGGTTTTCGGGGATGAAAAATTGATCTAGCTTGGTCTTATCTCTGGGAAAACGCTTGGTACCGAGTTTCTGCCCGAGCAGAGCTCGGTCGCCCAGGTACTTTGTAAATAATGCCGGGTATTTTTACTAGATGGCATTGAAATCAACTATTCATTCCTCCACCTTTTACGATACTAAGGTATCCGCGGACGGGTTGACGCATATTGGTTTTGGATACCATGGTATCGTCGGACTGTCAAGTGGTTATATGTTTAGTACACGATTTGAGACATGACGATAGAGTGATTGTATTTAAGACGTAGAAATCAGATGAAAAGATTTCTTCTGACTTTCATCGATTTTTGCATTGTCATTAAAATTATTACTTAACATTTTTAAGCTCTAAGAAAGATTAAGTTCTCAATCATGCCAGGGACGTTTAGAAATAATTCTGATCCACATTGGCGATCCTTAGTCACAAAAATCGCAAGTACTTTGTTAAAAAATTTAGTTGTATGTATTCAATTTTGATGTATGTAATTTAATAACATTGTAGATTGAAAAAAATATGTTATCTTGTTGAGTTTCTTGCCGGATTCTTATCAACAGGGTTTTTCCGAACCACCGGAGGTAGATTACTCGACGTTCGTAAGTGCCGAAGGAGGGTTATGGTTATGTTTTTGAATGAATATATTTAGACTTTGACTTTGATTCGGAAATGTGTCGTTTTGCAATCTCTGAGCGCTGTGGCTCCAAATGATTTGAGACTAAACTAGAAAGATTTAGGTATTTAACTAAATGTAAACAAACTTCAGCTGTTAATAACAACCAACAGTTCTGGCCTAATAGCCAAATGCAATATTATGCGACTAAAGAGTACATCGATAATGCGACGCGTGAAAGTCAATTACAAATATTGCATTTGGCTGGTTAACCCGACGCCATAACTGTTGGTTGCTGAAGTTGGTTTACATTTAGTTAAGTACCTAAACATTTCAAGTATAGTACTTGTCAAAGGTTTTGTCTTCGGGGTGCGCTGGTGAACACAAATCACATATCAATGCAGGGTCGGACCCCCAATTACGGTAATGAGCATCGGAATGTGCAGGTCATCTTTAACTTCGTTTAGTAGTATGAATTGTTTCACTCGCCGCATATGCCCCAGCCACTGTTTAGAACTTAGGTTAAACGGTTCTTGCATTGTTTACAACACTTAACATGCGTGATATTTAATATTTAGTACGTTAAAACCCGGGACTGTCGCCAGTGGAACGTAATAAATAAATAAATAAATATTAGGGGACAATCTTACACAAATCGACCTAGTCCCAAACTAAGCAAAGCTTGTACTATGGGTTCTAGACGACGATAAACATACTTATATAGATAAATAAATACTTAAATACATAGAAAACATCCATAACTCAGGAACAAATATTCGTGCTCATTACACAAATAAATGCCCTTACCGGGATTCGAACCCAGGACCTCTTGCTTCGTAGGCAGGGTCACTACCAACTAGGCTAAAGAGGTCGTTAATCGAACACAAACCAAACAAGGACGCTGGTAACTGACTGATTTAGGTATTGGTTTGCCCACATTGTTGATATCATGTTCTCTTAGCTACCGTACAGTTATTAATACTATATTTATTTACGGATTGCAAAAAAAACACTGAATAGTATAAATTGTCGTAATTAAAAGTCTTATTTTTTGCTAAGTGTTTTTGCTGCTTGTAATGGGTAGACGATTTTTAACAGAAACGTTAGGTCCATAATTGTAATGCTTTCTTCAGATTTAAAATTAATGTTATTTGAGCTAATTTAGACAAATTGCTCAATCACATTGTTCTTTCAGTAAAAGAATATAGGGGCGTCATTAATAATAATCAAAACAATTAAAGTAATTTAGATAATAAATAAAATTGTTTCATAATTGGCAAAATTATGAGTAAGGTCACTTAACGGAATCAATAGTCTATTCATTTTTGCAAACGTGTGAATCAGCATCAAAGCTTTAATTTCTTAGTATAAGATGAAAGTAAAACGCAATACGACCGAATTGATAACATATCGTTTATATTGAAATATTATATTAATTAATTCTCGTTCATAGGTTAAAAGCAGAACACACCAAAGTTAAGAGAGACGAAGATTAATTGCTTTGACATTTGTATACAGAAGTATAATATCTATTATCAGATCTAAACGTTATCGTGTTACGTAATTGCACATCCAGTACGATTTGCATAATAAAAACTCGCAGTTTATAAAATAGAATTACGCAAGAATAAGGACTGCCAATCAAGACTAAAATTGATCGCGTGCGGTTAAAAGTGCATTGAAAAAAGTGTTAATAAAAACAAAATCCCGAGTGCCAGTGTGAAAATGTGGAAAGTGTTTTGAAAAGAGCATTTAGGTGATAATTACAAGATGGCGGCTTGGGTGTGGTTGGCGGCATTGTTTTGTGGGTCGCAGGCGGCTGTTCTGCCGCCGCCGTGGGCTGATGTGAAGAGGAATCCTTGTGCGTCACATCCTAGAGGCTGGCTCATGCTGTACTGGCCGTCCGATGGCAAATGCTACACGATTTATAAGGTTTGTGCTAAGCTAAGTAACAACGTTTAATCAATCAGAGCTTTTGTAATTCATCTTCTACGGTAAAACTGCAGAACCGCCTTTAACTATGAGTTCCACATGATTCGTTTCAGGAAAACGATTAGCTTGTATGACATATTTGATATGGGATATAAACCATTATAACTTTTAATGACTGCCCGATATTTCGACGCAGTTGTATATACTACTAGCTGACCCGGCAACCGTTGTTTTGCCGTATAAAAAATTGCCTACGACCTATTCTCAGACCTACCGAATACAGAGAAAAAAGTAGGTATCATAAAAATCGGTCAAGCCGTTTCGGAGGAGTTCGATAACAAACACCGTGACACGAGATTTTTATATATTAGAAGACTAACCCACAAACGTTGTTTTGCCATGACCCAGGAGTATAAAAAACAGCCTACGACCTATTCTCAGACCTATCGAATGTAGACAAAAAGGTTTCATAAAAATCGGTCAAGCCGTCTTGGAGGAGTTCGATAACAAACACCGTGACACAAGACTTTTATTTATTAGAATTAGAAGAAGATAATCACGGGTAGACCGAAGAATTTTCGGGGGGATATTAATGTGATAACTATTTATGAGTAGGGTGTGTCGTCCTAACCTAATTTATCTAATGTAATAAAGTGTCATTAAAAACTAATAGCTGGTGTGGCTCTGTCTGTAGAAACAGTCACGAGCTTTAATTTGGGATCCACTTAAGGTTGACAGTCCTGTCATATTGTATAGGAATTCAAAGGATATTTTTTCGAAATGGGTCCCAAATTAAAGCACGCGGCCTTACTTTTACTGATATAATGTAAACTGACATGAGTTAAGTTTTGTAATACTACGAGTAGGTATATACCAGTCAATTTGAGTAATTCCTCTCCAACGTATGGTAAGCAAATCTTTTCACATTTTAACAAGAAAAATGAACCACAGTCATAAGTAATGCAAATCCTAACAAGCACTAAACTACGTTACAAATGCTAAAGCTCTAATAATAATAATTGCAATTGCACATTGCGTGTTGATTTCAATACCAACGTAACCAGTTGTGCATTCGGGAGGTACAAATGTACGAGAGACCGTGACCGATCGATCTACCCACTGACCTACTAAGTATTATCTCGAAATGACACAATGTACTTTTTCGCACGAACTTTTGCCTTCTCCATTTTGAATTTTTCAATGCGTTCGATGGGATGGGATAGAAGCGCGATGGCTGTGTATACAAAACAAATACCTATTGAATTGTCTGTGGAATAGCTAAGAAGTTAGTGTGTATTTTACCCTACGTCGCTTCTTCTGATCTATGGTCTTTAATCAATAGCCATCTAAGCCTAACACTCCCAGCAGCCATCACAACATGCAATACGAAAACCTATGTGAATCATCAAAATAATAATAATAATAATATTAAGGGACAATCTCACACAAGTCGACCTAGTCCCAAACTAAGCAAAGCTTGTACTATGGATACTAGACGACGATAGACATACTTATATAGATAAACAAATACTTAAATACATAGAAAACATCCATAAATCAAAGTGTTTATTCTGTAAGTAGGCTGCAAAGAGCTATTTTATACTACAAGCGCTTTTGGAAAGGTCACATTGCTAAAAAGAGCGCGATCAATAAACTTGACAGAAAACAAGAAACAAAACAAAAATTACATAATAATTCGCTTAGGTAAGTAATAATATAGATTGAGTTTCTTGCCGGATTCTTCTCAACACGGTTTTTCCGAACCGGTGGTAAATTCTTCGGCGTTCATAGGTGCTTCAATTGATGACTAAATTGATTAAAACATTTTGACTTTGACTTTGATAACTAAGACAAAATATAAGACAAAAATTATGTGGGCATGGAAACATTACCTATCTAGTTTTTGCAGAAATGTATAGGGTCCCATAGTTCAGTACCTAATTGAAAGCATCAAAGTCAAAGTCAAAGTCAAAATTCTTTATTCAATTTAGGCATCAAATTGATGCTCCTATGAACGTCGAAAAATCTACCACCGGTTCGGAAAAAACCCTGTTGAGAAGAAACCGGCAAGAAACTCAACAAGGTATATTTTTTTTCAATCACATTGTTATTAAATGACATACATCTAAATCTAAATCTTAGAGATGTACATTATTTCCCCAGGGCATAGCCCCATAAAAATTTCTAATTTTACCATTCCTGTCGGCAATTATCGAGTCTAAATCCCAGTTGCATTTGCATTGCGGCGCTCGATTGCCTATTTCACTCTCGTTAACTTTACGGCCTCGCCATGTATTGCTAGTTGCACACTTTTTCTTACCGGTTAAAACTGGGCTTTAATAATAACCATATTGCTGCCTTGCCGTGCAACATTGGCCCATACTAAAGTATAGCAAAAACTGTCACTTAACGATTTCAGTGTCGACACGGCAAATACGCATACGTTATTGCAATGATAGAGTTTCTTAATCTCGATCCAGTGCCTTTCTTAATTGCCTCACGTTAAACTGTGAGAACAAACAACAATACTTACCAATTTCTTAATGATTTTAATATTTTTTATGTGTGTTTGTATGCCGATGCTTATCAAAAATGCAACGAAGCGGAGTAAAATTATTGCGAAGATAACGACGCTTTTTTTTTTCAAAGGTCTTATTGAGACGCTCCTGAATAAGGTTAAACGAACGAACATTGTCATCTTTAGCGAAACGTCAACAAACTCCACAGTATCGAATTTTGAAATTGAACAACTAATTGATTCAGGCATTACATTCCGCAGCTGTTAATGAACTACAAACTTTTACCTGGCAACCATTTTCGTTACCAAGAATATAAAACATTTAAACACGTAATTATTTTTTTGACGATCCCAAAATGTTTCCACTGTGAACACTATTATACTACTACAATCTTACTAATATTATAAATGAGACAGATTGTGTGTGCGCGTGTGTGTTTCTTACTGTTTCAGGTTAAAACGGGATTTGGATGTTATTTCTTACGTAGATAGATAGCTGAATAGGAGTAGACATACTTATGCTACTTTTTATCTTAATATTCCTACGGAATCAGGATCCATACAAATTTAAATTCCCAAAATCTTAATCATTAAGACATGAAATTACAATTCCTGTAACGTAAATAAATACCAAGATGGATTATTGAGAATCCTCGTGGGAATTTTACAAAACCTCGGAATTTCAATGCAAACGCCGCCAATAGCATGCCGCGGGTAAAGACAATTTTATGTCATAACGTAAACTACTATAATCAATGGCACAGAAGTAACGCGTCCCAGTGGAACTGGCTAGGCGCGAGTTGCGCAAGCAAGTCACTCACCTCGGGACATCAACTGAACTATACCGGTGCCCCATTGAGATTCCATAAAAAACTTGCGGTGGATGTGGTCCGACTATTTACAGCTTCTTCTATGGCTTTATTTGGCATAAGTACTGGCAGGTTGGAGAATGCTACCGAAACACGCCGACGCTCTTTGAATCCTTCTTTTGAGTTCATTAAATTGGGAATAAAGATTCAAGATCTGCAGATTGAATGCGATTTGGCATAAGGTGGTACTGGCAGATTGGAGAAAGGTACCGAAACATTCTGACACGCTTTGAGTCGGTATTTTGAATTCGCTAAATTGCGATAAAAAGTCAAATGGGTGATTTATACAGCTCGGACAGGTCATCGCAAAACAATTACAACATGGTAATAGAACAAGATTAATAGAGTCGTATTATGTATAGTTTTATCACCCTAAGGTTCACTGTCAGTTGTACGGCTTAAATCATCAAAGGCTATTTTCACTCACAAGTCAATGTGACAATCAGCCTTATTGTTTTTATTCTGATATAGCAACTGTCATTAAAAATGATAAAGCACTTACTAGGTCGACTATACATTATTATCTAATCTTCTAATATATAAAAATCTCGTGTCACGGTGTTTTGGTGTTATCGAACTCCTCCGAAACGGCTTGACCGATTTTTATGAAACTTTTTTTTCTGTATTCGGTAGGTCTCAGAATAGGTCGTAGACTATTTTCTGTACCTATACCTACACCTATTTTTCGCAGTTTAACAAATACTAATACTAACTTCCTGACAGAAGCTGCATGAGGTCGCACAAGAGCATAACGTTTATGCCGCCTAAGGGTTACCAAAGGGAACCAAAGATATATCTCGTCCACGAACAAGAACTCTACATTTTGCCACTGTTGACGCATCCAAAAACGTCTTTCCTTTTCCAGCGCCCTACGCTTTTACTTACTTACTTACTTACTGCGCTGGCTCAAGGACCCAAAGAGGATCTTGGCCTCCGACACCAGAAGACGCCATTCAGCACGGTCCTGCACCACTTCACGCCAGTCGGATCTTCTTAGGGCGTTCAGGTCCTTTGTGACTAACTCGCTCCAGCGATATCTGGGACGTCCAACCGGCAGCTTACCGATCGGACGCCCCAAATATGCTCTCTTAGCGGCACGGTCCTCCTCCATTCTCTCAACGTGGCCCAGCCAACGCAGTCGGGCAGATTTTGTTTCGCCGATAATATTGGGCTCAGCCACCAGGTCCTCGATTTCTTTGTTTTAACGCTTTTACAATCAAATATTATAATTAAAAGCACATAGTTTACACTTCAGTCCAGAAATAGAGACAACTTGAACGATCCATAATTTACCTATTTTTTGTTTTTACGTGCATTTATAAAATCGTGTTTTTCTAGTGTTTTTTAAACTATTAATTTATTATAATCTTTGATACACTATTACGACTCTATTGATTCTTGTTCGATTTCCGTATCTGTTTTTTGCGATGACCAACGCATATGTGCGTTAAAATGGCTGCTAAACTATGACAGCGACGCCAGTGAATGACTTAATAACATTGTTATATTTGAATACATACAATTTAACTGCTAACTTATGTTGATATTATTGTGAACACATCATCGTCTCGCTTGCCAATGTAATACATACTCATTGAGATGTTTCATCAAAATTAGCTTTCACCAACGCAAAGCGTTTCGTCAGCAAACTGAGACAACTATTAACTATTGTGTTCAAATGTCAGACCGCAATGGAGCAGACTGTTCATAATTAGGCCACGAGTCACTCTTGCTGTTTCAAAAGCTTGAAAAATCGATATGGCGGTTCAATCTTGCAATCCTACCAAGGATAGTAGGAACTAGAATCTTAGAGCGCACTCAGACAGAGAGCGGTCTGGAGTACCGAGTTCGGCGTTCAGAGTTCTGTGTTTTGACCGCTCGAGAGTTCCAGTCACCTGCTGTGTGCGTTATCGTAAAGCTGCGTACGGACTGCGCAGACGCAGCCTTAGATACTCAGTACATTCGAAAGAACGCAGAACTCCGCTCTCTGTCTGTGTGCGCTCTTACTTCTTACTAATCTTCTAATATATCAAAATCTCGTGTCACGGTGTTCGTTATCGAACTCCTCCGAAACGGCTTGACCGATTTTTATTAAACTTTTATATGAATATGAATGAAAGTGTGTTTGTTTATTTGTCCTTCTTTCACGTCGAAACTGATTGACGGATTGCCGTGATTTTTTGTATGGTCATTGTTGAAGGGCTGGAAATCGATATAGGCTACTTTTTACCTCGCCTCGGGAAAATATCTCATTCCCGCGGGAGATACGTTTTAATCTACTTCAGCGGGGGCGAAGCCACGGGCATCAGTTAGTTATAATATAAATGTCATAATTTGTAAGTAGGTATATTTGTGAGTGCATAATTGTGGTTTTGTTGCTCCTTCACGCTAAAACGGTTGGACAGATTTAGATGAAATGTATACATATACATAGCTAGACGTCTGCAATAGCACATAAACTACTTTTTATCCCGATATTTCTACGGGATCGGGATAAATTCTCTAAAATGTCAAACACTAGGTTTAGAACTTTAGAGACACGAAATTTGGCATGGAATTTTTTTTTATGCAACGTTAAAGAGGACCACGATGTAATCTTTGGGAATATTTATGGGAATTGAGTAAAATACCGGAATTTCAATTCGACTGCCAGATCCAATTTCCGTGTGCGATAGTACAATACAAATAGTATTAAACAGCGTACATAAAGGTAAGGTAAATAACAAGCAATCAGTGTATTTTGAAACAGACAATGAAGACAATACAACGATTCCAAATAAGATCGAAGGCTTAATCAAGATCTAAGATATTATAAATGAACTAGTGACTTACTTTTTACGCTTCGTTATGCCATAGCTATGCTTATGAACGAACATTTGCGTTTTCCTAGTTGCCATCAACATCGACGTGTCTACTTTCCATCGCGTAAGTGCGTGTTCAGATATTTTTGAGCACATTGACTGCTCCGATGTTTATGATGACGACTGTACCTACTTCATAAGTCTTGGCAAAATAACTCTGTCCATTGCTTTCGCGCTTTTAAGCGGGTTTTTAAAGAGTGCAATCCAAAAAACCGCATCCATCTCAGTTCAGTAGTTTTGAGAAGAATCTTAAGAGATTTACACAAAGACAAACGCACAATCTCATACCTTAAACATCTAATATCTTCATTAGTGGTAAAAGAGGACCGAGGTAAAAACGTGTTATTTCACGTATAGAGATAATCTACGATAACATGGCCCGGCCCTGGAGAAAGAAGAAGTCTTCAATGTATTGTGAAAGTATTTATAAAGCACACCAAAACTTCCAACGCATGTGTGCGTGTTGAGACAGCCGTCAAACAAAAGCAGATACTAGGTACTAAATAAAAATTATTTCGTAAATATGTGACTAAACACATTGAAATAGTAATGTAGAGGGGCCATGTTACCGTAGTTTATCTCTACCTTTCTCCGTTCTACAAGGTGAAATAACAATGGTGAACAAAATGAGTTTTTTTTTACTCAATTAATACTGGACAATATAATGCTCTAACTCATTTGTTTTAATTACTCTTATTCTAATTTGAGGTGTCCATACATTGAGTTCGAGATTTAATTTCAACCAATTATACACCTTAATTTTTTTCAAACTAATTTTAAAAATTGAGTTAATGCATTATGTTGTCCAACATTAACTGATTAAGAAACACTAATTTTGAATCACAATTTTTGGTCAGCCTGTATAGTGAACGAATAAGACTGTTAAACAAGGGAGGAAAAGCACTATACGACAATACATCTTGGCACCAGAGCATGTTGAGGGTGCCGATAATTCAAGCGAGATGCTGGTGTTTTCCTGAGCTAAACACTCTGCTTTTCATTTCGACTATAAAAAAATAACTTTTCATGTCGCTAAGTCCGTAGAAAAATATTCAAAAACCGCAAAGCCGGACCGTTTGACCTACTGCGTTAATTACAAAATTAACACATTAATACATAACTCGCGTATTTTGGTTTATTTAATACTGGACCAGTAGAACTGAGTTTTTGTGAGATTTCATAACACATTCGCAAGTCACGACCGAATCGTAATGAATCCAAGATCAATTAGAGATGAGAACTTGGATCGTTATTGGATCTTTAATGACGGTTGTAAAATCGCATTATGAGATCAATGAAAATTTTATTATAAGTTGGTAAGATGATCTAATGGTTTTTAGGGTTCCGCACCCAAAGGGTAAAACGGGACGCTATTACTGAGACTTCGCTGTCCGGCCGTCCGGCCGTCCGTTCGTCCGTCCATCTGCCACGCCACCAGGCTGTATCTCATGAACCGTGATAGCTTGACAGTTGAAATTTTCACAGATGATGTATTTCTGTTGCCGCTATAACATCAAATACTAAAAACAGAATAGAATAAATATTAACTGCTTTTAGTCCTCACTAAAATTAAAATGTCAAATTGCATGCTTAGTATTTTTGTATACCTAGTAAATAATAATGCATGAATATAACTAATTAGATGCAAGACACAAGGTGTATCAAGAGCATTCGAACTGCCAATAAACTGCTACGCAGTTTGGCAGTACAATTAATTTATGTAAAAATGTATGTGTCAATAATTCTAAAATAAACGATATTATTTTATAATTATTTAATAATTTAAGGGGGGCTCCAATACAGCAAACGTGATTTTTTTGGCTTTTTTATAGATAATGGTACGGAACCCTTCGTGCGCGAGTCCGACTCGCACTTGGCCGGTTTTATTTAATGTTATGATCAATGGTCGGAAAAACTCCCGTCATTTCACTTGTGATTATATGTACCACAAACATTTAGGACTTATTTAGGAGACGAAATAGTTTCGTTTCCAGTCTAGGAATGTCATTATAAGCATTTATAATAACATCGCTAGGAAGTCTCTACTATAAGAAACAGGCATAATTTATTTTAAATGACTGGAGTTTTTAAGATCTTTGGTTATGATATTTATTTATGATTTTATTTGAAATAATAGTCGCTTGTAATACATATAAACAGATATGGCTGTTAACTAACTAATATTAATTATAAACAAGTATGATGTATGGTTTAGTTAAAGCCCTATAATATACTCAATCACTCAAAGGGTTTTAAATTATTTCAATACGACCTTTGCATCAGAAGTTCTTTTAACGTCGTGGCTATTACGTACGATGCGATATACCTTTTTTTTTTTTCTTTGGTGTGGAAAATGCACCTTATGCATCTCCCCGTTCAGGGAAACGGGGAGTATGTGGGGCTCTCTCAAACAGGCATACCCACTAACGACCACACGGATTCCCTGATTTGTCAATGTGAACGCCACGGGAGAATAAGAGACACCGCAACGCCCACTAACCACCCCTCACTGACACCGTTAAGCGCGGGCTCGGTTCTCCCTGCCCTCCCTCGCTGGTGCCGGATTTTTTATAGAGGTTTACTCCTCATAGCCCCCGCAGCGGCCCACGTTCCCGGCAAGGGGTTACGTGTCCTGCTCTGAAAGCAGAGTGGTACCGAGGGTACGGTCACTTCCGCCCACTAGGCTCCCCCTCGCCTTTCCCTGTCCGCCGTGGCAGAGCAGGTACTTGGATCGGGTTCGCCTCCGTCAAACGGCGACCGCCGCCTTCAAAAGGGCAGCGCCGCCCCGGCATCATTGGGCTTTCGCCCTCCGCCCGATAGGGCTCACCCTCACCTTTCCCTGTCTAATGAGGACAGGCACTCAGCTTGGACTCGCCCCCCTCAAAAGGCATCGGCCCGAAGGCCAGACACCGCCCTCTTAGGGCCCGAAGGCCCGTTGGCTGGTAAGGTTCACCCAGCGGCCCTCTGCCTTTGGGCTCCCTTCGTCAAACCAACACCCCCCACCCCAGTCACGTCGAAGAAGTCACGACACGATATACCTTCAGAATGAAACTAAATGGGCTAGATGACACCATCAATAATTCCATTTCACGACTCTTGTAACAAAACAGCCCAGAAAATCATATTAATTATTACTTTTTTGATTAATTAACACAAAAATTATTTTTTTAGCACTTTGAAACAAATAAATAGTGACGAAAAAAGAAGTGACGTCATAGCTAGCTATTTCCATTCAAATTCTATGGGAGACTCGTGCTACTACAGGTTATCAAAGTTCATCATCCTTTTCCCCAAATGTTCTCATTTTAAGAATAATAAATGTTATATCCTCTTAAATCAGGTGCGGCGGCAAACGGCATGTGCAGTTGACTCCCCGTTTATTTACACTAATATAAATTTACGATCTCCATTTAAGTACAGGCACCTACTCGTAATTAAACTTGTGTCACGACGTCGTGTCTCGAGCACTATCTTTTGCGCTTTTCTGACACTTCTCAGACATGTCTCCATTACAGCAGAATTTTTAAGATTAAAGCTTGTATTTGTTGTTTGTTGACACTTGACGCAGTTTGATCAGATTAGTTTCTAGTCATAAATGGTGGATACACCTTATAGGTTTTTACTGTACCTATACGGATCTATAATCATCATCATTGACGTCCACTGCTGGACATAGGCCTTCCTCATTTATACCTAATCATTATAGTTGAAATTGGCTTGCATCCACCTTGAACCTGCTGCTTTTACCAAATCGTCCGTCCACCTCGTTGGTGGACGACCCACGCTGCGCTTGCCAGTCCGTGGTCTCCATTCGAGAACTTTTCGGCCCCAACGTCCTGCGTGCTATATGGCCTGCCCAATGCCATTTCTACGAGCTAATCCGTTTGGCTATGTCGGTGACCCTGGCCGCCTGGTTCTTCTATGGATTCATCATTCCTGATTTGATCCCGTAAAGAAATCCCGAGCATAGCCCACTCTATAGCTCGTTGAGGGACTCTGAGAATATTCATTAGTCGTTGGTCGTTAAATCCTTGCCCGGAGATTATCGCCCCTGACCCTAGGAGCTCTTGGCCTACTGTCATCAGCCTCACCCCTAGTGTCGCCTGGCATTTGGGGAAAGATTCGTAAATTTTGGTTCATCATTGTGGGGAGGGGGTTGGAGCGTAACCCACCACGTTGGTCTAGTGCGGATTGGTAGGTGGAGAGAGCGCCGGTGCCTCGTTTGTTGTAGGTACGGCATGGAGTACCACGGGCCGGTGAGGATGGCTTTAGTTCCTATGCATGTAGTTTGAAACCCCTTAGTGTCCTGGAACCTTCCACTAATTCCAGTACAGTCTTTCGTATATTAGACGACGTTTAACAATCGACATATTTAATGCTAGACAAGAATTAATGCTTTCAAATTAAAAAAAAAATCTAAAACAGGCGAAAGAAACCTTTGTGCTTCCCACAGTGATTGATTACTAACCTTCTTTGAAGAGGTTGAAAAATCTATAGTATCAATGTATGAAAGAAAATTATCGACATTCTAACGAAACAGGTCAGTTATCTGTAACTGACAACCTCACTCATTCCACCCTGTATCACAAAGCGCACAACCACACGGAAACGATAAAGAAGTCCACGGAGAGCGATACGTATCGTTTTGTTGCGACGCTAACATGATATTTTATGTTATTGTCCGTTTTTTCACCTGCCCTCTAAGGGCGTTCGTGCACTACAAGACAAAAGAAAAGTCTACAAAAAGTGTCCGATTTTTATACGGTGCGATATGGAAAACTCTTTATTGTACATAAAAACACATAAAAATCACCAACACCACCAAGGGTGTTGGTTGGTTGTGGGTAAATCGGACACTTTTGTAGACTTTTCCCCATTCCGGACCGAAATTTTCCGGTCCGGTCTTGTAGTACACAAACGCCCTAAGCCTGTCCTGGAATCATATTTTAACACTTTATCAAAACTCCACTCCACTCTTCCACCAAAGAAGACTTTAGATAGCAAACGAATAACAGTAGAAATACAATACAAAGACTCTTTTTTGTACACCACAAAGAAAACAATACATAAAAACAAATACATGGAAAAATATATAAGGTAAGTAATGGTCGGCCTTATCGCTTCGAAACACGAATAGCGTCATGCAAAAAGGCTTGCTAGGTATATTCAGTCAGTAAAATTTGATGATGATGACGACGATTCCTTTAAAATAACCGTTTAAAACAATTCTCTCAACATTGCCAAACTCTTTTAAAAACCATAAAGCGTTATGGTAATACGTCCATTTACAAAATGTGTTTTCGAGCTGCGGGCTCATAATGTTGGATGCATACGCTTTACCTAGTTCAGGGGAAAGCAAGCGTTATGATACCTGATTTAATTATACAATGATTATCTCTGTGTTATGTCATATTTTAGCTTGATGTTATACTGTTTAAACTCCCGCAAATTATGAAGGGTTAGTAAGTTAGAAGTTTTTCCGTGATCTGTGGATATCTCTCTATGAGATCATGAATGAGGAGCGCTTATTTTTTTAACTGACATTGGAAACAGCTGTTCGATTGCCATTGGACCGTACGAGTCTTTTGAATCAGTATCTGACATCTCATGCCCTGTTTACTTATTTATCTATTCAGATTCAGAGCAGACAAAAAAGAGATACCTCTATAGTAACTTGATTATTGTGCCAGGTTTTTTTATTACTATAGCTAGTATTACAGGAAGGTAAACGCAAAATGGCAATGCTCGCATACGTTCAGGAAAAAGGTCACAATTGGCAAATGGCACCGTGTAACGTTTCCGGCTCGGGTTCAAGGGTTACGTGTCGCAACATAGTGTGCAAGCGTTAAACTTCTATACGGTCGGATAAAGCTTTGGTTGGTTGGAATTCCAGTATATTATGATAAAAGATGACATGTAGATGTGACGAAGCAGCACGCCGCCACAACGTAAACTGGAATATCTGTAAGTGTTAAACTTCTTCTACACGTGCGGATACAACTTCCCAACGGCTTTGGTTGGTTTGGAGTTCCAATCTATGGTATTGTAAAATAATGCAATAGATGTGACGAAACAGTACGTGCGTTTGTAATCTACAAATAGAATTTTCGACTAACCCGCGTTGTTTTTGCTACCGTTAAGTATTCAAAATACTGTGTGATCAAATATCATACGTCCCACTGCCGGGTACAGCCTTCTCTCAAAGTGAAAGGACTTGCGCTGTAGTTCCCACGCGGGCCCAGTGCGGATTAGGAACTTCACACACACCATGAATTTCTTCTCAGATGCGTGCAGGTTTCATGAGACCGTAGAACATCATGAGTTTTCCTCCACCGTAAAATTTAAACATAATTTCGCACATAAATTCCGAAAAACTCAGAGGTGCGAAGCCGCATTTGAACCCACGAGCACGACACTCTGCTTGAGCCGTCTATCCCACTAGTCCCATTGAATTGTCCCAGAGGTAACAGGTCTAACCAACTAGGCCACCACGGCTTCAGTCCGTAGTACGGTAAATGAATGCATGGCACGACGGGAAATTTTAATTACTAGCGTGATCAGTAGCATGCTAATCGTTTCCGACACTTGACGAATAGTTTACAAATGAACTCGTATTAGTCGGGTATTAAGATGCTATTTTTGCTATTTTTACACGACTACGGCAAAGCCAAAAGGAAGTGTAATGATTTTAACAGTCTATGTTTGTGTGTACGGATGTTCCACCGTAGCGTCGAGACTACTCGTCCGATTTTAATAAATAGGGTATCAATCGATTCGTTATTATGCTCCGGGTAACATAGGATACCTTTTTATTTAAAAAAAAATATTGGTTGGATTTTACAGTAACAAAACTGAGCGATAATAAAAAAAAAATTAGCGCACGGTGGCGTGTGAGGCATTATTAGATAGGTCTTAAAAAATGATGTAGAGGTTTCTTAGTAGGTTTTTGGTTTAAGATAAGTTTTAAGGAGCTATTAGCTCCGAAAGTCGTCAGAATTCACAAAGTTATCTGACATCAATTTCAATTGAGCGGCAACACTACATTCGTTTTGTCGTAATACTAAGGTAAACGTACTAATGCTCGACACCTCAATGCCCAGTAGATGACACCCATCTGTCACCTCTCTTACTATGACTTAAGATTGAAGGTGCCATGTATTGGGTCAGTGTCGAGCACAGGGACGTTTACCTTATACAGTTAATAAATCGTCCCTCAGCTCCCTCGCGAATGTGTTGACCAGGATAGCGTACCTTGTACTATTGTAAGATTGACCAAACGATTATTATTCGTATACAGTCTACGTATAGTCTATGCTCCGACTTCGACACACTCCGGCGAAGAAGTGGAAGCTATTGAAGATATCGCCAGAGCCATGCATAGCTCCGAAACTCACTTCCCATTTGTTATTGGGGACTTCAACTGAAAACTGGGTAAACGGGATGGGGAAGAGCTGCGAATGGGGCAATTTGGAGTAGGGCGTAGGAGTCACCGGGGCCACCTACCGGCCGGCTTCATGGAGAAGGAGGTACTCTATATTGTAACAATAGTTCAGAATTTAGAATTTTGTTTTTCTGTAAGCGGCCAGTTTACCACAGAGGTTTGCCGTGTTACAATATGATTAATGAACTCCTTCTTCTAGAAGCAAGAACACAAGAAGTGGACTTGGATGAGCCCTGACGATGACGGTGTAATGAGAAATGAGATAGAGGTCTATCTCAATTAAGTATAATTATCACCGTATGATACGAGGCACATTGAATATTTACGCCAAGCATGTAAGATCTCGATTGATAAAGTCTACGCTCCGCCCGGCGCCAACCCAGGTCCAAAACCCCGAAACGTTCCAACTCGAACTTCAAAACCGTTTTGAGTGCTTAGGAGGCGACGTGGACGATTACAGCGACGGGTTCGTGGTAACTGTCCATACGGTGGGATCTTAGTTCTTAAAGACTTTCCATAGAAACAGAATCAAAAAGATCACAGACTCTACTCTAAAGGTCATGGACGAGCAACGTGAAATGATCCAACAGACATCAGATCAGGTGACGCTTGCCGATATCGGCAGCTCAACAGAAGATCTCGAAATCTCCGAGGCGCGATGTACGCAAATTCAATACTAGTAGTATCGAAAAAGCGATAAAGCGAAACAAAGGTTCTAAAGTTTTTGAGAAGAATGTGTCTGTTAGACAAAGCCAATGAGCAAAGCTGAAAACCGATGACAGTACATGGGTGCCATCTATTTGGCATAATTTTTCGGGTCTCCCTCGCGATCCCTAACATCGTTTGTCCTAAAATCACTTACCCGAACTGTTTTGTCCTAATGGGCATTAGCCATAACGATCAATTGCCATAACAATAATTTTCCATAATGTAATGATTGTCTTAAAACTCATTTGTCCAAATTATTTTTACCATAATTATTAATATCCCTAATGTTATTTTGCATATTCCTCGCAATACCTAACATCGTTTGTCCTAAAATCACTTGCCCGAACTGTTTGGTCCTAATGGGCATTAGCCCTAACGATCAATTGCCATAACAGTCATTTTCCATAATGTAATGTTTGCCCTAAAACTCATTTGTCCGAAATATGTATACTATAAATATCAGTATCCCTAATATATTTGCCATAACTATTTATCGGGATTTGAACCCGGAACCTCCAGCTTCGTAGGCGGCAGGCTCACTACCAACAGAGTTAAGCGGAAGGGGGGTGTGGGAGGCAGAGCCCCCAACAAGGGGGGCTCGGGGGGCGAAGCCCCCCGCAGAAAAAGAAGTAAATATTCCTTACTCTTGTAGTACTATTAGTAGGTTAGGTTAGGGTTATCTTCTGTTCCTTAGAGCGGAAATAGGCATCCCGCGAAGCGGGGTGACGTCGACACGCTGGCGATCAGGTTAGGTTAGGTTAGGTTTTAGGTTAGGCAGAATAGTAGGTTAATCACAATTAGGGAAAATAATCACGAGGACAAATAATGTTAGGTAGTACAAATATAGGACAAACTACAATAGGCCATACAAAGTTAGGAATAATAATCATTAGGATTAACGATCATTAGGCTTACTGATAATTATGATACATGACTATTATGGCACATAACGTTTGGATGAATAGTCAATATGGCAAGTGACGTTAGGAAATAAAACATTACGGAAAAAAAAATCATCCATACGATGTTAGGAAAACTAAAGATAGGGCATTATGAGTGTTAGGACAAATGATCATTAGGACAAAAAACGTTAGGGAATACAAAAATAGGTTAAAAAACGTTAGGGATTCAGATATAGATCCTAATTTTTCATGTCCGAAATGTCATAACAATCAGGCATAACAAGTTTCGCTTAATTTAGTCACACCGAATCTTAGACTTGCCGAAATTTTATTTGACTTAAATCTATATTATCCGAATGATTGTTTACCCGAATAGAATGTTAGCATAATATTGATATGGCAGCATTTTATTATGCATAATGTTCTTTTATATGTACCTAATTTAGCAGAATTTTGATACCTCGAAATCCTGTCCGAATTTACATCCAAGACAACAATAGTTTCTTGACTACTGTAATGGTGAATGACAAAAAAAACTCAAATTTTGCATAGTGACGTTACATTAGGTGTAGGTTAGGTCAATTTGAAAAAAAATAGGTTTAGGTTAGGTTAGAGTTGTATCCAGGCGCGAAGCGCCAAACTATGCGGAATAGGGGCTCCGCAAAGCGGAGGCCCGTTGACACCGCCCCAGGAAGCGGGACATAAGGCGACTGTCCTCGCTTAGGTCATTATTAGGTTAAGTTAATACTCAATTTATTAATTCGGCGAAATAAAATTCTGCGAAAACTAACTTTCTACGAAACTAGGTTATGCGTAAGTCATTTTCTGCCAAATTACTATACGGAATTCAGAAAATATGTATATATATTTACAGCAGCGGACGTCTTTCGGCCGAAATGATGAATGATGAATAAACCGCCACACAATTCCAAATCGTAAAAGATTTTAGTACTAATTCCTTTGTTTATGCATACAAATTTTAGTTCACTAGTTCGCCATTATATGTCGCTATCATGGCGAAAATAAAACCCCAAAATAATTTAAATAAAAAAAAATAGTTTAAAAAACTGAAACCCGACTACGGAAAAAAACGCGCTCTGAAAAGTATGAAATAAGAAAAATTTGAAGTACTATCCACAATTAATATGGTCCTCCTTGACCACAAATATGGACCTCCGCAAATTAACGCCTGATTCAATCAAGCAAGAAAATATTCTTGTCCGAAATTCTTATACAGACTTCAGAGGAGAGCCGTGGTCGCATGCCACCATAAAATGAACTGTTCAGTACCTAAGCAACCCCTAAGGCAAGGTGGCATGCAACCAGGCTCTCCTCTGAAGTCTGTATAAGAATTTCGGACAAGAATATTTTCTTGCTTGATTGAATCAGGCGTTAATTTGCGGAGGTCCATATTTGTGGTCAAGGAGGACCATATTAATTGTGGATAGTACTTCAAATTTTTCTTATTTCATACTTTTCAGAGCGCGTTTTTTTCCGTAGTCGGGTTTCAGTTTTTTATTAAACGGGATATAATTGAACAGCATTAATCATTATAACACGATTTCTTCGTTCATGTTCAGCCAACCCACTGTCGTCTCCCATGCCTGCTTCAGACGCTGAACTTACCACACCACACTGAGTAAGGATCTTGAATACATCCGAAACATGTCCGATGATTATTCCATATACTTGAATATTCCGATATTTTGCATTAATTATACCATATTTTGCATTAATTTACAATTTTGAGAATTTACAAAGTGCTAGTCAACATCCAGTATTTCATAAAGTATTGATCGATCATGAAATACTCAATAACTATTCATTCTAGCAAACTAACGAACTGTACTATTGTTAGTGCATTGTCCAGTTAGATCATAGATAGTGTAGGATCGTGGGCAGCGGCCTTTAGTCTCGCTTTGTAGGAAGTTAGTGCATTATCTAATCTAACGTATCTTGCAGGTACAATGCAGTCAATTTAGAGCAAGTAGCGTCGATAGGTTTACAGATGGGATTGTGAAAGTACGTTCTTGGATCGGTTTCAAAAACCAGCCAAAGTATTTTAGAGTTTATTAATCCCTTGCTTATAAATGCAGGGCCTTAGAAAATGTCTGGGATACACGAGTTTATAAGCTACAGTTAGTAAGCTAGAAAGTTAGCAATTGTATCTTCGTATATGCAGAACTGTTTCTAGCTAGTTTCATATCCATTACGTTAGATTTACTAGCTCGAAATTGCCCGGAGTACACGCAAGCTAGTTCTAGTAAGCTAGCAAGTTAGCAACTCTGACTTCGTGTATACAGAACTAAATATTTAGCTACTTTTATATCCACGACGCTAGATTTGCTAACTCGAAATTGTCCGGAATACATGAGGTTGGTTGTACAAGCTAAGATAGCAAGCTAGTGCTAGTAAGCTAGCAAGTATTGTTTAAATCGTTTCTAGGTAGTTTTATATCCACAACGTTATATTTGCTAGCTCGTAAATCTCTGTAATACACGAGGTTAGATTTACAAGCTAAGGTAGGAAGCTAGTTATAATAAAGTAGCAAGTTAGCAACTCTAGTTTTGTGTGTACAAAACTGTTTTCAGTTAGTTTATAATGTTTATATCCACGATGTCAGATTTGCTAGCTTAAATACTAACCTCGTCTATCCCGGACATTTTCTTATATCTAGTTTAAAGCTTAACTGGATGTTGATAACAATAAAATTTTAACCTACATGGCCATCATTTTGAGAAAATGGCCGCCAGAGGTTTGGATTTGTAGATATGGATTGGTAGAAATGGATTTTTCTCTTATTTTATCTAGAACTGGTATAACTATATCTCTCTCCCGGTACCAAGTTATCGTTGAGTTTTGGGACACCTTGTTGTATGTTTTGTAAGAACCGACCTGTTAAGTAATACTGACCCTCTTGTACTTTCCTTGAATGCCTTGAATATAAAACCATATTCACATTAACATAAGCTGCGGACGTGACATCCTGTATACGTGCTTGTAGGTTTAATTTGATAGTTTCCATTAATCGTGAATCCATCTAAAACGGTTTTAGGGTGAATTTAAAGCTGTAAAATTAAACGTGAATCCACTGAAAACGGTTTTAAGGTGAATTTAAATCTGTAAATAAATGCTGACCAGTTTTGATATGAGATTTACCTATACGTAAAAAAAATGGAATAGAAATTTTAACATCTTCCATTTTGAAATCGCATTGGTAATACTATTTAATTTCGGTAAATATGTATTGCTACAAAATTACCGCCCCAGTTCTGACTAATTGTAAGTAAGTATTTGACAAAATGAATTAGAACTGTAATTATTACCCACGACGGATTTTGCCAATGAGAAGGCACGCGTTTTTTTTTTATCTTTTAAAAGCTTTTTATTTAAGTTAAATTAGCTTGCAATGTATTTATGTATGTACGGGTCAAATCTTGGAAGTTGAATTTGACCCACTTTCAGTGGTCGGATTAACTTGAAATTTGGTGTACTTATGTAAGTTGGATGACAATGCAAGTACAGTTAACAAAAAGTACAGTCAGCGAAAAAGCTTGCATTGAAAATGAAATTTTTAAGAAATACATTTCGTTCCTAAATGGTGTTTAAACGACGGCCGATAAGGTTT
The DNA here is from genome assembly GCA_947563465.1 of Archips xylosteana. Classification (NCBI taxonomy): domain Eukaryota; kingdom Metazoa; phylum Arthropoda; class Insecta; order Lepidoptera; family Tortricidae; genus Archips; species Archips xylosteana. The sequence continues at coordinate 5,099,521 of OX387349.1, forward strand.
TGGTAAGGTTTTAGAGCGACGAACACGAACCAGAAGAACGTGGCATAGGGAGGCTCGCAACAAAGTGGTCCGTCGTTATGGTTAAGGTCGCAGGCAAACTTGGATGCGGGCAGCGCAGAACCGATCTTCGGGAAACTCTTTAGGGGAGGCCTTTGTCCAGCAGTTGACGTCTTTTGGCTGATATGATGATGATGATTTTGGCAGATGTTGTAATATCTGTCAAAATAAATTGAGAATGCTGCTTGATGAAAATAAGAATTCAAATATTAAGGAAAAATAAAAATGAATAAAACTTAACTATAAACTAAAAATAACTTAAAAACTACTAGATTAAGTCCAAAAAAGGTCCCCGTGACATCGTGCCCAAAAGGCTGGCAGCATTCCCTCGTTGAATGGTGGTGCAGCTTGATTGATAGAACTGAGCTTAGTTTTTTCTTAAAATAGACTTTTTGTAAATCAAGAATCACGTATTTCCTACCGCAACTACGATTGCAGCAGTCATGGCTAATAAGACTAGGTAAAAGCACTTATAGTCGAATGTAAAAGATCAATTTACCAAAGCGCGTCGTGTCACGTATTTGTTCAGATTTGACACTTCGATTTCGCAAGCGTCTTCAGCTTCACAATTTAACATAGGCACAGGTTTCTAGGTATCTTTACCTCTTGCGTTCACTGATATAGTCTGGAAAGTAAATACTCGTAGTCTAGGCATACGGGCTCCATCTTAGGCCAAATCTTCAATTGTTGTATCCGGCGTGATTGTGGTCATTCCTACTAAAAAGTCTTGCACAATAATTTACCTTTTACTGTGCCGAACATTAGATGTAGTTTAATTTCCCTCTTTTTGATCACAAATTTCCGTCAAAAACTACTAAAATAAATATGAAAACTAACGATACATTACGTTTATTTCAGAAAGGCCACCCCTGTCCGGACACACAAGAACTCAGCCCGGGTAGATGGGGCGGCCGCACCATTGCGGAATGCAAGTGCCCACCAGGCACAGCACAGCTACCTCTGTCCACCACCTGCCACAAGCTGTTCGAACGAGGACCATGCCGGCCAGGAGAATACTTCGCGCCTGTTGAGGAGTCCTTCAATAAAAAAGGGTGAGTTAACATTCTTGAGCAGTTAGTGGCGGGGAGTTACCATTTCTTCATTCGTCATAGAACCAATGTGACCAAAACAAATCAGCAATGTGGAATGGCGTGGGCAGGACACATATGCCGTAGGACTGATGGATGGCCCTTGGAGCAGACTAGTTCTTGAGTGGAGTAATTATTTGTCGCATGAAACTGATCACAAGTTTGAAGTCTAATCTTTAACGCTCATACGGAACCGTATGGAACCATGGGGCATACGAGTTACTCTTGTGGGCACCAGCGGATTATGATTAAGACACAGCAGAAAAGAATATTTAAGATAAACGCCATAACTTTTAAACTATAGGAATCCCTGTATGTTTCTTTTTACAAATGGTTCTTAAAGCTGCACTGATTTTTGCTGCGTAGCGTATTTGCATAGACTGAGTTTCGATTACCACGCTTGTGGTTATGAGACAAAGTTTCATCGCCGATTTATAAATATATCAGACTCCAAACTAGGCTGATCTTAAGCGTTTGCGACAGCTGTTGGCTGTATGAATAACTTCAGATTCACACACTTTGCACACATATTTTGCGCTATAAAAAGCAGCAATAGACAACAGAACACAACAGCTTTACCTATTTGCTACTCTAATCTGTTAAACCAAAGATAGCATGTTCTCATGCTCAACTGAAAGGGAAATGGAACAAGTTAAGTAGGAAAAGATACATTGTATACACTTCCTAAAACAATATTGTGATGGAACGCATTCTTAAAGAAGAACCGGTTCAGCTTCCAATTGATCACCTTCATCTTGTCTTGTTTCAAAAGTAAAGTTTCCGAGGAAGTATTGCAAAACAGTTTTATGTAACCGGAAAATGATGACAAATCAGTAGAACTGTAGCTTAAGGTCACGTCAGAGACCTCATTGGTATTGGATCCCTTGGCTTTCATACTGTTGAGTTATGGATTGTGCCATAATCGTTATGAATAATGAGACTTATGAATTGGAAATCAACTTTTTTTGTTACTATGGGCTATTTTATAATCTGGACAGTTATAACGGCTTCAAGGTCGGTTAACCTGTTCGAATGTAGAGTAGAATACGCAGTTATGTTACGATGTAAATTGTTGAGACTTTATTAATGCAGGTAGTTTTAATTCAATTTGCTTAGGTATGTGACTTTCTTGTTCTAAAAGTGTTCTATATTGACAGTAAAAGAAGACGAAAGAGGTGAATGCCGAATCTGTAATTACAGTTTTTTTACCTTCATGCTTAATTTCAAAGTTTGTTGATTTAGCATCGGATCAATGAGCTTTTTAAATTGTTTATTGCTGTTAAATATTCCTTCGTGGCTTTTAGCAGCAAACGGGTTTTGACAAACGGGTATGTGCGAAATTAGATTTGAAATTTACCATGAGCTTTAAAATGAAGGAAAACATCGTGAGGAAACTTGGACACACATTCGAAGAAATTTAATGGTGTGTGTGAAGTTCCAGATCCACATTGGGCTCGTGTGGGAACTAAGACCCAAGCCCTCTCAATCTGTGAGGAGGCCTGTGCTCTGCAGTGGGACGTATTATAGGATGGGATGATAGATGCAAAATTTTACGGTGGAAATCTTAAATTAATAGCGATAGAGTGAGAAACGAATATTAAAGTTAGCATGAAATTAAGAAGCGTTCATGATTAAGGTGCTACCTTTAATGTTGTGAAACACTTACGAAATTTATAGTCTATAGTACTCAGAATCCGTGACTAACGCGTGGAAACCCCGATGACACCTAATTGGTATTGCAGCGAGCGGCAGGGCATGTGCGTGCGTCCCCAACACTGCGCGGATGAGACCTTGCTCCACTGGCCCGCTGATGGCCGCTGCTACTACCGACTCAGCCAAGGTCCTTGCTACCAGGGCTCCATACTGGACGTGGGCAGCGACGGGGTTGCGAACTGCACGGTAAGATTTCCTCCTGCTGGCTTCATAGCTAGGTACAGCCAAGTTTAGACAGCAAGGGTTTTTTTCTATCAGGGCACTATACTCGATGTGACCAGCGTCAGAGTTGCTAGTTGCATGATAAATTTGTAATTTTTTTATTACCTGCTCATGGCCGCTGCTACTACTAATTCAGCCAGGGGCCTTGGTACCAGGGCTCTATACCGGACGTGGGCAGCGCGAGGTTGCGAAAACTGCACAGTAAGATTTTGCCCCTGCTGTAATGGGGAGCTCGATAGTTACTGTTGCCATAAATCCCAGTTTACACAACAAGGGCTGTTCTATAAGGAAACTACACTCGACATAACTCGCGTTAGAGTTACTAGTTGCGTAATGATTTTTTTTTTAATATTATTTTATTGATACCGACTACCGATTCAGCCAGATATTGCTGCCATTTACGCAATTTCTTACACAAAGATTGGGGTGTTTGTTTAAGAACCTGATTTATACATGTTTCATTCCCAATCAGGACATCACCGCCTGAAGCAACGAGCCGGCACTTTGACGGTTGAGTTCTGAAATAAAGTGCTTTAAATCCCTGTGCTGAAACCCTGTTCAAAACATTTCCTATTATAAACACTGGTACCGTGTTTACGGGCGCTGATAATCTAGTAATTATTAACCCAGTGTTCCATTGATTTTTCTCTAAATTTCAGTGTGCCTCTGATGGCCCCCACTACTGGTCCCCCGACGGCGGCTGTTACGCGCACTACACGAGAGGGCCCTGCGAGCGAGGGCAGCTGTTCCTACCGGGGGGCCGCTGCGGTTGCGAGGAACATTTGCCTCACTACCACAACGAGACTGGCATGTGCTATGAGATCGGTGAGTCCTTGTTTATTCCTCAATTCTAGTGTGCTGTGTGCTTAAGGCGGTCATTGACAGTCCTCCAACGGAGGTAGTGGTTTGACATATGGCCTCTCAAGCAGAAGGTCGTGGGTACGGACCCGGGCTAGCACTCCTGCGTTTTTCGGAATTTGCGTGCGAAATTACGTTTCAAATCTTTACGGTGAAGGAAAACATCGAGTGGAAACATGCACACAGTGTGAAGAAATTCTCAATGGTGTGTGTGAAGTTCCCAATCCGCAATGAGTCCACGTGGGAACTACGGCCCAAGCCATCTCGTCCTGAGAGGAAGCCTGAGCAGGTTGTGGGTTATGGGGCTGGGATGACGATGAAAAGTACCTAATGAAAGTTACGTTTCAAGTCACTCATAGGAAACATAATTTACTTTCCAGACTCCATCGGGCCGTGCCCCAAAGGCCACATCTTCTCGATCACGAAGGTGACTCCGCAGGGCTCCAGGGCCGAGTGTACGTGCAAGGCGTTCCACGCGCGCGCGGCCGACGGCGCCTGCTACCGGCTCTATACAAAGGGGCCTTGTGCCAATGACGAGATGATCGCTAGAGGAGGAAGATGCACTAAGGTTTTAATTGGATTGTTTTTGCACATTGAATTTGGCTAAGTGAAGTTTTTTGAAGAGGTGCTTATTATATATTTTCTCCATAATCGTCTTCAAGATCGAGGAGCTACAACTGTTTCATATACTTGAAGTCGTGGAAGCGTAGTGGTTTGACCTATCATTTATTTATTTATTTATTTTCAATAACTATTCTACCATTACAGATTTTCTTAACCTAATGCGATAGAATATGTCTATCAAAAATTGGGTCGTGGGTTTGAACCCGGGCTCTCAGTGCTGAGTTTTACGGAATTTGTGTGCGAAGTTACATTTGATATTTACCATGAGGAAACCTGCACATACCTTTTAGGAAATTTTATGGCACTGGGTCCGCCTGGGAACTAATAACCGTTCCTAGACAGATCGATAGAGATTTTTTCTATGTGGAATGGCATTTAAAACTTGAAAATTGACCACTTACTTTGATCATCTATTGAATTGGTCACTTAGTCACCAATTAGCTTGAGCACGGCAGTACGAGCCAAGCTCTCTCACAGTGAGTGGAGGCTTGTGCTCTCTAGTGGGACCCATGTAAGCCGAGATAATGATAATTTAAAGTAATTGACAGTTTCGTAATTGATCGGCTAGGGAAAAGTACCTACGCTTTGTAATTAAGTCGAAAGAAACTAACCACCCACTTACGAGAATGGTATTCTTCCGAACTACCGAAGCAAGGTTCAGTTGCGTCAAGTTCCTTTAAATTTAACGCCGCGATAGTGTGTACCGTTAGTACAATTATCATTGCCGCGGTGGCAGTATCGCTGTTATCTGACTTCCAACGTTAGTATCTCCCATAAACGCCATCGGTCGCGTACAGCGTCACGTCGTATGCTGCGTCATAATGCTTACTATAGAAATGTACTATTGTAGTCTCCTTCACACGTCGACGTTGGCGCCTTGACGCCCTACACAGCATTCAAACGCTATGCGCTGCGTCTCTAGTTATTTCGCCGACGACGACGTATTGACCGCTGACGCTATGCGTTGCGTTCAGATGTCGATCGGAGCATTGACGCTGACGTCAGACGCCGCGTATAGCAAAAAATAGGAGACCATAGCCTTAATGAAACGCTTCAGGTCCCCTGTGCCCGCGGGCGGCTGTACGTGCCGGAGCGCCGGCGCTGCTACCGGCCCGGCACGCCGGAGCCGTGCCCGGCGGGCGAGGTGGTGGCCTTCGACTTCGAAGCCCGGCCGGCGCTCGACGGGCTCAGCCACAACGGCGTGTGCGCGTGCGGCGGCGGCGCTTGTGCGAGACGTGAGGTGAGGTTTTGTTGTCGCGGATCCCGCGAACTCCGCGATGTACTAGTTGGTGGCATTCATGCAGTGACACCTATTCTTATCTGTCAATCCTATTTTAAGCTGGCAATCTTAGGGATGACATTGACGTTTATGACGAGGAGGGAAAATCGGTTGATATTTGAACTTGATGGATAAGTGGGTGAGTGAACTGCCCTCAGATTAGATAGAATATGATTGAGGACGGATGGCGAGAGGATATAGATGCAGTTCCAGAGAACAAGAAAGCTGTGAGTTTGTTCCATATTATTTACCCAATCTTGACCTATATAAATTTACCTGTTGTGCAGAATTGTACTTGTAATACTAGCTCTTGCAAGCGCTGTTGTTAGCGCATTACTCTAATGCAATACGTATCTCCCTGTAGATTCGTATTGAAGAAGGAGGCGTGAGGAGAGGTCGAGGGGTTGTATCGGTGGACCTCCCGGGTTCCTTATGGAACCCGGTTTCATCTGTATTATTGGTACAATTGTGTCATTTACATTAAGCCAACTTCTTGTTTATGTGGTTACCCGATGACGTCATAATCACACTGTATATAATTAACTGATGCGAACCAGATGTATGTAAATCAATAATCATGAAGAGTACATAAACCCTGTATCTGTACTATCATAATAAACTGAGTTATATCCTCATATATAGTGGTTGAATCATTCTGGCCCTTACCCAGGCTCCAGACTTATAAACTCCGCTACATTTGTTTTTTAAATATATTTTTAGGGTTCCGTAACCAAAGGGTAAAAACAGGACCCTACCCCCAGGATACTACCCCTGAGGTGCTGCTATCCGTCCGTCTGTCCGTCCGTCCGTCCGTCCGTCCGTCCTTCTGCCACCAGGCTGTAACTCGTGAACCGTGATAGCTAAGCTAGACAGTTGAAATTTTCACAGATGATGTATTTCGATTGCCGCTATATCAACAAATACTAAAAATCTTTAATTTTGTGCATATTATGCGTTTAAGGAAAAAAAATACCTCACTAAAGTAATGAAACACGCATTCTCATTTGTCAATTTAATTTCACATGCAGCAGACGATTAAGTACTTTTGATTGGTCCAATTGTCGTTTCAGCACGCCGGGAATGAAATTCAGAAATTATCTTTCAAAAAGTCGTAGCGTATAATGAAATACATGTATTGATACGTCCTGTTTTCGTAATATGTTACATTGTTGTCGTGTTTTGCGCGCCATAAATGAGTCAGCTGTTAAATGTACATTCTATGGCCACATTTTCGAGCAGTGTCGTGAAAAGACATTTTTTTACATAGAACTGACTTGTGATTGCCTTCTATCTCACACAACGAAAAGTGCAGGTGAAGCCAAAGGTGTATTTCACTGTTTTAGTAACAGCCTGGGAGAACCCTAAGTTATATATCCATCTGGAAATACAGACATTCTTCGCTTCCAAGTTATATTGAGAACTTGTGAACTTAAGCCGATTTACGACCATTAATTAATTGATTCCGGTATTACTTTGCAAAGATCCATATCAAAGATGTCAAACTTTTAACTTGCTGCTTCGCTACCATCCGCTCTGTAACAGTGTGGATTAGCAAGGCGAAAGGTCTTCAATAATATTCTCCAATTACTAAAAAGTCTTATCTAATCTTTTGTAGTGGTAGAGCCACGTTGTAGCTAGCCGCTGCATCACGAATGGGCCGGCTCGTCCGGGGCAGTACCACCCTCTCACAGAACACCGGCGTGAAGCAGCAGTAATCCTGCTTGCGTTTCGTACGGTCAGTGAGAGTGCCGGGGGCCCAATACCTCACCCCTTCCCTCTCCCCCTCCCTCTCCCCCTTCCCCTATTCCCTCTCCTTTAGGGCCGACAACGCACTGGCATCGTGTAAAGCGCTGCGGGTGTCTATGGACAGTGGTGTTCATTTAACATCAGGTGACCCTCTAGTTCGTTTGTCTGGCCTATCTGACATAAAAAAAAAAAAATCTAATTTAATTGTTCTTAATTTCAGGTAGCAGCATGTAACACTCGTAAAGGCGCCGCTGCTTACGGTGGTGCTTGCCACACGCTGCACACTCAGGGCCCGTGTCCGGCAAACTCGTGGCTTGTCCGGGACGGGCACGTCACGTGCCGCTGCCGGCCCGGACACCTGCCACCCGACTGCCGTCCGGACACTAGGGTCGCTGTAAAAAGTTGACGAAGTTCCCGGACTAATGCTGTGTCAATGTGACAAGTGAGCTAAAGTTCATGCGAGCATGGAACAGAAATGCATTTTATGTAGATACCGACTTCTGCCAGGACGCTAGGGATGCTGTAAAGAGTTGGCGAAGTTCCTGGATTGATTCTGTGTCAATGTGACAAGTGAGTTGCAATTAGTGCGATCGTTGATATGCGTTTTAAGTAGATCCTGATTTTCGTCAGATCTTAGAGTCGCTGTCAAGCTTTGACGAAGTTCCTGGACTGATGCTGTGGCAATGTGAAAGTGAACTAAAGTTGATAGTATGGTACCTAATACCTTTCACGTAGATCCCGATTTTTGTCTGGACGCTAGGCAAGCTGTAAGGAGTTCCTGGACTGTGTCAAGTGACACGTGAAATAAAATTCAGTAATTTGAGCGTACTGCAAGCTCATGGACTGGTTGAGAAAATTAATTTTAAAAAGTTATTGCTATTAAGTGATCTCAGGCGCTTACTATTTCTGGACAATTGTGCTATAAGTTTTTGGCAGGCGTCAAGCGATGTCGGCCTGGCGTGGATAATTTGTATTAGATATTTTAATGGTTAGTTTTAAGTGTTCTGCTCAAGACTGATGTTTAGATATGAGCTTATACGGGTATTGTCGGTGTGAAATGTGATTACTATGAGATGGTGCTATTTTGTTAAGCAGAGGTTAAAATGCCATACAAAATGAATGGTACAAAGACCTCTGTAAAGTAAAACTACCTACATACAGCAGGTTTATTAATATAAAGCAGTGTTTTTCAAACTGTGGGTCGCAACTCTTCTTGGGGTAGAAGCATTATTCCGGATAAAAGAAAAATGCACGTGTATCTCTAGGCCCATACTACAATAAAAAAATATATTTTAATGCAAAGGATAAGCTCGTTTATTTTTCAAAAGTTAGACGTTAATAATGATAGTTTTAATGTCGACCAGTGAAGAGAATGTCACTTCTCAGTATAACAAGTGGCGAAAATAACTAACATTTTGTTTGATTTGGACCCTAGCGGGTCGATAAAATATTTTATCTTGTAAAAAAGGGGTTGCGTCTTCGAAAATGACGAAAAACACTGTGTCAAAGAAACGCGACGTAGTGTATGGGCACAGAAAGTACTCCTGATTTAATCATTATTGGAATTAGGCGCAAGCCAAAAGAAGAGACGTGGGACAGGAGCGCGTCACAGTCGCTGCGCCTCTTGATTCAGTTTCCATACTAAATGTATAGAAGCGTCGCGATCCAAAGCAGAAAGAAGAGACGGGGCGGAGACGCGGTCGCAGGCCGCAACAATACAGACTGCGACGCGCCCCCGACCCACGTCTCTTCTGTGTGGCTTGCACCTTAGACTTGGATCATGTTTTATGCCGACAATTTATCAAAACGCCGTAAACTGTATTATTAATTTTAATGTTCGCTACTAGATTATTAGTTAAATTTTGGATGGACGTTGGATAGTCAAAAAAAGTCGAAGTCACTGAGGATATAACATGATAATAAGAGTTAAAGTCTAAAACTTGTCTCGAAAGTTTAAATCCATAACCATCGACGGTATCATTAGTCATAGAATAATTATTTTAGTTATTTTTAAGTAATTAGGGTAGAAATATCAAACGTAGCAATATGCTATCGATGGCTCTAAATGCCGTCGAAAAGAGTGCCTCGAAAAAGAAGTACGCTGAGTGAAATCGTCAATTATTTGCTGTACAAAACTGAAGGTAAAGGAAGAGTGACGGTCGCAAAGCATACATCCTTTTCTAATGCCAGCTACACACGTAACGATAAATCGTAACGATTAATCTGTGCAAACCGATTTGCGCAGACTTATCGAATGTGTGTATGACAAAAATCTGCAACGATTTGTCATACACACGATCGATAAATCTGCGCAAATTAGTTTGCACAGATTAATCGTTACGATTTATCGTTGCGTGTGTAGCTGGCAACCAATAGCAAGTGAGAAAGAGATGGATGTTTTTGATTATGTTGACACTTCATGCTCACAGTAGTCAGCTTTTATAAACTAGTAAGGTAAATACCCCAGTGCCCGTCACTTTCAATCTTAATTCGTAGCAATAAAGGCGACAAGCAGGGTGTCGATTATTGGCATTAAAGTATCGAACACTGGGGTACTATTACCTTACTGCATCATGCACAGTTTTGTATTTATTAAAAATTACAGTGAATAAAACACTTTTTTTAATATGTAATCGTTTTAATAACTTATTTAATACATTTTTTCGTCCCTTAAAAATTTCCTTACAGCTAAGTAACTTTGGCTACCTACAGATAATTACCGCTATAATACAATTTTATATTCTAGAGTTATGAATCAATAATATGTGGTCATCTTACTTGTCTTTTAATTTATTCGTCTGTGGTTTACCTGTAACATGAGAAATGGACTTGCATTAAAAAACAAGTGGGAGTCGGACTCGCGCACGAAGGGTTCCGTACCATCTAATATATAAAAATCTCGTGTCACGGTGTTTGTTACCGAACTCCTCCGAAACGGTTTGGCCGATTTTTATAAAACTTTTTTCTCTACACTCGGTAGGTTGAGAATAGGTCGTAGGCTATTTTTTATCCCCCCCCCATTCTTCGCGGACGGAGTCGCGGGCAACAGCTAGTTATCTATAAAAATGGCAAAAAATCAAGTTTATTGTGTGAATATTTCAAGCGTCTACCTGTTGCCGTTATCAATATCGAGCAAAAACGAGCAGAAATATCACGTTTGTTGTATGGGAGCCCCTTAAATATTTATTTTAATATGGTTTTTAGTATTTTGCTGTTATAGCGGCTACCGATATACATCATCTGTGAAAATTTCAACTGTCTAGCTATCACGGTTCCCGAGATACAGCCTGGTGACAGACAGACGGACGGACGGACGGACAGCGGAGCCTCAGCAATAGGGTTTCCGTTTTTAACCTTTGGGTACGGAACTCTGAACATATTTGTCTACTAGCTTCGCCCGCGTTAGATATGATTATGAATTTACTCCTGGAGTAGGGCTGCCAACTCAAAATAAGTATTTTCGGTACGCTAAGTAAGCTAAGTAAGGTTTCGGTAAGCTATACGTTGGTGCAAAATTCTTAGTGCGTATTTATTTTGTTCACTTACCGAAATATATCCTGTATATCTTGTTGAAAGGCATCTCAATGGTGACCGTTGTGATGATGGAGGTTGCCAGCACGGCGAGCATCTCCGGCACCGGAAACTAAATTAAAAACACTGATTAATATGTGAGCATTACAGGTATATCGTAGAACCACAGTGTACAGTCGAGGACAAAGATATGTTTACTACCTTGTCACTGCCGCTTTGTGTTTAAACTTTTGTACAAAAATGTCAGAAGGCATACAGACATCTTTACAGTATTACCACTTATATAAGTTACATCGGCAATAATCGTTTGCGCAGAATAGTGCAACCTAACACCGACTGAAACCGAACGCGATCATACCAATGACATTAACACCTTATTATTTTACCTTATGGCTTCAAATACAAGAACAACACGGACTCATGCTGTACATGCGAGGTTATTCTAACGTGAGGCATCGAATTTATTGTATAAAATAGCACAATAAAATATCAATGGAATCTTTACCGAATTTACTCAATCTTTGTTATGACATGACAGCATAAACAAGCTTGGTTGCTAACCACTAGAAAACCATAGATGACAGGGAAACAACCAATAGTGGACAGTCACGTGACGCACGTACGCGTGGTGTACGCGTGGTGGCTGAAAATTTTTCGCTCCACATCAAAATAAGTTTTGTGCGCAGGTACATCGGCGTAACTTATATAAGTGGTAATACTGTAACCTCGACTGAACATATACATCATGTTAGAACAGTGGAGGGAAAACTCCTTATTTCTCGGCCTTTGATGTATTTAACAGTACCTAACAGCTCTAAAGATTTTAATATATCGCGCGCGTTATGTATAGTGCGTAAGTGCCGCGTGTAGCCAGCAGATGCAGGTTCGAAACCTGCCCGGCTCACACGAAATACTTTTTCGTTTAAAAAATCTTGATAAAAATCATAGTCACGTATGAGTTAAGCCAATAGGAAGGTAATAAGGGTAGGAAGGTATCTTACTAATAAAAGAGGCGTGTAGTACTCAGAATGTCTCTGCACACCCACGTTGTAGAAAAAGATTGGGAACTGCGTCAAGTACACGCCGTACGCGATCTTGTTGAAGAATTTAAACACTCGCCACTCCACGAGTGCTGTTCCGATCCCTGAAAAGATAAGAAAAATTAAAACAGCTAAGAAATTTTTCTTTTTAATTACATATAACTGACCCGTGATTGACTTCTATACCTATTGCCACGAGAGTTGAAGTCACGCACACAACAACATGTCGTGTAATGACAGCGAGATTATGACATTTATTAGTACCGATAGTAAGTTCAACAAACTCGACAGTGAATTACAAGATTGACTAAAAATTGTCTAACCTATTTCGTTAAGAATTATTTAGAAAAAACGTCTAGTTCAAACAAAACAGAAAAGAAAATGTTTTTATCTATTTTATTTAAACTTGGGGTTAGATAAGAATGTTTTTCGCTATTTGTATAATACCGGTTTTTTTGTTGCGTATATTTTTTCCAGTTTAAAATTTTTTTAGTTCAAAAATAGGTTATATTAAAAAAGAAAAGTTATATTATGCACAGTATTGCGTAGGTATTTCATCATAAGATCATAACTCACATTTTCATTCACTCACTAATTTCATTCATTCACTATTTTTTTGCAATCAGTACTTTATGTAGCTGTGTGTGTAAGTAATCATTTAACTCAACTTTCGTGGCGATACCTATACCTCACCTGAATAAAGCGCAAATAAGACAAAAAGTATATACCTAAGTGGTCAGTAACAGTGAATTTGTATTCTTCTTCTAAAAGAGCCCTAGGTTGTATCTATCTGGAATTACAGACGGAGTTCCGTTCCTTGGCAGTGATTATAATCCATCACGAGGAACTAGTTCCATTCAATTTGTGATGGGAATTGATTCATTTTAGTTCTTAGTTCAAGATTGACTCAAGCCTGCTGTGAAACCAGACTGACCTGCGTAATCGTTGCAGATTCCCCAATGCATGATGCACATAAAGAGTCCCCAGACGATGGGGGCAAAGGCAGCGAAGATGGCGGCGGGGGCGTTCTCGTATTGGTATCCCTCCAGCCCCATACGGTACGGACTGACGATAGTGGCTGCTGCCAGCGCAAAGCAGATGAACCACATCAAGCGGACTTGTATCTGCAACAATAATATGAATGCAACAGTTTGTATGGATCGATGGACGGATGTATGGATGTTTGTTACTGTTTCACGCTAAAACTCGCTTAGCATCGCTCGCATTTAACTGCAAAGTGTGAGCGAGAGATCCGATAACCTCCCAAAAGCGAGCAAGAGTTTTGAAAACAAGGTTTTATGGCCCCAGTGCTCAGATGATAGCGACGCTGGCATAACATATTATAGGATACTACTTATCCCGGAAAATGTCATAGTTCCCGCGGGATAGCGATAAACGCGGGCAACAGCTAGAATTATAATAAACTAGCCTTTACTGGCAGCTTCGCTCGCGTTAGAAATATAATTATATATGTATGTAGGTACATTCACAAGTGAAATTTACAATCTGAGGGTTTGGTCTAAAAAATGTTACTCGGAGAATGGCATCTATTAATTGCAGACGAAGTTAACGCGTAATTTTGAAAGCTGAGGTATTTCATTGAAAAAATTAGGCCTTTAATACAATGTTAAAGATTTAATTATCATCATCATTTCAGCCGAAAGACGTCCACTGCTGAACATAGGCCTCCCCCAAAGCTCGCCAATTAGATCGGCCCTGCGCCATCCGCAACTAAAGTCGACTTAAGTGGCAGTGGGCAGGGCCGAAAGGTTCTCGAGTGGCATCCGCGGACCGGAAGACGCTGTGTAGGTAGGCCTCCAACAAGATGGAGCGACGACCTGGTGAAGGTAGCGGGAACGCATTGGAAAGATTTAATACATGGTGTAAGGTATAAAGTTTTAGGGTTTAAAAATACATAATTAATTATTAACGATATCGGAATATTTTTATGTAGACAAAGAAACCTATCGTTAAAGGTTACAATGTACTTATAAAATGCTCTATTTCTTACCAGAATTAAATTATTTTCACCTTTTTTATTAACATAATAATAGCTTGTATTCAAAAAAGTTTTTTGTTTTAATGTTATGTTTAAAATGATAACCGTTTTCCTGATCTTAATGTAAATTCCAGGGGCTATATTCAGGAACGGCCCAACACGGTTTGCGAGCGGCAATTCAATCGTTTGCCAGAGGATAGGGTATTCAGGAACGCCAAAAATCACTGGTTTGCGAGAGGTTTGGGCTGAGATTGGGATGAGCCTTATTTAGCTCAGCCCGTTCCTATCCTCTCGGTAACGATTGAATTACCGCTCGCAAAACGTGTTGGACCGTTCCTGAATTTAGCCCCCGGTCACAGAATAAGTACAGAAATAAATCTACACACAAAGTGCGCTCGAGCAACGCACACATAGACACTGCTCACAGCCACGATATCTCGGAACAGTCCGGAACAGTTTGAGCGCGACTGCTAGCCGCTTGAGGCGCGCGCTGTGGTCGCGCGTCAGTGGAATTTTTCGAGGCGCGCGTTGTGGTCGCGCGTACTTATTTATTTTGTGTCGCGCGTCTGTGGAATTTTTCGAGTGCAATAATGGAGCAACAAAAAAAAGGTTATTATAGGTAACTGTTCAGTGGACGGTTGTTTAAATTCAACCCTAAACGGTAAATGGTCGTTTTTTAAGCTACCAGCGGTTTCAGAGAGGTAAGTTTAGTAGGTATCTGCTTGTATTTCGATGGTTCATTTTAACGTTACATAGAATAGTTAGCTAGATAGGTAAGCACCTCGCCCCGACTCCCAAAGTAATAATAGTTTCCTATTTTGAATCAGTATAAATAAACGTTACCTTACAAAAAATGTGGTTAGGTACTTATACCTAACTACATTTTTGTAAGGTAAATTCATGCCACTAATATTACGTAAGTTGAAAACATGTTTTTTTGTTTGTATAGATATTGTGTTGTTTTTAGTGTAATTAGATAGGTTTAGGTCTAAAACCGGTAGGACAATGGAAATTGTATAACTGGGATAATCCGTTTAGAAGTTATTAGGGATTTTCGATAGTGAAAATTGACAAACGCTAAATTTTGTAGGTAGGTATTTTAATTATTATTATTTTATATTTCCATTCTTCCCGTTTGAATATCAACAATAAATCAAACAAATAGAAACGAGTGCCACTTTCACGATAAGTTTTATGTGCATATGCCATAATTGACAACCCTAGAGCGACCGCCGAGCGTAGGTATGAAAAGTGAAGTACATACACTTGATTTACTTCTGTACTTATTTATTTTGTGCCCCGGTCACTGGCGCCATATTATGGTGGGTTAAGTAAAAGTAGCGTCGGCGAGAAACGCCTGAACTACGAAGCAAAGCGTAAGTCCGTCGACTCCATAAGGGCGATTCAGTGTTTTACTCAAACGAAACAAACATTATAGTGCGCAATTGAAGTTTCGTGCAGTAGCCGCGGGAACTGGCTAGTTTATTTTTATTACATTAGCGTGTATTTCTTTCCCTGCCTTTCCGTCTTGCTTGCGAACCAAATTATTTATTTAAAGGGTTTGGCCCTGAGTTGGGGTTTAGTGCACTTTGTCCTTCACGGGTACCTAACGCCAGTGGGCCAGTGTAAAGTTGAATGTATCCTGAATTATAATGACAAGGAGCGGAATTTCTCATAGCAAAAATCAAACATCAAAGGGATTGAACATAAGATTTATCGACTTCGCTTGTTATAGCCTTTTAACATTATTTGTAACATTTGACCTATTTGATAAGCGACTTGCATCTCCATATTAAAATAAATCGTGTCAACGTCACATTGACATTTATGTCGCTTGAGTTTTTCTAAGTCATTCCCATGTTATTAAAACGGTTAATCCTAAAAGAAAAACGGTTAACAAATGGATAAAAATCATCCCTTACTTACATCAACGGAGGTAGAACACTCTTTCTCAAGCTATAAACAGATCTACAATGATAACAGGACCAATTTGAAGGGTGACAATATACGAGTAGAAAAAATTATGACAATTCTCTATTACTACAGAGAAGATGAAGAAATGCGATTAATACAGAAAAAGATTTCTATTGTTATTTTGAATGAAGGTTATATTTTAGTTTCGTTGCATTTCCGTTTAAGGTTTTATATTTTAATTGTAATTAACTTAAAAAGTGCTATTTTAAAAGTACCTACTATTTGCTGAAATATTTATCGATAGTCGATAAAAATTATGTTCAATCCCTTTGATGTTTGATTTTTGCTATGAAAAATTCCGCTCCTTGAAATGATGTATATTTAGACCAATCCCCACATATCACAAAATTTACAGTGTTTTAATTGGGGTCGTATTTTTTTATGGACGGTAAAACGAAACCATTTCGAAGATTAAAATGATTTCTATAGTTATTTTATACGGCGGGCAGGTAACATAGGCTGCTGAATTGATGGCCGAAGGAAGGAAAATAGTGTAGGGCCTTGTAGCTAGGTGGGGCGATGTTACATGGGGTGCGGTGAAAATATCCTAAGATCGTCACAAACTCTCTCAGTTGTAATATACCCTTATCTATTCTTTAGTTTATGAGCTTTACGGTGAAGGAAAACATCGTGAGGAAACCTGCATACACCTGCGAAGGAATTCAATGGTGTGCGTGAAGTTCCCAATCCGCACTGGGCCTGCGTGGGAACTACGGCCCAAGCCCTCTTATTCTGAGAGGAGGCCTGAGCAGGCAGTGGGACGTATATAGGCTGGGATGATGATGATGATGATGATTCTTTAGCTATTTAATATAAGTCTATTGATTGTGAGAGTAACTGAGAGATAAGTCCAAACAAAGAATACTGATAATTGTTACTAACCTTAGAAAGAGTAATGTCGAACTTCTTGTTCCTCAAGAAGTAGGCCATGCAGACCCCGATGAGGTATATCGTGGCCCGGTGAGTAGGAAGGATGTAGGAGTACCTCGCTGCATCGAGTAACTTCTGAACTCTGCAAAACATATCTAGTGTTAAACAAGACTAAGGGGCTGTTTCACCACCCATTGATTAATTTTAACTGACGGATAAATGTGATGCCGTCTCCGTCTAGTCGAATAAAACAAACAGAGACGGCATCACATTTATCCGTCAAATAAATTTGATCAATGGATGGTGAAACAGGGGGTATAAAACAGACAATAACCTTAAGAGCTCGTTCCCACTATGTCGTGTGTCGTTCCGTTTTTTAACCTTTTCACCACCGCGCCTCGACAAAACGTAAACCTGCTTTGAATCTTATGTCATTGTGTCAAGATCACTTTGACACTGTACTATGTGACACATATATATGTGTCGTTGGCGTTCAAAAGGTTAATCGGGCGTTCCAGTGGCAGAACATTTTATATGAAGCTGCTCACACTTGTCGGACACGATATCGTGTCGCCCGATTAAGAAACGGAACGACACACGACATAGTGGGAACGGGCTCTAAATTATTTTTGCACTTGACCGTAGGTACAATACTTTAGTAGGACAGGTAAAGTGTAAAGTAAGTTTCACTTTAATATATTGTAGCCCCTTTCCTTACACAGACAAAAAATGGTTAATTTCGTAAACGCATAATAAAAAAACCGGCCAAGAGCGTGTCGGACACGCCCAAGATAGGGTTCCGTAGCCATTACGAAAAAATCAAGTAATATTTTTCTAAGGATTTCGTATGTTTACGGAATCTTCCAAGTTAGGTATCGTCAATACTTTGAAAAAAGCTCGTATCTCAAAATCGTTAATCTGGCAAAGTGAACTTTATTACGCGGGTATCAAGGTTCAGTTTTGATTACATGCTGATTTGAGATACGAGATTTTCAAAGTAGTGACGGTATGTTTAATACCTTAGGCTACTATTTACTCTTAAACTACAAATAATTCCCAAGCAATCTTAGCCGCTATAATTTTCCTTGTAAATTTATTATATTTACTACCATTTTGAATTTTTTCAAATTTTTCCACCCTACAGTTTAGATTTTAGAGGGGGGGGGGAGGGTCGATTTTAATGAAAATTTTCACTTTAAAGTTGAATATTTCGCAAACAAATCACTGAATACAAAAATCATGTAAGCAACCCCCCAATGGTTTTAAAAGACCTATCCAACGACAACGATACCCCACACTATAGGGTTAGTCGAGAAAAAAAAAATCACCCCCACTTTATGTCTATGGGAGGTACCCTAAAAAAATTTTTTTTAGTTTTTTTTATTTAACCACTTTGTCGGCTTGACTAATATATATATTCATGCCAAATTACAGTTTTCTAGTACTAACAGTCTCTGAGCTTAGCCGCGGACAGACAGACAGACAGACAGACGGACAGACATGGCGAAACTATAAGGGTTCCTAGTTGACTACGGAACCCTAAAAAGTGACAAAAAAGCTCTTATCAAAACGTCAATAATCTTATTAAGTAAATTTTACTCCGTGAGTTTTAAGGTTCAGTTCAGTTTGCACATTGATTTGAGATACGAGGTTTTTAGGGTTCCGTAGTCAACTAGGAAACCTTATAGTTTCGCCATGTCTGTCCGTCTGTCTGTCCGCGGCTAAACTCTGAGACTGTTAGTACTAGAAAACTGTAATTTGGCATGAATATATATATTAGTCACGCCGACAAAGTGGTTAAATAAAAAAAACTAAAAAAATTTTTTTTAGGGTACCTCCCATAGACGTAAAGTGGGGGTGATTTTTTTTTCTCGATTAACCCTATAGTGTGGAGTATTGTTGGATAGATCTTTTAAAACCATTGGGGGGTTGCTCACATGATTTTTGTATTCAGTGATTTGTTTGCGAAATATTCAACTTTAAAGTGAAAAATTTCATTAAAATCGACCGTTCCTCCCCCCTCTAAAATCTAAACTGTTGGGTGGAAAAATTTGAAAAAATTCAAAATGGTTGTAAATATATAAAATTTACAAGGAAAATTATAGCGGCTAAGATTGCTCGGGAATTATTTGTAGTTTAAGAGTAAATAGTAGCCTATGGTATTAAACATACCGTCACTACTTTGAAAAACTCGTATCTCAAATCAGCATGTAAACAAAACTAAACCTTGAAGTCCGCGTAATAAAGTTCACTTTGCCAGATTAACGATTTTGAGATACGAGCTTTTTTCAAAGTATTGACGATACCTAACTTGGAAGATTCCGTACACATACGAAATTCTTAGAAAAATATTACTTGATTTTTTCGTAATGGCTACGGAACCCTATCTTGGGCGTGTCCGACACGCTCTTGGCCGGTTTTTTCAAAGTAGTGACGATATTTCAAATATTCTAGAATCTTTAGTTCCATTTTGAAAACATTATTGTTGTAGTAAAAAGTCATGGAAGCCTAGTGGTTTGACCTATGGCCTCTCAAAGGATTGTCGTAGGTTCGAGCTCGGGCTCATACCTCTGACTTTTTCGGAATTTATGTGCGAATGAAAACACGGCGAGGAAACCAGCACACACCATTAAGCAGTGTATGTGAAGTTCTTAATCCGCACTTGACCACGATGACAACATTACAGGGGTTAACCTTCGCCCCTTCTTGTTCAAAGTCAAGGTTGGCACAGGCATAATCTATTTGCTCGACCAAAGATGTATTTTAAAATAGACGCGTGGCTAATAAATGATTCTATCTACTGTTAAAAAATCTCATCGTTTTAGGTTAGATACGTTGTTTGTATGTTGACGAGTTTGGCGCCTATTTCGCGTGATTGATCTAAATAATTATTTTTTGTTTTATGTTTGTTTGACGGCTCAACGCCTCTACCGGGCTCAAAGAAATGTAGCGGATTGTCGGAAAAGGACAGATAGATACCAATATGGATCTCGAATATGTCCTACACTGACGAGCAAAAATAAAGGGTCGGTTACAAAAACGACGATAACTACAAAATCCGCTATGATAGCTTCTTCGAATAAAATGAGTTGAGTAGAGTTTTATTCTTAACAAGAAACAGTTTAATTGAAAATAGAACTCTTTACTAAACTTATTTTACTCGAAGAAGCTATCACAGCGGGTTTTGTAGTTATCGTCATTTTTGTAACCGACCCTTTATTTTTGCTCGTCAGTGTAGTAGTCACGAGATTTACTCAAATAATAAAATAATGTTTAAAATTGCCTTTTCATTGCAGTCACACTCGTAAAAGAGTGTGTGAAAGTCGTGTAAGTTTTAAATAATACAATCTCAACGGGTCTCTATGATTTTCCATAACTTAAGTATCACCTAATATATAAAAATCTTTTGTCACGGTGTTTGTTATCGAACTCCTCCGAGACGGCTTGACCGATTTTTATGAAATTTTTTTTTCTGTATTCGGTAGGTCTGAAAATAGGTCGTAGGCTATTATTTATATCCCTATTCTTCGCAGATGAAGTCGCGGTTAACAGCTAGTTTTCTATAAATATTTATGATTAGTCATAAAGTGAGTTATTTCGAAAACAGTAGGTATTTTCTTCGGAATTGTTATTAAACTAACCTAACTTAACCTACTGCATTATATAAGGTGGCATTTCAAAAAATCCTGAAGAAAATACTGTTTCAGAAATAAATAACTTTTTGACTAATGATAACTATGGATAATTATACATTATGACCTATTAAATTATGGTAAACTACAGTAAGTGTGAAAATCTCAACATCACCCAAGAAATAGGCCTTACTTAGTCACTTCTGATTACTAGAGAAAAGGAATGTGATGGCGTAAAGTGAATTATGTGTAGGTACCCATTAATAAGAGAGCTCTTATTTCGACTTAGTAACAGCCATATTCTAACGATATTTCTGCCAGTGTCCTTCTCCCACGCAATACCCGTATAGCTGTATCGAGAGACACGCCACTCGGTTCTCGTTCAATTTCTGTTTTCACCTTGACCGATCCAAACAAAGGACTTCAGTCGCATCTACAGAACATAATCATCTATTATTAACAAGTCTATGAGCACAAGCATAATTTTATTTGCTGAAACTTTGTAACCACTCTGAGCAGTATTTAAAGGAGAGCTAGATTACCACTCAAGTCTGATGTTTAACTTAGTGTTGAGAAAATGAAAAGTAAATTTGTTTTCATGCCCGAAAGCTTGCGTAAACATGATTTAGTTAAGCTGTAGTATTGACAGCGAGTTGTTTTATTAAGTACTAAGTCGTCTTTGACTAGCTCAGGGGTTTCCAAACGGCCTTAGGTACAGTCGCGGAATAAAAAGGTTCGTCACTTTTCGACCTTAACTCGTTGACATAGAGTCGAAAAGTGACGAACCTTTTCATGCCGCTACTATACCTAGGAGGTCCACGTAGGGCTCCTGCTAATCCGGAAAATTTTACTATCTACTGTAGCCTTTCCTAACCAAATAGTTAGGCTCCCTAGCAGGTAGGATGCCGTGACGAAATATTAGCCTTTAAGTTCGCAGCTTACTGAAAAAGTTTGGGAATGCCTGGACTAGTTAGTCATTGCAATGCTGTTACTAAAGCTCGTCGTTACGCATTTTTGTTGAAACGTAACGAAACCATCTCCAAATGTTTTCGAATGGGTTGGAATTTGGTTACCGGGCTATGAAGTCCTACCTACCTACCTGTACAATAAAATAAACAAAATCCTTAATATGTACCCTTTGAATCAACTAGATTGTAGTAAGGCATTGGTGCAGTGGCTTTGCACACTGTCTTATGATGACGCTGAATCACTTCTCCCGTGATTCTTATACATGGTGATTCTTATACTTAGTATCTTTGCAAGTTTTTACTTTCGAAAGCTTGAGTTAAGATTGAACTTTTTTTTGTTACACACTTACACATACACACACGTACACGCACACACACTCACGCACTCATACACACACACACGCATACACACGCACGCACACACATATGCACACACACAACTTACTAATTACTTAATTATAATTATTATAGTTTTTTGAAATTATGTATTGTATCCACTAATTTTAATTTTAATTTAATGTAATAGTCTGGTTGGAAGGAGCGGTCCCTCCCAACTCAAGTATTGTTATACTTACCGGGAGGGGCTGGACGTAATTGTTGTATCAATTTGTGTGGAAATGAATAAATATTTTTGTATTTTTGTATTTTGTATTTGTATGAAGTGAGGTAACGAATACCTATCATAGCGATACCTCCTAATTGAATTTGGAAGGCGGTAACTCGCCGTTTACTAAATGGACCCCTCAAACTGTTGCCCGCTCGGGTCAACGAGGTGGCAACATTGGTGTGAACGGCTGAGGATGGAGAAATTTCTCGACTTAAACTTCAAAGTGTCAGCTCATCACTTACGGAAACACATCCATCCTTCGAGCGTTTAGCTTTTGCAGTCCACTCTAAGCGGCCAACAAAGGCAAACTTGAGGCAACTAACTGTACCTATATGAGTGTGTGTGTGTGTATAAGCACATGTATACCCCCGGGTTCGTGGTGTTGCTATGCACCAACAGCTCACCACAAGCCATTCTGATTATTAAACTGTTCTTTTCAAATTAAAGCTCAATAGGTCGCATAGTTTGAGCATCGTCGTAGTTACGAAAATAAAACCTAAAATATCTAAATAACGCATAAAGCGTCATGTTATGTCCTTTTATTGAAAGTTCCGATGTAGGGAACAAAGAACTAGACTAAAGGATTTCCAGGAATTCAAATCTAGTAAGGACCGAGCTAGGCACAAGATATTGAATTATTCATAAATTCTTTGTGTTTTCTACTGTTTGGTATGTTTTTGAGTAAGTATTAGATTATATGAGAGTCCCTTGTGGAGTTGACATTTACGAGCTTAGTCTGAGTTTTCAAGAAACAGGATATTTGACATGATTATCCACTCTTTTCATGACACAGCTGTATTTATTTAATATGAAAGTATTTATTTTGACGACCGGATAACCTAGTTGTTAGAGAACCTGACTACGATGCTTGAGGTCCTGGGTTCGATTCCCGTTCGTGAAAACTACGAATGTTTGTGCTCGAGTCTTGGGTGGTTAATATGTATTTATGTTTGTATCTATCTATACAAGTAAGTTTATCCGTTGTCTAGTACAATCTTTGCTTACACTCACACTTTGCTTAGTTTGGGACTAGGTCAATTGGTGTAAATTGTCCCATGATATTTATATTATATTTATTTATTAAATAGTAACTCGGAAAATCGGATAATTTTTAATTAATAGTAAGATTTGAGTTTAAGTAGCTTCTTAAAAATGGCCTAAAACCTTTTTGACAATTCAGTTTCTTAAAATAAACTTTGACGTGAGACCTGTCAAATATCCCGCCAAAGCGATGGCACTTGACAAAACTACCTAACATCAACACAATATGTAGGATAACCAACCATGCATTTAGGTGGAGGGAGGAAGTTTTAACATTAACGTTTTCATTTTAATTATACAGAGACTTGATTGCTTGAGACCTCATCTATTAAATTCCATTTTGATTAATATTCTTTAACTCCTGATCACCGATTAAAAATCACCGTGTATACCTTAACCCACTTCCTTTGCCGCGTCTTACGATATCCACGGATGAAATGGAGAAGTGTGATTCTAAACCCGACACGCACAGGTAAAAAACGAGTGAAAAAATCGTGCGTGCAGCTCCTCCGCGCGGAAGAAGTGAAACTTCGTAATGTGGAAATGAAAAAGGCACTTATACATCAATATGAACCTTATTGCAATAACCCAAAGCAAAGAAGCGGCTAGCAAGCAACCAACTACAGCGCTAGCGAAACAAGTTACATAACTCGTCGCTAGATGGCGTTGCTCCTCGTGCGCACGTTATTTTCAAAATTTTTTTTTGATTTTTCGTATTCAATGCTTTTTTTTACTAAATACGTTTAAAATAGTTTTGATTTTTACAAGTTTTCATACTAAACCACGCAATTGTTCTGGATCGCACCGACGAAGTTTTTAACATCCGTTAGTTGTATATACAATGCGACCGTATCGTAAACGTCAACTTGCGTAGCGTTGCGTACCTATTTAACGAAACGCATTTAACGCAACGCTAGTTGGAAGTCGCATTAGAAGTTTCACTTCAAAAGTACAATATAATACTTACGTGATTCCAAAATACACGAACATACTGATGTCGTACCAGTATATAGCTAACCAACGCAGCGCAGTAGAGGCCACCGCGATGGTTACCACCAGCGCCCAGCCGAGACGACGGAACCGCCACAGAAACAGCATCAGTGGTAAAGTGGCCACGTACAGCTGCATGTCCATGCCGATCTGATGCGTGTGAGTTAGGCACTGGAGACAAAGTACAACGAAGGTTGATGATATGAAGAGGACTGTCAATGTCTGTCTAGTCAAGTGTAAAAATACGGGTGTGCACACAATTGCTCATAACCTCTGTTGCCCATGGTCCATCCACCTAGTTCACCTAGATGGACTACAAATAATATGTCTCATAGTTGGGGAGGGGTGGCATGAAAGGGATATAATATTGAAAGGAGCAATTCAAATAACCGGTAAAATAAAAATAATTTCGAGACAACACTATTTTGAAATGACAAGAGTATGAAGTTACCCGCGAACGAATTTGCGTCAAGGTTGCCATACGACAAAAATAGTGTTCATCATCATCATCATCATTTCAGCCGAAAGACGTTCACTGCTGAACATAGGCCTCCCCCAAGGCTCGCCAAACAGATCAGTTCCGTGCCATCCGCATCCAACGCGATCCCGCAACCTTAACCAGGTCGTCTCTCCATCCATCTTGTCGAAATAGTTTCGAAATTATTTTTGTTTTACCAGTTATTTGAATTGTCATGCCACCTCTCCCCTTCTTATGTTGTCGAATTAAGTTATCAAGGTAAGGTATAAATGGATGGATGGATGGATGGATGTTTAATATGTATTTAAGTATGTTTTTATCTATATAAGTAAGTTTATCCGTTGTCTAGTACCTATAGTACAAGCTTTGCTTAGTTTGGGACAAGGTCAATTGGTGTGAATTGTCCCGTGATATTTATATTTATTTATTTAAATAAGAGTCTTGTGCTCGCACTCCCTTTGGCGCTTACGTAACAAGTGAATGACCCAAGAAACTTGCGAATCAATGGTATTGAAAATAGTAAACGTGAGTTTTAACGATCTATGAGATAATTACCATTGATATCGAGCCTCGATCTTTGTGGCATGGTGATCCAGATTGCGTAACGGCGTGAGAAATGGAGTAAACACTGGCATTGTTTTACGCATCTACATGTAGACGCTATCAATGAGATTATACTTCAGGTAAGAAATGTAGAACTTATTGTTAGTTAAATATGAGACTTATGTTATGAGGTAACCAAACTAACTCCGTTATCCTCAACGAGCGAGGTATAAATACTATTGAAACTACAGTTTAAACATCACACCACCACTACCACCGTTACAGTTTTAATTACAGGACACCCATAACACAAGATGTGTTGGCGGCCCTTTGAGAAAAGAGTTGCCTCGTTTTTTGAATGCTAAAGCTTATATCACATATTATATATGCTTACAAATTAGATGCCAATACTTTAACACATATTAAGTAACTTACATCAAAATAATTTACTTTAAATGTGAATTAAGAAAACTATTTAAATGAATTTTTGTTTTCATTTTCCGTTCCGTTATTACGTGGCACAGTGCTTTCCTGATTTTCTCCAAAAACTAACATAACTTTAAATTAGTTTTATACTCAAGTCTACTCGTACTTCTAAAGAGGAGAACTATCAGCTCTAAAAGTATTGACATCTAATTTGCAAGGACCTTGTATAGTATTTAAACATTCGTGATTTTCACTCATAACTAACTCAGGGGACGGTAACCTATCGATGTTTAGAAACTCCTTTACTCGAATTTCATTTATCCGAAAACTCATCACCGACTTTTTAAAATCCATATGTTTTGTTTTTCCACAACTTCACAATTCCACAGATTCATTTAATCACAGTGTTATTTGCCAACAAATTTAAAATCCCGAAAAACAATATCCATTTTTTCTATTTGCCAACTTAATCATTTGCCATCTTTTCATAATCTAAATGTTACGAAAAGCCGAAAGTATGTTTTTATTACCTACCTTACCTAACATTAGATTAAGACAACATTGGCTAATTTTCAGCGAGCGAGCGAAACGAGCGAGCAAGACGGTACGGAGCGGAAGCGACTCGGATAGATTAGGTTCAAAGGCTAATGCGGGAGCGTAGCGGAGTGAAGCTCCCGCATTAGCCTTTGGTGTTAGTTATTTTTTTATAACCACCTACAAAACCCCCTACCCACATAGCAAATTCAATAAAATATTTGGGAAACATTAAACAACGAAATGAATATTACGCTTCACACATAATTGTATGGTCGCCTTTTGTACCCCTGACCTTTGCGGGATAATGATTTTGCGGAATAAATATATATTTGGCAAATGATCCTACGGAATTTCATGCAGTTAGATTTTGAATCATTTGTCAAATAAAAAAATGGATTTTAAAGCATTCGGCAAAGGAAAATATGGTAAATAAAATTTCGGACAAACAATAATTTGGAAAATGAAAAAAGGAGTTTCGTTTTCGGAATTTTAATATTCGGAAATGAGCTTTTCGAGAATATGATAGGTAACCTCAGGGGACTTATCTATCACGCAAACAATATTTAATATTTACCTCGACGTTTCGGCCAAATTGCAACGGCCGTGTTCACGACCACGCTCGACGCTCGTGGCCACGGCCGTTGGAATGTGGGCGAAGCATCGACGTAATTATTAAATGTAACCTACAGTAGCCGGCCATAAAGATTGCACATCGGTCATTGGAAGAAGACTCGGCAAATGTCGGCTTCGTAAAGCGTTGTGTGTGACAGCGCTCTACGAAGCCGACATTTGCCGAGTTTCAACGCTCTAAGAAGCCGACATTAGCAGAGTCTTTTTCCAAAGAAAGACCGATAGCACTTTGTATGCCCACGCCGCTAGTGAAGAACATATTCACGTACCATGTTTTCGAAACCGAAGTAATTATGTATGAAGAGGAAGCTCTTCCACATGTTTTTCTCGCAGACGCGGCTGTGCTCCTCCACCACGAGGTTCCACTGTGGCCCGCTGTTGATGTCCGGGAGGACGTACGTGCAGAAGAGCATCAGACTCAGGAACAGGGGAAACAACCTGAAAGTATTTGATAATAATAGTCATCAACATCATCATCATCCCACCCTATACACGTCCCACTGCAGGGCACAGACCTCCTCTCAGAATGAGAGGGCTTGGGCTGTAGTTCCCACGCGGGCTCAGTGCGGATTGGGAACTTCATACACCATTGAATTTCTTCGCAAGTGTATGCTGGTTTCCTCACGATGTTTTCCTTCACCGTAAAGCTTATGGTAAATTTCAAATACAATTTCGCACATGAAGTACGAAAACTCAGAGGTGCGAGCCCGGATTTGAACCCACGCCCCTTTGCTTGAGATGCCATAGGTCAAAATACTAGGCCACCAGGGCCTTATTAAGTTATTTATTGATTACCAAATTTATATCCGACTTGCGGTATCACAATCGATTGATCGTTTTTTGGTGGCCTTCCCACGTTACGTTTACGTCTGCCGGTCGTCACTCCAGAACCTTGCTGCCCCATCGGCCGTCAGGTCTTCAAGCAATGTGTTCCACTGCTACTTAAGTCTGGCAACTATCCAAGCTATGGAAAGAAAACCTAATTGCACAATAATACAAATATATTGCTTACCTGAACCACCGCGAAATGAGTCTGTTCTTGATGTCGATCGTTCCTTTCTTCTCGAGCTCTTGAAGCAGGTTGTTAGCGTTTAGAAAACCGCTAATGTATAGGAAACTGTCTGTGTAGACAATGGCAGAGCGACCAATTACAGCCCATGGCATGCCAAAGACCTAGAAGACAATACCAAAAGTCAATGTAGGGAAGATAGTACAGAAAAGAACAGAAAATAAAGTTGGGTTAGGGATTGCACCTGGTTCATCGTCTTTCGATGACACCAATGCACTGACCCGATTGATAAGTGTAATAAAACATCTGGGTGGCTGATTGGTCGAAGCTACCATTAGGTTATAGGTACAGTCAAGGATTTTAATTCATGAGCCACCATGGAACCTTTTCAACGGAAAAGTCATTACGATTTTCCTTGTTAATTAATGCTATGTCACTTTGACGTTTACTGTGAAATGGTTCCATGGTGGCTCATGAATTAATGTCCTTGATCGTACCATCCTTGAAGTTGTAGTACAGACGCCAGAAATTTTCTACGTTACTAATTTTTCAAATTTATGTTACTACTAGCCTGTATCGCTCGTAATACACACGATATCATATACTCATTCCTCATAAGTATTATTAACTCTGTGGTTGCATTCTATACACTACTGAGATCTTTACGAATTACAAAACATTCAAAACCTTACCCTCGAGAAGTGAATTTTATTGACGTAAGGATTGTGCGCCATTGCCATCGACTTATGGGCCACGAGCAGCGCCAACGCATTGATCCCGCGGAACGCGTCAACGCCTTTTACTCTCGATTTTTCATCTACCTCGAAAAGCTTCTTCACATTACGTTTCAAGGAAAAAGCATTGAGTAATTTCTCGAAATTTGTCGCACCCTCCGTGCCGTCATCGAGGATAGTTCCCAGGCTTAGAAGCAATAGGATTCCCAGGAAGAATGTGCTGCAACGACAAAGCTGGCTTATATTTTGGCAAAGGTTTGCAAACATTGGATATTTTTTGCGAATCGCTGACTATTTTTTATTTATTGTGTCATGTGACTGAAAGCCAGTGATAGATAACCAAATTCTGTTTTAAGTATTACAACGATTGTGAGAATGAGTAGTGAGTGAGTTGTAATTTAGTTTTAAATTTACCTGTCTAGCCAACACAGAGTATAATATATAGTCGTTTTGTCAAAATCAAATAAAAGATGCGTACCTAATCAAATAAGATAAATAATGCGTAAAAATGTGTCAGTAATTATGACACATTTTATTAAATGGGGTCTCATTCTAAATCCCTAACATCGTTTGTCCTAATGTAATGTTTGTCCTAATGATCGTTTGTCCTAACACTTTTTTTCTCGAAAACCGTGAATTTTTCAGGAACTTTTTTGTGATTATCCTCTAGAACTCTATAGGTTAGGTTTGTTTTATAAAAATCCAGAACAATTAATAGATTTTAAATAAAAAGAGTTAGGACAAACGATCATTAGGACAAACATTACATCAGGTCAAATAATCATTAGGGATTTAGATATAGAGCCGATTTTGAGTGGATGGCTTATACTCGTAGATTCTGTGTTGGCTAGATCAATAAATTTAAAACTATATTTGCATTATCTCTGTCATCACACTTAATAAGCCTTCCGTTGTTGTTATACTTAATACCAAGAGATTTTTTTAACAGGGTGTCTCAAAAATAATCCGCAATATTTCAGCAGGCGATCGCACACCCCTGAATATGTTTTCAGGATTTCTAATAATAGTCAACAAAGGTTAAAACAACATATTGATCAATATCAATGTTCAATGTGTTTGTGCAGCATAAAAGGCGTTGCGAATGAAAAATTTCGACACAAGAGAGTTACAGAGGTGTGTAAAACTAACCAAACCTTGTGCTAAAATATTCCAGATTAATTTTGATACACCTACTGTTCCGCTCACTCTCGTATTAAATACCATTAGCGGGACTAGAACGGCACGATACGAAGTTAGAATATTAAATTTCGCAGTAAAGCAACTGCGCAACTGTAAAGGCATGTGATTCTTGACGCAGTGTTACAAATAAATTTAGTCTCATTACAATGCACATGCTTTAACGATTCTCTTTAAGGAAACTCCTCAAATTGTTTACGAGTAAGGCGTCGTGGTCTTGTAAGGTAAGGTATTGTTTGCAAGCCGCTCAGTTGATGATTGATAACATTGCATTTGTTACACTGTAGTCTCAGGAAAAACTGACCAATGCAAAGTCCACCATCGCAAGTCTTCAAAATCAAACCAGACAATAGAATAATAATGAAATACCAAACGTTGATTCATATGACTGTCCATGTGTGATATGGTGGACTATGCTCTGGATGATTGTATTAAGGTAAATTAAATCTGCTTATTATTATTGTTGTTTACAATAACAATATCGTGATACAGTTAATACCACTTCTTCAGACAATATTTTTTTTTTTCTTGTAATGAATTTGTGGCCTAAATCTGAAGCCAAACTAATGCGATTGTGTAACTTTACTGTAATTTTAACACTCGCTAACAAAAGGACCAAGCAAGCGCAAAGCGCGAGCGAAGTATCTCCGTTTCAGCTTGGGCAAAAATGCTTTTGTATGTCTGTCTGGCGGATGTCCGGATGTTCTCCTCTACAGGTTGCATGTCTCAACCCATTCTCGTGAAATTTTGTGAACAAGTTCAACAAAAAAATTACACGGTTTTTTTATCGATAATTATTTTAAAAATTTTTCAAAATAAATAGCTGAGCCATGGAGTGTCAAAAATGTAGAAAATATCATATTTCAGCCTTTCCGAAAAACTCGCGAAGTCTACAACTTTACTTGCAGAGCCGCTAGTAATACAATTACTACTTCACTTACATGGACAGCGCCTTCCCAAACGAGTAAGGCCTCTTGACGTTCTTAACAGTACACATAGTATTCTGGACACGGACTGAGATGCTAAGGCTTGATAGCCTCTGGGACAGCTCCTCCTCAAGGTCATAGCTGCTGCAAGAGCTGGGTATGCACACGCCCCATAGGATGCTGGAGTATCGAGGCACTCGATGGCCCATCTGCAAAGGCAAAAGGGTTTTAGTTGTGTTAATTCATCTTCATCATCATCATCCCAGCCTATATACGTCCCACTGCAGGGCACAGGCCTCCTCTCAGAATGAGAGGGCTTGGACCGTAGTTCCCACGAGGGCCCAGTACGGATTGGGAACTTAACACATACCATTAAATTTCTTTGCAGGTGTATGCAGGTTTCCTCACGATGTTTGCCTTCACCGTAAAGCTCATGGTAAATTACAATTTAAATATAATTTCGTACATAAATTTAGAAAAACTCAGAGATGCGAGCCGGGATTTGAAACCACGACCCTCTGCTTGAGAGGCCATATGTCAAACCACTAGGCCACCACACCACGGCAAGTGTTATTTTTTTTATTGTGAGAGGGAGGCAAACGAGCATGGGGGTCATCAGATGGAAAATGATCACCACTGCCCATAAATATCAACAACTCAAAGAGTGTTGCCAATCATTAATTACGGTAATGGAAAGACCTATCTGGGGGTTTTTAAAAAAATGTACCCGTTTTGCCTTAATTATCCTTAATTTTCCATACAAAATTTATTAGTCAGTTTTGTGACGGTCCATACAACATGTATGGTTAACTGCGTCACAAAACTGACAATTAAAAGAGGGACACTTTTTTATTGCTTAAATCGATAGTGCTTGTGATTCTGAGTAGAAATAGGTAACCCATAATTTGTTAGGTTTTTAATAAAAGTACAGGGTACACTTTTTTCTGAAAATGCCCATCTACCTTGGAGATCTTTAGAAGAACCGAAATTGCACATGTTATGCTCCTCCATTGCTCGCAGAACTAATGGTTGCTGAGGTCACAAATATTTGAACTTTTGACCCCGTAACGGAAGATGAGAGGTGTAAAGCGGATGAGCGATCTGGTAAAGAAGCTATTAGTTGCGGGTACCACTAAACCGATCGTTATGGAGAGACCTCTTGTGGCTGACATGTGCGCGGCTACCGCGCGAGCCAATGTTCGATGGTTTGCCGCGCGAAGTCGATACGCAGCTCAAGAGCCTTATCACACTGGTGATTTGCGAACGTGTTAAAAGCGAGGCGAGCGCGCAGCCAGTCGCTGCGAGCGCGCAACGATTTTTTTTTTATGTTAGAGAGGCCAGACAAACGAACTTGTGGGTCACCTGATGTTAAATGCACCACTGTCCATAGACACTCGCAGCGCCTTACGCAATACCAGTGCGCTGTCGGCCCTGAAAACGCCGCGAATGCGTAAAGATTTCGTCGCAAGCGCGCAGAGAGCGATGGCCCAAACGAATAAACGTGCAAAGGCCCTTACACAAAAAAATTTTTTTTGCTTCTTATGCTTTTATATACCCTAAGGCACGTTGTGAATTTTTTTTAAGCCAATCCGATTTACCGGTTATGAAAAATATGTATTTAATTTTTATTCGTTGGTAATTTTCCATATACACGAATAAGATTCCAAGAGAGTGTTGCCGTTTTAACAATTTTGTTACTATACACGAATAAACGTGCAATGGTTTTCTACATTAACTTTTTTTTATTTCAATTTTAGTAATGCTACTTTGCACGTTTATTCGTATTAAACTTTGTTAGCAAGATTCGTGTAAACTAGCATTACACCTTTGATCGCCTTCCATCTGGTCAGCCAAATTTTAGTCATACTAGCTTTCACATACTACTCATTAACGTTTGAGTCAAGAATAAAAATCATTTTAATATATTAACACGAACAAAATTGCAAACGCCGATTGCAAAATCAAATAAAATACAAAAATAGACGTTGATGTACATTGCGCTTAAAGCAATTACACTTTTTAACACGAATAACGCTGCAATGAGCCATAACACAAAATGACCTGAAGATTTATGATTCGAATAAAAAAATAAAGAGGTTTTTCACTATTTACGGGAAAATGGTTAAAAATAAGGGTCAAATATTTACGCAGTTTTGTAGGTAATTTTGATATCTATCTAATGATATATTATAAGCATATATATTATTATAACGGCTGCCAGAACTGTCAGTTATCTTTGTTAAAGTTGATTTTATTTTTCCTGTAAAGTTGTCGTTCTACGATTACACTTTTATTCGTCTGGGCCATCGAGAGGTCATCGCGCTATAGTCGCGGCTGGAGCGCTATAATGTATAAAAACTGAAGTGGGTAGAATAGGTCTTAGCTGACGTACGTGATTGTACCGCTCGTGCTTTGATCAATTATAACTGAAGATACACATTGCCGAACAAAATCCCCTTCAAAGAATGTCCGAACTTTTTTATTTGGTTGCGTAACAAATAAAATCATCACCTATACAGAAATTTGAACATAGTCTTTACTTCATTACAGTCGAATTTCGGTAGCGGCAAAACTCCACTTGACAGCTAAACTTGACAATTTCACGCAACGTTCTGAGAGAAAAGAAGGCCACTTTTATCAAAGTGGCGCTCATTTGGCTCGGCCATTTTCGGGCGCGCGACTGTGGATCTACAGTTATAATTGATCAAAGCGCTCGTGCCTAAAATACCACAATCCCAAAATACCAGATTTTTCAAAATATTACATTACCAATTTATTTTATTGCCATTACCCATCTATAGGTACCTGATGTCCAAAATAAGACATTCCACCAAAAAATCACTTCTTTGAGTAATCTTCGAATTTGTAATGTAGTACAACGAGAATCTGGAAAGCTAGAAATGTGGTAAATAGGTACACATGGCACAGGCCTCCTCGCAGAATGAGAGCGCTTGGGCCGTAGTCCCCACGCGAGCGGGCGGAATAAAAAATTATCTTATCTAGTTCTCTAAATTTGACAAATATCAAACCAAAAAGTAAAATAACTCATATCATAACACCGCTTTACGTACTCATTGATCTCTTCAGACCAAATTGAATAGCCCGGAACATTGTCGAAAGATCTCAGATTATTGAAATCTTCTGTCATTTTCTTTGACCATTTACAAGCCGAGGTCTATACTTGCACAATGACGATTGTGATTCAAAATCCGATCGAAGACCAAATAAAGTTGACAAAGTAAAGAGCGAACGGAATATTAACTAGAACCTTGAGTGTTGCAGGCGTATTGTGACTTTTATTGTTTTTAATATCGCGGTTACGTACAATAATAATTGAAGCGTTGCGGTCTTTTATAAGCCAAGGACCAAGGAATAATAAGGATATTTGGGAACGCAGAAAAAAAACAAGATAAATGAAATTCAAAACAATACGTCTAATGATTCATTATTCTTGTAACCTTATCGAAAGTTTACATGGATAAATAACCATGCATGTAAAGCATGAATTTACTTTGCCTAGAGGAATGTTCTGTTATTATTTATTTTGTTTGCATCATTTTGTTTTAATAAGCCGAGGCAGCCTTATTATTACAGAAATAGTATCCCACATAAACGGATTATTGAGATATTGAATATTCTATGTCTCAATCAAGATTTTTGTTTGTCTTTACTAAGTATTTACTAGAGATGTAACGGATATTCGGCCAGTATTCGGCATCCGGCCTATCCGACCACAATTTTACTATTCGGCCGAATACCGAATAGTTGCGTACTATCCGGCCGGATACCGGATAGTGAAATAATTTATAGTTATGGTTAAAAATGGGTATTTATTTGTATATTTTTCTATCATTAAAATTAGTTTATTAATTCACATAGTAGGTACGTATAATTCATAAAAGGACATATAATTACATTTTTTTTGTAGAAGATAAAGATAAAGACGGAGTGCCGCACGTGCGCTGGAATTAGCTCAATTTTATTGTAGGTAAAACTTGACCGAATATCCGGCTATCCGGCCATAGGTTTCGCCGGATATTCGGTACCCGGTATCCGGCCAAACAACTATCCGTTACATCTCTAGTCTGTACTGTTTCATCCAAATCTGATCCGCCGTTACTGCGTGATTGACTAACAAACATCCAAACATCTTCACGGACTTTCTCATTTATAATATTAGGCTTATTATACCGGGTGTTGTCACAATATGGCCTTGACAGTTGACATTGATGTGTCTAATGGGGCAACTATAGTAACACATGTGTGATGTTATGTAATTGTACGGTCACGACGAATAGAAAAGACGACATTACAAACCGGATACGTTTTAAAAACTGTTTTGGTAACAAAAACTGGACAAGCGTGAGTTGAGCTCGTGTGGAGAAAATTATTTATTTATTCATTATTCAGACAACAAAGAGGTCCACAATTGTGTTAGTTGTTCTTAGCCTGTGTCAGCATTTAATAAATTAATAACTAATTGTGAGTTCGTCCTTTGCTTTCTGTACTTTTACTTTTAGCCTGTGTACGTGTTATTGTTGTTATAAATGTTGTAATGTTATAAATAAAGCTTTCAGATTATAGGACAGTCAAATTTATTAGCTATTATCCTTAGAATGCTGTTACTGCTGCCCCTCACTCTGTCTATCAAATGAAGCAGTTTTCTTGCGCCACACAGAAAAAAAAAACCATGAGATAAAATATTTTAATAATTACCTATTTTTTTTTAATTGTACCCTCTATATTTCAAACATAAACACAATTTTCTTTTAGGTTTTGTTGTATTAAGATTTAGAAATATTTTCTGATTTATTTTTCAAAATTTTAGCGCTAGGCATTTCCGGGTTAAATGATGGATAGATGATAAATTTTTGCCGGTTTTCTGTATATTTGAGATGCTCACAACAAGGAGCTTCATTTGATATGTCTTTCATACTTCATTAGGTATGTAATTGTATTATGAGATAGGCTATCTAAAATTAATTTATTGCGTTAGTACACGTCTGTCTTTAGGTTACCGACAACCATTATGTATACCGTACAGTACTTTTGAAGCAAATCAGTAAGTGACAGACTAACACAGACAGACATAAGATTGAACCGATAAGGGTCCGTTTTATTTATGAGGCACAGAACCCTAAAAAAAGCAAGAAAAGTGAAATTTATAGTTAAAGTATTAAGACTAAGTCAGAACGGGTTTTATTACATCTATCTGTATAAAAAGGGTAAGTAATACAAGATATAACAACTTATTATCTAATATTCATAATATATACGCTCACTTTATGTAAACTCGTTTAGTATAACGTTCACTGGATATAATGAACGAAAAGTGTAATTATAAAATATCTAATTTTGTAATGTATAACGTTGTTTATATATAATATCAATTGATATAACGATCAAAGCGTATAATGTTCATAACACCTAAGATTTAAAACGTATAAATTCATTAAAAACTATGATGCAAGCAAACAATCAAACAATCCATTCATTTTTTCGCTCTGTTACAAAAAAAAACCTAACATCGAAGGCTAAGGCGGGAGCTACGCTACGCTTCGCTCCCGCCTTAGCCTTCTGAACCTAACCTATCTAAGTCGCTTCTGCCCCGAAAAGTCTTGCTGGCTCGCTTCGCTCGCTCGCCGCCACATAATTTAACATTTACACGTATTATTATGTATCATGACTGTTATACCTAATGTTTGTTATGTTAAAAGAAATTAGTCCATATAAATCTTATACAAATTGAAGTTATATAAAAATAACGTTATATAATTTAAGCGTTATACGTTAAAAAATTATACTTTTTGCTGTTATAGCTGACGTTCATTATATCTTGTGAACGTTATTAATATGAAATTAGATATTTTGTAGTTATATCTTGTGGGACGCACCCGTATAAAAATGTTAAGTACCACTTTGGTATTGCCATTGCCATACACTGAGGTAAATATGTCTTTGAATGTAGACTTATAAACCTGTTGATGGCATTGCCCTTAGACTAAAGAATAAACCAGAGACTACTCGTCTGCAGTCGAAGTCAACATTTATCTCAAAGAGAACAGTACCTATCAATCACACATAGGAATTTTGGGGGCAAAATTTAATGACTTAATGAATAATGCAACGGTGCTCATTAACCAGCTATCAATTAAAATATGCTTTGTGTGAACTTTATAATAGTCTTCAAAATAATACTCATAAAACATACACACTTTTAAACAAAACAGGGGGCGATTGCTAGTATATGGGAAAAGCGTCGATAGTTAGATTTATCGATAGTGGAACTCCCTATCTGTCATTAAATTTTGCTCTATAACTTCAGCTATCTCTGTATCATGTTTTGACAATCCATTTTTCAGCGAATAAATGCATTTCTAATTTTAAAAGCTACTAAAAATGCGTAAATTTCTGATCATTTGTGTGCGTGCGTGTTATTCCTTCGCGTTAAATTTGGTATGCAGATAGCCTGGACTTACCTCGTTTTTGAGATCACATTTCTCATTGTATGTGGTGGGTACACGAAAATTGTAACGTGGCTTCTGATTTATTCTATACTCTGAGGCACAGTCTTATGCAAATTGATCTTGGTCATTCAGTATTAAAGAACAGTTTGGCAACGACCTAGGCTAACGCGAAGTGAATTCGGAATGTACTGTTGCCATGTTCAAAAACTGATTCCGGTTCACTACACCCAAATAATTATTATTATCACCTTCTGATGACGCTTTGCCAAAACAGATTAAGTAGTTTCATTTCATCATCCCAACCTATACATATAAGTACGTCCCACTGCAGGAGCACAGGCAGGCCTCCTCTCAGAATGAGAGGGTTTGGGCCGTAGTTCCCACGCGGGCCCAGGGCAGATTGGAAACTTCACATACACCACTGTAGAGTTTCATCTCATATATAAAAA
Organism: Archips xylosteana; assembly: GCA_947563465.1. Lineage (NCBI taxonomy): Eukaryota > Metazoa > Arthropoda > Insecta > Lepidoptera > Tortricidae > Archips > Archips xylosteana. Next base: position 5,137,156 of record OX387349.1, read on the forward strand.
TCTCGCGACATGGTGTTTGGTATAGGTCGTAGGCTATTTTTTATCTTCGCAGACGGAGTCTAAAATGTCAAAAAGATTTGTTTTCAATAGACCTACTTAATAAAATGTCATAATCATAATGATTAGTGACGTTTATACTTAACATCCGATATCCAAGGTCTATAGATACCTAATAAGTAGAACAATTCTTTCAAATAAAATACAATTCTTTCTATATAAGTATGTTTATCGTCGTCTAGTACCCATAGTACAAGCTTTGCTTAGTTTGGGACTAGGTCGATTTGTGTAAGATTGTCCCCTAATATTTATTTATTTATTTATTTTATTTATTTTAAATACAAAATTTTGTATCAATTTCATTTGAGTTGTAGACATTTTGAGACTAGTCGTGTTGAAAAATCGCCAAAACACGAAAGTCAATTTGAAAAGTTATTATCAAGAGTACGGTATAAGTATGTATACGTTCTACTGCTAAAGGCTTCCTCTCGAAATTAGAGGGCTCCGGCTGCGCTTCCTATATGGCCGCGTGCGGTTTGGAAAGTTCACACGCACGATTGAATAGCTTATACTTACATCAGTAACATTGCTCCTGAGATAATGACCGCTGTGTATCATGTAGTCCAGATGTTCGTATCCTGGCCGGTCCAGGCTGACCTCCAAGGAAGCCAGGCAGTACTTGCCCCGGACCGTGTCGTCGATGTCCAGGCATTCGTCGAAGTCACCATACTGGTTCGCGTTGCCACTCAAGATGCCCGAAGGAGGCTTGGCTGTTGCATCAAACACTGGAACAAACAGTGGCGTAGGTAAGATCTATTTTTAATACAAGATTTTTTGCTGACTGTACTTTTTGCCCCGAGTTACTAAAGTACTCGGCAAGACGAATCAATCGAGATCAAACTCGATGGAGTTCTTTCATTTTATTATGGAACTTCTATGGCCACCTTCCAGCTCCATCGTCAGATCAGCTCTATGTCATAAAAAAAAAATTGGATTGTCATCCGATTTACACATGCTGAAAAATTTCAGCTCAATCGGTTGGAGATATCTACTTCAAAATTGAGTTGAAATGTAAGTAGGAAAGCTGTAATGTAAGTAGGTATATTATATTCAAGGAAAATGCAAGTGCTTATTACAGTTAATAACAGCAGGAAAATGCAAGTGCTTATTTCAGTTACTAAAGTACTCGGCAAGACGAATCAATCGAGATCAAACTCGATGGAGTTCTTTCATTTTACTATGGAACTTCTATGGCCACCTTCCAGCTCCATCGTCAGATCAGCTCTATGTCATAAAAAAAAATATTGGATTGTCATCCGATTTACACATGCTGAAAAATTTCAGCTCAATCGGTTAGAAAAGCTGGTAGGAAAGCTGTAATGTAAGTAGGTATATTATATTCAAGGAAAATGCAAGTGCTCATTACAGTTAATAACATAATTAGGTACTTAATAATTTATTCGCCTTATCCGCGAGGAATTGAGTACCAGTAATACATACCTATATACTATAAAATGCCATTAAATATCTAATTTATATGTATGCTAATTATAATTATTATCGTAATGTTCGGCTCGTGCGGTATTAAATATATGTATAAAAATAAAAACAATCTGCACTGAACACTACAAAAAAATATACATCAACATCAATAATACGTTTTTATGCTGGCTGCACTTTTTCTTGACTGTAATCTACAGGTATTGAAATAGTCTTGAATATGAAATAATTTATTTGGATAAGAATTAATACAAAGGTATGGAAAATATGATTTTATTATGGTGCCCTAAAAACTATCCTAGGGTAAGCGTACCAGTGAAAGAACAAAACGATAATTTTTTGAAATAATAAGAATTTGGTACGTTTCTACCACGCCTCGTATTTTTTTTCCGACTAGCACCTTTACTTGTCAGGTTCTGGTAAATTTGTTTCGACTCCTAAGCAACAGTTTTGAGATGGCGACGATGTAAAGTGGACGCACGTATGTTGTACATTTTTTCTATGGAGCAGTATTAAGGAAGAACGCAAGCTGCTATACTTCTGATGTGTTACTGCTTTTGTCCCCGCCATCTATCATTCATTGGGTATGGTTTTTTTAAGTTTTAAAGACCTGTTAGTGCTATTCATATATATAGTTTAATGTAATTTATTTACAAACAATACCTTTTAATCCAGTGTTTTTTTACTGGAACCCAAAATCGCCTAAATCCAGTGAATGAACGGGGGTGTTCATTCACTGGGACTGCAGGATTTTCTATTTATGCAATATCTTTCCTTCTAGTAGTCATATTAAGATTTCGTTTTCAGTGACATTGATCCAAATATATTATCTACCGAAAGGCCAGTATTGGAACAAACGTAAAATATAGGTTCATTAACTGGTTCAAGATTTCCAGTGAATAAACTATGACACTTATAGCTAGTTCATTTACTAGTTTCCAAGATCTAGTGAATGAACAATACTCTTATTTTTGTATTTTAATTGTTTTAAAACATGGATCGACCAAATAAGTATATTGAATGTAGATGTATTAATATAACTTCGCTTTTGAATATTTATAGCATAACAAAACATCATATTCAAAGTTGTTCATTCACTGGTTTCATTTGTTCATTCACTAGAATTTTGCGTTCATTCACTGGTGATTTTCCATTTTTTCACTTAAATAGTGATATATCTTCAAACTGTGCAGTAATACTGTTGAATAATGATGTTGTTAGCCAACTAGAGTAGTTGGTTGTGCTATACAAAAAGTAATATTTTAAATAAACTGTGCCCAACTGCCTAAAATTAATTTTCAAAGGCGAAAATTTCCTTAAGTGTTCATTCACTGGTACACTTACCCTATCTATATGTTAATCGAAGTGATTGTATGCCTCTAGAACTTTTTTGGTTAAAAGAGTGACAAATATACATACATACGTTCGCATTTATAATATTAGTAAAATTTATTATCTTATCGAGCGGGAAAAAAATTGTCTTAAATACTGTAGATGAATATTATTAAGTAACATTTTAGATGTGTTTGAAAAAAAAACCGCGTTGAGTTTCATGCCGGATACTTCTAAACAGGGTTTCCGAACTGGTGATTGATACTTTGACTTTCATAAGTGCTTCATCATTCATCATCATTTCAGCCGAAAGACGTCCACTGCTGAACATAGGCCTCCTCCAAGGCTCGCCAAACAGATCGGACCTGTGCCATCCGCATCCAATGCGTTCCCGCTACCTTCACCAGGTCGTCGCTCCATCTTGTTGGAGGCCTACCTACACTGCGTCTTCCGGTCCGCGGACGCCACTCGAGAACCTTTCGGCCCCATCGGCCGTCAGTTCTACGGGCGATGTGCCCTGCCCACTGCCACTTAAGTCTAGCGATTCTTCGAGCTATGTCCGTGACTTTAGTTCTCGCGAGGATTTCATCATTTCTAATGCGATCCCGCAGAGAAACTCCAAGCATAGCCCTCTCCATCGCCCTCTGAGTGACCTTGAGCTTCCTTATAAGACCCATCGTTAGCGGCCACATCTCAGTGCCATAAGTCATCACTGGCAACACACACTGGTCAAAGACTTTTGACTTGAGACACTGCGGTATATCGGATGACAAGATATTGCGGAGCTTCCCGAACGCTGCCCAGCCGAGTCTAATTCGTCGATAAGTGCTTGTTATGGCCTAATGCGGCAATTACACTACTTCGTTCACCTATTGTTGTGTAGGTATGTATATATATGATGTAAAATTTATATTTTATTTTGCACCACACCTTTTGCTTGGCTCCCTTCACTTTATTTTATAACAAATGCTTAGTCCTTGTTTGTGTATAAGTATTTTAGTAACAGGTGGAGCTGTCGTGTAGCTCAAATCTGGGCTCTACAGAAAACCAGCGTTGCTACACTCTCTGTGCAGCAACACATGCTGAGTAGAGACCCTTTTTCGGTGACAATTGGTGTCACTACCTTAACAAACTTGTGTTATTAGTTGTTAATGTTGTTTTCTACTGTTTGGTGGTGGTACTCTTGAAACCTGAAATAAAATATTTTTCTTTCTTTCTTTCTTTCTTTATATGCGGTCGCCGAACTTGTTTCAAATTACTTCGGCGACCTAACATCGTCATCACATTAGTCTGTCCCCCTAATGCGGTGGCCATAATAAGGCGCTGGTATTAGATGTCGCTCACCGAATGCGGCCGACTACCGTGCTCTTCACACTGTTGCGGTCATCGCATGTTGCATAAAGATATTTCGACTTTGTCATCGAAAATTGTAAAATATACTGAAAACTTCGGTTAACTGTTTTATTGACCTACCTTTTAATTACAGGCTTTCCCAGACCGCATTAATGTACATACCAACAAACGAACCCCAGAAACCGTTACGCAGCCAAAAAGCAGACGCGTATGCCAAGAGCCCTTCCGACCTTATTTGATTAAACATTTGCTTCCACGTCAGATTTCGTCGAGCAATATATCTTATTAAAGTAGGCAAACATACCCAGCCTTTCTCGGGAGATAATGTGTTTGGCCTATTTAAAGGGCTTTGAGATACATAAATCGACAGTTGATTTTGCTGGCCGAGAAAAGAACCCGGCTTATATACGTCGAAGGCTTAGGCCGTAGTTCCCACACGGGCCCAGTACGGATCGGAAACTTCACACGTACACACACCGATAAAGAGGCAGTTTTAGGTTTGCGGCGTCTAAGTGCTGGAATGACATCCCCCCTCCCATCTTAGGTGTGACTAGCAGGTATACCTTTGGGCGAAAGTTTAAAGGCTATTTGTTGTCATTACAAAAACCTTAATTTCCTCTCCTTTCCAGCACTAAGTATTTCACAAAACTTCTTTGATTTTTTTTATTGTCTCGGTGATTTCATTTTTCATTATTCAATTAAGTCTGCGCAGGGTTGTATACTTGGCAGGTGAGGTATAGTATTTACATATGTTTGAGTGATTATTCTTTTCTTTTTTATATTCTACAAATTATTTATTTACGCATGTAGTCTTATGTAGCTATTAGTGTGCAGTTTATTTATTTATTTATCTATCTATACTTACAGCGATCCGGGTGTCACCAACGGTGCTGGCTGAAAATCAGCGCTGGGGTGCTATAAACGCCTCAGCATTATGCTGAGCCAGTGTCCGATTTGCAACCGCAATGACACATTCTATCTTTAGCTTTCGTGTTGTCTTTTGTTTTGTAAAATATTGATGATGTGTCTTGTGTTGTTGTAAATAAATGTATTTCTTTCTTTCTTTCTTTCTTTATAAATTAGATGGTAAATTTCAAATATAATTTCGCACGTAAATAAAGAAGTAAGTAGGTACCTATTTTATTTATACATTTGCTGCCCGCTCTGGTTGCACGTGATGATGATGATGATGACGTTTTTAAAAGCAACGTTGTCAACCTTAAAAGTAAACAAACTTAAACTTAAACACATGTCAAATGTCACTTTGGATGTGATAAGTAGAATGCAGCCCGCGTACAATCTGATATACCGTGCTAGCATAAGATTTTATTCTACCTTAGCTTTGTTTGAGCGCTTCTTTTTCATACCGGACGCATGTAAGTAAGAAATAATATACACCGTGCTTTTTATATCCTTTTAACTTCGATTATATTTCTTGATACACTGATAGTAAGTACTCACCTGACGGTCAATGTATAAGGTACTTTATAGTTAGCAAAAGTTAGCGTCAAGTAGAGTCAGACCAAGATAAGTCTGCAACGATTTTGATAGCACACACAGTGCAAGTGTTATATTAAACGTCAAACTTCTATGAAATTATGACGTATAAATAACACATGCACTGCGTGTGCTATCAAAATCGTTGCAGACTTATCTTGGTCTGACTCAAGAATGTCTGACTCTAGTAATTGTTAGAGCATTAAACAAAAGGGAAGAGCAATGCGCACTAATTTGCAAACAGAAATACTGACACTTCCTAGTAGGTGTATACTCTAAAAGAGCGACATGGCATTGACGTGACACATTAAAGACAAAGAGATTAATGTTAAACAAATTTAAAGGATTTGCCCTTTGATCAATTATAACTGTAGATCCACAGTCGCGCGCCCGAAAATGTCCGAGCCAAATGAGCGCCACTTTGATAAAAGTGGCCTTCTTTTTTCTCAGTACGTTGCGTGAAATTGTCAAGTTTAGCTGTTAAGTGTCAACCGAAATTCGACTGTAATGAAGTAAAGACTAGGTTCAAATTTCTGTGTAGGTGATGATTTTAATTGTTATGCAAACAAATAAAAAAGTTCGGACATTTTTTGAAGGGGATTTTGTTCGGCAATGTGTATCTTCAGTTATAATTGATCAAAGGATTTGCCACACTGGCTGCGTTCTGCGGTCGCGGTCAGGTCAAATTGAACGCAGCCCGCATTCAAAGTCAAAGTCAAAGTCATAATTCTTTATTCAATTTAGGCATCAATTGATGCTCCTATGAACGTCGAAAAATCTACCACCGGTTCGGAAAAAACCCTGTTGAGAAGAAACCGGCAAGAAACTCAACAAGGTATATTTTTTTCCATCAGATCTACATTGTTATTAAATGACATACATCTAAAGTATTTAATACAATTAAATTTGTTAACACAGTAGATACGCTATTTGAGACTAGGGATCGCCAATGTGATTATGTAAGAACAACATTGTCGGTCTTTATGTATATGCACGCACAATATACAGACTGTATAGAGACCGACAATGTTGTTCATACATAATGCGGGCTGCGTTCAATTTGACTTGACCGCGTCCGCAGAACGCATCCAGTGTGGCAAATCCTTATATCTTTAACCTTGTTTTTAACAAAATTTGAAAAGTAAACACTAGGTCATTATATTAGCTGGTTACCGTGGTTACACACTGGTTAACCACGCATTAATTGTTATGTACCTAATGTTATGTTGATTATCTTCTAAATGGTACGAGCTAGGATACTAGTGGGTTAAAAAAATTAGCTTTATTTAACCTGACGAAGCTTTTCTTAATTATTCTTTTTGTGAGCTTTGTGTGCTTCCTTGGTATTATTAATTCATCTTACCACTTGAGCTATGCTTTGTCCTCACGTAGTATTCCGCGTTACTGAGGGTCATGGTTGGAGAACGGGGAAGCAATGTTACGTCGATAAACAAAAAAAAACTGAACAACTTTGTGAGGAGTGATTAGTCAAACCTGTCCAATCATCAGCTGAAATATTTTAAATCATCTTGTGTCAGCCATCATCATCATCATTTCAGCCGAAAGACGTCCACTGCTGAATATAGGCCTCCCCCAAGGCTTGCCAAACAGATCGGTCCTGCGCCATCCGCATCCAACGCGATCCCGTGTGTAATAATCAATTAATTGATTGACTGTGATGACTTACCACCGTGCCTCAGGACGCCCTACACTACGTTTCCTCGTCCGTGGTCTCCATTCCAGGACTCGTCTGCTCCACCGCTCATCAGCCCTGCGACAGACGCCACTTCAGCGAACTAATTCTTTGAGAAATGTCGGTGACTTTCGTCCTTTGTCAGATAATGTGATTGAGGATTTTATCCTTCAAAGAAACCCCTAGAATTGCTCTCTCCATAGCTCGCTGAGTGACCCTGAGGCACGGTGAACGGATGACCTTAAGAGGGTCGCTGGCAGTGGATGGATGCGAGGGGCCGAAAACAGAGTGTTGTGGTGCGCCATGGAAGAGGCCTATGTCCAGCAGTGGACTGCTATGGGCTAATGATGATGATGATGACTTACGGCACTAAGACGTGACTGCTAAAGATAGGTCTACAAAAAAGCGCAAGGTCACTCAGAGGACGACGGAGAGAGCTATGTTCGGAGTTTCTGTGTGGACCTCATTAGAAATGATAAAATCCGCGCAAGAACTAAAGCCACTGACGTGGCTCGAAGAATAGCCAGACTCAAGTGGCAGTGGGCAAGGCACATCGCTCGTAGAACTGATGGCCGATGGGACCAAAAGGTTCTCGAATGGCGTCCACGGACCGGAAGATGCACTGTAGGTAGGCCTCCAACAAGATGGAGTGACTATGCGAATGGCGTAAGACCGGTTTGTTTGGCAAACATTGGGGGACGTCTTTTGGCTGAAATGATGATCATGATGAATCGATTAATTTGCAATAAGTCGCTGCCACCTGTGCTAGCCGTGCTGAGGGCCCGTGCTCTGCATATCTACGGTGGGTGACCTTTGGGCGCAGCGTGAATAATAAATAGAAAAAGGATGCTCTCAAACAGATACTTGTACGCAGTACCAAAGACCTTGCCGGTTTAACTCAGCCCTATAATCGGCACGCGAACTACGACCACTTTTGCACAGCATTTGTGACATTCCATCTTATTCTAACTTTTAAGTTACCTGCTGTTGGGACGGAAAATTTAGTTGTCCAATTTTTTTATTAATGGTTTCTTGTAGATTTTTTTTTTTATTCTAGTCCATGGCACGCTGCACAGAATGATGAGGGATTTATTTATTCATTCATCAATAACGATTAGAGCACTACAGTAATAATATAGGTATAAAACATTGCTCATTGTGCTCGATCCCCAATTGGGTTTTCTGACAGGAGGTAATATCGCTAGATGGCTTATTATATTATGGCTTGTCCACACAGCGATTTTCACCGCGCGGTTTTTTATTCGCAATTCTGTAACACATCTAACCATATAATCAAATCACATATAACACATGTAATCTTATGAACAAGTTATTAACTGTTTTCTCAAGATTTTGATTTTGTTAGTTAGTGATTATCTTGCAATAAGCCGACGATACTCCTCTTAAAACTTATTATAAGCGCAAAGTCGCGTTATATAAACAGTGTCATAGTTCTTTATGCGATAAATGTAATTGGTTGACCGGTAACTGTAAATTAAACTGCAAGCATGCTTCTCTTCCATTACTGCAATGCTAATCAAGTAAAGGATAAATCGGGTATGTTTTTAGGTTTTTCTTTGCTCCTGCTTTACCTGCAAAAATTTTACGCTTCGCCACTGAAATATAATTTGAAACCATGGGAAGGACATCGCCAACTAGCTACAGAAACCCTAACACGTCGCGAACTAAAAGCAATACCATTAATTCATACTCGCAATATATCACTATGATTGCTGATAGGTATCAGAGCTTATGTAATAAATGTATAATGTATGCAGCAGCGAGCCCATTTCGACGCCTAAGCCGAAACAGTAACCAAGGTCAAGATCACGACATAATTCAGTAAGTGATACGATGACTTAAATTTCAAGCGGAATAACCCGACGTAATATTTATTGTTTGAATAAAATCTTCTAATATATAAAAATCTCGTGTCACGGTGTTTGTTTTTGTCTATTTTCGGTAGGTCTGAGAATAGGTCGTAGGCTACTTATAATCAGATTCTGGGTAAATATTGTTTGACTGTAATTTTTTTCTGAAATAAATATTCTTAACTTTGCATTTATTTTTATCTGTAATGCCTTTAACTAAGCTATTTTGTCGTAATGTTTGACGGAATTGCCTGGAATAAGAAAGAAACTAAGTAATTAAAAATTCACTATGCACTTGCTTTTCAGATTGTTTTTTCGTTCCAACAAATTAGTTAGTTCTGTTTGGTGCTTCCTTAGTTTATGAAATTGAGTTGGTAATATTTAGGTTGTTATTTTGATAGGCAGGGAGCCCTTGTGAACAAAGTTTTTTTATAAATTAAAATACGTCATCGCAAGAGGAGAAAAAATAAAGTAAAAATAAAACATGGAAGCCAACTGTACTAAAAAACTCAGGTTAAAGAAATATAAAAGAGTGCATGTTTTGTATACGCTCCGTACTTCTCAAACGTGCCTAAAATGTATAGATATCATCATTTGTTTATGGCATCATTTGCTTGGTAACTGCGTATTATGCACGTTATTTTGTTTTAGTTTTTAAATTATTAAAAACCCTATTAAGGCACTGGCCCCACCGCCGGTGACGAGTGATAAACGAGTAGAACTAGAAACTAGAAACGAGTGGGAGAGCGGCGAGAAGCGAGTGTGTACAGTATGCTTAGTATAAGTTTTCTTTCACTTCAATACTTCTCGATCGCGTTTACGTAAAAATTTCAATTCTATGGAAACATAGACGCGCGCGCGCGGAGGCGCTGTCCATGTTTCCCTAGTAATTGAATTTTTTACGTAAACGCGATCGAGAAGTATTTTGGTGAAGTAAAACTTATACTAAGCGTACAGTTTCGATAGTTTTGTCGCTCGGCTATAAGCGAGTGTTCGAGTGCGACGGACGTTTGTTTGGAATGACGGGTGATTGTCATCGTCGAGTACCGCTGAGCGAGTCTTATCGTTGACAGTTTTTATCGCTGCGATCAACTAATGAAGAGAGAGTCCTCACCGGCAGTGAACAGCGATGAACTATAAATATATATCTCTCTCTTTTATTTACACGGGAGCGATTATCTTTTGTTACTTTCTTGGGCGAGAAAATCGCCGATTCTCATCGCTTACTCGCAGGCGGTGGGACCAGTGCCTCACTAGCGCAGGATCACGTATCGCGCCGAGAAGAGACAGCTTACTTCATAAAGTGACGTAGGTTTGCTAGAGTATACGTTTTATCGTGTGGGTGTTATGTTATAAATGACTAGCTGTTGCCCGCAACTCCGTCTGCAAACAATTTGTTTACAACTGTCCCGCCGGAGCTAAGCAATTTTCTGGAATCAAAAGTATGTGTATCCTATATGTTAATCCAGGTTATAAGCTAACTGTATGCCAAAATGACCTGTAGGACTATATATTTCGCGTTAACAATATTTGTAAGGTTACAAAATATTTAATTTTTTGTCTAATTTGATGGAACATTTTCTATTGCCATACTCAACAATATTCGTTGGAAAATAAAAAGATCCATACTATTGGCTATGTGCGAAGCGGGTGGTGGGGGAACAGAAAACGATCGCAGCGCACAACATGGCAAAAATTGGATGTAAATGGGGAAGAAATGTTGTCAACGCTACGCGGCGCCACCGTCGTGCACGTAGCCAATATCAAAATGCACGTAATTTTCTTTTCATTTACTGTTTCTCGTTTTAAGGCGGATATTAGTATATTACTACAGTAAGATTATTTCCACTTCGACACTCGGCAATTCTCGACATACAGCGAGAGAGATCGGCAGTGCAATACTTAGGTAGGCTGAGGTTTTGTTATTAATTACATTAAATAGGTTTGGATATTTTATGTGATTAAATTCTAGGATTTTATACAAGTACTGTATGAGAAAACATAAACCTTTACGATTATAACTATAAATTAAAAAAATTATAAACCCCCAACGCAATTAAGGGTCACATTATTATGTTTGAAAATTAAGTAAATGCGTCTAAGATCCCTTCCGCAACTTACAAAAGTTCTGATAACTTTGAAACGGCTTGACCAATTTTGATGAAACGCATGTCTAAGAACTATAGCCAAGAAACCTGCTTTAAAATAAAAAAAAACCGCATCCAAATCGGTCCACCCGCTTAAGAGTTATGATGCCACAGACCAAAGAGAATATAACCACTACGTTTTAAGAGACGGGACTCCCATACTAGCGAATAGATTCAGTTTGCATGGCAAACCATTACCAACATTAACGCCAAAGATCCGTCAAAGAACAGTAATACCAACATATCAGACTAAAATAGTGTTGCATGATGAACGCTTTCGTTTATAATCGATATCGATAAAATGGTGAGGGTTGAAATATGGGCTCACAGTAACAATTTTCTTAGTCACAATTAGGTTAGAATCGAGTCCACATTTAAGTCGTGTCGTGTGATATTTTATATTTATATTTTAATATATGTTTGGACTTAAATGTGGACCCAAAATAAAATAAACTTTTGCTGCTGATTTCATTTATTTATTTTTTTATGATTTAGCGAAAGAAAGATTTATACATTTTTTTTTTACTAAAAGCTCTGCCTTCAAAGTGATCTTCACAAATGTATTTTAATGTATGTATTTTTTCTATTGGAACATACACTAAGTCTTCTTTTCCAACCCACTGTCTGCATCTGAAAATATTTTATCATTAAAACGTGTGTGTCTACCCATGATCATGATGCATGCAAGTCATACAACTGGGTAGAAATATCGGAAGCTTGAAAATCAGCAAACGTAATCACAATATATATCCCGTAGTAATTATAAATATATTTTGTTATTTAGCCGTAAATGTTTTTAAATTATTATCAAATAAAAAGTTAATTACGACTGTATGGATGGCAGACAGATTTTGAATTAAATGCTGCCAATAATTATGTTCATATTGCATGCAAGTTGTCACAAAGTTCAGCTTCTTTTATGTAAAGTAATTATGAATTTGCAATGATAAAGAAATAAGCGTGTAGTAATCGATAGTTTTAGTACATCCCTAAGAGACAATGATAAGGAATATAAAATATCTATTTTCCTTTGTTTATATAGCTTTCTGCTCCAAAATATGGCTCGAATTATCTAAGGAGATACTTACCAGTCTTCATCCGAGGGAAATTTTGCCATAAACATCCTTTTTTCGCGATTTTTTCGACTAGCCCGATTCCCACAAATTTGCCACGTTATAAACCATCTCTTCGATTCAATTTTCACAACACATGTTCACGTCAATCACTTTTCACTACATTAGAAAACAATTAAGACTAACTTGAAATAAATCTAAAGAAATTAACTAATAAAGTATTATGCGAGCCGCAATGACAAGCTAAATAAGCAATGTGGCATGTGGCTGACAGTTGACTTGACAGATAAACTGTGCTGACGTTTTGTTTCAGTATTGTGGTAATGGTTTGCCATGTTAAGTCCATACAAAAGTTTTTTTGTTCCTAGTTGCGTGAGTCTGCCACAGACAAGCAGACACACTCACACACAGCGGTCAAACTTATAACACCCCTCTTTTTGTGTCGGGAGTTAAAACTGAGATGTCCCGAGTGTCAAAGTGGAAATAATATTATTGTAGGCTGTTGGATATCCGACAAACAGCGTAGGTAGGCCATTTTATGGCGCAAACACTAAAAAAAACTTTCTTATAAGTACCACCAGTACCAGTAGCTAACTGTTATTATGCATTTTTTTGGGTTTGAAATCTATTTTTAGACGACCAGATGGCCTAGTGGTTAGAGAACCTGACTATGAAGTTTGAGGTCCCGGGTTCGATTCCCGTGTCGGGGCAGATATTTGTATGAAAAATACGAATGTTTGTTCTCGGGTCTTGGGTGTTTAATATGTATTTAAGTATGTATCTATCTATATAAGTATGTTTATCCATTGCCTGGTACCCATAACACAAGCTTGCCTAGCTTACTTTGGGACTAGGTTAATTGGTGTGAATTGTCCCATGATATTTATTTATTTATTATTTATTTATTTTTGTTACAAAAGCAAGTTTTCTGCATACACTGCACAAGCTTCCAATCCGCATTGGGCCCGCGTGGGAACTAGGTATGCGCCCAGTAGTGGGATGTACAGGCCGGTTGTGATTATAAAACATCATCATCATCATCATCATTTCAGCCGAAAGACGTCCACTGCTGAACATAGGCCACCCCCTAGGTTTGCCAAATAGATCGGCCTTGCGCCATCCGCATCCAATGCGTTCCTGCCACGTTCACCAGGTCGTCGCTCCATCTTGTTGGAGATCTACCTACACTGTCTTCCGGTCCGCGGACGCCATTCGAGAACTTTTCGGCCCCATCGGCCAAGTTCAATAATTTCCGAAATAAATCAGCATTATGCCTCTTAGAATAAACATCTGACATTGACCGTTTGCGAGATTATGTAAACGCTGTGAATTCAACGTCGCACTATGTTATGTAAAGGGGTCGACGACCTTCGCTGCGTGTTTGTAAGATGCAACGTATGGTTACTTCGCGATTTCCCGTTGAGATTATAGAGAAGTTATGGTAATTCCCTTTGTGTTTCTTAAACTCTAAAATGTCTTTAACAAAATCAGTTTTTTTTTGTAAAAAATTTTTGGTTTAATTTCTGCATGACACAAGCCTCCTATCAGAATGAGAAGGCTTATCCCATAATTCGCTTTTGAATTTCTTAGCAGATATGTGAATGTCTCCGGACGATGTTTCCATCACCGCATAACTAAAGGTAAATTTCAAACGTATTTTCGCTTCGCTCATGAATTCCGAAAATCTCAGAGGTACGAGCCAGGGAACCCACGACCCGCTTGAGAGGCCATAGGTCAATCCACTAGGCTTTTTGGTCTAAAAGCCTTGAAAGATGTTTGCGGTTTGCAATAATGCCACGAAATTCACCGTATATTTAATACTACAAAAAATATTTTAGAAACTTAATAGATGTATCTACAGCTTCGCCGCGCTACATTTGTAAAATAATAATTAATTTCCGAGAAATAAAATCCCAAATTCTTTGAAAAACATCGAAATCGTCATTTTCTATTTACGCTTTTTAGATAATAATGAAACAAATTCATGAAAATCTCTTTGGTTGAATCGTAACACAAAAGTATGAAAAATATTATCACCGTTTCATTTTAGGCTAAATATAATCTCTATAATGATAATATGCATCTAAACATTATCTATTTTTTACGCAAAAATGTTTGCCGTTTTACATACTTTTTAGTATGGAGCGAACATTTCCCGTAATTCGATTTTTAAATAGCGATCGCGGCCGAAAAATATTCAGTGCTGTCAAGGAATCCAACGAGAGAGCACGCTCCGTTTGAAGCCGCGCACGCACACACTCGCACAAAATACTACTCCTGTGGTAGGGTAAGGTTGGATCCCGACTGCTCGATTTCAGCTGTCAAAGAGGTCAGACTTTTACTAAGGTAAGTAAGTTTTCTTAATAATTACAAGCATTTATTTGTAATTATTGCAATCGTCGTATATGTGTGTTTTTAACACGTTTTTACAAGCTTTTATTTAAATTGCTCTGTTAGTTTAGGCCAAATCTTGTAAGCTTTATTTAACCCGCTTCTAGTGGTCGGATCGACTTGAAATTTGGTATGTATAAAAAAACGAAAAATTAAAAATAAGTTTGTAACAGAATGTCTTGTGCCATCTTCTTTACTAATGTCCTTTTTGTCGATAGGAAAGTTCTTTGGTCTTTGTCAAACTCACATTGCACCTGATTGATTATAAGAATATTGTTAAATCTTATATCTTTATACTATTTATTTGATGTCTGTATCAAGACAATGTCAACTTTTTAATTAAATGCGTGTTGTACTTTATAAACAATTGAATCGTCTCGCACGCAGGTTAGACGACTTCCAGCCTCCTGAACAAGTAGGATTCTGAAAGGGCTTTAGCACCGTAGACCACATACATGCGTTGCAGCAGGTTATACAGAAAACCGAGGAGTTTAAACGCCCCCTTCGCCTGACATTTATAGACTATGAGAAAACCTTCGATTCGATCGAGACTTGGGCTGCACTGCAGTCCTCCAACGGTGCCAAGTAGACTACTGGTACAGTACGTTACATCGAAGTGTTGAAGTGTCTATATAATAGCGCCACAATGTCCGTCCGACTTCAGGACCAGATGTCGAAGCGTATTCATTTGCAGCGGGGAGTCAGACAAGGAGATGTTATTTTTCCAAAACTGTTCACCGCTGCACTGGAGCTGAAGGATGCTTTCAAGACTCCTGACAGGGAAGGGCGAGGCATCAATGTAAATGGTGAAATACATCACTCACCTTCGACCTAAGTGCGATGCTTTCTAACCTCGGGACGATCTCCGAGCGAGTTGGACTTTAATTGAACATAGAAAAGACGAAGGTCATGTCGAACGCCCATGTTGTACCATTTCCCTTCATAATTGAAGACTCTACGCTCGAAGTTGTTGACGACTATAACTATTTGGGATATAAGTACAATCCAATTAGTGGGTTTAACTTCGAGAAAGAGGTCAATCGACGAATTAGACTCAGCTGGGCAGCGTTAGGGAAGCTTTGCAATATCTTGTCAGCTAATACACCGCAATGTCTCAAGTCAAAAATCTTTGACCAGTCTGTGTTGCCAGTGCTGACTTATGGCACTGAGACGTGGCCGCTAATGATGGGCCTCATAAGAAAGCTCAAAGTCACTCTGAGGGCGATGGAGAGGGCTATGCTCGGAGTTTCTCTGCGGGATTGCATTAGAAATTATAAAATCCGCGCAAGAACTAAAGTCACCGACATAGCTCGAAGAATCTCCAGACTCAAGTGGCAATTGGCAGGGCACATCACTCGTAGAACTGATGGCCGATGGGACAAAAAAAGTTTCACAAGTGGCGTCCATGGACCGGAAGACGCAGTGAGGTAGGCCTCCAACAAGATGGAAGATGACCTGGTTATGGTTGCGGGATCGGGTTGGATGCGGATGGCACGGGACCAATCTGTTTAGCGAACCTTGGGGAGGCCTATGTTTAGCAGTGGACGTCTTTCGGCTGAAATGATGATGATGATGGTGACTTGACAATAACTGCGCACTATATCTCCTCTACGAGATTTGGAATTGGAATTGTAAATACACGGACAGGTCAACAATAATTTATTGAATCAGGCGTTACCTTTCGGAGGTCCATATCAATGAATTGAAACAACTTCTTTGCTCACCCGCGACCTTATAATAATTACATTTATGCAAAAAATACGTGTTCATGCAGTTCCTCCACCTCCACACTGTACGAACACACACAAATCACATAAACTCAACTATCACCACCACTAAACTACACGAGTTCTAGTTGAGTTTCGAACTCAACCAGAGCTCATCTTCAGAGTAAGTATCGCAACCGTTTACTAAGCTGCATAAGCATATACATTTATTTTGCTTTTTTTGCATAAACGTAAGTATCATAAGGTCGCGGGTCAGCAATGTAATTCTTTCAGTTTTTTTTAGGTCAACAATAATAGTAATTTTGAATAAAGACATTTTCGATGTTTATATTTTTTTGATGTTATGAAAGTTCTGATTATTAATAAAAAGATCCTTTAATAATGTAAAATCGTTTTATTTGTACTTACACCAAGTTTGAATATCGAAAGTCATCAAAATAATGTAGATTACATTTGTACAAAATCGGAAGGCGACTCTTTAATGTTCCCTGGTAAGTACTTACACTGGGACTCCACCCTTAGCTGACGGCTGTATAGCGTATCACGCAAAATGGTTCTGTGTAAGTGAAAACTGTCAATGTGCGTACGAAAAATAAATTCTCAAGGTCAGGGAACTCACTCTTAATTTGCTTTTATTGTCGATTGATGTTCGAACATTTAACTAGTCCGACCAACTGGATCGAGACCCCTGTGGAACTTTTACACATAAAATTACACAGTGATATCGCATACATTGACAAGGAAAACCATTGCGGCACTTACTGTGAAAAAGTTCTACGATAGTTCAGAATCGATAGTTTAGTTCGAATTGTGACGCGTCCTCAGGGACATGACCTACAATGGCCGGACAATAAGATGGATTCGAAAGAAATTTCCTATAACTAAAAATCATCCATCATAATCATCATCCCAGCCTATATGCGTCCCACTGCAGGGCACAGGCCTCCTCTCAGAACGAGAGGGCATGGACCTTAGTGCTTAGTGCCGCCCCCGTACCCCGGCGCTTCTAGTTGTACCTCATTTTATTTTTTATTTTATGTTTTATGATAATTTTACAATACAATACAATACAATGACTCTTTATTGTACACCAGGAATAGTAAGCAATACAGAAAACAGGTACACAGAGAGAAAGATACAAGGTAAGCAATAGGCGGCCTTATCGCTTAAGAGCGATCTCTTCCAGGCAACCCTTTACCAGAAAGAAGGAAAGACTAGTTTACAGCAGGTGGTGCATCAACAGTGGATCAGAAAATTAAAACGCAACAAAAATAGTACATCTACTCATGCATATATAGTACTTACATTATAATAGGTACACGTCTAAAACAAATATAAGCAGTGGGATAAACAGACACATATAAATAAATAAACAAACTATAACAAAGCTAATTATTACAAGATGACAGATAGTACACCTTAAGCATAGATTTAAAGATTGACAGAGATTTTGCCCGTCGTAAGTCAATCGGTAAGGCATTCCACAACCGAATAGCCTGGACAGTATAAGAATAGACATATAATTTTAATTTTAATTGTAATTGTATAACACTAACCTTAGATTTTAAGTTGCTTGTAATTAACACTATGGATTTGTGATGGTCCGAAATAAAATATTTGAATTGAATTGAATTAGTTCCCAGTGCAGATTGGGAACTTCACACACACCATTGAGTTTCTTCACAGTTGTAGCAGATTTCCTCACGATATTTTCGTTAGAGTGTGTGTGAAGTTCCCAATAGGCACTAAGTTCGCGTGGAAACTACGACCCAAGCCCTTTCGTTCTGAGACGAGACCTGTGTCCTGCAGTAGGACGTATATAGGCCACGATAATGGTGATGATGATAATATGTATACTGTGAGTTTATTTATTCACAATACAAGGATCACACGCGATATGATGTATCGATTTCAGTGTAGATACAATAGCCGCCTACTTTGATTGTTAAAATTATGTACATAATATGTAATTACATATTTTTACAGCATCGGCTGGGATTGAGGATGTTTATACCGATTACAGCATTTAACCCTATTTCCTATAATTGGATGAGTAAACGTATCTATATGAGCTCATTCTTAGTTAACCGACTTCAAAAAAAAGAGGAGGTTCTCAATTCGTCTGTATGTTTTTTTATAGTATCAGTTCACCACATATTTGAAAGTAATAGGAATAGAAATAGGATATGTATCATAATACCGAAGTACGAAAGACCGAATGTATTAAAATATCGAATGAGTCAAAAGACCGAAACGTTTTTTTCTGAAATCGTAAACTTTTTAAGATGGTTTTCAAACTAACCTAACCTAATGTGTTCTACCTATACGACGCTGTTTAAAGAGGATACGATGCGAACCATTTCTTCATAGGAACGTAGTCCCCTGTTTCTTCCCTGGATAACGACATTAGAGCAAATATTTTTTACCGTAAAATCAATGTCAACCACGGCCAGGCCCCTACGTTTTTTTCCATATTCCAATTATCATAAAAGTAGGAGCTTCAAAAACTATACAAAATTGCCCAATCACGACGTCATTTTCAGACACTCATTAGATGAATAGTCTACCTAAAAATTCCTTTACCACCCTAAAGTTAAGTCAGCGTCAGTTGCATAGTTTAAAACCTCAAACGCTATTTTCACTTACAAGTCAATGTGAAAATCAGCCTTATTGTTTTTATTTTGCCATAGGAACTGTCATAAAAAACCGGTTGCCTGTAAAGTCGATTTACGGACGATAGTTTAACGTGACAACGTCATAACAAAACATTCAAAAAACAAAAATAAAACCAGGCGGTCACCCATCCAAGTACCTACTGACCGCGCCCGACGTTGCTGAACCTCGGTGATCGGACGAGAACCGGTGTTTTGTCAAATATCTTGAAAACGGTGCATCCTACGGCAAAATTAATGAAATTTTCGTCCCCCCTTTAGTACCCCTCGCACCCACACCGAAAATGGCAAAGCACTTACTTGGTTGGTCTACTATACAAGACCGGGTTCGAATTCACCTTATATGCTTATTGACAAAACACTAGATGACTAGACTAGGCAAGTAATATTGTGAAGAAGAAAAGCGGGTCATGCCCAGGAGGCCAGGAATAAAGTATTAAAATGATGCTTCAATAAGTAGGTGAAATTGCCAAGAATAAAACTTGTTCTTCATAATTTGTAATCCGGTACCGCACTTTAACGTATCTCATTTATTGGTCAAGGGGATTTTCCTTTTACGGGGTACATAATTAACGAAATTTAATAGGTATTGTTTCATAACCGACAAGTTCAACGATAAATATTTTCTTTAGATTAACCGCAGTTACAAATTATTGACGGTTGAGCTACTCCAACCTCCTTCTTCATAAAACTTTACCGACCAATGCGTTTTGTCTTTACCCGGCAAATGGAAAGATCAAAGTACAGAGGCGGATTTACCAGCAGGCTGAGTACGGAGTACGCTGGAGCCGGCCGGCAGTCTCGGTTTTATTTTTATTTTAGAGAAATAAATAACATTATTTTATGCACGGAGAAAAGAAGTCTCGAAAATTATTATTATTATTATTAGTTAGCCTGGAGAAGTGTCCCACAGCTGGGCAAAGGCCTCTCCCATTTTCGCCATTCATCCCTATGAGAGGTGTCTTTCCAGTCTTAAAGGTACCTACACGTCTAGGTCGTCCCACCAACGCCTCCTGGGCCTACCTCGTCGCCGCCATCCATCCTGTGGTATCCAGTCCGTGGCTAATCTAGCCCACCAATTTGGATCCATGCAGCTGGCGTGGCCTGCCTAGTCCCACTTAAGCTTGGCAGCCTTGACACCCACATCAGTAATGCGTGTTTGGGAGCGCAGTGTAGTGTTTCGGATCCGATCAACCAACTTCATCCCGAACATACTGCGCTCCATTGCTCTTTGGGAAACCTTCAATTTGGTCGTCTTTAATCCGTCAATGACCATGTTTGAGCACCGTAAGTTAAGACAGGCAGTATACACATATCAACGAGTCTCCGTTTTAGGCTTTGATCAATTATAACTGGTTTTAGGGTTAGATGAAAATCGCCCTTTATTAGATTTTTCATTGACCAATAGCTCTTCCAGCCGTTTTAGATCCGTCTTTCGACTTCCCGGTCCTGTCTATGGCTGAAAGAGACTAGTTGGCCCAGGTAGAGATACTCGTAGATATAGGGAAAATTAAATTAGTATTATTTAATTTAGTATAATAGATATATTTCATAATGCCTAAGAACTAAATAACAATACTTTAGTACTTATACCGAATACTCGAACGTGTATGTAGGTATGAATATTAAAATATACTAAGCGCTTTGTAAAGTACACTTTTGTGAATATGATTTTTTTTAAATATTCCAATAGCATTTCAATATTACAATTAAAATTTAGGGTATCGAATAGTTGACGCCACCAATCAACTGACGTACTTTTTATGAGCTGTCAAAACACAACCCTCCCATTGAGTTTGAATGGCAATAGCAACTTATGACGTCACTTTTTCGCCAACTCAATCAACTAACTATTTATTTGTTTAAAACAAATAAATAGTTAGTTGATTGAGTTGGCGAAAATCTAATTTTGCAGTTAGTCGAAAATTAATCCGGTTTTCAGGGCTATTTTTTTTACTGGAGTCGTGTCTTTAAATTATTTTTTAATGGCGTCAATATCCCTACTGCAGAGGTTAGTAAAGGGTGGAAAAAAATTTCAGCCACTGATCTGTTGCCGGCCTTTAATTAAACTATTAAACCCTTTTCTTGAAAGCCCCGATGTTACATTGTCTGGAAACACTGCTGTCGGAAGTTGATTCCACAATTTCATTGTACGTGGCAGAAAGTGCAGGAGAAATCTTCACTTGTTTTTAAGGGGTAGATAAAGGTTTCGTTAGGGGTAACGAATAAAACGCCATCGCCATCAGGCACAATGGGTAGAAGCGCGAATGAAATGTCACACTTCACTTATTTTTAAGGGTAAATAAGTTTACGAAATTTTTTAAGGGTAAATTAAAAGTAAGTTGGGAATCTTAGATTTTTAGCTGCTTTAAACAAACAAATAGTTAACAATTGAGTTGGCATAGAAGTGATGTTACAACTAGCAATGTTGACGTGCTTAGGCGAAAAGCGGTATCTCAATAAAAGCTAGTTTCGAGAAAGTCGAAGTATTATAAGAATTGTTTTCCTCTTACTTTACAGATAGCTTTATCTATTCCAAAGAATATTAAACGCTATTTTAAAAATTTAGGCGGTATAAAATATACGTACTTATATCGAACTAAATATTATTGATATACTTACCTCTAATTATCTTAATAATTTGAGGTAATACTGAGATAGGGAAAACTTTTTAAAGTGTTTTTTCACATGCTTTAAATAAGATTCAGCTATTTAAGTTAGTTCATTAGATGGGTATTTTTTTAAGCTATCCGATGCGATAAAAAACAACTTTTCTATTTTTTTTTGAGATTCTGCTTAGCATGGCAGATATGAATATACAAAGTTGGCTGATTTATGATAATCTATGAGAGAATCGTGTTTTGACAGCTCATAGAAAGTAAACCAGTTGATTAGTGGTGTATGTATATGACTCAATTGAAATTTGCAGGAAAAACGCGACGCAAGGATAAGTTAATGCCAAATTTTGTAGAAATGTTTTGTGCTAGGCCATCATGATTTCGATTTTAGATGTTTTTATTCTTCGAACACTGATGGTAACTAAGAGAGCTTACCGCATCAAAAAAAAACTACTATTCCTTTTTTCTCTGTTTTAAACAAATGCATAAGTATACGAAACCAAAATTATAATTTAGTAAATCAACATATTTTAACTCTTCCTTTATTTCAAAATATTTGAATTATAAATTATAATTTTAAGCTTCTAAATTTAGTCGGTATATTTACTTCCTGTTTTGCGGGCGCCGCAGATGCAAATACCTAAATTAAAATTAAGAATAGGGCTCTCGTGTTCAGTCTCGTTCTCGTGCCGTTTTTTAGGCAAAATTATAATAAAATTGCATTTTGAAACTGAGAATATCACAAAATCTTTTACACAAAACACACACAAGGCAAAGTGTCTTAAATTCCCCAAAAATATTACAGATACCGTAAAGTCGGGGTATTCGGCCCATATCGAAACCACATATATCTACATACATACCCCGGGGCTTTCGGGGCACGAACGATTTGCTAAAGTGTAGATATTAAATAGATAGGTTATTCTGACAAAACATCATATTATGCCTAATGAATAATTACCTCACTGCGAATTGTAAGTATAGACTAGTAATTTAGGTTTAGTACCAAGGCGTTGATATGATTTTCAGTTGGGAGGTAAATCGGTACCGGATACTGAGTACAAAAAGTGGATTAAATACGTATTTAATCCGAGAAATTAATCACGATCAAATTACTCGATTGGCGATAAAGTTATTGTGAGTGGCAATGTAATCTTGAAGGATTTAATCTTTTCAAACTTAATTTGATTAAGATTGAAACGATTTCACCTTACGAAAATATAATATTTTTTGTTTTAAATATCATGTATTTTTTTCTAATTGATTAATTATTCATTAATCATTAGGTAGAAACCAACTAGAGTGCACTCTGGTTTTTAACTCGATACCTATTCTTTGGCTAATGCCAATGATCCGTGCCCCGAAAGTCCCGGGGTATGCACATATAGAAGGGTCTAACAAAAAAACAAAAACGTGAGTGGTTAGCTAAATTGCTAAAAAATAAATGTTCTGATGTTAACTGTTGATTCACCTTGTAATTAATAATTAAATAAACCAAAGGACATAATTATTAAACCGACAATATTATAAACAATGGGACCAACCAACATGCTACCGACTATTATCGCACCTTCAGAACGAGTCTAACACAATTCAAATTATTCTCATTTCAAAACTAAACCTGTTTTTATTTTTGAAATGAGAATAATCCAAATGGTATCGGTCTCATTCTGAAGGTGCGATGTATGCGAAAGTAATAGTAAAAAATTTTTTAATAAAGTAGCTCAATTTCACGGCATTGAAGTTTGACATATTTATTTTTATTTAACTTGCAATGTTTGTTTGTATTAAAGTTAAATCTTGCAAGACAAATTTTACCCATTTCTAGTGAACGAATTCACTTGAAATTTGGTTGGGAAAAAACATACTTATTGAATAAGTAAGTAAGGTGCAATAAAAGATCCTGTACTATTTATTCGGAGTCAGCAAAAAAAAAATACTTGTTACACAATTTATATATGCAAGTGGGTAGCTGAGTAACCTTCGTAGGTATTTTAATAATAGTGCATTTAACTAACACGGGTTTCCTCGATCATTACTTATTTTGGACGAGGATAATATTACTAGTTTTACTTAACTATAAATATTACATCTGAGTCAGTTTTGCCTGATGTTGTTAGTTATGATACTTTAATTCGAGGTATTGAGTTGCAATAACACTGACACTTGAAATTTATTTCGAGTAAACAAATTCACTTGAAATACGCTGCACCGGGTAATTTTATCAAGTTTCAACCATCAGGAATACCTAAACTCTGCCTTTATAGATATTAGCTCCAAAACTTTATAGGTACATTTATTTTTTAAAAAGTAAACTTGTCCCATCCATAGGTGACCATAGGGCTGGCTCTTTCCTCGGTCAACGTATTAGCATTGCCATACCTACAACAAGGAAACGCAGCCAGCCTACCCTGCGCAATAGCAGCGATCTGGGTAATATTTGTAAATATAGGTTTACTTATCTTTCTGTAAATGTGTATAATATATTTTGTGTGAATAAATATCTGGTACCTCAAAAAGTTCGTGACAAAATCGCTATTTCGACTATAACCATGTCAGACACGGATTTAAGTCTTTCACAGCCACTTTCAGGCGACATTGACATAAACCTGTGGTCATAACGCTGGTAGAAACGTGGTAGAACTTGAGCTCATTAAAAGTATTCCCGTATAAAATATGCCTAATGTAATGGTGCACTTATTTTACAAATAATGAATAATCCACATACTTTTCAAAGCCCATAGTTCCAGGCGATCCAAGCCTTCCAAGAACAGCTGGCTATCCCTCCGGCACTGTGCGCTCGTCGCGTTCCCGGGTACGATCACCCTCGGGAACCGTTCCCACAAATCCAACACGCTTAACTCACTTTCATGTCTCCTATTTATACTTAAAAAAGTCCTGTTTAGTATACTGTCGTCGAATTTGCCGGGAAGGGTTAGTTCTATACAGTCTCGCGCGACGGTGGTTGTTAGTGATAAGGTCAGGGCGAGTAATGCGCCCGCACGCGTGGCCATGGCGGAGGTAGCTGTGACAATGATGAGCGGCGCGCTGCGCAGGAGTTTTAAACTAATGAACTAGTTGAACCACACGACAATGACATCTAACCGCTTGCGAAATTATAAATTAACGCAGGTGATACGCACTCGAAGATCATCAGCGCATCAATTCAAAATAATGTAGGTACCATTTTAATTTGGATTTATTCCAATTTCTGGAACGTTCAAATTAAAAAAATGTATTATTTTATACGTATCAGTATTATCTCAGTATTCGTAGTAATTGGATTGACGTTTTAAAATTAGTTAATTTATTAATATCACGTAACAGTCTTTTACAAATAATTTCGAAGTAAATCTGAATTCAAATGTTATTTTATTATTAAAAAAATAGTTTTTTACACGATGATTTTTAATAGAAGGTGATCAGGAACCAATTTTTCTACCGAATGGTGGTGGTCACGTTTAAGTCGCAGTTACATTAAATCAAAAACTATTTTTTTATGATTATTTAGAAAATCACTTTTTTACCCGACTGCGAAGAAGGAAGGGTTATGTGTTTGACCCGTATGTATGTATGTATGTATGTATGTATGTATGTATGTCCATTCCTATGTCCTCACGTAACTACACAACGGCGGAACCGATTTTGATAAATGATACGTCATTGGATTCGTCTTGATAACGCGAGTAACACTGGATACATGAAATTCTTGAAAAATCAAAATGGCGGATTTTTGGCGCCAAATTATGAGTCTTCAAAAAATTTTAATTAATTCTAACATATCGAGTAGGGTATCAAAAGGGCTTTTAAAAGAGATTACAAAAACATATACAAGTCATGTGTTTGAATTTAATTTGGAATAGTAAATTGGCAATCAATGCATTAAAACTACGACTTACCTACTTACTAAGATACCTATCTTTGAGAATAATTTTCTCTATGAAACCCATGTAGAAAATTAAGTACCTACATAATTTCAAAATTGGTTTTGAACTTGAACAAAAAAGCAACGGATTCCTAATTCAAATACTCAATAATTTATCTGGGTCTCAGCTCAAGAGGTTACACTAAAAAGCAAGAAATAAAAAAAAATAATTAAAAAAAACTAAAAACCCGCCAGCGGTGTAAATAAAATAATAATTTAAAAAATCAAAAAACCCGCCTGCAGAAATACTGAAAAAGTGGAAACAAGATAAAATGTTCAATATCAATAATAAAAAAGCAATTAAAAAAACTAAAAATAATAAATTAAAAAATCAAAAACCCGCCTGCAGATATACTCAAAAGGTGGAAACAAGATAAAATGTTCAATAACAATAAAATTTAAAACACGTCGCTGGCAGTCTTTCAAAATTTAATGCAACGATAAAATGTAGTCGGAGGCATGCATGAAGTGACATTAAATCCCATGTAGCCACTGACTCCCATGCCTCCGACTGCATTTTATCGTTGCATTAAATTTTGAAAGACTGCCATCGACGTGTTTTAAATTTTATTGTTATTGAACATTTTATCTTGTTTCCACCTTTTTAGTATATCTGCAGGCGGGTTTTTGATTTTTTATTTATTATTTTATTTATACCGCAGGCGAGTTATTAGTTTTTTTAATTACTTTTTGATTAAAATAATTGTCATCCTACACATGATTTTAGTTTATGAGCTTAAAACCTCAAAGACAAGTCAGTTTCTAAAACAAACTTTGACTCTGAGGTCTTCTCCGTCAAAGCGATGACATTTGACAAAACTACTAAACTTCAACAAATGTAGGAAAACCATGCATTCGGCGGATGGAGGAAGATTTAACAATAAAAGTCTTTTTTTTTTAAATAAAACAGAGACTTCATTGCTGCTAGACCTCGTCTGTTAAGTTAAATTCCATTTTGGCAAGGGAACAATATTTTTCAACTCCTGATCATCAATTAAAAATCATTGTGTATTTTTGATAATGATAAACGTATCTTGGGACACGGCAGTTCTCCCGTCAAGTCGAGCGCAAAGCAAATAATTTTATTGTCTTACCATTTTCTCTAGAAGCATTTCGGCGCATTTATACGGAACATTTTTTTAACTACTGGAACTTTTTTAAGTACTGGAATGGAGTTTTCTGTGCGGTATTCTCAAATAGCTTCAGATAGCGGCCTTCAAGAAAAGAGCGATCTCTTTGTATGGAGTAAGAAACGCACCAGTGACTAACACGGAGTCGCGAGTGGTAGGGTGGCCCTCTGACATCGTACACTTTGGACATCTATACATATAGAAGCATTTGTTATTCACAGCCTGCCTTGTCTCGCCTAAGTAACGTATCTCCAAAAACGACGATTAGAGAAAAACGCGATCAAAGATTTTGTTTATTCACATCTCATTGCTTGTTTACCAATGAAGTTTAAAATTTGAAATTTATACAGTAGGTTAGAAATATTATTGTGACGATGTATTTTTAATTTTAACACTGTCCTACGAATCAATTTGAAAAAAGACGGTTTTTAAAGTTTACGCGGCCTTATTTTTCATACAAAATTCTGTAACGCAAAGTTGCGTATCTGCATATACGTTAGTTAAGAGTGACCATGTCTTTTTATTACCCAAAACTGTGTAATGGCTATGACCTGTATCTTTACTTACATTACTTTATCTAGTCCCGTTATTTTATTTTATAGATATACAAATAGGTAAGAAGGTTAATAATAAGTATAGTTGAAAACTTTTACTTAATTGAATTTTATCACAGCAACAGGATTTCTATTAATTCTTAACTTTTAGGTATCTTTTTTTACTAAATAATGCATTTGATATAATGCAATTTTCTTGGAAATTCTCAACTTTACAGGATTTTCATAAAATAAACCTAACCTAACCTAAACCAATCTGTAGATTACATGATTAAAAAAGTTCGTTTTATCAATAGTTTCATAGAAAATTTTAGTATTATTATGACCATTATGTATTTCGTCCATTATTCGTTTTAAACTTTATATATTTTGATACGTTCCCGTAGATTACACGATTAAAAAACTTCGTTTTATCAATAGTTTCATAGAAAATTTTAGTATATTATTATGACCATTATGTATTTCGTCCATTATTCGTTTAAAACTTTATATATTTTGATACGTTCCCGTTTCAGAAGGTTTATGAAATATAATTAAAATGCCTTTTATAACATATAACAACAACCAGATTTGAATTAAACTGCACCAAAAGATTTTTCAATTTCGATTCTGCGGGCGAGTTCTGTATGACCTATCTAACGTATTTGAAATACGGGAGATATCCATTACAAGTGCGTACAAAATTCCCAGATACGTTAGTTCGGCTATCGGTGTTTTTATTGAATTATGGCAAAAAATGAAAATCTTCGATATGTATCAGATAGTATAGCGTCAAAAATGTCGATTTAGCACTGTTAAGCGTAACTAACGTATCTCAAGTTACGTTACTTAGGCGTGACACGGCAGAGTCGACAAAAACTAAAACCCGACAGGAGGCCGTGGTGGCCTAGTGGTTTGACCTATGGCTGAAGCAGAGGGTCGTGAGTTCGAGCCTGGGCTCGCACTTAGCGAAATTGCACTTGAAATTTACCGTAAAGCTCATGATAAATTTCAAATGTAATTTCGCACATAAATTTGAATAAACTCAGAGGTGCGAGCCGAGATTTGAACCCACGACCCTCTGCTTGAGAGGCCATAGATCAAACTACTAGCCCACCACGGCTTTTTAAGTGATATGTTGAATGTGTAACGACCGCTTTAGCTTAGTTGGTAGTGACCCTGCCTACGAAGCAAGAGGTCCTGGGTTCGAATCCCGGTAAGGGCATTTATTTGTGTGATGAGCACGAATATTTGTTCCTGAGTTATGGATGTTTTCTATGTATTTAAGTATTTATTTATCTATATAAGTATGTTTATCTTCGTCTAGTACCCATAGTACAAGCTTTGCTTAGTTTGGGACTAGGTCGATTGGTGTGAAATGTCCCATGATATTTTTTTTTTTATAGCACATGCATAAATAACACACATATGAGAAGTTTAATGGTGTGTGGGAAGTTCCCAATCCGCACTGGGCCCGCGTGGGAACTACGGCCCAAGCCCTCTCATTCTGGGAGGAATCCTGTGACTGTAGTGGGACGTATGATGATGAATAAAACCCTCAGAAATATATACAGGGGTGTTTTGTAAACCAACCCAATCATCGCTTGAAATATTCTGGATAAATTTTAACATAGTCTAATATAATGCTCTTGACTGTATATTGCAGGCACATAATAAACACCGAGGTATGGCTATTTTTATGTTCCTTGCATTGCAAATACATTGCAGGTACATAGAAATATCGAGTTACCTAATGCAGTAACTGCTTATCAACATATAAATTTTATCGTGTAATGAGATTTTGCCAATTAAGTAAACACGTCCACGATTTTCATGTTGTTTAGGATGCTCTTTTTCCACGTCAAATCATAGACTCAAAGTATGGACACCTTAAATTAATCATCATCACATTATCATTATTATCATGCTCGTTGAAATGGCAATGGGCAGGCCATATAGCACGCAGAACAGATGGCCGTTGGGGCCCAAAAGTTCTGGAATGGAGACCACGAACTGGCAAGCGCAGCGTGGGACGTCCACCAAAGAGATGGACGGACGATTTGGTGAAGGCCGCAGGTTCTGGGTGGATGCAAATCGCTTCCAATCGTAATGATTGGGCATCAATGAGGGAGGCCTATGTCCAGCAGTGGACGTCCTACGGCTGAAAAAATGATGATGATGATGACATTATCATTTCCGCCGTAGCCGTGGCCGTGGCCGTGGTGGCCTAGTGGTTTGATCCATGGCCTCTCAAGCAGAGGGTTGTGGGTTCAAATCCTGGCTCGCACCTCTGAGTTTTTCGAAATTTATGTGTGAAATTACATTTGTAATTTACCATGAGCTTTACGATTAAGAAAAACATCGTGAGGAAACCTTCATACACCTGCGAAGAAATTCAATGGTATGTGTGAAGTTCCCAATCCGCAATGCGCCCGCGTGGGAACTACGGCCCAAGCCCTGCAGTGGGACGTATATAGGCTGAGACGATGACAACCAACCCACCCCTGACACCCCCTCCCCCGCATTTGCCACGCCCGATCAAACTTTTCGTAACGCATTCACCAGCTTACTCCCCAAGTCAAGCGTGCCTAAAGAAGTTTTACTCGTACTTCAAAAACCGGCCAAGTGCGAGTCGGAGTCGCGCACCGAGGGTTCCGTACAAATTTAAATGTATCTATGAACATCCAGTCTTAGCAGACCCCTACTTCTAAGCAAAATGTGCGCAGTGTGGGATCATTGTAGATTGGTTACTGATATAGACAGACACACAAACTAGATCTCGTTCAAACCAATTTTCGGTGGAAGTTTACATGGCAATGTACAATTGGCCCAAGCGCCAGCTTGCCAGTTTCAAAACAAATTTGCTTGCAGCCGTTGAAGTTCATTGGTATGGATTGGTATGGACAGATGTCTAGCCACTGTACGCAATTAACTGGGCCTAAGGTGTCAAGCTGGCGCCTGGGCCGATTGTACATCATATGTTTTTTTAGTTTTACCATTCTCTTATTTCAGAAGGGGGGGAACACACATTTTACCACTTTGGAAGTGTCTCTCGCGCAAACTATTCAGTTAAGAAAAAAATTATACCCACACGTATGAGTTTGATGAAAAAAATGTTTGATTTTCAGTTCTAATCTAAGTATAGGGAACCCCCATAATTTATTGTTTTTTTTTTCTATTTTTGTGTGAAAATCTTAATGCGGTTCACAGAATACATCTACTTACCAAGTTTCAACAGCATAGTTCTTATAGTTTCGGCAAAAAGTGGCAGTGACATACGGACGGACAGACAGACAGACAGACAGACATGACGAATCCATAAGGGTTCCGTTTTTTGCCATTTGGCTTCGGAACCCTAAGTAAGGGCCTAACCATCCAGAGAAATATTCCGGATTAATTTTACGGAATACGGTACAAGCCATACCAGTACCGTTCCCAGCATTTAAACCCCTTCTACACGGTCGGGACCAACCGCCGACCGGCGTGTCGCTCGCGTCGGCCGACAGCGTTCCATACGGTTGCGGCCGACCACGGACAATGCGCTCGCGACCAAGGCCGTTCACATCAACCAAATGTCGGTCGGGTCAACCGATTTCTACACTGTCCATTTTTAAATCAACCCGACCAAGGACACGATGGTTGGCGGTTAGTCCCGATCGTGTAGAAGGCCTTTTAAGCAACCGATTGTCCCAAGTAGGAACCTCTGACTGAAGGTAAACAAAGTGCGTGTCAAGTTGTTCATGTCAAACCTACACTTATCCGGCCTTGCAGTGTTGCGACAAGTACACAATGAATATATTTAAAGCATTGTATTTTATATTAAGTCTTAGTATTGTTTAAAACTAAGGGTTCAAGGGTCATGGATGTATTTCATACTTTTCTTGCGAAACTATTCAAGATTTGTTTTTTTTTTGTCTGCTGTCGTTTGATTGACCAGTGTTGTTTACTTATAATAACTGTATTAAGTGCACTGTATTAGTACTTTTCACGCGGACCCAGTGCGGATTGGGAACTTCACACACCTTTGAATATATATATGTTTAGACGACCAGATAGCCTAGTGGTTAGAGAACCTGACTACGAAGCTTGAGGTCCCGGGTTCGATTCCCGTGTCGGGGCAGATATTTGTATGAAAAATACGAATTTTTGTTCTCGGATCTTGGGTGTTTAATATGTATTTAAGGGTATGTATTACAATACCGAAGTACGAAAGATCGAATGTATTAAAACATCGAATGGGTCAAAAGACCGACACGATTTTTTTCTGAGACCGTTAATTTTTTAAGATTGTTATAAAACAAACCTAACCTAACCTAATAGGTTCTGTATGATGCCGTTTTAATAAATTCTGAAAAGTTTACTGTTTCAGAAAAAAATCGTGTCGTTCTTTTGACCCATTCGATGTTTTAATACATTCGGTAGGGTAAGTCCAGGATAGATGCCCCACTTTTTGAAATAGCTTTATAATTCAAAAACTTAACAAATTATAGCATTGCGTCCAATGCGTATGATAACTATGGTCCTTAATCTATTATTTTACTGTATTTGTTTTAATATAAATCGTATGGATTTTGTGTAAATCGTACTTTTTTTGACCCCTTATAAATGGGATAGGTGCCTACCGTGGGGGATAGACGACTCGTCGCAAAAATGCGTCAGAGGATAGATGCCCTTTGAAATTAAACAAGTAAAATAAAAGTTATCAGTCTTTTATATTCATTGAAAATTCGCCTAGTTTGATCAGTATGAGCCACGAGCCTCTTCTCATTTTAGAATCCTAGTACTAGATGTTTTACTGAAACAAATTATAAAAACTCAATCAATTCCATATAAAATGTGATTTTGCTTCTATTTGCAAATACAGAAAAAACTTCACTAAATACCAATCAATATGTACCTACATTACATAACTACCTAGCTAGGGTCAATTGTTTTTCGTAATTTTTGGCAAAACGTCGTCTTAGTGTTATAGACGGTATTCGATAGGTCCTCATTGACTCCTTTTTCTCCCTTATTCATTTCCTCGAAGGCTGCTAGCAAGTTTTCTTCAGACCAGGCGACTTTATGCGGGACTACGCCCTGTTTTCTCTCATATTTACAAGGCATTTCGACCTCTGCAACATAAAAATTCTTTGAAACAAGTTGAGGATAGATGCCCTTAGGGGCATCTACAGCGATCGAAAACGGGGCAACTATACTTTTCGCAGAGGATAGATGCCTTTTTCGATAAAAAATCAAGTAATGATAAAATCACTATAAAATATACTAATCCATGCAGCCTAAATTTCAGTGCAACCAAATGAGTTAGTTAAAAGCGCAAATTATAAGCCAGTCGAAAGTTATTCAAAAACAAATACTTACGAATATAATTTTCACGCTTTGCGAGATCTCGCCGCGGAAGGTTTTGGCACTCATGAACTAAAAGCGTTTGCTCTTGATCATGATAGCAGCGGCCCAGAGGTTTGCAGGGAGGGGGCTTGCTATTATTTAGTGTAATTTTGGTCTCATAGCCTTGCTACTAGTAGAAATTGAAATCGAGGCATCTATCCCACTGGGGCATCTATCCTGGAATTACCCTATTTCGTACTTCGGTATTGTAAAACACACCCGTATTTAAGTACTAGCTCTTGCCCGCGGCTTCGCTCGCGTGTACCATGAATATTCCAAAGAACCAAGATATCAAGCAAGCAAGCATACAGGCAAGCAAGCAAGCATGCAAGCATGCAAGCAAGCATTCATGCACGCAAGCAAGCAAGCGTGCAAGAAAGCGTGCAAGTAAGCGAGCAAGCAAGCCCGACTAAACATCAGGTAGATACGGTCCTTTACAGTAGGTATTTCTTTATATACAATGTTTTTCACTATTCGAAAGCGGGCACTAAAATAACCAGGTTTGTTAATAATATACAACCTATTATTAATTTCCCCTGTCCTGCATTAGGTATAATTCAATGTTTTCTTACCTTCTACGGAAACTTGAGTAACTGGAAGCGCTGTGTACCTACTTAGCATTGATATTATACATATTATAGAATTTTGTTATGGTGTTGTGTGACCTAACCGTTAAGGAGTTATACCTTCCATCATCAGCTCATCTGAATAACCAGAAAGAATACAACTAAAGGTCTATACGTGAATATGATATTTAAAGAAACTTCCTATTACTCCTAACCGTTAAGGAGTTTAACCTTCCATCATCAGCTCACCCGGATAACCTGAAAGAATACAACTATCGGTCTATACGTACCTATAATATTTGGAAAAATATCCTCAACTCCTAACCGTTAAGGAGTTTTACCTTCCATTATCAGCTCATCTACATGAGATGATGTCTACCAGACGCAAACACTTAAATAGCTTGAGAAAATATATGAAAAACGTAATGCATGCCTACAAAATTTGAGGGTTGCCCTCGATTTCCCTAAGATCCCGTCATCAGATCCTGATTTGGTGACAATGGAACCATCTCAGGAGTATATTGTATTCTTTCGAATAAAAAAATATTTTTTATAATCGGTCCACAATTGACCAAGAAATCGGCGAACATAAAAAAATACATAAAGTGGAATGCATGTAATCTCCTCCTTTTTTTGAACTCGGTTAAAGAGCCCTGTGCGGCCTATTTACAGTGTGAACTTATGAATTTTGAAATTTTAGCTTTCTAAAAACCAGTAAAACGCAAAATCCCGTTTTTTCCCGTTCATCATCATCATCATCATTTCAGCCGAAAGACGTCCACTGCTGAACATAGGCCTCCCCCAAGGCTCGCCAAACAGATCGGCCCTGCGCCATCCGCATCCAATGCGTTCCCGCTACCTTCACCAGGTCGTCGCTCCATCTTGTTGGAGGCCTACCTGCACTGCGTCTTCCGGTCCGCGGATGCCACTCGAGAACCTTTCGGCCCCTTCGGCCGTCAGTTCTACGGGCGATGTGCCCTGCCCACTGCCACTTAAGTCTAGCGATTCTTCGAGCTACGTCCGTGACTTTAGTTCTTGCGCGGATTTCATCATTTCTAATGCGATCCCGCAGAGAAACTCCAAGCATAGCCCTCTCCATCGCCCTCTGAGTGACCTTGAGCTTCCTTATAAGACCCATCGTTAGCGGCCACGTCTCAGTGCCATAAGTCATCACTGGCAACACACACTGGTCAAAGACTTTTGACTTTTTCCCGTTCCCGTAAGAATTTCGGGAAATGCTTTCTTAGTGCTCCCCTACACTCCCCAAGGAACCCACTTGCCAAATTTCGTCTTTCTACGACCAGTAAAACGAAAAATCTCGTTTTTTCCCGTTCCTGTGGGAATTTTGGAAAGTCCTCTCACAAAGCTCCTCTACACTCCCCAAGCAACCTTCATGCCGAATTCAGCTTTCTACAACCAGTAAAACGAAAAATCCCGTTTTTACCCGTTCCCGTGGGAATTTTGGAAAATCCTCTCTCAATGCTCCTCTACACTCCCTAAGCAACCTACATGCCGAATTTCAGCTTTCTATGACCAGTAAAACGAAAAATTCTGTTTTTCCCGTTCCCGTGGGAATTTCCGAAAATCCTTAAAACAGTTTTTTACTATTATAATTACCTTTTTCTATGTCAAACTTGAAGAGTCTAGTAATTATAGTTCATAGGATCCCGTTGAACTGAATATATAAATCCCGTTTTTTCCTTATCCCGTGGGAATTTTGAAAAATCCTGAAAATAATGTTTTAACTAATATAATACCTACTTGTGTACCAAATTTGAAGAGTCTAGTTATTATAGTTACTGAGATAGGGTCACTCGGGACCGAATATATAAATCCCGTGTTTTCCCGTTCCCGTGGGAATTCCTAAAAATACTTCCTTAGTGGATGCCTACATTGTATAAGGTATCTATGTACAAAATTTTAAGTCTCTAGGTCTAGTGGTTTGGGCAAAACCTTAAAAACGACACCCATATTGATATTTAGACATTTCAACCCCATCGCACCCCATCCAGGGAGATGGTATTTTACGTATGCCACATCGGATTTTAAAACCGTTGTTGTTTTCATAACCAGCGACTCGATAAACCATAGAAACAACACCCATGTTGATTTTCAGACTTTGTTACCCCTTTCCCCCTTTTAGGGGTTGAATTCTCAAAAAACCTGAAACATGTGTTTACTCATTTATCATTAGGAGTACGTCTGTGAAGTTTCAAATAAAATAGTCGAAATAATCTTGTTTCCCCATACAAACTTTGAAACCCCTTTTCACCCCCTTAGGGAGTGAATTTTGAAAAATCCTTTCTTAGTGCACCCCTAGACCTTATAAGGAACCTACATAACAAATTTGGAATCTCTAGGCCCAGTGGTTTGGGCTGTGCGTTGATATGTCAGTCAGTCAGTCAGTTTCTTCTTTTATATATTAAGACTAGCTTTTGCCCGCGGCTTCGCTCGCGTGTACCATGAGTATTCCAAAGAACCAAAATATCAAGCAAGCAAGCATACAGGCAAGCTAGCAAACATACAGGCAAGCAAGCAAGCATGCAAGCAAGATGCAAGAAAGCATGCATGCACGCAAGCAAACAAGCGTGCAAGGTACGTGCAAGTAAGCGTGCAAGCAAGCGTGCAAGCAAGCCCGTCTAAACTTCAGGTAGATACGGTCCTTTACAGTATTTCTTTATATACAATGTTTTACATTAATTCGGAAGCGGGCACTAAAATAACCAGGCTTGTTAATAATATAAAACCTATTATTACTTTCCACTGTCCTGCATTAGGTAAAATTCAATGTTTTCTTACCTTCTACGGAAACTTGAGTAACTGGAAGCGCTGTGTACCTACTTAGCACCTAACCGTTAGTAACCTAACCGTTAAAGAGTTATACCTTCCATCATCAGCTCATCCGAATAACCAGAAAGAATACAACTAAAGGTCTATATGTGCATATGATATTTAAAGAAACTTCCTATAACTCCTAACCGTTAAGGAGTTTAACCTTCCATCATCAGCTCAACTCAGCTCAGCTCAGCTTTCTACAACCAGTAAAACGAAAAATCCCGTTTTTTCCCGTTCCCGTAAGAATTTCGGAAAATGCTTTCTTAATGCTCCCCTACACTCCCCAAGGAACCCACTTGCCAAATTTCAGCTTTCTACGACCAGTAAAACGAAAAATCCTGTTTTTTCCCGTTCCCGTGGTAATTTTGGAAAGTTCTCTCTCAATGCTCTTCTACACTTCCCAAGCAACCTACATGCCAAATTTCAGCTTTCTACGACCAGTAAAACGAAAAATCCCGTTTTTCCCGTTCCCGTGGGAATTGTGGATAGTCCTCTCTTAATGCTCTTCTACACTTCCCAAGCAACCTACATGCCGAATTTCAGCTTTCTACGACCAGTAAAACGAAAAATCCCGTTTTTTCCCGTTCCCGTGGGAATTTTGGAAAGTCCTCTCTTAATGCTCTTCTTAACTCCCCAAGCAACCTATATGCCGAATTTCAGCTTACTACGACCAGTAAAACGATAAATCCCGTTTTTTCTTTATCCCGTGGGAATTTCCGAAAATCCTTAAAACCGTTTTTTTACTATTATAATCACCTACTTCTATGCCAAATTTTGAAGAGTCTAGTAATTATAATGAACTAAAACAATTACTTTGCTCACCCGCGACCTTACAATAGTTACGTTTATGCAAGAAATGTGTGTTCATGCAGTTCCTCCACCTCCACACTGTACGAACACACACAAATCACATAAACACAACTATCACCACCACCAAGCTACACTGACGCGTTTCGAACTCAACCAGAGCTCATCCTCGGAGTTCTTTTTTGGTAGCATAGCATACGGTTGTGGTAACTCCGAGGATGAGCTCTGGTTGAGTTCGAAACGCGTCAGTGTAGCTTGGTGGTGGTGATAGTTGTGTTTATGTGATTTGTGTGTGTTCGTACAGTGTGGAGGTGGAGGAACTGCATGAACACACATTTCTTGCATAAACGTAACTATTGTAAGGTCGCGGGTGAGCAAAGTAATTGTTTTAGTTCATTAATATGGACCTCCGCAAAGTAACGCCTGATTCAATAAATTATAAACTAGTAATTATAGTTCATAGGATTTCGTTGAACTGAATATATAAATCCCGTTTTTTCCCGATCCCGTGGGAATTCCCAAAAATCCTTCCTTAGTGGATGCCTACATTGTATAAGGTATCTATGTGCAAAATTTCAAGTCTCTAGGTCCAGTGGCTTGGGCTGTGCGTTGATATATCAACAGTCAGTCAGTCAGTCAGTCAGTCAGTTTAGAATTTTATAATAGAAAAGATATAGATGTATCTATCTATATAAGTATGTTTATCCGTTGCCTAGTACTCGTAACACAAGCTTTACCAAACTTACTTTGGGACTAGGTCAATTGGTATGAATTGGCCCGTGATATTTATTTTTATTTATTTTATTTTATATGTTATGGACCAAGTGCGGGCATTATTAATAATGCCTAGCTCTATCGGGCAACGTGATTAATTTAATTACTATCTAAACTTCATTATTTATCATATTGCCCGGTCATTATTATATTGCTACGTGACAAATGGGCAATTTCATAATAAAGCTAAGTCAAGCTAAGTTTGAGCAAGGCGGTACGGGGCGGAAGCGACTCGGAATGGTTAGGTTAGGTGCTAGTTATTTTTTTCATGACCACCCGGAAAATACAATTAATAAATGTATAATCCAAATAAGGAGTCTGATTAATTAAATTGTTTAACATTTAGTTTATTTTAAGTTAAATGACTGCAATAATAAAAAGATAGTAATTAAATATGTTTGTATTACTCTGCCCAAAAGCTGATGGGCATTATGTATTAATTTGATTATATGAATAATTATTATCAAATTGCCTTCTCATATTGGGCATTTTTCATAGTGCCCGGTCATTATGAAAAATGCCCGATTTATTATTTGGTTCATAACATATAACAATATACAAGAATTGCTCGTTTCGGGGTATTAAGTATATTATAGATAACAGGAGATTTACTGCACTGCTGTCCAAATTTATGATATAAACTTGACATAGTAAGCCGTCGCTATATTTGTAAAGGAAATCATATTATCATTTATTGTGAAAAGGTCACACAGCGGATCAAAATTTTACTGGTTTGCTTTTTGTTTGGAAACAACGCGTAGTTAAAAATTAAACTAAATATCTTGCATACATTCTCATTACATTCGTGTAGATGCTAGCGGCATGCAGTCATGTACAGTCGGCCAAAAATATGGTCTACCCCCCTACGGTCGAAGTTCAATTGCACGTCATGATACAACGAGGTCGATTTTCCCTTGCAATAACATGAGGACAGTGACTTAGGGATATTTAGATGTCACAGAAACTTTTGTCAAAACTGGTAGACCACTTTCTTGGTCGAATTTACTTAATAGATACTAAACTTATGTATGTTTTGTTGTCAATATTATTTGGTTAGGACAAAACATTTAGTTATTAAATTTTATGTTATGTTAGAGAGGCCAGACAAACGAATTAGTGAGTCACCTGATGTTAAATGATCACCACTGTCCATAGACACCAGCAGCGCTTTACGCGATGCTCGTAACTCGATGGTAAGAACCCAGCGGGAAGCTCGTTCCAGATTTTGCAAGTTCGTGGCAAAAAAAGACCGCTTAAAACGCACCGAAGACTGTCATTCATCAATAAGATGTCGATGAAATGAACGCTTACGACGGGTGGATCTGTAATGGAACCCCGCAGCTGGAATGAGGTCAAAGAGTTCCTCAAAGCATTCCCGTTGTAGATCTTATAGAATACGTAAAGGGAGCTAACGTCTCTAAATTGGAGTGAAGTATGGAAAATTAAAACTGATGACCTTTTCGTATCTTACCGAATGCTAAGCTAAACTGCTTATTTAAATAATATGCTGTGAAATTGGACACAGGTATTGTCGCAACATATTCTTTATAAGTACACGATATTTTCGTGTAGGTATGGTCGACCAAGTAAGTGCTTTACAATTTACTAATTATGACAACTCCTACATCAAATTAAAACAATAGGCCTCATTGTTAGCTATTAGACATCACACACTTCTCAGCCTATAAACGTTTCACTGCAGGGCACAAGCCTCCTCTCGGAATGAGAAGGCTTGAGCTGTAGTTCCCCCAATTGGGAACTTCACACACACCATTGACTTTCATTGGGTGTCATTTTCTATGTATTTTTTTGCTCTGAATCGAATGAGACCATACTCATACTTATAGGATCAATATTTTGCAAGATATGAAGGATTTTTGTTGAATAACTATAAATAGAACAATTTAAACATCACTTACCAACAACAGTTTCTCAAGATATGGATGTGACGGCAATACTGATGCTCTCAGAGATCCTGAGAAGCCTATATTGTTACTTAAACCCAAAATTGGACCTGAAACGTGAAAATGCATGTGCTGTGAGTATTAATTTTTCACATTGATGTGCTGTTGTTGAAGGTCGGTTGAACAAAAATATTTTTCTTTTAACTCGACCAATTTTGGTAGGATCCCTATACTTTGGTAGGACTCGGCAGATGTACCCTGTGAATCCAATACACTGTATCTTCAGTACACTGTCTATCGGAGTTACAGTGTATTGGATTCACAGGGTACAGATCCTCATTTCTAGTGCCAAGATAAAATTTTAAACCAAGTTTCATTGAGGTAAGTACATGATATTTTGCCGCCAAAATAAGCTATTTTTCCTGTAGTTAATGTCTTTTCGTCCAAAATACCTCATTGCCTCAAGACGAAAGTCTTTAACCAATATGTGTTGTCAGAGATAACATATGGATCCGAGACGTGGTGCTTCACAACATGCCTGATGAATAAAATCAGAGTCGCTCAACGAGCAATGGAGAGGGCTATACTCAGCGTTTCTCTACGGGATCGAATTTGGAATGAGGAGATTTGTAGAAGAACAAGGGTTACGGACATAGCCAAACGGATGAGCTCGATGAAATAGCAATGGGCAGGCCATATAGCACGCAGAACAGATGGCCGTTAGGGCCGAAAAGTTCTCGTTTGGAGACAACGGACTGGCAAGCTCAGCGTGGGACATCTACCAATGAGATCGACGGAAGATTTGGTAAAGGCCGCAAGTTCAAGGTGGATGTAAGCCGCTTCCAACCGTAATAATTGGGTATCAATGATGGAGGCCTAAGTCCAGCAGTGGACGTCCCATGGCTGAAATGATGATGATGAAACAAAGACTATGAGCACAGCTCGTAGACGATACGCGCCGCTAGACGCGCGGTCAATCTTTGGCCCACCTAGTGGGATGCATGGCAAAGCTACGGTCGTAGTTGTCACTTGAAAACCTTTCTGCCCCAACGGTTATCTGTTCATCGAGCGATGTGACCTGAGGCCGTATTGTCTAACGCTTCTGACGCTTGCCTTCGCTTTCACCATCTCTTTCTGCCATCATTTTATACCGTTTGACAGAAACGTTAGACAATAAGCCACCTGGTCATTGCCACCTCAATAGTTAAGAAGCGTACCTGGGTGAATATTCAAGCGTTTCGCCCGCTCCGTTGTAATTACTATCCCACGATTATTACCATTACCCCAAAGTCGCGAGATCTTTGATCAAATTAGATTTAAAATTGATACTGTCTGTAGTTTTCATAAAAAGTTAACCATTAGCATCATCTCTTTTAAAAATATTTAATGAAACAAAATGACGAAAAGAAAGCGCCGTAAAATGCTGAACATTCACCAAACTACGTTATT
This sequence comes from Archips xylosteana, assembly GCA_947563465.1. Classification (NCBI taxonomy): domain Eukaryota; kingdom Metazoa; phylum Arthropoda; class Insecta; order Lepidoptera; family Tortricidae; genus Archips; species Archips xylosteana. Next base: position 5,178,338 of record OX387349.1, read on the forward strand.
CAAAAGAAGCGAATAAAATTACACTACTACAGGCGCCGAACAGAAACCGAATAAAGGTCGGTAAGTTTCGTAATAAAAACGATAAACAAGCCATTTATTGAAAATATTTATGTCGTAAAATGTACACTAAAACGACTTTATTACTCATCAAGTCTTAATTTAATCACAACATTGACCCGCCCGTACGTTCATTGTTTAATTCGCGAACTCGCTATGTTGCAATATAATAATTACTGTGTATGCCTCTATTTAAACAAGTTTTGTATAATTGGGAGTATTTTACAGTTGTAATGCATTGAAAATAATCATGTGCATTCTTTACCTTGAACTTAACTGATTGTCTTGCTACTCTGTAGCCAAACGAGCGAGAGAGTTACGTTTGTTCGAAAGATATGACTGTATATCATTTGTAATATTTTAAAATTTCGCGAGTTTTACTCGTAACTAATATTTTTTGGACTTAATTAAGTACGAACAAATCAATTGCAGCATTTACCTCGACGTTTCGATACATAAGCGAACGCATTGCAGCGGCCGGTAAAATATTACATAATAACTTTTAATCCAAGAAACACAAAAATCGGCATATATCACCAACACCACACTACTAGACTAATAGCGGGTTTCCAACTCTGCATACTGGAGTTAATTCTCAAAATTGCATTGAAGTAAGAGGAATTAGAAAAGTTTGCGCTTGATTTTTCTTCGAGAACTAGGGGAGAGGTGGCATGACAGGGGCACGTAGCTATTGAAAGGGACAATTACACATTTTTTAAAGATGCCAAAATAAACAACTAAGAATTGATTAATGACAATTATTGTATTTCTTTTCAATAGTTTAAACAATTAATGCTTCATATACTTACAGGACGAATCATGAGTCGTGAACCGAAATTATTGTTTCTAACTCAGTTGATGTTGGACAATATAATAAATAAATAATAAATATCACGGGACAATTCACACCAATTGACCTAGTCCCAAAGTAAGCTTAGCAAAGCTTGTGTTATGGGTACTAGGCAACGGATAAACATACTTATATAGATAGATACAAACTTAAATACATATTAAACACCCAAGACCCGAGAACAAACATTCGTATTCTTCATACAAATATCTGCCCCGACACGGGAATCGAACCCGGGACCTCAAGCTTCATAGTCAGGGTCTCTAACCACTAGGCCATCTGGTCGTCTAATGCACTAACTCATTTGTTTTATTAGTCTTATTACATTTGAGGTGTCCATACATTGAGTGGTTTCAGAGTTCACAATAATGTACGGTTCACGACTTAGGATTCACTCTGTATAAGAAGCTTAATAAATTTGAATTGTCCCTTTCAATTGTCCCTTTCATGCCACAACTCCCTTAATGTCGCCACTTTTTGCCTCTATTGCTATGATACACACACGTCACACTTGACCTAATTTTCCTATGTTTCAAGTAGGTACAATACAATAAAATACTTTTTATTGTACATCACATAATAAACAGCTTAGAGCAATAGCACATTAAGAATATTTATACGATAAGAAATGGACGGCCTTATTGCTACAGCACAATCTCTTCCAGGCTACTTTTGAAAACAAAAACAACATGAGTACTTTAATTATTGATATTAAAAAACTTATTGTTTTAACTTTCGTGATTTGCACTCATTGTTGTTATTGCACTCGGGACTTACTATGACAGTTATTGCTAAATGACAGCGGCCATCTACTCGTGACCACAGCTGATGCAATGTGGTTGTAACGTCGAGGTATATAGGAATAAATTGTCCTAATAAATCCCTGGTGTAATAATAACAACGTGCTATTATAATTTATTAGCTGTTGCCCGCGACTCCGTCCGCGAAGAAAAGTAGCCTAGGATCTATTCTCAGACCTGCCGAATGCAGAGAAAAAAGTTTCATATAAATCGGTCAAGCCGTTTCGGAGGAGTTCGGTAACAAACACCGTGACACGAGATTTTTATACATTAGACTAGCTGACCCTGCAAACGTTGTTTTGCCTTATATCACACCTAGGGGTATAAAAAATAGCCTACGACCTATTCTCAGACCTACCGAAGACAAGTTCGGTAACAAACACCGTGACACGAGATTTTTATATATTAGATAATAGTTTGCAGAATTATCGAATAGTACCTATCATTAAACATGAAACTACAGTGAGTCTCACGACTCACTCATAGTGAAAGAATACGGATTACTCACGTCTTAAAACGAGTTTAATTCGACATGTTTTGGGTAATCCGTAGCCCTTCTTCTCGGAGCTACCCGTCACGGCGGCTGTCAAACGCGCACTCCGCGCCACCGCTCTGCTCGCGCGGGTTCTCGACAACGCTGATACCGGCGCACAACTACCCGCGTTTTCATCGTCATTTTTACTGTCATTGGTTTAGGGTCGTTTTAAGACGTGAGTAATCCGTATACTTTCACCATGAGTATCTTTGTTTTAAAACCGGTCAAGCACGAGTCGGGCCACGCCATGCACAGTGCAGGGTTCCATAGTTCCCAATAGTAAGCTCAAAAGGTTCGTACTGTGATTGACAAATTCATCCTCAGGCTACAATACATCCATATCATTATGCAAAACATCTTCGTGTCACAAACGATTTGCTAAATTACATGCTATTGTCTAAGGAAACCTTTTAACGCAGTGTATTCGTGATGTTTTAATCCGAATGAGGTATCATTTTATTTGTAAATAATAATAACGAAATACTCGAAAACATGTTATATCTACACCTACAGGATGATCAATTCAAATGGGTCAGTACAGAAAAGTCAGAAACGATGAGATTGCGAAATCTGTTCTTAGGAACCACGGCGTCGATTTTAGAATTAGTAAAAACTGCATTTTTTTCATCTCACACGGTTAATTACCCGTGTCTACCCGTCTCTTACAGTTTATGAAGTCTACCTATTGACCCATTTGGATTGATCGCATCGCATCGCATGCAGTGGCGTAGTTAGGTAACCCAGTACGCTTAGTATAAGTTTTACTTCACCAAAATACTTCTCGATCGCGTTTACGTAAAAATTTCAATTCTATGGAAACATGGACGCGTGCGCGCGGAGGCGCTATCCATGTTTCCCTAGTAATTGTTTTTTTACGAAAACGCTATCGAGAAGTATTTTGGTGAAGTTAAACTTATACTAAGGGTAAAAACGGGACCCTATTACTGAGACTCCGCTGTCCATTCGTCTGTCACCAGGCTGTATCTCATATGAACCGTGATAGCTAGACAGTTGAAATTTTCACAGATGAATGCATTTCAGTTGCCGCTATAACGACAAATACTAAAAAACAGAATAAAATAAATACTTATGGGGGATCCCATACAACAAACGTGTTTTTTGTCCTGGTTTTTGCTCGATATTGATAACGGCAACAGGAAGACGCTTGAAATATTCACAGAATATTTAGTTATATATTCACTTTAAAAATAAATAAACAAAACCGGCCAAGAGCGTGTCGGACACGCCCAAGACAGGGTTCCGTAGCCATTACGAAAAAATCAAGTAATATTTTTTTAAGGATTTCGTATGTGTACGGAATCTTCCAAGTTAGGTATCGTCAATACTTTGAAAAAAGCTCGTATCTCAAAATCGTTAATCTGGCAAAGTGAACTTTATTACGCGCATATCAAGGTTCAGTTTTGTTCACATGCTGATTTGAGATACGAGTTTTTCAAAGTAGTGACGGTATGTTTAATACCTTAGGCTACTATTTACTCTTAAACTACAAATAATTCCCAAGCAATCTTAGCCGCTATAACTTTCCTTATAAATTGAATATATTTACTACCATTTTGAATTTTTTCAAATTTTTCCACCCAACAGTTTAGATTTTAGAGGGGGGGGGGGACGGTCGATTTTAATGAAATTTTTCACTTTAAAGTTGAATATTTCGCAAACAAATCACTGAATACAAAAATCATGTAAGCAATCCCCCAATGGTTTTAAAAGACCTATCCAACGACCCCACACTATAGGGTTAGTCGAGAAAAAAATAATCACCCCCACTTTACGTCTATGGGAGGTACCCTAAAAAAAATTTTTTTAGTTTTTTTTATTTAACCACTTTGTCGGCGTGACTAATGTATATATTCATGCCAAATTACAGTTTTCTAGTACTAACAGTCTCTGAGCTTAGCCGCGGACAGACAGACGGACAGACATGGCGAAACTATAAGGGTTCCTAGTTGACTACGGAACCCTAAAAACCGTGTTTTTTTGGCGTTTTTATAGATAATGGTACGGAACCCTCCTGTGCGAGTCAGACTCGCACTTGGCCGGTTTTTTAAATTAAAGGGACATAATTTCCTGGTCAGGGCCCAGCCTGCATGAGTGTGAGGGCCCGGCATTGTCTAGCCCTCCGGTATCTACGCTACTTATCGTACGAATCTAAAGCATTAATAAAGGTAAAATCTAAATGGTGATACAAAATTAGTGTTTCTAACTCAGTTTATGCTGGACAGTATAATGCACTAGCTCATTTGTTATAATTAGTCTTATTAAATTTGAGGTGTCCATACATTGAGTTGAATAACTACTAAATTATTGACTTTACATTGGAGCCTTTTGTAGCATTGAAATTCTAATCCTGAGCGAGTGATCAATTTCATTAAAAGTAAAAAAAAAAATTTGCCATCGAAATTACGTAAAAAAATTATTTCAAAAATTCACCCACCCTACCATAGTGTACAAGCTTTGCTATTTTATATACTTAACTTAACAAACATTAACGTAATTAACTAATTATTTGTGATTTCATTTCAACAAAGTATGAACATCCTAAATTTTATCGGACTAATTTTAACAATATTTTGTATCATCATTTCGCTGTCACCTTTTATATAAGTTTGGTACCTACTAGAGTATGTATTTGGTCATTACCTACATTATTAGGTATCATATCAGCCAAAAGACGTCCACTGTGGACAAAAGGCCTCCTTCAAAGAGTTCCACAACGATCGGCCCTCCGCTGCCCTTCAGCTGCAGGTTCCTGCGAACTTTACCAGGTCATCGGTTCATCTTGTTAGCTGACACCCTTTCTAAACCACGTCATCCGGTATCACTGCCTTATAAAACAGAGAAAACCATGGAAAACCATTAGGTTCTTACATAATCTGTGAGTTTTCTGGCATTCCTTTCCACTGCGAGAAATTTGAGGATGAATCTGACCATTGGACAATATCAGCTAAGCGATAATTATTATCTAGGCAAGGTTTAAGTTAGGTAGACTTTATCTCATTTACTTGATGGCCTTTCTTGTCCATATTTTTCACTTCCTAAGGTTTTGTGGCGTGCAGGCGTGACTTCAAACAGATTGTAGGAAACGCAAACAGAAATTGTTGTGCAATCACTACTTTTAAGATATTTAAATCTATAGATTTTTAGTTTTTTTCGATTATTTTTTGGAGTTTGTTAAATTTTTTTTAAATTTTTTTTTCAGTTACCAAGAAAATAATCAAAACATAAAATTGTTGAGTTTTTGAACATAAAAAGTTGTTCAGCGAACGATTAATTTGATATATGAACATACACATAAGTTACGATTATATTGTTTAAACATTTGTTAATATTACTTTTTTCCGCTTTTTTGGTAATTTTGTGGAATCTGTTAATTTTTTTCCAATATTTTTTCAGTTACTAACCAAAAAAATAATAAACGCAAAGACATTGCGTTGTTCTTGAACATAAAAAGCTGTTGAACGAACGATATTACTTAAATGATTCGGTGGTTCCTTCTGTTACTAGTTCTAGTTCCTTCTGTTCTAGTCTAGTTAGAAACGACGATGAACAAATTGGACATTGATCATTTGATTACTCAATACTTAATTTTCGAGAAAAACCACTAACCATGACACTTCAAAATCTAAAGTCAACTATTATACAATGCTCAAAAACCCCTGAGAAAATAACCTTGCAAAATTTTGACACCAGGATGTGAAAATCTAATTAAAAACTTTAGAAACTATGGCTATAAATAATTAACAAATAGTGACTTTACCTTGTGTAGTGTAAACTAATTGAATTAACTATTATTACGCTGCATCATAAATGAATAAAAGAAACGGAAACCAAAAAATCACGTCATCATGATGACGTTTTTGAAAATTTCCATGGATTTTTTCAAAATTTTCAAGTTTGCCAAGATGCGTCGGTGAAATTATATTTTAACCCTCGACGCAAAAAGAGGGGTGTTATATACAAGTTAGACCGCTATGTGTGCGTGTCTGTCTGTGGCATCATAGCTCTTAAACGGGTGAACCGATTTGGAAGCGGATTTTTTTATTTGTAAGCAGGTTTCTTGGCGATAGTTTTTAGACATGTTTCATTAAAATTGGTTTAGCCGTTTCAAACTTATCGGCTCTTGTGGTTGCTGCGGAAGGAATTTTAGATGCATAATGGGCGGGCATTTATTTTATTTTCAAACATATTATGTGTGACCAAATTGAGGGGGGGGGGGGGTTTAAAATTTTCAATTTATAGTAATGTAAATAGCAGATTAGCTAAGTTTGAAAAAGTGATAGCTGAAATTTATATATAAAGTGTACCAGCGACCCGCCCCGGCTTCGCACGGGTGCAATTATGCATGTATTATACATAAACCTTCCTCTTGAATCACTCTATCTATTAAAAAAACCGCATCAAAATCCGTTGCGTAGTATGTATGTATGTATGTAAACTCTTTATTGTACAAAAATAAGGAAAAAAAAAAAACATTATTGACAACCGTTGAAATGCATGTACAAAGGCGAACTTATCGTATATCGTATCGTATCTTATCGTAGTTTTAAAGATCTAAGCATACATAGCATATTTGTTTTATACTATGTAGTGATTTGATCATCACCATTATTATAATAAGGAATATTTTTAGCTCAGGAAAAAGATTTGAATGTACAAAGTTACGTGAGAGTTTCTTCCAGTACCTACCTAAGCCTGATTCCTAGGATTACTGCTGATCACAACTAATCAATCTCTCTCTCATGCTCAGAGGAGACCTGTGCCCTGTAGTGGGACGTATAAGACTGGGAAAAGAGATAAAAAAATTACTACGATTGGTTGATTTCTGACAACCTCACTTTAAATAATTACGTCCACTTTTATTGAAAATCACCTTATACAATACAATACAAATATTCTTTAAAAAGCCGTGGTGGCCTAGTGGTTTCACCTATCGCCTGTCGAGCAGAGGGTCGTGGGTTCAAATCCCGGCTCGCACCTCTGACTTTTTCGGAATTTATTTGAATTTTACCATGAGCTTACGGTGAAGAAAAACATCGTGAGGAAACCTGCATACACCAACGAAGAAATTCAATGGTGTGTGTGAAGTTCCCAATCCGCACTGGGTCCACGTGGGAACTACGGCCCAAGCCCACTCATTCTGAGAGGAGGCCTGTGCAGTGGGACGTATGTAGGCTGGGATGAAGACAAATATTCCTTATTGATCACCAAAAGCAGTACAGTAATATAAAAATTCAGGCAGACAAGAATAATATAGTAATTCTACAATAGGAGAACAAGTATTCTGCGCTTCTGTTTTGGGTTTCCATGTTAACCTTGGCCCACACCGCGCTCATTCGGCACGCGGCAGACGTGACCTGACCAGTCAGTCATTTCAGGTTGACCGGGTCGTCCGTTGTATCGGTGTAGGGAGATTCTAGTAAAAAACCGAGTTGGTTGTAAGTTCAGTAATAAAATAATAAATTAAAAAATCAAAAACCCGCCTGCAGAAATACTGAAAAGGTGGAAACAAGATAAAATGTTCATATATTATTTATTATTTTATTAGCAGTACGGCTGCTCACCGAATCTAAGATTATTAAAAGCGAAAAAGTTTTTCGGGTGCACCGGTGGGATTCGAACCCACGTCTCCTGGGTATGCGCCCCAACGGGTGTTCTACCAATTGAACCACGTCGCATCCAACCGACTCCCCCGAAATTCTTAATCGCTTACATACGCCAACAGTGGCGTGTGGTAACATCTATCGCAACTATTAGAAGCTACGACTCCTACGTTCCAAATTACATTGGAAATGCGTAAGAAATGATGTACCACATCTATTTATTCAAATATTATTTATTTTATTAGCAGTACGGCTGCTCACCGAATCTAAGATTATTAAAAGCGGAAAAGTTTTTCGGGTGCGCCGGTGGGATTCGAACCCACGTCTCCTGGGTATGCGCCCCAACGGGTGTTCTACCAATTGAACCACGTCGCATCCAACCGACTCCCCCGAAATTCTTAATCGCTTACATACGCCAACAGTGGCGTGTGGTAACATCTATCGCAACTATTAGAAGCTACGACTCTTACGTTCCAAATTACATTGGAAATGCGTAAGAAATGATGTACCACATCTATTTATTCAAATATTATTTATTTTATTAGCAGTACGGCTGCTCACCGAATCTAAGATTATTAAGAATTTCGGGGGAGTCGGTTGGATGCGACGTGGTTCAATTGGTAGAACACCCGTTGGGGCGCATACCCAGGAGACGTGGGTTCGAATCCCACCGGCGCACCCGAAAAACTTTTTCGCTTTTAATAATCATAAAATATTGAATCAGGCGTTACTTTGCGGAGGTCCATATTAATGAACTAAAACAATTACTTTGCTCACCCGCGACCTTACAATAGTTACGTTTATGCAAGAAATGTGTGTTCATGCAGTTCCTCCACCTCCACACTGTACGAACACACACAAATCACATAAACACAACTATCACCACCACCAAGCTACACTGACGCGTTTCGAACTCAACCAGAGCTCATCCTCGGAGTTACCACAACCGTATGCTATGCTACCAAATTGTAAACTCACAATTGTAGTTTACAATTTGGTAGCATAGCATACGGTTGTGGTAACTCCGAGGATGAGCTCTGGTTGAGTTCGAAACGCGTCAGTGTAGCTTGGTGGTGGTGATAGTTGTGTTTATGTGATTTGTGTGTGTTCGTACAGTGTGGAGGTGGAGGAACTGCATGAACACACATTTCTTGCATAAACGTAACTATTGTAAGGTCGCGGGTGAGCAAAGTAATTGTTTTAGTTCATTAATCATAAAATGTTCATATTATAATATCAATAAAACGAATATAAAACACGTCGATGGCAGTCTTTCAAAATTTAATTCAACGATAAAATGCAGTCGGAGGCATGCATGAAGTGACATTAAATCCCATGCAGCCACTGACTCCCATGCCTCCAACTGCATTTTATCGTTGCATTAAATTTTGAAAGACTGCCATCGACGTGTTTTAAATTCGTTTTATTGATATAATAATATGAACATTTTATCTAGTTTCCACCTTTTCAGTATTTCTGCAGGCGGGTTTTTGATTTTTTAATTTATTATTTTATTTACACCGCTGGCGGGTTTTTAGTTTTTTAATTACTTTTTTTATTTCTTGCTTTTTAGTGTAACCTCCTGAGACCCAGATAAATTATTGAGTATTTGAATTAGGAATCCGTTGCTATTTAGTTAAAGTTCAAAACCAGTTTTGAAATATGTAGGTCCTTAATTTTCCACATGGGTTTCATAGAGAAAATTATTGCTCAAAGATATCTTAGTAAGTAGGTACGTCGTCGTTTTATGCATTGATTGCCAATTTACTATTCCAAATTAAATTTAAACACATGACTTGTATATATTTTTGTAATTGCTTTTAAAATCCCTTTATTTTGGTACCATACTCGATAGGTTTGAATAAAAAAATTTTTTGAAGACTCACAATTTGGCGCCAAAAATCCGCCATTTTAATTTTTCAAGAATTTCATGTATCCAGTGTTACTCGCGTCATCAAGACGAATCCAATGACGTATCATTTATCAGAATCGGTTCAATCGTTGTGTAGTTACGAGAGGACATAGGATAGGAATGGACATACATACATATATACATACATACATACATACGGGTCAAACACATAACCCTTCCTTCTTCGCAGTCGGGTAAAAAATATAAATATATCGAATTTAAAACGCTGAAAACCGCTTCATGTATGACGACCCCTTTCAATTTTTAATTTTATTTTATTTTTAGTACCTATTTGTTATTATAGTGGCCACAGTAATATATAATCGATGAAAATTTCGAGCCAATGCAATGCAATTAAAAAATGGGAGAAAAAATTTTTGAATGCTTTTTTTTACCTCCCTAAAATCGGTTCTTGGGTTGGAATTTATTGGGTTAATTTGTTCGATTTTTTGGCTCTTTTAAAGTTGAGGAAACAATGTTGAACTGTCGGTACCTACTTAAGAAGTATATTGGTTAGTTTATTTATTTCGCTTGGTCACCTGGCATTAGGCTGCGTATCCACCGGAGCTGTGCGAGGATGCGTTGCGAGGGATGTGTTTGTCATGAACCATAAACACTTCATTCACAAGGATAAGTAAATGAAGTGTTTCTATTGGTTCATGACAAACATCCCTCGCAACGCATCCTCGCACATCTCTCGTGGAAACGCAGCCCTATACTGCGAAATTCGATTCGAATTTAGTACCTAGTAGTCAGCTTGCAACTTCGTCTACTTCCCGCGAGAACTTTGTAGTTTTCTGTTAGTGAAAAAGTTTCACAAACGGTTTAGCAGTTCCCGACTTGTTTTTTTTATACAAACGAAGGCAGACAAGGCAAGGTCCATCCGAATCGCCACCACCATCTTACCTGCTAACGCTACCAAGCCGAAGTGCTTGCACTGTTATGTTCCGGTGTGGAGAGAAAATATTTCTGAAAAACAACTGACACAAGAGGTATACCTACAATCCTATGGTGTTGGCTTAGTGCAGCTTCTCCGCGCGGAAGAAGTGAAACTTCGTGCTGTGGAAATGAAAAAGGCACTTATACATCAATATGAACCTTATTGCAATAACTTAAAGAACTAAATTTACTTATGCATCTGTGTCTAAATTACTCACTAGATGGGGCTTTTATCAAGTCTCATACAAATTTGCACAGACAGTATGAGTTCTGCATCGCATTGTCGAAGTTTTTAATATCCGTTAGTATATATACAATGCGAGATTACTTGCTTCTTGTTGGAAGTCGCATTAGAAATTTCACTTCAAAAACCTATGGCCTTTGAGGACGTGCGTGGGTATTAATTAGGTGACGCACTTGCTCCTTTTCCACCCTGTTTCTTAAAAAATCTGTGTTAAGTACATAAAAATTACGTTTTTATTATTTTTATTTATTTGTTTGGTTGCAGTTGTGAAACTGGAGTGCACCGGCCTTAACGATTTGTAATCTGATCACACCAGTATTGAGTCTGATAAATAAAGAAATATTAAAGTAGCTTCTGATACTCCGATTTATGGCCCAGCGTTATATCGACAACGCCCCAACCGGTTTTAGAGTCATAAAAGTTTTGCCATCTGTAAAATGAGGGTCAAGTGCGAGTCGGCCTGGCGTACAGAGGGTTTCGTAGATAAATTATTGTAAATGACACCTCACATTTCAAAATCTATCGAGCCGTTTAGGCCGCAGGGCGTGCCAAAGAATGATACATAAATACATACGATATCATAACCCTCCTTCGGCAGTTTGGGTAAATATAGAAAGTTTTTTTTTCTGATACTGTAAACTACTCAATATTTATTAAAACAGCATCGGTGAACCCATTAGGTTAGGTTAGTTTAAAAACAAATTTAAAAAGTTTAGGGAGTCAGAAAAATATCGATATTTTAACCATTCGAAATTTTAACCATTCGATATTTTAATACATTCAATATTCTAAGTAAGTACCCGTTTTTTAGGGTTCCGTACACAAAAGGGTAAAAACGGGACCCTATTACTGAGGCTCCACTGTCCAACCGTCCGTCCGTCCGTCCGTAGCAACGACAACAGGTAGACGCTAGAAATATTCACAGCATATTTAGTTAGGTATATATATTCACTTTAAAAATAAATTATGAAATTAAAAAAAAAACAAATATATAAGGGGGCTCCCATACAACAAACGTTATTTTTTGCCGTTTTTATAGTTAATGGTACGGAACCCTTCGTGCGCGAGTCCGACTCGCACTTGGCTGGTTTTATACTAGCTAGAGTCGCGTCTAAGAATTATTGTTTTTAGCGCCTTAACCCTATTTTAAAAATATCTCGAAAAAAAGTTTTTGGCAATTGTTTTAATAAAAAGTCAACGCACATTAAAACACAAACTGCATCAGTATACATCTAGGTCATGTAAACAACAACTAAATTAATAAAAACAATTTTTTATTAATTTAGTTGTCTGCAACTGCAAAAAAAAAACTAGAAATGTAACCTATTTCTATTTTTTTTCTAATTGCGCTACTGAGACGTTTCATTTTGCTATATTTAATGATTCTAGGTCAATAGGAAGACCTTGATTTACAAATATTTCACAGACGATCAACAAAGTACTCGTAACATTATCAGGGCTTAATTTTTCTTCCTCTGCATAACTCTAAAATTAATCGAACGTGTGATTTATGTTATGACATAATAGAGCTTCGCAATTGTCATAGTGAAGAAAAGGGAAAACCCGTACCTTGGAATATTAAAATTGTGAATGATTTGATAATAAAGCCGGCAAATTCCGGTTGTTAAAGTTGCCTCTAATATTATAAAGGTCGAAGGGTAAAAGAAACAACTTAATTTTGTTGTTAACATAATTTATAGTACTTTTGAAGACATGTGTGTGTACGTAGAACTCTTTATTGTGCGGTCGCGTGCTTCAATTTGGGACCCATTCCGAAAAAATCCTTTGAATTCCTATACGATATGACAGGACTGTCAACAAAAAGTGGGTCCCATATTAAAGCTCGTGACTGTACAGTCAAAGGCATAAATATCTTTTAAACACTAACCTTATGATTAGTGCCATAGAATTGTATAGATATTTCTGATCTCTCGGTAAAGTATATACTTATGACCTTCACTGTACGTAAAACATATTAAATTAACACATAGCAATAGAAACAGATGTACAAGAGCGAACTTATACCTTAAGGATCTCTTCCAGGTAACTTTTGAACGATTGATAAGGTCATCAGAAAAAAGAGTAGATATGCAATGAAACTTAAAAAGAACTGAATATACATCATATAATGAATACAGCAAACTAATACATTTCAAGAAAATGTGCAAAAATAAAAAAAACATGTACCTAACTATAATTATTAGAGACGTCAAATTTATAACAGTAAAATATTAATTTTAGGATTTTCGGAAAATCCCATGGGATAAGGAAAATCTGGATTTATATATTCAATTAAATGGGACCATATCTTCGTAACCATTCCTTTAGGATCATAGAGGTGCAGTAAAATGGGATTTTCCGTGGGATAAAGATCGGGAGTGGGCAATAAATTATATTTGTGCGCGGGCGAAGTCGTGGGTAAAGCTAGTAAAGCGCCCTCTCAGAAACGTCAACGTACTGAAGTGGATTCTAAATGAGTTGTTTTTCAAAATTTCTAGTGATAATGACTTTGTGTAGTTGACATCTCAGTGCAAGGAATAAAAAATTTCAAGTGCGAGGATTTATTAGTCGTAAATTTATGAATATATCTCATAATATTTCACTGTTTGTCATTATGCACTTTTTTAACCCCCGACACAAAAAGAGGGGTGTTATAAGTTTGACCGCTATGTGTGTGTGTCTGTCTGTCTGTGGCATCATAGCTCTTAAACGGGTGAACCGATTTGGATTCGGTTTTTTTATTAGAAAGCGATTTCTTGGCGATGGTTTTTAGATATATGTTTCATCAAAAATCGGTTCAGCCGTTTCAAAGTTCGGCTCTTTTGTTAGTGCGGAAAGGATCTTAGACGCATAATGAGTAGTAACTTTATGCTCAAACATACGTGTGACATAATTGCGTTGGGGGTTTTTAAATTTTTTAATTTAAAGTTATTCAGAACAGACGTAATAACTTGAAAACAAAAAGTTATTGTTCAAATATTTGAGCAAAAACTTTTTGTTTGTTATTTGTGTTTTTTTTTATATACAAGCTATTTTGTTGACTCTATTTGCATTGTTATCTCACTTATATAATGTAGGCACTAGGCATACCTACACAATTTCAAGTATGTACGACCACTAGAAGTAGGTTAAATTTGATCTCCAAGATTTGACACAAAAACATACAATACTAACAAACACGGTAAGTTTAATCATCGCCAATCGTTCCTATATCTCAATAGACGCTAACGAAAAAGAAATATAAGATGGCATTTAAAAATGTATTCTGGCCCCATAGAAACCCACAATACAAAATTCCCCAATACTTCGCAAAATGTCACATAAATGTTGATTTAAACCATCATAGATATTTAACGTAGGCGTAAATTATACCTTAAAAATTTACTTAACCATTGGGCGGAAGGTCAAGCTCGTGACTTAAACACGTTCAATTTAACGCTAAAAATTTCCGCTGAGAAAATTAGCATAAGTTATTAAGACAATAAAAAGAGGTATGGGTGTCATTATGTAACTTAAAAAGGATAATAATTACTTATAGGTACTAATTAGATAATATTATCCAGTATTTTAAGCTATAACAAACACTTATGAATAGTTATGAATGTTAAAGTATTTACCATCAGTTCGGAAAAACCCTATTGAGATAAATTCGGCATGAAATTCACCAAGGTATATATTTTTAAATAATTTATTGAATCAAGCGTTACTTTGCGGAGTTCCATATTAATGAACTGAAACAAATTACTTTGCTCACCCGCGACCAAAGACAAAACCGCTCTTGCTCTTGTTGCTTTGGGTGAGCAAAGTAATTGTTTCAGTTTTTACAAAACACGTCTAGAGTGTTGTTTAACTACATACATCCAGGACAACAGTTTAACTCAAATAGTGTTATTCAAGGACAGAGAGAATAGGCTGTTACTGAACCATTAACAGTCTTCAGCCTCATTTGCACTTACCATCAAATGAAACAGAGGTCAATCACTCTGCCGTGCTCAAGCTAAAAGGCGGCTAAGTGACATTTGGTCAATTTCGACTTTTCAATACCATTCTGCTTAGAAAAAAAATCTCTATCGATCTGTCTAGGAACGGTTTTTCTATCTTTTACCGTTTCGAAAATAATTTTTCAAAAAAAGCGGTTAAATACATAAAAAATGGACTTTGCTATGCTTAAAGGCGACTAAACCACTTTACTTACCTAAAAAGCTACTTAAGTACTTTAACGTTTGGATTGTTTTTCCATTTTTATTATAAATGCCAAACTTAAAAGCGGTTATTATTTTTGGGTACACTAAAAGGCGGCTAAACGTCTTTAACCGCTATTTAACTAGGTTTCATTGAATAAAATACTTCGCTGATACCTGACTACAAGGCGATTATACGACAATGCATCACTAAAAAGCAGTTAAAATCACATTGCCGCCTTTTAGTCCTGTATTCATGCCACAATTCCAGTAAAAAACCTACGGTTGAAAGCGGCATTGGTCCGTGCGCAAAGTAAACGACATATTTTATTTAATTGTTTGCATAACTAAAAGGGGGCTATTCTACAATACATGACTAAAATGCAGCTAACTACGCCTGCCTCTTTCTTCTGTACCCTCGCTAAACCAGAAAACTTACCATAATAAAGAAGTAGATGTGTCAATGTGCAGTAAGCTCTTAGTGTAGGAAGACGTTTCGCGGGCGGGCGGCGACGCATTCCCACCAAATAACATTATGGCCAATAAACATATTATGAGGTCTGTAAGTTAAATATTTTCTTTTTGTGTACCTAATCGCAGAATTAGAATTAGTTTTACAAGATTTGTAATGTACTCGGTTGACTAGTAGAGTATGTACATATATTACAATTAGCCACTCACGTGCCTTTTTTCCATTTACTATCATTTATTGACAAGTGATTTCAAACAAGGTCATTACTGACTTAAGGAATAAATATGATTGAAATAAATAAATAAATTGGCAACCGTGGTTGCACAAAGCATGTGATTGGCTATGTAGGTATGTATCTTGTACGTTAAATTTGACCCACTTCCCGGTTACCGATTGAGCTGACATTTTGCAACTTCGACCAACAATACGCATACTTAATATTCCGTCTTCCGTCTTCTAATTCCCTCTTCACCCGGATCTTTGTTGTTTTTAAGCTGCCCCAGGGCAATCCTAATCTCGCTCATTTCGACGTCCGGGATAATTATCTGTAGTGGCGTGTTAGTGAGGCTCTGATGTGATTTGGATCGGGAAGAGGCTGTGCAGCATGGAAAGCATACAGCTGTCCATAAAAGCTCTCAGTCTCGGCGAGGATTTCCGGCTTAGAGGAGATGGTTTGGCCATTTGCAGTTTTTAGTTTCATTAGGTTGCTCCTTCCAAGTTGCTGCATAAAGACTTTCGATCCCCGGTTGCGCTCTATTGCCTCCATAATAGAGCGAGTATTGGAGCTACGGAGATCTCGCCTTATCAGCTTTCTAACATGCTTGGAGAGCTCTTTTTCACCTAACGAAACAGTCTGCGCCGCCATTTCTCGTCGCCGCCTCATGAGTTCTAGAGTCTCGCGAGACAGTTTAGACTGCTATACACTTCGCTGCTTTGGGAAACACGTTGTTCCCACATCCCGAATCGTCATCACAAACTGGTCGGCCTCTTTATCAACATCGTCGGTGGTTTCCAACAAATCAACAAGAGTTGTGTTGGACGCAAAACAGATCACACCATGCGGACTCTCTCCAGCTTATGACGTATATTCAGAGTGCCTCGAACAAGTCGGTGATCACTGCCTGTGTTAAACCTGTTGATCACTGAGACATCCCTGAATAAAATCGATCTCATTTCGCGTCTTACCGTCGGGGCTTCTCCAAGTCCACTTCCTGTGAGGCCCCTTCTTAAAGAAATAATTCATTAGAAAAAGATTTTGGCTTTCCAGGAAGCTGACCAATATGTGCCCCTGTGATTTCTAACTCCAAATCCGTGCGGTCCGATAATCGAATCGTCGCATGCCTGAACTCCCACCTTAGCGTTGAGGTATCCCATAACAACGCTGTAATGTGTTCTAGTGGTGCTATGCATGGCTTTACTTATGTCCTCATACATAGCTTCCACTTCGTCGTCGGAGTATGCCGAGGTCGGCGCGTACCTACACTTGTATAACTTTCAAGGAGTACCTATCAGTCAACTTAGGTACAAGGTATGCTACCCATGCCGACACGCTACCGATCTCCACAACGTTGTTACAGAGAGCTTTATTGATAAGGAAGCCGACTCCACCTTGGGACTGCTGTTCGCCCTCCCGAAAGTAGAATAGGTTACCGGAGTTTAAGGTTATCGTATCCTCTCCGTCTCTACGGACCTCCGACAAACCCAAGATATGCCAGTTGATGTGACCTAATTCCACTTCTAGTTCTGCGATCCTATCGTCATTCCTCACATTACGTCCGTTATAGGTAGTCAGGTAAAGTCGTTTGTTTTGGTAGCCGTCCGTAGCTCCGTAATTCTTAGCACTCCCCGCCCTACCGTAACCAGGAATAGTAGGGCTGCCGAGAACTGGGGGCCGGGGTAATGGTTGTGCTACCAAAAAAGGTTTTGCTCATAATCACCACGCTGGGCAGGCGGGTTGGTGATCGAAGAATTAGGCCACTTGCACCAGCAACGCTGCTGCCCGTTGCTGGCCTACTTAATTTTGCCTACTTGCTTTTGGATGGTTATTCCGCCATGTGTCGGTCACCAGACCCTCGTCAGTTGCTAGCAGGGTGCACCACGGGCAGGTGAGGTTTATTAAAATGGACATAATTCTAAATTACTGTGACTAAGTTGCTTTTTTTTGAGATTGTAACTATCCTTTTGATTTTTGCGCAGTGTGCCATATTTGTTCTATTTTAATATCACAATGAAGTATTAACTATGGTAGCAATGACGAGCTATTTGAATGTCGATTTTACATCGAAATAAACGAATAATTCACAGTAAAATGTTTATTTGAATTTGTAGTTACGGCCAATTTTGCAGGATTCTTAAAAAAATATTGGGACTCGTACAAGACTAAAAAGCAGTGACGCCAAAAGGTTTGTAAGTTAACCGCTTTTAAGCTATGTTCCATAGTATATCGGAAAGTAAACAAGAAACAGTGAATTAGTTCAAAAGGCGGCAATGTGCCCTTTGCCGCTTTATAGTTATGGACTGGGTCAACAATTACACTCACTAACCTAGATTAAAATGCCACTAAAACAGATAACTGCTTTCTAGTTACGTAATTGTAGTTAACTATCTATTTCAAAACAATTCCTATATCATTAACAAAAAATACATGTCTATAAAGCAGTTAAGATCCGATAACCGCCTTTTTGTACTGCAATGTAAAAAGGATTTTATTTTATTTTCATAACTATAAAGGAAAAAATGACTTTTAGTGGCACAAAAAGTATAATATAACAAGAGTGACTAAAATCAAATCATAAATTAAAAAAAGATCTACCGTTTGGTATATGACAACATAGCTAAAGATTTAAAGAAATTGACCAGCATCGATTTGAAATTTTTGTGACGTTTTTCGCCGTTTACTCAAAAGTTGGTTTTGTCACTTAGCCGCCTTTTAGCTTGAGCACGGCAGCACTGCTAGTCAGCTTAAAATAAAAAAAATGTTGATACCCCAAGCTCACTAAAATTTTGAGAAAATAAATTATGATTTATTCTTTATAAAAATTAAAACTAGCTCCATATCAGAATTGTTTTAGAAGTTTTACGAAAATAGGTTTTACAGACGTCTATTTAAAAGTCAGAGTTATTTTCAAAATATCATAATAGTATGGAAGGAAGTATGGATGAAATGAAACACAGTATTAAATAACTATTAGGCAATAAGAGGACAATGTGTCGCTGCGGTCAATCCATCGCAATCAAGCGACGGACGATCGTATCTGCATTACTATTTTTACGCAAATTTTGGACGCATGCCATGAAGCTTGCCCTCGTGCCACAACTCACGCACAATCCCGAGACAAAACGCTCCTATTCCCACTAAATATCTCTTAAAATTCACTAAATACCCCATCTAAATCCAAAGATCTTTGATTCACTTGTATTATTTAATTAGAAATGCTCGCGTTTAGATTAGATAGTGTGATAGAAATAAACTTGAGAGTTTCAGTTTGAGCTCAGTTGATTCGACGATGGCGCGGTGAGCGTCTCCCGCCGGCCATGGCGCGAAACCAATGGACGCTAGCTCTAATTATAGTCTGCTTACCCATCCTAGCGACAGTGATAACCGCATTCCGTGTACGCGATTTACCTAAAAGTGCAATTGACAGTGCTACAGAACACAAGATAGGACAAAAACATAGTGTGAATACTGAAAGTGCTAAAAGCTACGAGGAACTGAAGAGAGCTGTGCGCGAGAAGCAACAGCTGATTAATCAGAAGGCAGACGAGTTGAAATCAGGATTCTCATTTAAAATTGACAGTGAAAGTGGTGACGACGACGACGATGATGAATCTGATGTTTTTAAAAGTAAAAGTGGTGATAAAATAAAAGACAAAATTAAATTGAGCAATGTTAAAATAGCACCAGAAGCAAAGAAATTAAAAATTCCAATAAAAGATTTCGACAAAGATGATGACGATGATACCAATGATATAAAACATAAAACTAAAAAAGTGAAAGTTGAGGAAGTTAAAAAGAAAATTGACCAGCAATCGAAACAAATAGTAGTCAAAGAAAAAAGTAAACCCATTAAGCCACTTGTCGATGATGACGACGACGACGGCGATGAGGACGACGATGACGACGACGATGATGACGATGACGACGACGACGATGATGATGACGATGATGGGTATTTGAAAGATTCAAGAAAAAATGAAAAAAAAGATAATACTAAGAAAGCACAAACTCCAAAATCAGATTCAAAAACTATAGATATAAAGCAAATTAAACCAGATAAAAAAGTTAAAAAGGAAAATATCAGTGATGATGATGATGATGACGACGATGATGACGACGATGATGACGATGACAAAGAGATATTGAAGAAAAATTTTAAACGGACTATTCAAAATGTTTCACCAAAGAAGGATACCAAAGACAAGGCAGCTAAAGATACTAAAAAACATGAAGTAGATACAAAAGAAATTAAATTAGATTTAAAACCAAAACCCGCTGAAGTTAAAGCTGCAGAAAGCAAAAAGCCAGTCACTAAAGAAATAAAACCCGCCGATCCCAAAGTTAAAAAGGTAGACAGTGTAATTAAGAAGCCTGAACTGCCTAAAGAAAAACCACTGGTCAAAAAAGAAGAAAAAAAAGATCAACCTGCACCGAAAATAAAAGTAGAAATTCTCAAAAAAGAAGAAGTTAAAGAAGAACCCAAAAAACATAAAGAGCCAGAAAAGGAACCAGTTAAAACAAGACCTGTTCCTGAATTAAAACAAAAAGGAGCAGAAATAAAAACAGTTGAAAAGAAACCTGCTCCAGTACCAATAAAAGATAGCAAAACTGTAACGTCGAAGCCTAAAACTACTAAAGAGTCTGATGAAACTGACCAGAAGAAGGAGAAAAGCGGAAAAAAAGAAAAACAGAAAGCACTTGACAGTAAAGAGGTCAAGAGTGAAAGTCGCATGGATCAACTCACAGATATGTTGTACAGACGAAATATGCTCATCAGTGAATTTGAAGATCTCTACGCATTCCTACCGACATTTGCTCCAAATTTTTCACGGATTCACAATCCTGAGTGTAGAAGGCATGGGCAAATCTTATTGAGACAATTACGCGGGACGAAACTATGGGCTTTGAATAGTAAGTACTACACAGTTAAAGATATGTGGTTGCAACTTTAAAAAAGCTCGTGGTAAAAACTTTAAAAAGGTGAAATTTTAAGGGCCTACCGTGTCTTTGGCGCATTTATTGCATTCATTTAATCTCGTGCTGTATCATTACAAGTAAAGCTATTGTTTTGAAATTCATGTGTAAGATATTTGAGGATTCACTCTAATGACAAGTGATTATCGAAACACGATTAGGTACTTATAGTTCGCTCGATAGAAAAAAATCCAAAGTCATCTCTAAAAAATAAAATAAATTCGTAGTACGACGCTAATACTGCATAGCAGGTCATGACTTTTTGAATGTTAATAAAACGAGATGTTCTCTAGGGCGAAGTGTTGCTACATTAAAAAAAAAAGTATATAGAATATGTATTTGTTTTAGTAATAAGATGAAAATACCTAAAAACACGCGCAGTTCAACCAACCTATCTTGAGCCATCGTGCCTCCCCCACGCCTGAAACCGCTCACCTAAAACCGATTAGCGTAAAAAGCTCGGTAGGCCAAACAAAATTGGTGTTTCAAACTCAGGTAATGCTGAAATTGTTCAGCTGCATTAACTCAATTGTTTTAATTAGCCATTTTATTAGGAGTGTGTGTGTGGAGTTCGTAATTTATTTTTAATTTCCACAAACCATCCATCAGGCGTGATTGTGGTCAAACGCAAGCCTGTATTGTATTTAAAAAAAAAATAACGTATGAAGATCATGAATTTAATCAGACTAATTTAAACAATTGAGTTAACGCATCACATTGTCCAGTGTCAATATCAGCTATAATTAAAAAAGAATAATTTTCTATCACGTTCAAAATTTCACCTCGTCGATTTCGAGATGCGAAAATTTTTCCAAGTGACTTTACATAAGAGTACATACATAAAATCACGCCTGTATTTCCAAAGGGGTAAGCAGATCACACAAAACGTTACGTTTACGTTTCGAGGCCACTTTTAGCAATTTTCGGTTCAAAAGTAAAAGTTTACTTCACCAAATACTTCTCGATCGCGTTTACGTAAAAAAATCAATTCTATGGAAACATGGACAGTGCCTCCGCGCGCGCGCGTCCATGTTTCCATAGAATTGAAATTTTTACGTAAACGCGATCGAGAAGTATTTGGTGAAGTAAAACTTGTACTAAGCATACTGTATGCTTAGTATAAGTTTTTACTTCACGAAATACTTCTCGATCGCGTTTTCGTAAAAAAATCAATTACTAGGGAAACATGGACAGCGCCTCCGCGCGCACGCGTCCATGTTTCCATAGAATTGAAATTTTTACGTAAACGCGATCGAGAAGTATTTTGGTGACGTAAAACTTATACTAAGCGTACTGGTTACAAGCCTATGGCCTACGATATACTTTAATCTTATGTCCGTAAGAAGTGACTTTCGACATCCATGGAAGAAATGGAAAGGTGTAATTCTAAACCCGACAACATACAGGGTTCCAAGTGGCGTGATGATAATAGACGAAGGCATGCTCAAAGCGTCTTTAATAATTTCTGATTTCTGAGCTTCTGCGAATTTTTTAGGACATGATGTTCATGCAGGCAATATTTTATTTAAATAGAAAAATTTTCATTAGCTCATTTCTATTTTGGCAACAGCGGGTCAAATGCAAAGGTGTGGAAAAGCAATTTTTTAATTAGACATATTAAAAAAAAGACGTATTGAAATTTTAAACAAATTATTAATGTATTTATTTATGAAGTCTATTTCGGACGGACCACACATTGCACTCGCCACAGATTAGTAAAAACTTGCACGTTTTGCTCACCATAGAGGTTCTGCCAATTGCTCAAACAAAAGTGTTTATAAACTTTTGAACTTTTTCAAGGTAGTGTGTGAAAATCACAGCCCAATTTTTTTTTCAAAAAAGAGCGTGTTGGACTTTCTTAATTTCTTGACGTCAAAATGTAATACGCTTTTATTAAAAAAATAAATTGGACGGTGATAAAAATGCAAAGATTTAGTACATATTTTACTATAACCATTATTTTAATATAGGTACAGGGTAAAATTTTAAACGTGATACAAAATTAGTGTTTCAAGCATAGTTAATGCTGAATAACATAATGCAATTACTCAATTGTTGAAATTGGTCTGATAAAATTTTGGAATTTCATACTTTGTTGTAGTTAAATTATGAACTAAATGTATGGACACTTCAAATTTAACAATACTAATTCTAACAACTGGGTAAATGCATTATGTTGTCCAGCATTAACTAAGCTAGAAACACTAATTTTGTATCACGTTCAAAATTTCACCCTGTATACCATTACTAAATGGAAGAACCGAAAATTATATGGATGTTTTAAGACATTTTGTTTTTCCTAGTAGGATCGAAAA
This sequence comes from Archips xylosteana, assembly GCA_947563465.1. Classification (NCBI taxonomy): domain Eukaryota; kingdom Metazoa; phylum Arthropoda; class Insecta; order Lepidoptera; family Tortricidae; genus Archips; species Archips xylosteana. Next base: position 5,201,455 of record OX387349.1, read on the forward strand.
GCTCGTGATTCTGAGCAGAAGACACATACAATTTTTCAAATGACAAAAATTTCAACACAAACAAAAAATAAAAACAGGCCAACTTGTACACATGTTTAGTTATGTCAAAATATTACGCCGTAAACAGCCGTAACTACAATAATCCAGTGTAAGCAGAGCCCTGCTTCTATGTTAAATGTACGCCGTGTGGAATCATTTTATGTTGGTTATCTTAAATTTAATTATTATTAATATTTTTATTATTTGTTGTTGTAGCGGCCATAGTAATATATAATCGGCGAAAATTTTAACTAGGTACCTAGTTAATGTCATTATAAAGATATAGTTAAAAATGCTGAAATAACACGATTCTTGTATGACGACCCCCTTTAATTTTTATTTAACATAATTTTATTTTTAGTATTTTTTGTTATAGCGGCAACAGAAATACATCATCTGTGAAAATTTCAACTGTCTAACTATCACGGTTCATGAGGCACTGCCTGGTGACTGACAGACAGACGGACGGACAGACAGACGGACAGAAGAGTCTTAGTAATAGGGTCCTGTTTTTTGCCTTGAACCCATGAACGAATCGGTTTGTTTAAAGCATCTTGAAACAATGCAAAGTTTGCAGTTTCTCGTCATGCTTACACATGAGATTACAGTGGCGATATTTATTTATAGTGGCACTGTTCGGATGTATCGCTAGCAGATGTGCGGGGGAAAATCGTAAATAAACGTACCGCAGTTAGTTTCAAGGTCTATCCTAACTCATAAACTGAACTATCGCGATCCTTAAGCACTCTAAGAATTCGTCTAAATACATTTTGAATGGGCATGAAGTGTAATGTATTATAGTTGAATTGACTACTATTTTTTTAGAAAGAAAGAAAAAAAATATTTATAACAACGATAACACACACACAGGCTAAAAGTAAAAGTACAAACATAGACATAGGTTAGTACATACAAAAAATGGTCCCGGCGTAGCGTGTCGGTGGTTAAAAACCAAGTACTGACTGATCTTCCGCCGGTCCAGAGTAGGTACAGTGAAATCACGGAAGGCCACACAAAACAGACACAAATTATATAGTCAGAATAAATAAGAAAAAGAAGAAATTGAAGTAACATGGTTCACTTAGTGGTTTTACTATAAAAAAAAATATATATATGTTAGGGGACAATCTTACACAAATCGACCTAGTCGCAAACTAAGCAATGCTTGTACTATGGGTACTAGACGACGATAAACATACTTATATAGATAAATAAATACTTAAATACATAGAAAACATCCATAACTCAGGAACAAATATTCGTGCTCGTCACACAAATAAATGAATGCCCTTACCGGGATTCGAACCCAGGACCTCTTGCTTCGTAGGCAGGGTCACTACCAACTAGGCTAAAGCGGTCGTAAAGTACTGCCCGTAGTAAATAGTAGGTATGAGTATAACACGCTCATTTTGTTTCTTGCTAACAAATTTTATTGTATGGCGTAGTAGGTACAGGTCGATCTACAAGAGTTGGCACGAATGGATTGAACGAAAGTAATGTCATTTTGACAATTTTGTAGGCAAATATTCATATCTGTGTAAAGTGTATTCAATCATATAGGTAACACATAGATACTTTAATTCGCTCATTCGATCCATTCGTGCCAGCTCTTGTGAATCGATCTGTACTTTATTTATAAAAAATACATGTTCACATACATGTGTCTGTATACATGTTAATAATTAAACTAAAACGTATATTCTATGGTTCCATGCTTCAAAAGGAAAAAATGGACAAGTTTGAGTCAAACTCGCGTAGAGAGGGTTCCGTATGATATCGTATATATATTTTTTATGTCCTCAAACTTAAACCATACATTGCTACAGGTTTTTCTGTAATCTAATGATATGGAAATAATATCTGTTTTTTTTTTTAATTTTAAGCGCTGTAGTTTCCGTTATAAAGGGGGTGCGATGGTAATTTTACGCCTATAACTTCAAAACGATTTATCTTAGAGTTACCAAAAATATGTATTTGAGATGCTCACAATAAGCCCTTTTATTTGAATATATCACCAGAATGGTTTGGAAATAATTTTTTTCATTTTCTAATTTACCCCCCAAAAATGGCCGTCTTGTTTAAATTCATTTACCTATTTATAGAGTTGGGGACAACAGCTAGTCTACTATAAAACAGTCGCATCATTTTGGCAAGTTTTAGACGCTCGTTTAACGACAGCTGTAGCCGGACGTAATATTATTTCTTCTAATGCATTAAATGATTCACATGATGAGACTCGTTCATACTACAACAGTTGTTGTCAGCTACACTTTACTTACTTGCAGTACAATGTAGAGATATTTTATGATGCGTTTAAATGTATTCTAACCTAAAGCTACGTACGTCAACCTAAAATAATTAATGGCGTATAAACAACAGAGGGACTTCATAAAAATGTACCGCGCACGCAAACCTTGAAGTATCTTTTAAACCCTTTACTAAATACACCGTGTTTTTATATTTCCTTTAATTTCAATATCACAGAAACTACCTGGTAAATGGTTTTTTGTTCTAATCAACTTTTTTTATCCCTATTCCATACATAATATTACTCACTTGATTTTCACTGTATAGGGCATTTTATAGTTAGAAAAAGTTAGCAAGAATTAAGCCAGATTCTCATTTATCTGACGTGTTGTGTCATGATGCATCGGAACAGTATCGGTTTCATACATTTCTTTACCAATGAACTGAAACAATTAGTTTGCTCACCCGCGACATTACGATAGTTACGTTTATGTACGAAATGCGTGTTAAGACGCTGTCAACACCAACGTCGGCGCACACTGTCTATTTGTATCGGAGTAAACGAGATGCCGCTATTACTGGGCAGCCGGGTATATTGAAATTTATCGGGCAAATATTGAATTAAAAAAAACTGTGGATTATTTGTAAAATATGACTCGTTAGCGGTTTAGGTATGAATATGTTCACTTCATGTTTTTAATTGCAGACGAATACGCCAAAAAAATAAAGACATAGAACCGTTTAATGATGATTTTAAGACCTATCTTTGCAATTATTTTCTATCGAGCCGATTTCGTCCAATTATGTATCGAGTCCGTCCACGGTCTTTGAAATATGATGAATTATTAACATATAATTTTTTGATGTGCTAGAACAAACAGTTTTTCTTAAAAAACTGTTTAAATGACATCAATTTCAACAAAATTAGGTGTTGTCAGCCTCTTAATGCAGTTTCTCCACCTCCACACTGTACGAACACACACAAATCACACAAACCCAACTATCACCAGCACCAAACTACACTGACACGTTTCGAACTCAACCAGTGCTCATTTATTTATTTATTGATACACCAACAGTGTTTACGCGGAAATTACAGCGAATATTTACCACAATTTTTATTCTATATGTAACACTAATAACAACACTCAACGTAAATGTTATTTAATTTAGACTAATATTAGACTATATTAATTTAGACTATAATAGTTGAACTAAAATTGAACTATAAACTAAATTTTGAAATTTTGCAATAAGAAATATTAGATATTTTTGAAAAATTAACAGTTTTTGTGTGAATGATGTGTATGAATCTTTGAAAATGTCAATGTCATGTGTTCCAATTTCATTTATATTATGTTCTCATTATACGGTTTCAGAGTATAGAATTTACCAAGATTGGTACTGTGTTTTTTGTAATGAAGATGCTGTTGATGGGATAACTCGGGATAATAGCTCATCTTCAGAGTATGTAGGTAGGTAAGGTATTTACCACCCTTAACTTAAATTTCTGTTCTATTCCCTAAAAATATCAAAGGTTACTTTCACATGCAAGTCAATGTGAAATTCAGCCTTTTTGTTTTTATTCCGATGTAAGGCACTGGTCTCACCGCCGGCGAGTGAGATATGAACTATCGACTTTTTTCTAGCCCAAGAAACGAACAAAAGATAATCGCTTCCGTGTAAATAAAAGAGAGAGAGATATATATTTATAATTCATCGCTCGCTGTTCACACTGCCAGCGAGGACACTCTCCCAACGCCCGGCGAGTAAATATATATCTCTCTCTTTTATTTACACGGAAGCGATTATCTTTTGTCCGTTTCTTGGGCTAGAAAAAAGTCGATAGTTCATATCTCACTCGCGGCGGCGGTGGGACCAGTGCCTCAGATTAAGCCGTGGGTTAAAAGTAGTGTTACCTATATAACTTTAAGAGGTGTATCCTCAATGACTAACTTAGCCTCCATGGAATAATAAACTTTATCGGATCGGAAGGGTTCCCTGAGGCTTCCTCCATTTGCAAATAGTTGTCAAATATCTGTCCAGGATAGCTAAAGCTCGGGATTACTGGTGTCAAAATTTAGGCTCTTGCAGTTAGGGACGTAAACGGTTCATTTGTTATTATCACTAGCCCTAGATAACAAACTTCCTACAGTTTCCCTAATCTAGACGATGGCCTAGTGGTCACAAATCTGATTACGAGGCTTGAGGACGATCGATAGTAAATAATAATAATTAATAAATTATATAATGAGACAATTGCAAAGTAAGCAAAAATTTGCTAAAAGTGGATTTAACTCTATAAATTACTTTTGTAGTAAGTTAGATAGTACCAATGAAATATATGAGAGTGCAAGTTGTTAATTCCCTTTATGTAGATACGAATGACTTAATGTTTAGAACAATAGACTTATGTAAATTATCTTGTTTACCGTTTCTGTGCTTCCCAATCATTTTTATTTATGCTATCCACGTTTTAGAAGTGGAAAATTTGCTGCAATTTAAAGTCATTAAGCGCCGTAGTTAATTAATTAATGACAAAGAGTTAGTCCAGGACGGAATATTGTTTTTGTAATTAATCTTAGGATTTTTCTGAGTTTTCTTGGTATTCTGATTAATAATATCCACGTCATTCTAATCCACAGTATCCTTCTAAGGAATGTTTATTAGAAATGAGAAAGTTCGTAAGGATGTTTTGATGTTCGTGAGTCAATCGCGCAATAACGGCTGAATAGATTAAGATGAAACTTTGCGTGCAGATATGTAAAGATGTGGATTGAAAAATAGAATACTAATATTCCGATAATGCGTTCCTGTGGGATAATATTTTTACTTTAAGCAACAATAGAGGGCGATTTCCGAGCACGTTAAAGTAATTCAGCTTCCAAGATGACATCGCCGGCCCCGGAGAACAAAATGATAACCACCATTATCTTAGTTTTATTTTTATGCCATATTTGGAATCCGTAGGTGCCAATGCACCAGCTCAATTTTTTTCATAATTTTTGTACGGTAAATGACAAAATTGAAACATAATACAATACTATTCAATTTTTTTATTTATATACCTTGTAACTAGAATAAAAGTGTGCAATAATTTTATCATAAAATACTGAAAGCTCATCGCATGACAAACATCTATATTATTATGTTCTCGTCAAAATTAGATCGCTAAGTAATGATATGCGCAGTTATCTTTTTATTCTCGTCGCAAACCGCTAAATACTGTTCGTGCAATGGCGCTCACCAAAACTACGCATTTGAAACGGAACTCTAAAACGTCTTGCCATATCCTTTTGTCACATTGCACGGGTCGAATGTAAATTGCAATGGTCTATATTGACATGTCAAGTGCTAAGGGTACGTGGCAATGTTTATTTACAATAACAAACTGCCTCTCAATGTGATCTCAAACCGGCTTGCGAAAACATTGTGTCGGCTTTTTAGTGTTCGAATTCTAAAACTATATAATTATTGGTGTGATTGGAGTATAAGTGAAGTGAGTGACAATGAACAAACAAAGGACATCGCGTTTAATGAATATTATGAATAAACTGCGACAGATAAAAATGTAGTGACTACGAATCATATATATGATTTAAGACAAATATCTAGAGAAAAAAAAATATTGCGATGAAAATGATTCTGAATTGAACCAAGATTTCTCACCAGATGTGTCTGAATATTTGCCTAGCCCAGAGAGATTTCAAAATTTACAGCGCAGTAAGAGTTCTTCAAGCATTGGAGGAGACTCAGATTATTTAGAAAACGCCTCTCAAAATATAATAAGCACTCCATCAAATATATCGAACATTTCCCTCGTATTGAATTCTGTGAATTTTATAGCATCACCTTCAATCGTTTGTCAACAACTTAAGGGAACTCCAGAAACAAACACTAATTGTTCTATTGATTTGACACCAACCTCAACACATGAATGTATAGGACCCTCTCATAAGAATTCAAAACGATGTCTGAGTCAAATATTCCTTAACGACGCTCAGCCGTCAACATCGTCAAATTCTATAGGTATTTTTGATAACCGAGAACAAGAACTAGCGTCGCCTTTTGACGGTAATGATTTAGATGAAACATTACAGAGGAATAGTAATTGTAGCAGTGTACTCTCAGATAAAACGATTATCGGTAATTCAAGCATGACGTATAGACCTGCCCACCAGAGTCCTCCCTGTCACAGTTTTGGCAATGAGAGCCCGGTTCACCAAAGTCCTGTCCGTTGCAGTCCTGCCCATCAGAGTTCCGATCAGAGTTCAGCCAATCAAACTCTTGTCAATCATATTCCTGAGCAGTACACTCCCAAGCATCAAAGTCTTGACCCTCAGAGATCTGCCCGTCACAGTCTTGACGGTGAGAGCTTGGTTCACCAAAGTCCTGTTCGTCGCAGTTCTGCCCATCAGAGTCCCTATCAGAGTCCAGTCCATCAAACTCCTGCCCATCATAGTCCAGAGCAGTACTCTCCCAGCCACCAGTGTCCTAACCCTCAGACTCCTGCCTGTCACAGTATTGACAATGAGAGTCCGTTTCACCAAAGTCCTGTCCGTCGCAGTCCTGCCCATCAGAGTCCCGATTACAGTCCACATCAAACTCTTGCCCATCATAGTCTTGAGCAGTACACTCCCAGCCACCAAAGTCCTGACCTTCAGAGTCCTATCCATCACAGTCTTGACAACGATGGCCAGAGTGAGGGAGACTCTGTGCACGCCAACATTGAAAGAGAATTAAAAAATAGAGTCGTGTACACCCCGGACCAGATGTACGCAATCATTATGATCGCGAAAGTCAACGGAGAAAAGTACAATGTTAAAGAAATGCTTCAAAATGAGTTTTATAACATAAAAGAACTAATAAATAATAAAAATTGGGTCAAAAATGAGGTAGGGCAAAAAGTATCATGGACACAGATAATGGAAGTGAGAGTCGCTTGCTCACAGCCCTCAATTTTACAGTATAAATATGATTTTGGTTCTGGATATTCTCTAATGAACATAGAACCTGTCCAAAAAACAAAAAGCAAGCGGGGAACCAAGACAAACAGCAGTTCCTTAGTCAACCCAAATCCTGCCTCCGATTTTGAACATGCCACTCAGAATATATTGAGAACTCCGTCAACTATTTCAAATATTTCGCTTATTTTGAATGCAGCAGATTTCATAGCATCACCTTCACCGACAGTTGGAAGAAATAACAAGATTTGTACTTCTGATTTGACACCAACTTCAAAGCATGCGTTGAATGAATCTTCATTGCAGCGGTCATCAAAACGATGTCTAAATCAAATATTCCAGAACTGCAACCAGCCCTCGACCTTTGATGCTTACGAAGGTGACAAGCACAAAGAACAAACAAGGACCCTTGATGCTACTGATTTTGACGAAACTCTACAACCAGAAAATAATACAAAAAGTATCTTAACGGACGAAACGATGATCAGCAATAATAATAAATAATAAAATAATGAAAGTCAGTGTTTCTTCTGCAGAGCCGTCAATTTTAAAATACAAATTTTAATATGACATCGATTCTGAATATTTCCGAATAAACACAGAGTCAATCCAAAAATTAAGAAGCATGCGAGGTACCAGACAGACACTTAAATCTATAGTCAGCCCAAGCCCTGTCCTTGAAACCGAACTACCAGACCAGTATTATACACCCAGCTCTTGCCAATTATATTATACGACGACCTGATTAGCTTTTGTAAGGCAGGTGATATTCCAAGCTACTATCATGCTTTTTATGAGTCCTTGACTTATGTAAAGAACTCTGAAATGAATAATGAAGATGAAGATGATGATCAAGAATAAGAATCAAGTAATATGTACCTAATAAATTGTATTGTTTTAGTTTTTTTCGAGATTCTGTTAATTTTAACCTAATAATTGAAATAAAGCCAAAGTTGATTACCATGTTATTATTTCATTGCAATACCAGATAAATTACATTATCATAAAACAAATTTCACAATATTAACGAGAATAAGATGATATGTAACTATTATTTTTACTATTCGAACCGTAAAAATAGTAGAATAAAATGATAAAACAACCATACAATACGTATTTTAAACCCTTGAAAAAGCGGGAATAAAATGATAATCGACTTTATAAATCACAGATGATGATCGATTTCCACTAACTTCTAATTTTTTAAATAACTCCTTTATAATATGTATTATATAAGTGGCACTAAAAAAAGAAGAATTCTTAAAAAATTAGCTTTCCGTAACGCTGACTATCATCAGTTTACGTCCACTTGTTTAAAAGTAATTGGCAAAAATGTGTTTTTTAATTTTCCTGAAAAGTTACGTTTTTGCGATTATCATTTTATTCGCCGGAGGCGGCGACATGTCAACTTCGTCTACAATTGGGAATGTCTAAAAAAAATTACCAGTGGTTTTTATATTTATAAAGTCAATTATAAGAAACTAATTTCAATATTTTGTCATTTAGTTCTCTACTTTTTTCAAAATTAATTATTGAAACTATTTTAGTTGATGACGTCAGATTATAATTGAGGGCTCCCACAATGCCAAATTTCTAAATCTATCTAAATGCGTACGACAAGGCAACCCCTTTAATTATTTTTTGCGTAGTGGTACACTATACACTGTGTCACTTTACTGGCACTGACAAAGTACTAGATGTCAGACAGCGGGTCCAAATCAAACTCCGTAGTATAATCCACGCGTAAATTGTGAAGAATTCTAACCACACAGAATAAAGTACGACTTGGACCGGTCACGCAATTTACACCAATGTCAAATGAAGGTCATTGCTTTTTTGTTATATAATAAATTCATTACATAATATTAAAATGAAATAACTACAGAAAACGATTTAAAAAGCATTTATTTCGAAATGGTTTTCGATTTTCTGTACATTGCAAAAAAATAGACATCCCCAATTCATAGACGGCGTTATTCGAGCAAACTTTGTGCTTGAAAAATGTTACCGTAACCTTTTTTTTGTGGATTCTAACACGGGCCAAGCCACGGGTAAAAGCTAGTTCCGAATATTTAAATTTTTACAAGTTCATAGATATGTTAATGCCATAATAGTTGTCCATTATTAACGAATGTGGTATGGTCGATCAAGTAACTTAACCATTTTTTGTGACAGATCCCATATCAGAAAAAAACAATACCCAAAGACTTAAATTGAAAGTCCATGTACAACTATTAAAATTTTTAAAAACCCCAACGCAATTTGGTCACACAATTTGGTTTGAAAATAAAGTTAATGCCCAATACCTATGCGTCTAATGGCCGAGGATCGGGCTCAGTGGCGTACCATGGGAGAGCCCTATGTCCTCCAGCAGTGAACGAGTATAGGCTAATGGTGATGATGATGATGCGTCTAAGATCCCTTCCGCAGCTGACAAAAGAGCTGATAACTTTGAAACGCCTGAACCAATTTTGATGAAACATGCTTAAGAACGATCGCCAAGAAACCTGCTTTAAAAAAACGAATCCAAGCACACAAACACACACAGAAGCTAGGGCGGTAAAGGAATTTCGTGGTCGACTATACTTCAACCTGCAACAACTGTTTACAATACGCCATTACGTGACTAAATTCCCAAAGGTCCGAGTACGAGCGCCATTTTTATTTGCAGTGCTCGACGCCTCAGCGAAGATTCCCTCGGGGATCCTCCAAGGTAATGGGATCCAGTTGGGGGACTTCGACCAGTGTCTGGGGAGCCGTGCCCGCGTCCAGTTGGAGACGGGAAGTGTAGTGAAGCTGCAGGGGAAGTACTGTTTGGCTCGGCTCGACGTGAAGGCGGAACACCAAGAACTGGAGTTGCCCGTGCACCTGGCGCAAGCCAAGAACCTCATCAGGAGTAGGCTAGATGATGTGAGTTGTACTATATTAGGGTTGAGGGTCCGACATAGCTCGAAGAATCGCCAGACTCAAGACAAGTGGCAGTGGGCAGGGAACATCGCTCGTAGACCTGATGGCCGATGGGGCAAAAAGATTAGGTAGTGTAGGTAGGCCTCCAACAAGAGGGAGCGACGACCTGGTTAAGGATGCGGGATCGCGTTGGATGTGGAGGGCACGGGACCGATCAGATTGGCGAGCATTGGGGGAGGCCTATGTTCAGCAGTGGACGTCTTTAGGCTGAAATGATTATGATGACGAGTGTCCATCAGCATCATCCCAACCTATATCCGTCCCACTGCAGGGCACGGGCCTCCTCTCAGAATGGGCTTAAGCAACAACGGTTCCCACCCAGTGTGGATTAGGAACTTTTCACATACTATTAGACCACGACCAGATGACCTAGTGGTTAGAAAACCTGACTACGAAGCTTGAGGTCCCGGGTTCGATTCCAGTGTCGGGGCAGATATTTGTATGAAAAATACGAATTTTTGCTCCCGGATCTTGGGTGTTTAATATGTATTTAAGTATGTATCTATCTATACAAGTATGTTTATCCGTTGCTTAGTACCCATAACACAAGCTTTGCTTAGTTTACTTTGGGACTAGGTCAATTGGTGTGAATTGTCCCATGATATTTATTATTATTTACTATTGAATTCTTCTCAGGTGTGTGCAAGTTTCCACACGATATTTTCCTTAACCGTAAAGCTCATGGTATATTTCCAATGTAATTTCACACATAAACTTCGAAAAAATCACAGGTGCGATTCTGAAAAAAAGGAACGGTAGCCTAGTGGTTTATCTTATGGCTTCTCAAGCAGAGGATCGTGGGTTCGAGTCTAAGCCTGCAAAAGTTAAAATTGTACAAAACACTCAGTTCGCGCGTCCGGATCACACGTAGCCGGTTCTTACGCTAGTATGGATATTAAGCCGTTTTATAATTCGTTCAGCCAGGTCACTTCGTGCCCCGTTTTTCAACGTTGAGCTGGGGTGTCTGTGTGCCGTCTCCCTGCAGCCCCGAAGATGCCGAAGTGGTCATCAAGGACTCTATCAAGCACTACCAGCATACAAGCGGCTTGGTGGTCAGGGTCAAGATCGATGAGAGGGATTGCCACACCCGTGGTGACAACGACTGGGATAACTGGTTGGAGCTGCCTACTGTCTTGACCTTGTGAGTATTAATTTATTGAATCAGGTGTTACTTTGCGGCGGTCTATATCAATGAACTGAAACGATTACTTTGCTAACCCGCGACTTTATGATGAACATCGTTTAGCTGTTCAAAATATTTGGTTTAATCAACAATGTAAACTTTAAAATGTTGTAGCTAATTTGTATTCAATTCCATTGTTATAACACTAAATAGTATAGTGCTAAAATTACAATGGACAGGGCGAAGAAAATGAAGAGTTGAAGAGTTGCTATGGTTAAATGAAGAGTCACGTAGTTGATTTCGTGTTAGAGATATTTAAAATTATATCTTAAAGTATTTCCTATCATAAGGTCGACCAACATCTATTATTAACCAACCAACCAGGTTGTCGTTTGAGCAAAAAAATACCAACCGTCCAACTGGGTGGAATGTCTGGTTGGTGGGTTGGTATAGAGGGACTTATCTACTACATAATGAATTATAAAAAAAAATATTTCAAAATTTCAGCCAGCTGTTGGGTTACTTTTACTAAATACTTCTGTAAAAGTTTTTCAAGAATATTTATTTGAGGTTTGTTTAAGTAAGTTCAAATGAACAAAACAAAATAAATGTATTTATGAAATATGACTAACTAATGAACGGCACATTCATTTTTCGCGGTAAAGGAACAGGGTTATTTTTGGGTTAGTCGATCCCGCTTATCAATTTTTTTTCTTTCCTGTATCAAATGCATGAGCCCGGTGCCTCTTTTCTCCCATAAAATTTTATGTCATTTATTTCTGAAACGGTATTTTTTTCAGGACTTTTTTAAATGCCATCTTATAGAAAAAAAATCCGAAAAATAAATTGTTTCAGAAATAAATCACTGCATGACTAACGTTGATTATGACTAATGATACATTATGACTTAAAATTTTTTGGTAGTCATTATAGACCCACATGAGCCACTTAATGAGTTAAATGACCCTTACACGTCAATCACGTTAGGTTAGGTTACTGCGGGTTTTTCAGAATTTTCAATACAATAAAGTGAATCATTAAAACTTGTGGTAGGTAATTCCCTTTGGTTAAATATTTTTTGTATTTTTTTTATATTTTTATCATTGAGGAATAATGTTATACAACCATTTTCTGTAGTCGGACTTAAAAATAATAGCGGAGATTTTCCAAAAAAACTGATGTCTTTCATTTGATCTTCAAATAATGTCATCAAAGGTTCAAAGGCATTTTTCTTTTACCTTTGCTCTCACGCTTCACTTAAAAAAAAATGTCAATGTCTGTCAAAATGTCATTTAAATTTAACTGATGTCAATAGGATAGGAAACAAAACAAAAAGGCTATTTTCATTTTTGAAACTAAAAAATGGACTAAGAAAGTGTTTTATTTGTTCAAATGACTCTGAATAGCCCCGGCAAAATATTCGTCCGTGTTAGGGAAGATCTACGTGAGAACTGGTGTCGTCTTGCAAATGTCGAATATTTTAGGATATCTCTCTTGTACTGCTGCGAAGATTATATTGATGTATGTAAATGGACCTATTTCGCATTTTGGGTAGATTGAGCGTGTCAGCTTTGACAAATTTTTCACCGGAGTTTCCACTGGTAAGCATTTTTTCAAAAATTATCGTGGAAAATAGACTTTCAGAACCAGAAGGTTAGAAACTTATTGACGACATGACGACGTACGAATGACAGATAACAGTATTTTTTCTCTAAGCAGATGGGCAAAGGAAATCAAGAGTTTCGAGCTACTGGATGACGTATATCCGGTCAACCATATCCGGTATTTAACAAATTAAATTTAAAAAAAATACGCGTTCTAATTTTACAATATTCAAATTAGTTTCTTAAATTGGCCTAATCTGTAAGAAAAAAATATAAAAAAATACATTTTTTTTTTCTAACCAAAGGCAATTGTATCAACACGCGTTTTCTCGTGAGCTCATTAGTTACGATATCAAAATATGTCTCATCTCGTGATATAGTTATGTGCATTTAAATTTTCACCTCACTAGCTCGGAAAGCCCTTTTTGTTTGTTTGACATCTATTGAGAAAATCGCTTTTTATCCACATGTGAAGAAAGAGTTTTGACATTTGAAGGCAGCTTACGTGATATTTGACAGCTAACAAAACGTAAAACGTTAAAAGTGCTGAATTTTTAACATCACAATTAATGAATTGCATCGAGTAAAAAACACTAAATACAGTCTTACAACTTTATTTTAATTCATAAATATCAGCATTCAACATTAACCTTCATTCTTTTCTTGTTGCAAAAACGGATAAAATGTTCTGACAGTCCAAGTAAGTCGATGTGCGAACAAAACGCATCCGAAATAATAAAAAAAAACTTAAGTGAAAACTTTTCAATTAATTATTTTGAGTGAATAAATAAATAATAATTGATAGTACAAACCCTTTTTCTTATTTTCCTCGCTGTAGTGAGGTGAAAAGTTTTGTGTTATACACGGGTGAAAAGTTATTTTACGTCTCGTGTGTTGGAACACTCGCTATCGAAAGGATTCTATTTTTGAACCACTCGCTTCGCTCGTGGTCAATCATAGAATCCTTTCGATAGCTTGTGTTTCAAATGGACACTCGCAGGTAAAATACAACTTTCCCCCCTTGTATAACAAATAACTATTAAACACGACTATGACGCATCTCGATACGTCAGGAAAACTTTACTTTATAACTTTTGCCGGTTCACTTTTTGTGTAGTATTCAAGAGACGGATTTTCGTAATTACTACTCTAGCAGGCCTTATACTACAAAATTCAAGAAAGAAAACAAAACAGATTAAAATATCTATGTACTAACTCATTGGGATGTCCCAATTTTCGGCAACGTATAATAAATCGAAAACAGTTTGGAGAAATAGGCTTTGTGAAGCGTTTTCAGAAATCAGATTCCAAAAATATGATAATCTGAATTAAATAAAGAAAATTTAAGTAATGACCTTCATTTGACCCCTGCAGTGAATCGTCACAAAGGCTGATATAAAGCAGGTCTACACTCTAAATCAAATTGACAGTTTGAAATGTTGCTGTCCTGCTTATAATAGCAAAGAGTGACAAAGACAGAACTTTAATCACATGATGCACACCTGGCTTTAAACAGTTGTCATTTATCATAAAGTCCGAAATGTATACAATACTCGCAATGTATTTTCACAAATTTAATTATTAAATTACTACGTTACAAGTAAATATGAAAGAATTAAAATATCAGATTTTAATAAAAAATATCTATTTACTATCACACCATTAAACAAACAGGAATAATCGAAGCTAAAAGAAGAGAAATAAATAAAACTATTTTGTCATGGTTCATTTAGGACCCTAAGCCGTGCTTGTAATATTGACAGTGACAAGACAAATCAGGGGCACTACTACAAAATTCGAAGTTCGTATCGTATCATCCCTCTCACTCTCGTGTCAAATCATATTAGCGTGAGCGGGACGGCATGAAACGAAGTTCGAATTATGCACTTCGTAGTAGGGTCTCAGTAGTGCCGTGGTAGTGCCACAGATTATGTTATGTACGACTTGAATTTTTCTAGCTAGGCTATGGAACGTGGTTCTCTCACTGTGACGTCATCCAACGTATTACTAAAAAAAATATAAAAAATTAAATACTCAACCAAATTCAAAATCGATGAAAGTGGTGTCTTAAAATATCCTATACTTTCCAAAAAAAATATAAAAACTATAGGTTATTTTTTTTGGTGCATCCCAATTCTTACATTTAGCATGGGAGGGGGGTGAGACTTTTGCTGACATGGAGGAGGGGGGTTAATTATTGAAAAAAATTGCTTACCTCTTACCTAATACTTAAACGGTCCCGTGGTATGATTGAATTCAAAAATGTATTGGTATAAAACCCACATCAAATTTGCTAAAATATTTGAAAGACCGTAACCTTGTGTCACGTAATGGTTGTTTTATGGTAAAAATCACGTGTTTGTCCAAAGGTCATTTTACGGTGCCATCATTCTGCTAGTGTTAGTGGCTACGGTCCAGGACTATCTTTCAAGTGGCTCGAGTGAAGAGACTCAGACAGAAGATGGCGACGACAAGGCCGAGTGCGACCAAAAAGAGGTTGAGGAAGGAGACAAAGAAAAAGCTGAATCGACGAAATCTGCAGGTAAATGGTGCAGAAGAAGACAATATTATTTTAATACGTTTCGGACATTAAAAATTATGCCAAATAGATAGCACCCATATCGGCTACGTCGATGATGATGATGGTGATGATGGTAATTTTCATCTTCATTTTTTTATTACTTAAAGTAATAGAAAAACTTAACTTTTAGTAATAAAAAAATGAAGTTGAAAAAATAAATAAAAAAGGTAATTTTCATGTCATTTTTCGGTTTTCCCGCTAAGAATTTAAATTTTATTTTAATAACACTGTAACTAAAATCCATTGAAAAAAACCGGCCAAGTGCGAGTCGGACTCGCGCACCGAGGGTTCAGTACGAATTTATATGTATCTATGACTTCCAGTCTTAGCAGACCCCTGCTCTTAAGCAAAATGTGCGCAGTGTGGGGTCATTGTAGATTGGTTACTCATATAGACGGACAGACAAACTAGATCTCGTTCAAACCAAGTTTCGGTGGAAGATTACATGGTAATGTACATCATATATTTTTTTTTGGTTTATCATTCTCTTATTTTAGAAGTTACTTGGGGGGGACACACATTTTACCACTTTGGAAGTGTCTCTCGCGCAAACTATTCAGTTTAGAAAAAAATTATATTAGAAACTTCATTATCATCTTTAAAGTCCTATCCATAGATACCCCACAAGTATGGGTTTGACGAAAAAAAATTTTTGAGTTTCAGTTCTAAGTATGGGGAACCCTCAAAATTTATTATTTTTTTTCTATTTTTGTGTGAAAATCTTAATGCGGTTCACAGAATACATCTACTTACTAAGTTTCAACAGCATAGTTCTTATAGTTTCGGAAAAAAGTGGCTGTGACATACGGAACAGACAGACAGACAGACAGACAGACATGACGAATCCATAAGGGTTCCATTTTTTGCAATTTGGCTACGGAACCCTAAAAAAAAAACGTTAGAGCTGGGGATTGGGGTCTTCGTTCTTTCCTCGGATCTAGAATTTCTTTCCAGTTCTTTTAAATAAATAAAATGTGATCTAGTTGCACTATTATTAAAAAAAATATGTATAAATCTTGCTGTCCACGCGTTAGACAGCAAGGCCTCAGGTCTTCTTAAACGGATATTGGACAACCATAGTAAGGGTCTTCCGTTTCCCAGGCGTTTCATGAGGATATTCAAGCCAGTTGGAAAAAGCAAATCCTGTAGAGTTTGGTTTGTATTTAAAAGTCCTAACATACTTAAGAAAGATTTGTCAAGGCGAACGTTGCAAGCCATTGCAACATAATTATTCCGCGGGCATCGGTAATGCATGTTGCATTGCAATGTAGGTACAATCGGCCCAGACGCCAGCTTGACACCTTAAAGGCCCACTTTGCGTGCAGTGGCTAGACATCTGTCCATACCAATCCATACCAATGAACTTCAACAGCTGCAAGCAAATTTGTTTTGAAACTGGTAAGCTGGCGTCTGGGCCGATTGTACTTACTAACATTTTCCCTAAGTCGAGGGCCGATGCGGAGAAATAAAGTTGATGTACTGTCAAGGAAACGGAATCGTCTACCGGGTTGCAACCTTTTCACAACCAATTTCACGCTGATTTCTTTGGCAGATATATAGAATGTCAACATGGCATTTGCAACGAAACGAAACGAAGCATTATGACATGGAATTAGTGTTCACGACCTCCTGATTCTTTTTACTTCAGAAATTACATTAAATTTAAAATTAATGTAATTAGTACTTATCTTGCTCCTCCACTAAGTAGTGAGGCCAAGACATGCGAAACTGCTACCTCTACGCTTGCGCAGAAAAAATTTTTTTTTTTTCATTTCATTTATTTTTAGTTGCTTCCGCAAAGTAATTGAAATGCCTGAATCTATACAGTATTTAATTACATTTAAATAAAATTTTGCAGTCCTTTTACATATTTAATTTTCAATTAATCTAAAATTACGGTGACTCTACGCCTGGTGAAATAAATATTGAGAAATTGTTTACCATAGGGACCATGATTTGTAACGAGAATTTTCAAGCGAAAACAAAAGTTGCCAAAGCTTTATTTTTACCTATGTCGTAACAATAAGTTTATTTTTTTAAGATGTAAAATTAGCGATTACTGGACAGCGGCCAACCAATAGTGTCTTTATCAACCTCGACATGCATTGGCAGAATCATCATCATCAATAATATCAATGGAGCTGAATTTTTAAAAATTTAAAAATTAGCTATTGACAGTGCAGAAGCAGACAAATTCTGTTGAATTTTAGCCCGCTGTATTGAATATTCATCGTAAAAATAATTATTTCTTAATAAATAAAAAATATACAAATTCGAACTTATCCCTTTTACCTCGACAGCCGGATAGCCTAGTGGTTACAGAACTTGTCTAAGAAGCTTGAGGTCTCTGTGTTTCGATGCCCGGTCGGGGCAGATATTTGTATGAAAAATACGAATGTTTGTACTCGAGTATAGGATGTTCAAAGTTGTATTTAATTATTTATTTAATATTTGTTGTTTAATATACCTAAATATGTTTATCCGTCAAGTCAGGCGTAAAAATATGTACTTATCGATTTAATCATCTCATAATTATGTACCGATTCCTTAATTTGACGACTTAAGAATTACGGGGCAAATTTAGAAGCAAGTTGTACCTATTTATCCATATTTTTACACAACTACGGCAAAGTCAAAAGGAAGTGTAATGATTTTTACATAGTTTTTCAATTGGTTTCAATCGTCTCACATTTTTAAACCTTTTTTGTAATCTGTGACAATGTGCGTTCATTTGTTCGTCTACTTAATCGTCAAATATTTCTTCTGCAGATGGATTCCTGAGCTCGTTTTCGCTGTATCGCACAATCAGCAAGCTCACTGCAGCCGGTTCCACAGACGAGATATCCTGCATCCACGGCATCAGAGGTCTGGCAACCATCGCGCTGCTGATCGCTCACAAGTTTCTTCCTGTTGCCGTCACACCGTACAACAATCGGTTGAAGATTACTGAGGTTCGTGAAGATAGAAACTGTAAATCTATAACTTGGGGTGACTGACATCTAAAGCAAGCTGATCACTTTTCGTTTCTCCGACGTCTTTTTCGTTTTAAGATAGTTTGAGAGAGACACACAGCGTCAAAGTGAGTCTTAGCGACAATGGCT
Source organism: Archips xylosteana (assembly GCA_947563465.1). NCBI lineage: Eukaryota > Metazoa > Arthropoda > Insecta > Lepidoptera > Tortricidae > Archips > Archips xylosteana. Next base: position 5,220,081 of record OX387349.1, read on the forward strand.
AGCCAAATTGGCACTCAGCCATACGAATTCCGTAGTGATTCAACGTCGACATATTTTTAATTGCTTATGCTATTGTCAATAATACAATGTGTTTTAGGGTTCCGTACGGACCCGAAGGTGACAAACGAGACCCTATTAGGGGCTATCCATCTATAAATTATGTCGCACGTTTAAGGGAGGTTTGGCGATTTGGTATACGAAACCAAGACCAAAATAATTGCGATTTTCTTGGTAATAAAATAAGTGTAAGGGGGGCGGGGGGCTTAAATGATCGAAATTGGTGACGTAATTTAAGGCTTTCCCTCCGCCTGTCTGTCTGTCACACAGGGCTGTATCTCACGAACGGTAATAGATAGACAGCTGAAATCTTTTTATTTTTTACATAAAACTGACCCATGATCGACCCCTATCTCACCGGATGGAAAGAGAAGATGAGGCCAAAGGTGTAACATACATCAACATTTACATAATAAAAATAAAATAAAATAAAAAATTAAGGGGCTACCTGCCAATAACCAATATAAAATGATCCCACATTGTGTATACTTTATTTAGAATCGTGGTTCTGTTAACACTGGATATAGATAGATATACATACAAATTTGAACGGAACCCTTGGTGCGCGAGTCTGATAGTTATTGTTTATAATCGGCGTATGACTGATATTGTCACGTTCGTTCACCTGCACTTCGCATACTAAACGCATAGTATTGAGTTATTTATAATTATAAGTGGTATCTAAAGACGATAGTCTGACTGACCAGTAATGTGTTGCTAGTGATGACATAAGGATCCGAGACGTGGTGTTTCACTATAGGCCTAATGAATAGGCTCAGAGTCGCTCAACGAGCTACGGAAGGGCCGTTGCACAGCGTTTCTGGATTGAATCAGGAATGAGGAGATCCGTCAAAGAACAAGCATCATCGACATGGCGTAACTTGATTGACGATTATAATGTGTAAATATGATATTTGTCTCTAACTGTTTAGTATAGGTACAGTGAAAAACCAGTTCTGTACCTGCAAAGGTTAAAATTATGATGAAAAAAAATGGCGGCCTATCTTGTTCTGAAGAAAAATAATTGATATAAATAGTACCTATCTGTGCAATTGATATGTAAAAGCGCTAGGCGTTAATAAATAATTTAAGGATCTACAACGTTTTAATACATTGACTAGCTTAATCCTGTCGCTTCACCCATGTTAGCAATCCGTGAAAAAAGTGTAATTAGGTGTTTATTGAGAGTTGCAGAACAGTTTCAGAACACTCAGTACGGTTTGTGTTTTGAAACTCCCAATCGGTTTTTGGGGTTTCGGTTTAGATACACACTCGTATTTGGTTTTAGAAAACCAAATACGAACCCCAAGAACCGATTGGGAGTTTCAATTGGTGTTCAAAATCCAAATACGAGTGTCGAAACAGAAACCACAAAAACCGATCGGGAGTTTGAAAACACAAACCGCATTGAGTGTTTCAGCATCAGAACAGAAACTGTTCAGAACAGAAACTGTTCTGAAACTCTCAATAAACACCTAGTATTCTACTAGCGTAACGTTTGTTCGGACAATACCCGCCATCTATGGATTGCAGAGAAAGTTAACACATTATTTTGAAAGCCGAGGTTCTTCAACGTTCTTGGTACAGCGCCCTCTATTTTTGTTAAAAGCAAAAATATTCACACGGGCACACATTACCGGGATATCTAATAAGCATCTTACCCCTATGACTCAATGCAGATCTTTGTCCACATGTGCGCCAAGTGTCATCTATATCCGTAAAGCAGTTATTGCTTGATTGAATAAGAAATATTAAAACATCTTCACAAACTTTTCCCCTTTTGGCCTAGTGGGTTGACCTATGGGTTTCCAAGTAGGTACAGCTTCGAGGGTTCGAGCTGGGGCTCACACCTCTGAGCTCTTTGAAATATACGTTACCACGAGCTAGGAAATTCACACACCAGCTTAGAAATTCAATAAGTGAAGTTCCTAATCTGCACCGGGATCGCGTGGGAACTACGGCCCAAACCATTTCATCCTGTGAGGATCTGCACTGGGACGTATATTATGGTGGGATGGTGAAACAGATATCTTGTTGCAGACGGTCAGCTCCCCGATCTGGTCGTGGTGTCGAGCTGGCTGGATATACACGGACTGCTTCTTACTGCTAAGCGGCGCGTTGACAGCTCACCGCATATCGGCAACCGACGCCGGCGCGCCAAGGAGGCTGTTCTCGCGATACTTGAGGTAAGTAAAGTTAATTTCAGACGGTCATTTCCCCGCTTTATGGCCCGGCCACGACTTCGCGCGACCGGCGGCAGCGGCGAGCGTTTTCTCCGTTCATTGCGCGGCCGAGACGCTCGCCGCACAGTGATTATCTGGCGGCACACGCAATGAACTGTTAAAACGCTCACCGCTGCTGCCAGTCGCGTCGTGTTAGGCGTGGCGTCGGGCCGGCTGGATGTACACTGATTGCCTTTTGCCTTCTAATGCTGAGTCGCAAGCACAGAATATAATAATAGTACTAACGTACAGAATGGACACGCTCCGCCCCGCACCGATTCGATTTACCCCACCCCCCAAGGCGCCGATTGCATGACGCCGCTGTTCACCAGTCGGGTGCGCAACGCGATGCATGTCGGCCGCACGGCACTAAACTTTTGAGAAAAGGTAATATATTGTGCATTGTATGGGTGTTTGGCAACAGCCAAAGATAAGGAAAGGAGTTTTTTTCGATTTCCGAAGGACGAAAGAAGGTAGATAACCAACTTTAATTTAGCAACATGAACAGTGTAGGTAACTAAGTTTAAAAGTTTGTTACCTATAATGTATAAATAGACGTCTTATATTAGTAGGTATTTGTAAAATTAATTTGTTAATTATTTCCTATCAATAGATCAATATCTACAATTACATTCTCTAATTGTCTTTACAAAATGAATTACGTATACACTCATTCACTTTTTTTTAAACACTTAATTTAGACAAACGATAAGTTTAATTATAAGTACTACGATATTTAGATTTTCTAAACATTTTATTTTACATTACAACGTTGCTCGCGCTCAACGAACGGCGTGACATTCACTTTCCGCAGCTATCTCTTTCTATCTCTTTTTGCGATAGTCAGCCCTGTGCTGTGCATCTTACGCACACATTGACGCGTGTACAGACGTCGTCGTACTTGTGTGGATTCAGGAACGCGTGTTTTTTGCGTCGTGTCCGCCGTGTGTCGCAAGTTAACAGCTCACCGTATAATCAGTGAACGACGTCAGCGCATCGAAGACACCATGAAACAATTTACGCCAATTGGCTAAGTAAAGTTTTTTGAAGAGGTGTAATGTCAATAAAATATTGTCAATCAAATAAAATATTGGTTTGTTCTAGAAAATGGAGTATAATTTACCTAGTCACAAAGTAAGCAAGTGCTTTGATTCTACCTAGCTAGAAGTGTTGTTGCCACTTCACCTAGTATTTATTTTTACTTAATTTACATCTCAACGTCGTTACTATTAAAATATTGTAGGCGTTTTTATTTAGGACTTAGGAGTTTTAGGTTTTAATTATTCTATCCTATCTCATACCTACTATTAAACAAACAATACTTGTAAATAAATATTTTTTCTGTTTTGAGTCAAGATAATAAATTTATGATTATCTTACATATCTTCGCAAGAAGATTTTTTTAAGTATTTTAATTTAAATGAAGCGTAATCAGCTGTTGACAAATGACTGAATACCTCGAACTTGCTCGCAAGTTACTTGAAATAATATGTAAGTACAGTCAACCGATTTAACTACTAGACCACTCTAGAACGTCAATTCGATAAGTACAGTAAGCATAGTATTGAAATAAAATTATTTACTAAAATAGTTCCATGGTGACCGAGATGAGTCGAATTTAGAGTTGATTGACTGGACTCTACTAACATACGAGGAATTTATTTGAATTCCACATGACATATAAAATTGTTTTTTTGTTTTATTATGAGAGGGCTACAAACGAGCAAGAGGATCATCTAATGGAAAATGATCACCACAGCTCATAATTATCCACAACTCAAAAAGAGTCACTGATCCGCTGCCGGCCTTTAAAAAAGGAGAGAGGCTAGGGGAGAGGGTGAGGGTATTGGGTCCCCGGCGCTCTCACTGACTCTGTATTCTGTGAGAGGGTGGTACTGTCCCGGACGAGCCGGCCCATTCGTGATGCAGCGGCTAGCTAAAAGATAGCTTTACCACTACTATACGAGTACTTCGTTCTTTTTAGAATTAGAAAGAAGGTAAGCGAGAGCGTGTCTTTTTATCGCAACCAAGGATGATATAGACTGGATTGGCAGTCGCCATAGTACGGATCGGCCGCGGTTTTTGTAGTTCGATTATTAAATCTAGATGGCGCTGAAATATAACCAGAGGCTTTGAAGGCAAAACAATAAGACTACAGATATTTCATATTACTGCAAATGTACCTATTATTATGCAATATTTTTGAAAAATAATACATTTGTGAAACATCAATATGAAACATCTGTAGTCTTATTGTTTTGCCTTCAAAGCCTCTGGCTATATTTCAGCGCCATCTAGATTTAATAATCGAACTACAAAAACAGCGGCCGATCCGTACTATGGCGACTGCCAATCCAGTCTATATCATCCTTGATCGCAACACACTTTTGAAAAATAAATCACAGCTAATATGTAACAATTTCAAAGGAAACATGATCATTTATACTCTTTTGGTTTCATAAGTAATAGGTACCATTTTTTCAAAAGTTTTATTAAAAAAGACTCGTCAAGATTGTTTACGTTATTTCTAATACTAAAAAAACGAAGTATAAATTGTTAAATCACATTTAAGATGCCTGGGCCCAATTGCATAACAAAGTACAACTTATAGGTATTACAAGCGGAACTCCCTTTCTAGTTAATATAACTGAAGCGAGAGTTCCGCTTGTAATATTAGTTGTAATTTGTTATGCAATTGGGCCCGGTCTCGTTAATGCTCATGGCTACGTATTTTGAAACACGATATTTAATATCAACTCTAATCTCGTGGAAACCTTCTACGGGAATATACAGCGGAGACATTTTTTAGCGTCAAAGTGAATTGGCGTTGAATTTTTGACAATGCATTTAGATTTTACGAGTGTTGGGACCGAGTGCGGCGTCTAGTTTCCACGTCTTACTTTATTTAACGTATTCAGGACTGAATAAGATGAACGTTTTTAGATTAACACATTCAATTTAAATACAAATGCAAAACATTTATTTGTAAGAATACAGTTATTAGGTAAAAATGATCTGAAAATAAGCTTAGCACATTGTCATGTTTTCAGGATGCAAGCAGCGGACAAATATTTAGTTTTATGTCACTAAGATTTAATTTACAATTATTGTCGTCAATATTCTTTATCTTCTATCTTCTTATACATACCTATATAAAAATGTTTTGTCACGGTGTTTGTTACCGAACTCCTCCGAAACGGCTTGACCGATTTTTATAATTTTTTCTATCCATGTTCGGTAGGTCTGAGAATAGGTCGTAGGCTATTTCTTATTCTTTTCTTCGCGGACGGAGTCGCGGGCACCAGCTAGTCTCTAATATATAGAAATCTCTTGTCACGGTGTTTGCTATCGAACTCCTCCGAAACGGCTGACCGATTTTTATGAAACTTTTTTTCTGTATTCTGTAGGCCTGAGAATAGGTCGTAGGCTATTTCTTATACCCCTATTCTTCGCAGACAGAGTCGCGGGTAACAGCAACAGCTAGTATACATTTGTACCGAACATTCGGTGCGTGAGCCCGTCTCGTACTTGGCCGGTTTTTTAATACCTACTAGTAATCTGCGAAGAAATTCAATGGTGTGTGTGAAGTTACCAACCCGCATTAAGCACGCGTGGGAACTGCGGCCCAAGCCCTCTCATTCTGAGATGAAGCCTGTGCACTTCAGTGGGATGTATAAAGGCTGGGATGATGATGATGATGATGACTAGTAGGTAATAATGTGTAGTGACTATGTCTAACCAAAGATTAGGATGTAAGCATTTTACCATACCTAATGTATTTTTTAACCCAAGGATTTTTAAAGTAGGCTTAACACAATCAATTTTAAATTGTAAGTTTTATTATTTAACTCAAATGAATGACAATTATGACTAGTTTTAAGGTCAATGTCATTGTATAAGTTTAATTACAAATGTTTAAAATATTGTTTCTTTGAATACAATGTTTTATCTCAAATGTAAATTTACTTCTTTATAATTAAACTAGCTTTTGCCCGCGGAGAATTCAGATTTGTGACCACCTATTTCATAGATGAGTTTTACGGCCTGCGCACGCACACCTGTGGTGATATTCAATTGTGTGCGAAGTTCCCAATCCACGCTGGGCCTGCGTGGGAATTACGACCCAAGCGCCTTCGTTCGGAGAGAAGGCCTGTGCAAATTTAGTTTGTATCAACCTTATTAGTAATAATAAACAGGTCGAGGTGAGATGAAAGGAAGAACTGTATAATAGCTGTATTAGGCACTGTCAGCTTTTTTTTCAAGACTATTGAACCATCTTCATTTTAATATCCTTCCACATTCTAATGGACATAAAAGTATCTATATTCTTTCATTTTGATGATATGTTATATATTTCGAAAATGTAATAAACGCATTCGACCAGTACTTAGGCTATTTTTGTAAGAAATTCAAAGTTTTCGAGGACCCTTCTAATTTGTCATATCGAAAGTCAAAATTAATTTAACATCAAAAGCCCGACAGGTAATTAGATAGAAGTTGGGAATAAAGTAAACGTGAAAAGAATATTTACCTCGTGAAACGACAGACTTAAAATATGCAACAGTATCACTGCTCTGAAGCTGGAACCATTAAAGCCTGGGTGAAACTATGAAATATCCATTAAAAGTTGCCGTTCTGTTATGTTTTTTGAGGCCGTTTGACAAAAAAAACTAGTTTCCAATATTATAAGCGTCATCATCATCATCCCAGGCTGTATTATGTAAGTCCCACTGCAGGGCACAGGCCTCCTCTCAGAATGAGAGGGCATGGACCATAGTTCCCACGCGGGCCCAGTGCAGATTGGGAACTTCACACACACAATTGAATTTCTTCGCAGGTGTATACAGGTTTCCTCTCGATGTTTTCCTCCGCCGTAGAGCTAATGGTAAATTACAATTGTAATTACGCACATAAATCGCGAAAAACACAGAGGTGCGAGCCGGGATTTGAACCCACGACCATATGCTTGAGAGGCCATAGGTCAAACCAATAGGCCACTACGGCTTTTTAGTTTCAAACACAGCACAGAGATGTATTAATAAATATGTTTTTCAATGTAATTTAGTTACTAACCTGTAACCAACAAAAAACGGGCCAAGTGCGAGTCGGACTTGCGCACGAAGGGTTCCGTACCATTATCTTTAACCCTTTCACCGCCGCGCCTCGACAAAACGTAAACCTGCTTTGAATCTTATGTCATCGTGTCAAGGTCACTTTGACACTGTACTTTGTGACCTATATATAGAAAGAAGAAAGAAAGAAGATATTTATTCACTTTTACAAGACACACAAATACAAGAAAGTACACACAATTCCATACAAATAAACAAAAATCACAAACAGTGCAGTAATAAATATGTACATACACAATTCTGCATGTGTGTCCTCGCAAAAGTGAAACGGTCACTGACTCAGCATTATGCTGAGGCGTTAGACGCCTGCAGCGCTGATTTACTGTCAGAACCGTCTGTGACTCACGGAACGATACACAAATATACTATATGAACCACTTACCTATATAGAAATAAAATAATAAAATGAGAATGAATTGATAAATGGTATAGAATTATTATAGAGTGAATAAGGTAAATATGGAGGGAGGATAGAGGACTTCAAAACCCTCACGAGCGAAGCAGCAGAATATCTTAGGAAGTGTAAATTTAAGTTATAATTTAAGCGTAATTTGTAAGCCATACGATAAATAAATAAATAAATAATTATTATAGAGTAGCATAATAAGTAAATAAATAAATTACAATAAATAAAGAGTAAACGGAGAAAATATGTTTAAAAACAACAGGCTGGCATATCAAATGTGTGGGTGCTGGTTTTTATGGATAGGATTTTTGGAGCGTTAAGAAGTGATCCTTCAGCTTGCGCTTGAAGGTGTACCTACTAGACGCTCCTTGGATAGGGGGAGGAATATTGTACGGAACAGTACCGCACATTCCACACAGCGGGTGCAGCGTCATCAATTTACGTCGACTTACCTATCTAGGTCAATGAACGACAGTTCACTAATATCAGCCTTTATGTGTACTCGGTTATTACGTAAAAATAAAGTAATTAATTCTCTTAACATCAGAACTATCAATAAAAGTTGTACAAACCGTACATCTTTATGGTCCTTCGAACCGGATCAGATCAGTGTCCTAGGATTTCAGTGACTCTCTCGCGTGTGTGAGTTTTTTGTGAATATTTCATCGGAAATTCATCGCATGAAGTGCTGAGCTGACTAGGACTAACAGTGCTACGTGGACGCTTACGTCAAGTGGCTTACATCAGACATTTATCAGAAAACTAGCAGCATCAGATATCAAGATCATCATCATCATCAGACATTTATCAGAAAACTAGCAGCATCAGATATCAAGATCATCATCATCATCAGACATTTATCAGAAGGAACAGCAGCATTAATTACGATTTCATCTCAAACTATCAGTAACTTCAGTGACTACCTTGTACTTTGTAACTTGTGGGATCTTTGGTAGCAGCGAATCGGTACTCCGGCCTCCCACAAGCGGGTCTCCCCGGCGGTATTGAGAAGGCGCTTTAGCTATCTACAGAGACTACATAGCTACAAAGCTCATTCAGAAGTTTCTTCCTTCAGTATTCAAGGGAGTCGTCATGGAAGATTTACTATCAGGACAGTATCTTCTCATGCAAAATATCGAGAAGTTATTTATCAACTTAAAAAAGGATGGGCCTGAGCGCAAAACTTACTCAAGTATCGATGTTAAAATCAATACATTATCGAGATACTGGAACGAGTTTAAAAGGGTACATATGCAACTAATTGACTATCAGAATGTCAATTTCGTGTACTTCGAGCAGAACTATTATAAAGCAACCGAAAGTTTTTATAACGAAGTGTTATCCTACTTACAAGGATATTTACTTTACGTGGAAGCTCCGCAATCTGTAGGAAAACCTTCGACTCCATCACTGACATTGATTGCAAACCTGCAAGGATTTCCCAAATCAGGGGAAAAGGGAATTCCTCCTGGTCCGCCAAAACCAGACAAACCGGAGACAAGAGAAAATGCCTTTAAAAATACAGGTACTTCTAGCATGTTAGACGAGAAGCTCCGCAAGCAGAAGAGTAATTTCAAAGCTTTTTCACGCGCTGTCACAAATATCAGTTTTGACTCGCTATCAGAGAAGTGGGAGTATGAAGACGTTTTGAAGCTCCTTGACTCTCGTTGGAACGCGATCGACAGTCTACACTGGGACATCGATAGTGAACTCTACGAAGAGAACCCGGACTATGAGCGTCTGTTCACGAGGTACGAAAGAGAGTATAATGATATAAAAAAAGCTCTAAATCAGAAAATGTGGTCAGCATCGTTTAGAACTAAAACTACGCCGACCATGGACATACCAACTTTCAGCGGTGATTATCATAAATGGATATCTTTCAAGGACCTGTTCGGCGAAACTATTCACAATAACAGATCAATATCGAATGCTCAGAAAATGCAGTTCTTGAAAAGCAAGGTCAAGGGCGAAGCAGAGAAACTAATACAACATCTAAATATTAGTTCGGACAACTACGAAGTATGTTGGGATATTCTTAACCATCGATACAACAACGACAAGTTAATATTTAGTTCTCACGTCAACATACTAATGGGCCTCCCAGTGATGCAGCAGCAAACAGCAGCCCTTATCAAGAAAATTCATGATACTACTAAAGAGTGTCTAAATGCTGTCAAGAACCTAGGCGTGGACATCACTACCTGGGACCCCCTGCTTGTCCACATCTTATCACAGAAGTTGGATGCCGAAACGCACAAGGATTACATAGAGTCCTTAAAGGCACCTCGTGACCTACCATCATTATCAGATTTCTACGAGTTTTTGGAAAACAAGTTTACTTCACTTGAAGCGGCGCGGCGGAAGCAGGACGGCAATATACCGAAAACATATAGTAACTATACGCCCTCGTTTAACATGAAAAAATCGCCACAGCAATATAATAATTTCAATTTCAACAAATATCAGAATAGCAATACCTATAATAACAAACCTATTGCGAAATCATACCTCGTGTCGTCGACCTACAAATGCCTATATTGCAAAAGCAATCACTCTATATTCTTTTGCAACGAATTCATTAAATTGCCAAATGAAACAAAGTTGAAAGTAACAAACGATTTGCGACTTTGCACCAATTGTCTTTACGATCATAAAGGAGACAAATGCGTTTCAACGAAAACGTGTCGTAAATGTACAGAGCGGCATAATACCTTATTACACGAGGCTTTGGCGACACCAACTACGACATCAGCACATATCAGTAAAGATAATGTAAACGTATCTCAAAAAGACTCATCAGAGATTCTATTAGCTACCGCACAGATCAAAGTTCTTGCAGTCGATGGCTCTTATCACACCATGCGAGCTCTCATTGATCAAGGCTCACAGATCTCTCTTATCACCGAGAATGCTGCACAGAAACTCGGACTACCTCGGCGACGTTGCAAAGGTGTAGTTTTTGGTCTCGGCACGCAAGAGAATAATTGCAAAGGAGCTATGAACATATCAGCATCAGCGATACATGGAGATTATTCGTTTACTACAAATGTAATGATCATGAAAAATCTTATCAACAATCTCCCGAATCAAACGTTTCAGAAACCCACTTGGTCACATATAGAAAATATTAGTCTTGCAGACCCACAATTTAACGTCAGCCGCCCAGTCGACCTATTGCTGGGTGCTGATATATACGCTCTTATCATGATGGGCGGAATAATCAGGGGTGAAAATCCATCTCAACCCATAGCGCAACAGACTCGTTTGGGATGGTTGCTTTGTGGAAAAGTAAAAACGTATCAGTGTAATGTCATACTAAACAATATTGAAGACATTCAGCGATTTTGGACAATAGAAGACATCGCAGACAACCCACTGAATATGTCAACAGCAGATTATCAGTGTTTAGAGCAGTATAAAGAACATACATATAGGCAATCAGATGGTCGATATGTCGTGAAATTACCCATGAAATCTGACACACTAGAAAAATTAGGCGAGTCCAAGCAGAGAGCCGTAGCCCAATTCCTTCAGCTAGAGAAGAAATTTGTGAAAAATCAGAAAATATCAGAAGATTACAAAACATTTATTAACGAATACATAAATTTAGGTCACATGCACGAAGCTATCGGCGAGAGTAACCAGATACTGGCATATTACCTACCTCACCATTGCGTACTACGCGCTGAGTCAAGTACTACGGCGCTACGAGTAGTATTCAATGCGTCATCGCCTACGTCATCGGGTCACAGTCTTAATGATCAAATGTACAGCGGACCTAATTTGCAGCAAGACCTTTTGACTTTAATTTTAAAATGGAGACAGTATGAGGTAGTAATCACGGCTGACATAGGAAAAATGTTCAGGCAAATTTTGGTGCATCCGGAAGATCAGAACCTACAAAAGATCATTTGGAGAGACAACCCTAGTCAGCCATTGCGAGTTTACAACTTATCAACAGTAACATACGGAACCAAATCAGCACCGTTTCTCGCAATGATGACCTTGAAGCAACTAGCAGAAGATGAAGGTCATAAATACTCGTCGGCAGCCAAAAAAGCATTAGAAGAGGACTTCTACATGGACGATCTCCTCAGTGGTAGTCATAGCACATCAGCAGCAAAACAACTACAATCAGAGTTAATAAAACTTCTAAAATCAGGCGGTTTCAACCTTCGCAAATGGACATCTAATAAACCCGAATTACTGCAAGGTGTAGAAACATCACTAAATCAGCAGGCTTTTGAGTTCAAGTACCCCGAATCCACTAAAACTCTTGGATTACGGTGGAACCCAGTCGATGACCTATTTTCATTTCAAATAAAGCTCAAGCAATCAGCAGAATCACTAACAAAGAGGACTTTGTTATCAGAAATATCGAAGATTTTCGACCCACTTGGGTGGCTTGCCCCAGCGACCACAAAACTCAAACTGTTGTTCCAAAATGTATGGTCAGATAACACAAATTGGGATAGCAAATTATCAGATGAGATTAACAGCGAGTGGCAAAAGATTCGAGGCGATTTGGAGGACGTAAATTATATCAGAGTAAAGAGATGGCTTAATACTCAAGAAGGCGGAGACATCGAGCTACACGGCTTTTGCGACGCCTCGACCAAGGCCTTTGCATGTGTCATCTACTGCAAGGCTAACAAGCAAGATCTCGATGGTAATCAACAATCATCAGTCACTATTGAAGCAGCGAAGACAAGACTTGTACCTCTGAAGAAGAGCATCACTCTACCCCGCTTAGAACTGACAGCTTGCCATCTTTTATCAAAACTCATGCAGAAGGTTACTGAAAGTCTACCTAAATACAACATCAAAACGTTCGCGTGGACGGACTCTACTGCAGCATTAGGTTGGCTTCAAGGAGAGTCTGGGCGATGGAAACCATTTGTTGCCAACCGAGTAGAGCAAATCAAAACTATCTTGCCTCCAGACTGTTGGCACTACGTTAAGTCCTCTGAAAACCCAGCAGACTGCGCTAGCCGAGGAATATCAGTACATCAACTTATCAGCCATCCCTTATGGTGGACCGGCCCCAAATGGCTGTCAACTTACATATCAGAAAAAGATAGAGAGCGCCCTATCTATACAACAGATCAAGAAATCAAGAAAAGCGTTCAAACAAATGTCGTCGCTACTATCAGTCAGAATGACGTCATTCATCAAATTGTAAACAAACAAAGCAATTTCGCACGTGCTACTCGAGTGTTAGCGCGAGTAATCAGAGTGGTGTCACGTAACCGACCTAAACAAGCATTTATAACAATTAACGAATTATCAGATGCAAGAAACAGAATTATTCGTTATTATCAACAAAATGACTTTACTCACGAAATAAATAATCTTAATCAAAAGAAAATGATAGACAACAGGAGCAAAATTATCAGCCTAAAACCATTTTTGGATCAGAATGGATTATTAAGAGTCGTCAAACTGCACCCTGGTAAAGACGGTCATGTACGAGTCGTGAGTGTGAAGACAAAAAACAGGATAATACAGAGACCAATAGTTAAGCTTTCCCCACTACCTGTGACCGAAGAAACAAATCAAGAAACTCAACAAAGTCCAGGGAATCAAAAATCAAGAACACACACATCAGTCAAATCGAGCTTTAAAACATTGGCGATCACACTGTTGATGATGATGGTTATAGCACCCACACAATGTGCGCATAATATAGCACAGTTAAGCAACAATCAGAGCATTTATTTCGATAAAATCTCGGACATGCATCTTAACCGGGATGAATGGAAATTGGTCGTATATTACGACATGAATCCCTACTGGGCAGGTGTCGCAATGGTCACAAAATTTCTTAACAACTTTGGAAATATTTGCGCCAAGACCAATAAACCGGTGCTATGCGACGTAATTATGCTACAGATACGTCACAGCTATAATGAACTTGACCTTTACAATCACATGTTACTTGGACAACAAATTCGCGACGTGCATCCACGTGCTCGCCGCGGCTTTATCAACGGGGTCGGCAACCTGGCACATGCTCTATTTGGAGTGCTAGATGATCAATTTGCGGACCAATATCAGAAAGATATAGAGTTAATCAGAGCGAACCAGAAGCACATGGCAGTACTATGGCAAAATCAGACGTCAATCGTGGAAGCACAAAATAATTTACTACAAAGAGTCGAAAATACCATAGATCAACAGCACAAATACATCAACAGTCACATAAATGACTTAGAAAAGGTGACCATGCAACTGCGAGATAACATACAAAGTTCAACCAACAGCAACGACCTTGCATTATCAGCAATCATAATAAACACGGCAGTGCTGAACCTGCGAAATATTCAAGACTACTTGCTTGACATTATAGTTGACTTACATCATGGACCATTTAATATTAATCTCATCAGCCCTGAGCAGTTAAAAGACGAATTGAACTTTATATCTGGCCAACTAGCAAAGGATTTATCATTACCTATCAGCAACATAGCAACAGACTTGCCGAAACTCTATCATATGTTAAAAGTGAAGGCCATAATGACAAGACAATTTTTCATCATAGAAATCAGAATACCACTGGTAGCAAGAGATCAATACGAGATATATCGACTTATCCCCACTCGCCATACACTTAACAATAGTATGGTCAATATCATACCTATATCAGAATATATAGCGATGAACATACAGAAAGACGCTTATTTTACTATGACTCAAGCGGACTTACTACGTTGTGACCGATACGATGACGTCACACAGCTATGTTCGTTGCAAACTCCAATCTACCACATGACTTCAGACAAGAGCTTATGCGTCATGAATGACGTAACGAAACAGTGTGCAATCAAATCTGAACCTTGTGAAACCACGTGGTCAGAGTTATATGGAGTTAATTCACATCTATATTCCTGTTGTAAACAATGTACCGTTCGTATCATATGCGGGAGTCAAATTACAGCGGCACAATTGTCTGGGAATGGAATTATCAGTTTTAACGGTGATTGCGTAATCAAAAGCGCAGAATTCACCATCTATTCTCGCCGGCAGCAGAGCAGCACACTGACCGTAGAACCTGACATCTTGGATATAAAAATACCTCCGATCAATCACATCATAGATTTACCTATTTCAGTCATTAACGAGACAAATATAGCCGAACAGCTAAAATACGACAACCACACGTATTTACATCAACAATTGAACGAGATTGGAAAAAAAAATTCAACAGATGAAAAAGAATAGTGCAGAAGTGTCACTAAGCGACAGAACATCATCCCATGACGTCACTCAATATGGAATGATCAGCGTGATAACAGGCGTCACACTTTGCATATGTTTAATGCTGGCATGGCGTCGCCTGCGCATATGCAGAGCACGTGGTTCCAGTGCTATCAGCAAGCCAGTGAGGAGCAGGGCCCCGCCCCACGCACCTCACCTCAAGCGGGCAGCGGCGGCGAGGCCCGCGGCGCGACTAGAGGCTCCAGCGCCACCAGAGACTCCAGCGCCAAGCATCCACGCTCTAGAAGCTAGACGCAACTCAGTAACATCGACCATCAACACACCAGGTGGAAGTGAGATCGAAGTCACCGGCCCGCGCTACGCGACGGTGATCGATAGAGCGACATCGCCTACATTCACTAAACATTTTTAGTAAATAAGCAAATGAGATATCTTAAGTTGACATGTAGAAAATATTTAAGAGATTTTGATATTTTATTTAAGTTGACATGTATGTTATTTAAGATATTTTCATAATTTGTGATTGTTATCGCCTTGAAGGCTTCCTTTTCCCCTCCCGGAACATGTACGGAACAGTACCGCACATTCCACACAGCGGGTGCAGCGTCATCAATTTACGTCGACTTACCTATCTAGGTCAATGAACGACAGTTCACTAATATCAGCCTTTATGTGTACTCGGTTATTACGTAAAAATAAAGTAATTAATTCTCTTAACATCAGAACTATCAATAAAAGTTGTACAAACCGTACAAATATCATTCCAGCACTTGGACGCCGCGAACTTAAAACTTCCACGGAATGCCGCGGTCCGGTGTTTAGGCACAAGAACCATAGCACTCCTGCGCTCACTCTTCGATATATGTGTCGATATATGTGTCGTTGGCGTTGAAAAGGTTAAAAAAGGCAAAAAAAATAAGATGCATTCCATTATGCTGGGGAAGCATTCGTAAGGCGCAAGCCAAACAGAAGAGACGTGGGACGGGGGCGCGTCGCAGTTGTGGCGCCGCTTGAATTAGTTTTCATACTAAATGTATGGAAGCGTCGTGATCCAAAGCAGGCTGAAGAGACGGGGTGGAGACGCGGCCCGCGAACAAACGACGCCGACTGCGACTCGCCCCCGTCCCACGTCTCTTCTGTGTGGATTGCGCCTTAGACTACAAGCACACGGCGGACACGACGCACAACATACGCGTTCTTGAATCTACATAAGCACGACGACGTCTGTACACGCGTACGCCTACATACATCGCGCGCGCACCATACTGGTGAACAGCGGCGACTAGCAGTGGCGCCTTGGGGGGAGGGGTAACTCGAATCGGTGCGGGGCGGAGCGTGGCCATTCTGTACGTTAGTACTATTATATATTCTGTGCTACAAGTGAAAGTGACAATCGGCCATTGGTCAATCGACCAGGCTACCACAGGTTCTTAAAAATAGGTACGAAGTAGTACTACTGAGAACTTGCTACACTGTGATGTTGTAAAGATTCCAGAATTAATTACGTGCTTTTAATTTGTTTTAGGAATTAAATTACCTTCTAATTCCTTTTGTTTGAGCTCTGAGATTACTAAATACTCGTAAATGGTCGCAGATTAGCTGAAGTCTTCTGAGTAAATCTGATTCTCCAGTACTCACTTGAATTGCCTTTGGTTAGAAAAAAAAATGTATTTTTTTATATTTTTTTCTTACAGATTAGGCCAATTTAAGAAACTAATTTGAATATTTTAAAATTTGGTCGCGTATTTTTTTTTAAATTTAATTTGTTAAATACCGGATATGGTTGACCGGATATACGTCATCCAGTAGCTCGAAACTCTTGATTTCCTTTGCCCATCTGCTTAGAGAAAAAAATACTGTTATCTGTCATTCGTACGTCGTCATGTCGTCAATAAGTTTCTAACCTTCTGATTCTGAAAGTCTATTTTCCACGATAATTTTTGACAAAATGCTTACCAGTGGAAACTCCGGTGAAAAATTTGTCAAGGCTGACACGCTCAATCTACCCAAAATGCGTAATAGGTCCATTTACATACATCAATATGATCTTCGCAGCAGTACAAGAGAGATATCCTAAAATATTCGACATTTGCAAGACGACACCAGTTCTCACGTAGATCTTCCCTAACACGGACGAATATTTTGCCGGGGCTATTCATGGAGTCATTTGAACAAATAAAACACGTTCTATAGTCCATTTTTTAGTTTCAAAAATGAAAATAGCCTTTTTGTTTTGTTTCCTATCCTATTGACATCAGTTAAATTTAAATGACATTTTGACAGACATTGACATTTTTTTTAAGTGAAGCGTGAGGGCAAAGGTAAAAGAAAAATGCCTTTGAACCTTTGATGACGTTATTTGAAGATCAAATGAAAGACATCAGTTTTTTTGGAATATCTCCGCTATTAGCTGTTTATTTTTAAGTCCGACTACAGAAAATGGTTGTATAACATTATTCCTCAATGATAGAAATATAAAAAAAAATACAAAAAAATAATAAATAAATAAATATCACGGGACAATTC
This sequence comes from Archips xylosteana, assembly GCA_947563465.1. Taxonomy (NCBI): domain Eukaryota; kingdom Metazoa; phylum Arthropoda; class Insecta; order Lepidoptera; family Tortricidae; genus Archips; species Archips xylosteana. The sequence goes on from OX387349.1 coordinate 5,237,645, forward strand.
ACACCAATTGACCTAGTCCCAAAGTAAGCTTAGCAAAGCTTGTGTTATGGGTACCAGGCAACGGATAAACATACTTATATAGATAGATACATACTTAAATACATATTAAACACCCAAGACCCGAGAACAAACATTTGTATTTTTCATACAAATATCTGCCCCGACACGGGAATCGAACTCGGGACCTCAAGCTTCATAGTCAGGGTCTCTAACCACTAGGCCATCTGGTCGTCTAAACCGACTAGCCACGACGACTGGCCGTCTAGCCATAGGGTCTATTTAACCATAGGGAATTATTATCTTTGACTGGATAAGAATGTTAAATTAAAGGCAATATTTGAATTAAAATTACCGTGTCATACAAGATGTAAATACTAAAGTTGTATCTACTAAATACTAAAGATGTATCTGGTGGCATAAAATTTTTAGTTATACTTAAGAGGGTACGATGGCTGAGCCAACTTTGGGGGCGGCAGGCGTAAGCGTTTGCCTTTGGAATCCAAAAGTTTAATGGTTACTTGACCTGAAATATGTTTTTAACACAATCATTTTTAATTATTGTGACATTGGAAGACATCTCCAATATTTTTATTTTTTCCTTTTTAATTTTTTTTTTGACTGTGGAAGCATTCTACACTTCCACTTAACGTAGATATAGTTAAGATGTAGGTATTGTTTTAGTATTTTAACTAAGGGACCCAATACATCCCTGTATTGTTTTTTTATATAATTTTTTTTTTATTTTATTTTTTTTTTTTTTATGTTAGAAAGGCCAGACAAACGAACTAGTGGGTCACCTGATGTTAAATGATCACCACTGTCCATAGACACCTGCAGCGCTTTACGCGATGCCAGTGCGTTGTCGGCCCTTAAGGAGAGGGAATAGGGGAAGGGGGAGAGGGAAGGGGTGAGGTATTGGGCCCCCGGCACTCTCACTGACCGTACGAAACGCAAGCAGGATTACTGCTGCTTCACGCCGGTTTTCTGTGCGAGGGTGGTACTGCCCCGGACGAGCCGGCCCATTCGTGATGCAGCGGCTAGCTACAACATGGCTCTACCACTACTAAAAACTACCACTACTATTTATTTAATTCTATATTTGTATGATTTTTTTAATTTGTAATTTATTATATTTTAATTTGAAAAGATGACTTTCTGCCAAGTTTCTTGCGGCGCATTCTTCTTGGCAATGATGGTCCTTACGAAAGCGCTGGTAGTTTAAAAAAAATGACATGTAAAAGAGCCCTTTGCGGCCTACTTGCAGAATAAACGTTTTGATTTTTTTTTTTGAGAGACTTTTGAGAAATAGGTATTTTAATGAAATGTCGCTGTCTCGCCCGAACCCCTCCGTGTCAGTACAGCGAGAGCGGGACAACTGCAGCTCAGACCGTTAATAGGCGCGTAAAATTGATCAAAACAGCATTTCGTAATCCCCTGTTTTCTTCAAGAAAACTGGACCAATAAAAATATTTTTTTCAAATATAATTAGAGGATAGATTTAGCTATGCCCCTATGTTTTTTTTTTGTATATATAAGGCATTCTTTTCTGATGAGTGTCTGAAAATGACGTTGAAATTGGGCAATTTTTTCAGTTTTTGAAAGTGTAGCGACTACTAGCGCCATCTAGTCATCACGTAAGGAACTAACTACTACAATCCTACATCACGCTATCGAAGTTTCTCAACTCGGCTACATAAATACAACTTCCAACTTTCATCCATTGGACTTCGGTCCCCAGGCATAACATCTGCCTGGAGAGAGATCTCTCTATTGTAACTACCCCCAAAAAAGCTCATATTTCTTATGTTAATTGAAATATGGAAAAAAACGAAACCTAGGGGCATAGCTGTGGTAGATACAGATTACACAGTAAAAAAAATTTGGCTCTAAAGCTATTATCCATGGAGGATCAGGGGATTACGTTTGTATGGAGAAATTGGTGCGCATCGTATCCTCTTAAAGTAATATTTAAAGGGGATGGGGAGGAGATTTGACCCTTGCACAAACATTAACCCTTTAAAGCTTTTATTTTTCACGGATCCCGAAATCGAAAAATAGTTCGAACATAACCATCCAACGATACCCCACCATATGGATTTAGACGAGAAAAAAACCAAAGATATTTTTATTTAATTTTGTTTTACCCCTTTGACAGACATGTCGAAACTATGAGAGAACTGTAGTCTCAAAGAGGAACCCTAAAAACTATCTTTCTTTTCGAAATAATCATTATTTTATTCTTGCCAGCAACTAAGACCACGTAGCTAGTGACTCGGCAGTTATGACAGGCAAGTTCGTGAAGTACAATTTACTAAATGAGCTCCGTTAACTTTAAAACCTATAAAAGTTTACGATAACCACCTTCTTAACCTGTCTAATAATAATGAACTATACCCTCTTGGTATTAAAAACGGCCTGCTTGTAATTCCAGTTTTTTGAATAAATTATGTCAATTTTAATCGATCGATAAATTTTTCGTGTCACCATGTGTTTTCTCTTTTTAACTAGTCTTGTGTGAAAGAGGTGGATAAAGAAGATTTGTTGGATCAATCGAAAAGTTAATTGACTGTTACGTTCGATATAATAATGAAGACAGGAATGATTAATCTTTTTCTCGACTTATTACAGCATTGGACAGCTTAGCAACTAAAAGTAACGTAAATGTCATTTTAATTTAAAAATTTGTTGAAACCCTTATCGCTTATGCCACTGATGGTGATGCCAGCGATCAAGTTATTCGGTGAGCTTGGCTAGGACCAATTTGAAGTAATTGGCAAGGCAGATCGACACGGAAAACCTAGAAAAGTATGATCGAAATTATGGCAAAAACACTTTAAATCTTTTTTTATTCCCCATTGGACGTCTCACTGCTGGGCAAAGGACTACTCTTTTTCTTTCACCCGTCTCTATCCTTCATAAAATCCTGCCAAAATGGGCATAACGACCCAAGCCATCCCGCCATCTCCGTTTTGACCTGCCTCTGCTCCGATGCCTGTCGCTTGGAATCCAATCAGCGATCCCGATGCATTCAGCGGACGTGTCCCACTCAGTCCCACTGTAATGTAATGTAATTACTGTACTAATATTTATTTTTCCTTATTTTAGATTAACGCCTGCTCTCCTAGCCGTGGTTCTTTTCTACGCCTTCATCTGGGACCAGCTGTCCACTGGACCTATGTGGGGGACCCTGGTCACTAAGAACGCCGAGGTGTGCCAGGAGGGATGGTGGTGGAACCTTCTCTATGTGCAGAACTGGTTCGGCTTTGAGGATATGGTAAGTAGCGCGCTGCTGCAGGATCAATTACTGTTATGAATGTCCCCCCAAGTGGCTATATGGAGTCACTTCTGTGGATAATTAATATTTTAACAGACTGTGGGTACTATACTAAAGACTGATAATAAAGCAGGCTAGAAACAGTATTTTTTTTCATTTCATTACATATAAATAGTCAAAGAAACTGTAACAAGTATCCTTGAAAGACTTTAGGCCGTTTTTTTGTAATAGGTAGGTACAACTAATTTCAGAATGTTTTTATTCGAGAGCATTTTCATGTCATTATGACGTTATAACCCACCACAACCGAAATTCATCTCTTGTGTTTCACAGATTAGATTAACATTCGTTCATTCTTTCAAACATCTCGAGAAATGAGACTACAAAATTCAGCCACATACAATATTATCTGTTTTAGCATAGAATTGGGTTCTTTTGTATATTGTAAGTTCAGAATGGGTTTGCCGCAAGCGTTTAGACAAATAAGTCAAAAAACCGGCCAAGTGCGAGTCGGACTCGCGCACGAAGGGTTCCGTACCGTTATCTATAAGACCGGCAAAAAAATCATGTCTGTTTTATGAGAGCCCCCCCTAAATAATTGTTTTATTTTAATTTAACTATTTATTGCTAAAGTGAATATATAACGAAATATTCTGTGAATATTTCAAGCGTTTACCTGTTGCCGTTATCAATATCGAGCAAAAACGAGCAAAAAAATCACGTTTGTTGTATGGGAGCCCCCTTAAATAAACTAAAACAATTACTTTGCTCACCCGCGACCTTACAATAGTTACGTTTATGCAAGAAATGTGCGTTCATGCAGTTCCTCCACCTCCACACTGTACGAACACAAGCTACACTGACGCGTTTCGAACTCAACCAGAGCTCATCTTCGGAGTTACCACAACCGTATGCTATAAATAATAATAATAATAATATGTTTATTTATTTAGACTTTTCAATCCATTATTGTTAGTAATACATAATCACTTATTAGGTAATGTTAGTAGTATGCTACCAAATGTTAAACTAACAAACCAAAACAAATGTTTTAACTTGTCACTGTAACTTCACAAGTACCCACTTTATTTTTCTTATTCTCAAACTACCCCACAAAAATTAACTTTTATTGACATATTATAAAACTACCTTGAATTTTTGTTTATTTATTTATAAGGCATATTTTATTAATACTAACTGTTCAAATTAGACCCAAGCCGCAGTAAAGGAGAAGATACTAAATTTACCTGTTCATTAATAATAGACCCCATAGTGTTGTACCTAATTATTTCCATGCATTCCAGAGCATCCAGACGCAACCCCTTGCCGCAATAATGTAACACTTCATAAGAATCTGAATCTAACAATGAATGATTTGATTCCAATAAATGTTTTGCAAAATTCGATCTATCTGGATGCTCATTCCTATATGCCGAAACATGCTCTTTAAATCTAGTATTAAAACTTCGGCCTGTCTGTCCTACGTATATCCCATTGCAGTCATTACAAGTAAGCTTGTATACCCCCGATCTAGTTCCCTTATCTACCTGAGGCCGTATTGTCTAACGCTTTTGGCGCTTGCCTTCGCTTTCACTATCTCTTTCTGTCAACGTTTTATACCGTTTGACAGAAAGAGATAGCGATTGCGAAGGCAAGCGTCAAAAACGTTAGACAATAAGCCTACTGTTCTTTGTGGTTACATAGCCTAGAGTACAAAGAGTTGTTAGTCTTAAAGGCAACATTAGAAGATTAGTTCGAAACGCGTCAGTGTAGCTTGGTGGTGGTGATAGTTGTGTTTATGTGATTTGTGTGTGTTCGTACAGTGTGGAGGTGGAGGAACTGCATGAACGCACATTTCTTGCATAAACGTAACTATTGTAAGGTCGCGGGTGAGCAAAGTAATTGTTTTAGTTCATTAATATGGACCTCCGCAAAGTAACGCCTGATTCAATCCCCCTTAAATATTTATTTTATTTTGCTTTTTAGTATTTGTTGTTATAGCGGCAACCGAAATACATCATCTGTGAAAATTTCAACTGTCTAGCTATCATGAGATACAGCCTGGTGCCAGACGGACAGACGCACGGACAGCGGAGCCTCAGTAATGGGGTCCCGTTTTTACCCTTTGGGTACGGAACCCTAAAAACATAATACTTTGGTTTCTTTACTACCTATTCCAATAGATCATAAAGCATATAGAATAGGTAATTTGCGCTTCGACATGGGGAAGTGGGCATTCATAGTGAATCACTTAATATGCATTTATCATTCCTTTAGACTTGAAGTGTTGCAAATTGTGTTGAGGAAATAATGTAAAGATTGTCTGCGATAAATTGAGTCTGCATACAACACCTCTATAGTAGACTTGCCTAAATTGGCCATAATAGCAGTTTACAGCATAGATAGGTTTCATGGCAATTTGTCTTGTCTAACTTCTAAACTGAAATTTGCGCTGCTAGTTGACCGTTAGAATCAAATGAAAGTACCTACCTATAGTTAAAAAAATTAAGTAAAATTAAGTAAACCTAAGTGACCTGTTGTATGTAATAAAAACGTGTCCGTATAAACAATTGGGTATGTATTACATACAATACCGAAGTACGAAAGACCGAATGTATTAAAACATCAAATGGGTCAAAAGACCGACACGATTTTTTTCTGAAACCGTAAACTTCTCAGAATTTATTAAAACGGCATCATACAGAACCCATTAGGTTAGGTTAGGTTTGTTTTATAACAATCTTAAAAAGTTAACGGTTTCAGAAAAAAATCGTGTCGGTCTTTTGACCCATTCGAAGTTTTAATACATTCGGTCTTTCGTACTTCGGTATTGTAATACATACCCAAACAATTTGACGTTCCAAATTTGAAAAATGACTTAAGCTCCACATCAATTGTGTGCACTATTAGATCACATGCGGAGCTACTAAGCAGCAAATCATTCAATAGTTACTTAGATATTTGTTAATATATTGGTAGATTCCCTGACCAAAAGAGATACAAATATGTAGTTCTAATTGAAATTGAACTAGATAAATATGTCAATTCAATTTTACTAGCCTAAAACGGTCTCCCACTGCTACGCATTCGCCTCTCCCCTTCTCTATACACAGCACCTTCAGAACGAGACTGACACAATTCAAAATATTCTTATTTTAAAGCTAAACTTGTTTTTCTTTTTAAACATAGTTTCTTTTTGAAATGAGAATAATTCCAATTGATTAAGTCTCGTTCGGAATGTGCGACACGTCCTAATCGTCCCGCTATGTCCTTTTTGGTCAGCCACGTTATTGCTAGCCCGTTTCAGCTTAGCAGTCTTCTTCCCAACGTCAACTAAGCGTATTTGTTTTCACTCTTTGGCAAAATTTAATCTTTGAGGATTAAATTTTGCATCTGTATTTCAGTGCGCGCCCCAAACACACCAGCTGGCTTTGGACATGCAGCTGACTATCGTAGGCAGTATGATAGTCTGGGCTATGCAAGTCAAGCCAGGGCTCTCCAAGCTCCTCCTGCCAACTATCATTGGTCTATCAGCGTACTCAAGATACTCTACGGTGGCCGAACACCGTCTGACGTTGCTGGCGTATCACGGTGTCAGGTAGGTTGAACTCTTGATGTTTTAGGTGAGCTAACCAAAGTTATGTAAATATACTCCAAGTTAACTGTAAACCCTTTTTACAGGCCTTTTATTTTGCGACATTCGTATGTAGGTACGTTTTGGTTTAAAAATTTGCAAACCATTTTTCGACCATTTTCTGGTATCAGACTAAGCGGAAACTTGGCATTATTAGTAATTTTAGTGCAACAAACCCTTCAATATGTCACTTGAATGTGTTTCAAAACAGTCCGAAATATTTCTACACAAGATGCTAAAATCGTAGGAACATAAATACTGGTTTTATTTGCAAACTTGAATAAAGTGACTTAAAATTTTATTACCTAATTAGATTTTTTTCATCTCATGTCTTGTCGGAATCAGCTTTTAATGTGAGTTTCAAAGACTGATTCTTAAAGCTATTAAACCCGTTTCGTTACCTTTAGGCTGCGTTTCCACCAGAGATGAGCGAGGTAGCTAAGCGGTGCGAGGCTGTGTAACGAGGATGTGTAACGGTGTGAATGTTTCCATCAAAGATGTGCGAGGTAGCTGAGTGGTGCGAGGATGCGTAGCGAGGATGTGTAGCGGGCTCTTTTCAAATAAGCAGGCGGGGTGCGGTGAGGCGGGAGCGGAGCAAACTCGCCTAGCAACACATCTCTCGCATCACATTCCTCGCACACATTCCTCGCACACATTCCTCGCACACATCTTTCCCGTCTTTTGTATGTACAAAAACCTCGCTCCGTTGAGCTGTTTCCACCACAGCTGAGCTGAGCAAGGATAGGTAAATGAAGTGTTTCTATTGGTTCATGACAAGCACATCCCTCGCAACGCATTCTCGCACAGCTCCGGTGGATACGCAGCCTTAGACTGATCTATGATGTGGAATTTCAAAACATCATATATCACACTAAAGGCGTGTTTATAACTGAAATAAATTCAAAGTCAAACCAGGTAAGGCCGTCTGTAAGGCAAGTCGATCCACAGGTCTAACAACTAACTAAGTCTGTTCCGGTGTGTTTACAGAACGTCAAACGACGCGTAACTTCACTAGGGCGTTCTATCACGTCACTTGTCTGTCACCCCTTCCGTACCGCTCCCATACCTCAGGAATAGACTCAGTTAAGCGTTAGACCTGTAGTTGCTATAACTTTTCAATTTGGATAGGTACCTACGCTGCTATAGCCCCGGTCGCTAATGTAGGTTTTCCTTCGGATTTTAACGCACTACAATATATGTCACTATGAAAAAGGGTTTAAGAGAAAATGGTCGGTGCTTTACGGAAAAAAAAGAAAAAAAAAACATTGCTGTTCTTGTCTTCTAATGAGGAGTACCTGGGCGACCGAGCTCTGCTCGGGCAGAAACTCGGTACCAAGCGTTTTCCCAGAGATAAGACCAAGCTAGATAAATTTTTCATCCCCGAAAACCCCCAAATACCAAATTTCATCGAAATCGTTGGAGCCGTTTCCGAGATCAAAACACCGGAGGGGTGGGGGGGGGGGAGGGGATGCGGGGGAGGGAGCGCGGGGGTATTAAAGGGGGGATGAAAATTTCATTGATTTTGCCGTAGGATGCACCGTTTTCAAGATATTTGATTTGTCACCGGACAATTTGAACACCGGAGGGGGTTGGGGGGGGGGGGGAGTCACGGTAAACTATCGTCCGTAAACCGACTTTACAGACAACCGGCTTTTCCTGTTCTGTGCTCTCAATAGGGAACGTGCACATAGACAGTGCTGCCAACTGGTGCCATAAGGGAGCCATCAATTTGAATGTTTTACCTTGATAAGTTTGTTTTACTGTCCGCATAGTGCCTCTTCTGTCGCATTAGTGCTGCCGCCTATAGTTACTGCACGTTCCCTATAATACTTTTTCTAACAAAAAAGTAACTTTTTCTCACAAAAAAGTAACTTTTTCTCACAAAAGAAGAAACTTGACGTTTTCTCATGAAAAATAAACTTAAAAAAAAAACTAAAAATCTTGAAAAAAAACGTGGAATCGAACCGAGGTCGGCTGGATTCGCGACCACCCGATTTCTAATGTGCCATTATGATCTGCTCGAAGCCGGCGAAATTTAGCTTCATATTCTAATGCAAACAAAAATAGCCGGAAAACACGAGTAAAAGCGATTTTCTGAAAATGAAACATAGCTAGATCAGTTTTTCATCCCCGAAAACCCCCACATACCAAATTTCATCGAAATCGTTGGAGCCGTTTCCGAGATCCTGATTATATATATACAAGAATTGCTCGTTTAAAGGTATTAGATAGATTAGATTAGATTAGATAGATAGATAGATAGATAGATAAAGTTAATACAAATGAAATACAACTCTGTGTTAAAAGAGTTGAAAGTACACATAAAACATTTAAATAGCATGAAGCATTCTAAATGATCAACTTACTCGTATTTCGAAGTGTATTAGCCGTCAGATTGTGTTAAATTTGATATAGACAAACTTCCGGGAAGACCGTCTACGCGCCAAGTTTTGAAAAAGGTCTATTTTGGCTGGTTTTGATTCTGTTTGCAATTTTTGTAAGAGTAAATTTAAAAAGAACTAAATTTTCCCCGCCTTGACCCTGTCAACTGTATTTGAAGATTGATAGAATTGTTTGTTAAAATTCGTAAAACAAAAGACGTACGCTGAATCTAACGTTTATCATTTCATTATCTAAGACTTTTAAACGAACAATTATATTTGACGAAGTGATTTAGAGATGCTATCACGATTACAAGCGACGATGGCCTCATGGGGCATTGTGTAGAGGAGCTGAGAGAGATGAACCACGACATAAATAATACATCGTTATTTAAAGAGAACGTAAAAATCTAATTACAAACATATTTACATTTATACACGATGATTGGTGATCAGGAGTTGAAAAATATTAATCCCTAGCCGAAATGGAATTTAACAGACGACGTCTAAAAGCAATGAACTCTCTGTTTAATTAATAAAAAAACTTTATTGGTAAATTTCTCCATCCACCGAATGCTTGGTGATCTTATTATTATTATTATTTTCCTTAATGGCGGCCTTAATGGTAATCTTATATTTGTTGAAGTTAAGCAGAAGTTAAGTAGTTTCATCAAGTGTCATCGCTTTGGTGGGGAATTCGACAGGTCTAGCGTCAAAGTTTGTTAAAGATACTGACTTGTTAAAGAGGTTTTAAACTCATAGACTAACTAAATCATGCGTAGGGTGACAACGATTTTATTTAAAAAATGGTTGTCCTAATAGAGTTTTTGTTTCATGTTACTGTGACTTAAACGTGGTCACCATCGAATACTGATCTACAAAAGTTGGCTCCTGATCACGGATTAAAAATCATCGTGGGTAAAAAATCAACAGGTATACATGTACAACCATCCTTAAACTAAAAACTCTAAGAAAAAAAACTAGTGCGTGGAGTCCCTACGCGCGAAAGAAGTGAAACTTCATAAAAAACAAGTTACATAACTCGTCGCTAGATGGCGTTTCTCCTCGTGCGCACCGCACGTTATTTTCAATAATTTTTCGTGATTTTTCGTAATTCTCAAAGTTATTCAATACTTTTCTTTTATAAAATGGTTCCAAAGATACTGGAATCGTTTCCCATTTGAATGGCTAAACTAATTCACTGTGATGTTTGCTGTTTGGCCGTGTGGTGGAAATACGCACATATTTTTTGTATCAGGTTTAAAATAAATTATTTGAATTTTTTAATTTAGAGTTAGAGGCTTGGCTACATGAGATCAAATAACTTTTTGACAGTACAGGTATGTAATCTCGGCGTGGCAACATTTTACATGAAAAAACCAGCCAAAATAGACTTTTTGTCGTTATTTTGTGTTATTGAATTCATTTTGCTGTGAACACAGCGTTACAGGTGAACGATTCAGACTTCTTCTCGAGTATCTTATGGGCAAAATCCGGTTGTGACGATCCTATAAGTGTCTTGTTAAATCGCAGGTGTCCATAATTTATGATACAGTTAAGATCAGGGTCACATTAGCCGTTAACCTGTTAATAAAAGTACATATCTTATCCTACTCTTAATTATAAACGTGAAAGTTTGTATTTTTGTTACTCCCTCAATATTATAACACATTCACTGTCCTTACAAAATGATTTGACAAAATCCCACGTCGAAGTGCACTTCCACTTAGAAGCTGTGTACCCATAGTGGAAGGACGGACTCTTGATTATAGCTTCATGGCCCCACATTGGGGGCACCCGGACAGAAAAGGTGATAAAACTGGATGAATATAGATGAAATTTGGTAAGTAGATAACTGGATATCTGGAATAATCATCATCATATAATCCCAGCCTATATACGTCCCACTGCAGGGCACAGGCCTCCTCTCGGAATGAGAGGGCTTGGGCCGTAGTTTCCACGAAGGCCTAGTGCGGATTGTGAACTTCACACACAACGTTGAATTTCTTCGCAGGTGTATGCAGGTTTCCTTACGATGTTTTCCTTCACCGTAAAGCTCATGGCAAATTATTAGTTGGTAGTGACCCTGCCTACGAAGCAAGATGTCCTGGGTTCAAATCCCGGTAAGGGCATTTATTTGTGTGATGAGCACGAATATTTGTTCCTGAGTTATGGATGTTTTCTATGTATTTAAGTATTTATTTATTTATAAAAGTATGTTTATCGTCGTCTAGTACCCATAGTACAAGCTTTGCTTAGTTTGGGACTAGGTCGATTTGTGTAAGATTGTCCCCTAATATTTATTTATTTATTTTATTTAAATTCCACAAAAACTCAGAGGTGCGAGCGAATTTTTTATGAATATGCCCAAATATTAACACCTCTAGGAGAATCACTGATCTGTTGCCGACCTTTAAGGGAAGTATAAACCCTTATACGAACGAAGACGAGGATAAAGTCTAGTTTATTCATAAATTGACAGTTGTGGTGAATTTAATTATCACCAAGTAGATCACTCAAGGTCGGTAACACCAGATAGGAATGCCATCTCCATGTATTTTGATGATTGCATAATTTTAACTAAATTATTTTGCGTCCAGTTTATCAAGTTTTGTAAAATAATATTATTATGTAGATGTATGCAAAAACACAACAATAAAGAAAACCTATCATATGAATCTGCGCTTCGCCATTGCGGATTCCCAAAATTTTGTGTCATATCTTTATTGAGGGTCATATGTGGTTTTTTAATTGGATACACACACACCAGTCACCCAACATCTTTGGGATTTTTTATGACTAATTCGTGTTGCTCATTTTTGTGATTAGCAACTCTACTTATTCATCATCATCATCATCATTTCAGACCTAAGTCGTCCACTGGACATAGACCTCCCTGATTGATACCCAATCATTACGGTTGGAAGCGACTCGCATCCACCTTGAACCAAATCGTCCCTCCATCTCGTTGGTGGACAGTACGTGGTCTCCATTCGAGAACTTTTGGGCCCCAACGGCCATCTGTTCTGCGTGCTATATTACCTGCCCATTGCCATTTCAACGAGCTAATCTGGTTTGCTATGTCGGTGACCTTTGTTCTTCTATGGATCACCTCATTCCTGATTCGATTCCGTAAAAAAACTCCAAGCGGCGTGCATAGCCCTCTCCATAGCTCGATAGATTTTTTTATGTAATCTCCAATATTCAAAAACTTGTAAAAAAGAAGTCGCTTAATAACAAAAATATTTCGGTGTTTCTTAACTGGGCCATTCTACTTTTAAGCAACCATTAATCTTTTGTGAAATATAAGGCATACCTGGTGATTTTTTTCAAGTGTAAATAACTTATATACAAACTGAAGCACCTAAATTTAATGTTTTAAAGCAATTACGTTTTAAACTCAAAGAAATTTTGTGGAAAAAATTGGTAACTCAGCGGAAAATACATCAATTTCCATACAAATGACGGGGATATGCATGTCCACTGCGTTACCTACTTTATAGATAATAATGATTACTTTTTCTACGTAGTGATAATTTTAAATGTAAGCTTAATTATGTGCCTATTTAAATCTTAAACGATTTAAACCGAGCACTTTGCCGTTTTTGTAAAAAAAATATTTGAAGAGCACAGTACAAAAAATTACTGGTCAACGAAAAGTAGAATGGCCCAACTTAAAATCACCGATGGGATAAGCAACATAAAAGTCGTCATAACGCACACGAGACCTAGCTCATTCGATGCAGAAAAATCTGCTGATTTTCACGATGTATTTATTGATTTACACAATATTTACTTTTTGTCATTTTTTTTGTAATTTTAATTTAAGGGCTTGTTGTTTTTCTTTTTAATGGCAATAAATATTATTAAAATTTAAAAAAAAAATGTAAATAACTCGATATCACAAAAAGTGTCGCTTATCCCATTTCGAATTTGAAGCGTCGATGTTATATGTATATATAACTGTTAAATCAAAATAAAAAAAAACACAATAATACATATAAAAAAAAACCGGCCATGAGCGTGTTGGGTACGCCCAGGATAGGGTTCCGCAGCTGTTACGAAAAAATCCTTGCAAATCTATTAATTTTACTGCCCGTATTAAACAAGCAAAATTTTATAGGTCAGGCTGCTATTTACTCTTAAACTACTAATAGTTGTCAAGCAAACTTAGCCGTTATAGTTTTTATTGTAAATTTGAGATATTTCCTCCCATCCTGATTTTTTTCAAAATTTTTATACTATAAACGGGGGACGACGATCGATTTTAACAAAAAAAAAAACACTTTAAAGTTGAATATTTCGCAAACGAAACACTGTATCGAAATATCGTCTTTACAAGCCCGTAATGATTTTAAAAGACCTATCCAACGATATCCCACACTAGATAAGGTTAGACAAGAAATAAAAATCACCCCCACTTTACGTCTATAAATTTTTTTGTTACGTTTTATTTTATCACTTTGTCGGAATAATTGCTATATATATCCATGCAAAATTACAGCTTTCTAGCACTTATAAGGGTTCCTTTTTGCCATTTTGGCTCCAGAACCCTAAAAATATTTATAGCCTCAAGCTGTAAGACGTCACACGACGTCGAACATAAGGCTCCCCCAAGATTCGCCAAAGAAACCGGTCCTACGTCATCCGAAACCAAAGCGTTGTACACAGCCTTACAGCAGCTTTTGAATCATTCCAGCTTATATGTCCCACTGGAGGGAACAGGTATCCTCTCAGAATGAGAGGGCTTGGGCCGTAGTTCCCACTTGGGCCCACTCTGGATTGAGAACTTCACACGCACCACTGAATTTCGTCACAGGCGTGTGCAGGTTCCCTCACGATGGATTCCCACAGCGTAAAGCTCATGGTAAATTTCAATATAATTTCGCACATAAAGTAATATAGTTTTGTTAATAATAAAATGTACATTGTATTACGAACATCCGTAAAAAACTTCATGTCTATAGAAGTTTAGACTCAGTGTTTATAATGTAGGTATTTTACAAACATGGATGGTGTTAAGTATATTAGGGTCAGACGCCCAGCCTATACATAATCAAATGCCATTCAAAACCGTCCCGCCGTTTTAGCGTGAAAGAGTAACAAAAACAAACACACATACACACACACACACACACACACACACACACACACACACACACACACACATACAAATACACGCATACTACTAAAATTTCCCATTTGTAATATAATACTGCCGTGGTATAGCTTAAATGCCGGTGTCCGACATAAAGTCGATTTGTAACTTTTGATACAATTATATTAATAATGGGATCAAAAAAATCTGTTATTCAAAATTAGACTTTAGTAGATAACGGCATTATAGATATACTAGCCATAACCCGTGGCTTCGTTCGCGCTTGAAAAACTTTCGACACATTTACAATGTTACGGTAACATTTTTAAAGTACAAACGCGGAATGAAAAGGTTCGTCACTTTTCGACTCTATGTCAACGAGTTAAGGTCGAAAAGTGATGAACCTTTTCATTCCGCTACTATACAACGTGAGACGAGGCGCAACCTGAGACGTTGCCGCTAACGATGGGCCTCATAAGGAAGCTCAAAGTCACTCAGAGGGCAATGGAGAGGGATATGCTCGGAGTTTCTCTGCGGGATCGCATTAGAAATGATGAAATCTGCGCAAGAACTAAAGTCACCGACATAGCTCGAAGAATCGCCAGACTCATGGCAGTGGGCAGGGCACATCGCTCGTAGAACTGATGGCCGATGGGGCAAAAGGTTCTCGAGTGGCGTCCACGGACCGGAAGACGCAGTGTGGGTAGGCCTACAACAAGATGGAGCTGGTTGCGGGATCGCGTTGGATGCAGATGGCACGGGACCGATCTCTTTGACGAGCCTTGAGGGAGGCCTATGTTCAGCAGTGGACGTCTTTCGGCTGAATGATGATGATGATGATGACAACGCCATCTGTTGAATGTTGACCACGGTAGTATACTGGAGTAATATGACACACGATATTCTTTGTTTCCTTTCCCAGCTGCTTGTTTTCTTATTTTATTGGTGGTCAGTTGCTAAACAGTTTAGGTATGCAACTTTTTAGTAGACTTTGTACTGTCAAGTCTCTGTAACGCCACCTTTACTTAGTCAATTGTACTAATTTTATAAGTCTGTCTTTTATCTATTAATAATCATAAATTAAAAATTAATTGGTGCTACCCGCGGTCGTCTCTGAGGTTTGCCGTTGGACCCGTTGCCACAACTGAAAAGATTTCATATTTCTAAGGCTATTATTTGATTCGTCCTCTGTATTCTGTTTGGAAAGAGAAAGACGCTGATAGTTTTAAATTTTCACTAGGACTATTAATTAATATATAACAATTTTTTTAAGATGTGCTTATTCTAAAAGGGCATAACTCCAAAACTACCACACAATAGATTCATTATTTTTGTCTAGTCTCTATTAAAAAAAGTGATGACGTAAATCATGCGTAAATCTGACGTTGAGATTGTTATCAAATATATAATTATTACAGTTCTTTTTTCTGGTGAAAAGGACAAAGGGAACATATCTATTCTGTGGTAGTATTGATAAATTCAGATATATTTTTTTAATGTCTTGTATTTCTTTAAATATGGAGAAATAAATTATAATAAATATTTTTCCGTGTTAAGGAGTGTGGGTGTCAACGCCCACTAGGGGGCGGTATCATCCCCGTTGGGAACCTTCGGTTTAGATGAAACATAAATGTAATGATTTAAAAATAATTCTTTTATACGTAGCTCGTAGGAAAGATGATTTGGTATTTCTTGACGTGTTCATTATCAACCATTTATGTCTTTCTAGTGTGAGCCAGCTCTACAGGACCGCACGTTTGAGCTACACGTCTGTCTACCACCGCTGTACTCCATACATCATTGGTATCGGTCTAGGACTCGTTTTACAGAAGCCTTCACAACTTAATAAGGTATTTAAATAATATCTTTGAACAATTAAATGACTAAGTTACGGTGTTCTTAAGAGTATATTTTAATGTAAGAGATAGCCCCCATAAATTCTCTCTCTAGTCGTTCCCTCATGACTGAGGATCGTGGTCATCAACAAGTAGTCCACACTTGGAATGAACTATGTGTTTCCATCGGCTTCTGTCCATCGCGGCCCTGACGACGGAGCTAAACCTCGGGGACCTGGAGTCTTTTATTTGGTCGGTTCATCTGGTAGGAGATCGGCCTCGGGCTCGCTTGCCATTTGTGTTCCCAACTACGATCAATTTCTCCAGGCTCTCATTACTTCTTCGCATTATGTGGCCAAAATACGAAAGAATTCATTGGTGGCATATCGTGGACAGACGGGTTTTTATCTTAAGCTGTGAGAGAATCGACACATTTGTTCGCTTGCCCCATAAATTACGTAAGGTAATATTATCGACTATTTTTCAACCATCGGTCCCTCTATGGTGAGATGTCGTGAGATTTACTCGACCCCTTAATTTCACTAGAGCTTTTTAAAATGTGTACAGCACATCGCTCGTAGAATTTATAGCCGATGGGGCCAAAATGCTCTCGAATGGCGTCCACGGACTGGAAGACGAAGTATAAGTAGGCCTCCAATAAGATGAAGCGACGAGCTGGTTAAGCTTGCGGGAACGATTTGGATGCGGATGACGCACCTTGGGGGAGGCCTATGTTTATCAGTGAACATCTTTCGGCTGAAATTATGACGACAATGTTACGATGGTGTTAGGTAGTTTGGGACTACGTTAATTGATATCAATTGTCCTAAAATTTTTTTTATTTAAACCATATATGCTTATAAATATAGATAAATTACCGACAGCGACCTACCTGTGAAATGCAGTACCTAGTAGTATCCAAAAAACTAGTAGGTGGTAGTATTCGTATGTTGAACATTATAGCTGTAAGCACTTTTAGTAAGCTAATTTAGAATTTTAGTTTTTCTCATAGGACGTAAGAGTTTAGTGCAAAGTTAGCTTAATTATCACTTCGAATGCTTTCGTTTTTATGACAATGTAACTAGACACATTGTATTTTATTCACTTTGTAACTTTTACGGTATATAAATATCACACAAATACGCAAGGTGCACTCAAAAATGTGCAATTAACATGTACTCCCGCCATTAACTGTTGGCCAGAACTTCGTCTAAACTCAAGCTCAAACTGAAAACATTCATTTTGCGTTGATAAAATACAAAATATTGAGCCAAACCCTGTAAGGGCACTATGTACTATTGAATCTGTCTATGAATCTGGAAGAAGCAGAAGTATTCCGTTTTAATGCAGATTATAAACTGTCTGTGTATCAGTACCAGTAAAAATCGTTCAGTAGCTTGAGCGGGTTCAAGTAAAAAAGATCCACGCATCTATATTTATTTATATTTATTTAGATAAATACAATGATACCATATCCCTTTCAGCACAGATTAGAACGATCGTGCGTTCGAACGCCATGATACGATCGTGCTGGGGGGTTTTAAAGGGGGTAAATAAGGGTGAGTTTTTTTTTTGTATTTTTGCCTCATTGAATATAACCCAAAGGCTAAGGAAACAGTATAAATAATTGCTATGTCATAAAAAAAAATCTCGTGCTGAAAGGGATATGCATTATGCAGGGTGATTAATCCAAATAGGTCAGCCGGGAGCTGTCAGAAACTATAAGATATAGGTAAATTTGTTCTAAGGAATCATGGCGCCGATTTTAATCGAAGAAAAGGACAAGCTTATGGCTTTCATAACGGGAGCAAAGAGGACAAGTATGTTTGTGTGTGTACTGGAGCTGTGTTCAGAGCATGTTTTTCGGTTGTCTTGGATAAATAGATACTATACGAGTAATACATATGGGACGTCAAGCTTCGTAGCCAGGTTCTTTAATAACAAAGCTATCAGGTATTGATTAAATATAACATTTGGAGCCGTTGTTGCCCAGGATGCATAGTCCAAACTCAACTCTTTCCCCCTTTAAGACGTCACACGTCAAATATACGTGTTAATTGAAGGCTTATGTTTCAATGTATCCACAGCTCCTTCTGACCCTGGGCTGGGTGGCCAGCACTGCGCTATGGGGTCTGGTTTGGTGGGCAGGCATGGACTCAGGTCATATCCAGTACCGATACAACGCCACCTTCGCTGCTCAATACGCTGCGCTAGCGCCTATAGCTGCTTCACTGGCTATAGCTTGGACCATCTATGCTGTACACAATGGATATAGCGGTAAGTCTGTAATAGAATCAGAGCCCGGAATTCTCGTGGCACTTTTCAGCTGTCTTAGGGACTTAATCTCATTTATCGACTTCCAATATACATATTATATCGATACATTATTAAAGAAGATTAAAAGTAGAGGTAAACAACAGGCGACTTAATCGCTAAAGAGCGATCTCTTTCAGATAACTGTTAAGTAGATGAAAATATGAATTGAGATATGAAATGAAAACAATGAACAGTTAACAATTTCTCATTTAATCACTTCAGTTCAGTGTTACAAATAATAATAAAATATTATTGTTTAAAATCAAAAGCTGGTATGCAAAGCTTATCTCGAAGAGATCGCTCATTCGCGATAAGATTCCCCGTTGTTTACTTTATTTCTTAATCATACTTTAAATATTGTATTCTGTATTTATCGATATAATAATGTTCAGTAAAATTACAAAAAGTTTACCACTGACAGATGGTTTGGCTTCATTTCATATTCAACTTTAACGACCTATAAATAAAGCCAATTTTAGAATACTGTTACCTACGTTTGCAGATTTTGTAATAGCTACTTTATTTGTATAGTGTTAAAGTTGGAAATGAAATGAAGGCAAGCCATCTGTCAGTGGTAAACTAAAAGTAAAAACGTATTGTAGGTATATTGGAAGTCGATAAATGAGAAGTCCCTAAGACAGCTCAAAAGTGCCACGAGAATTCCGGCCTCTGGTCATGGTTAGCATCATGGACAGGGATGTTTCGAAATGGGCCATACACAGCTTAAGAAGCAAAAGTTATCTCTCCTGTGGACATGAAATTAGCGACTCCGAGTCAGCAAACTTAGGAATTATGTAAATGGGCCGAAAGGTGGCCAGGTGTCCCAGACGCTGATGTAGACTGGTCTAAAAAATATCAGCTATAGACCCTTAACTGGTGTGCGTGAAGCTATCCATCCGGAATGGGTCTGCGTGGAAAAACAGGTCAAACCCTCTCATCCCGCGAGGATGCCTGTGTCCAGTTGTGGAATATATATACGTCGGAGATGAGAGATGAAATTGAGATACTTGTTCTGATTGTGTATTGATGGAAAAACCATACAAAAATAGTATCTAACCATAGACTCACAACGACGCAATTGATAATTTTAAAAATTGCTACTAAATCGAGTAAATTAATATTGTATACTAGCTGTTGCTCGCGTCTCCGTCTGCGAAGAATAGGGGTATAAAAAATAGCCTACGACCTATTCTTAGACCTACCGAATACATACAAAAAGGTTTCATAAAAATCGGTCAAGCCATTTCGGAGGAGTTCGATAGCAAACACCGTGACACGAGATTTTTATATATTAGAAGAGAATGTACTAGTCAAGTTATTTATTGGGAAGTGTCATTTTATATTACTTCAATTGGTAAACTCAGACATTCTAATCAAGTGGAGATCCTTTTACAGTTCTTCCATAAATGACACGTCTTTGTTGAATGTTTTACATCCGCTTCCATAGTCACCAAATTATAGGAAAAATACTGAACGTTTTATTATAACCAAGTTTTAGGTAACCACTAATTTTTGCGTCATTCAATTCCACGAAGCAACCTGTATTTTTTTCTTGGTCTCCATACAAAGTTAACCAAAATATTTGTACCAATTAAAAGTTATTTAAACCTTCCTTCATTGATTAGCTATGGGTATTCTGCCAATTTTAATGCCTGTTGTACCACTGTTTGTGAAGCTCTCTGTAAGAATTTTATGTGACATTCAAATAAATAAATGTTGATATTTATGGGCGGTGGTGATCATTTTCCATCAGATGACCCGCTTGCTCGTTTTCCTCCCTCTCGTAATAAAAAATAAAATAAAAATAAATAAACAGATGTGACAAAAATGGTATCTGTTGTTATGTTACCTATGTTGCTGTTGGATCTCATACAGGATCGATCCGGAAGCTACCACTATTTTACTCGTTAATGTGCCGCCAAATAGAGGTTTCCACAATAAATATTGTTTCTGTTTGGGTGTAAGATAGCTAGTGATATTACTAGCACAGAGACCTTAGTCCTCAGGCTAGGCAGCGCATAGTCCATTTATTTGGTTGCCTTATGTTCATTGGCCTCAGTTTCCCCTTTCCATCAGGTGGGCTGCAAGTTCGTCTGTCTACTTAATGTAATAAAGAAATATCTGTCATTTTGGGCCTCATAAAAAAGCTCAAAGTCACTCAGAGGGAGATGGCGAGGGCTATGCTCGGAGTTTCTCTGCGGGATAGAAATGATGCATGATGAAATCCGCGCTAGAACTAAAGTCACGGACATAGCTCGAAGAATCGCTAGATTTAAGTGGTAATGGGCAGGGCACATCGCTCGTAGAATTGACGGCCGATGGGGCCGAAAGGTTCTCGAGTGGCGTCTGCGGACCGGAAGACGCAGTGTAAGAAGGCCTCCAACAAGATGGAGTGACGACCTAGTTAAGGTGGCGGGAACGCATTGGATGCGGATGGCGCGGGGCCGGTCTGTTTGGTGAGCCTTGGGGAAGGCCTATGTTCAGCATTGGACGTCTTTCGGCTGAAATGATGATGTTACTTTAAATAATAATGAGTTGTCAAAGGATGATGACGAATTTACTGTAGTGTTTTCATTTATTACAATAGTACATTACTGCAGAGGCCGTGAAGTAAGGGATTGATGGACGAGATTTAGGGTATACGGCCGAGTCGTAGACGAGGCCGGATAAAACGAGTCCAGCAATCCCTCTTCCGGCCGAGGATTGTATAGAGCTTTTCTCAAACATGCATCATCATCATCATCATCATCATCATCATCCATCCATCCATCCATCCATCCATCCATCCATCCGTCCATCCATCCATCCATCCATCCATACATCCATCCATACATCCATCCATATCCACCCATACATCCATCCATACATACATCCATCCATACATTCATCCATCCATACATCCATCCATCCATCCATCCATCCATCCATCCATCCATCCATCCATCCATACATCCATCCATACATCCACCCATACATCCATCCATACATCCATCCATACATCCATCCATCCATCTATCCATACACCCATACATCCATCCATCCATACATCCATCCATACTTCCATCCATCTATACATCCATCCATCCATACATCCATCCATCCATCCATCCATACATCCATCCATACATCCATTTATACATCCATCCTCCATCCATACATCCATCCATACATCCATCTATACATCCATTTATACATCCAACCATCCATCCATCCATCCATCCATCCATACATCCATCCATACATCTACATCCATCCATACATCTATCCATACATACATCCATACATCCATCCAGACATCCATCCATCCATACATCCATCCATCCATCCAGACATCCATCCATCCATCACCAGTAGTTTAGGCGGTTTTATAGAATTAAAAGAAGATAGATTTTTTTTAATGTCGTAAGTTGGCTGTATGTAATTTTTCCTTTGTCAGTTTAATGTTAGTAAGCAAATTTAAAAAGTTACAGCAGCGGACAATAATGGTTTTTCATACTTACTTTTATGGCCTAGGCCAAGAAGTAATGTAGGGAGCCATAAACAACAAACTTCATGGCTTCATTTCGTGACATTAACGCATACATTTCAAAGCATGTTTGAGAAAAAGTAATTTATTTTAAAAAAAAGTCGTAGTCGTAGTCGTTGTAATTATTCATGTAGGAATAAAAAAAAAATTAATTAGCACCAAACCAAACTGAGAGTTTGACTACACAAGAGCTATGCAAAAATTAAAAGGGAAAAGTGTGATTTTTAATGCAAAGTTGTCAGTTTAAAATCTTGGAACGAAATTTATACCACATCTTTCCAAATTTGGCATGTGTTTTAAAATCAATGATAGCGCAGTGCCTTAACGTCATCACAATGTTAGTATTAAAAAAGAAAAGTTTAATGAAATTATTTTTTTACAGATTTTCTGAGCAATTTCCTGTGCTGCCGTCCCTTAGTGCTGATAAGTCGACTATCCTACGCTCTCTATCTTTGCCAGTTCATTGTGTTCCTCACTACTGCTGCTACTGTCCGGACTACCAGCGAATTCAGCTTAATGTCTTTGGTAGGAAATATTTTTTTTACTTGTATTTTTCTATTTATTTTTTGACGCTCAAGAAGCACATGTTATCAGCCTTTTACTCAGTATTTCTTCTTTTTTATTCCCCTGTTGTAGGCTTATTGCAAAATATTTGAAACGTAATTTTCTAATCAAGTAATTATTTTATAAAACATTTATTTTGTTTTGTTTTCAGATTGATTTACAAGAAATATCACTTATAATTCTCTCATCAACCATACTTACACTGACATTAATTATACCAATGCAATCACTTCACAAAGTGTTCACTTTCTCATCGAGTTCAGAAAAAGAAGAGGATAAAACAGAAACGGATGAGAAACAAACGGAAGAGAATCATACAGATTCAGGAATCCCACCTAACGATAATGAAGAAGAAGAAATAGAAATTCCACAAATAAAAAGTAGGCAAGTTCTCGTAGCTCACAGAGAAACATTGGAAGAAATACCTGAAGCTGAAATAGAATACGAATCGCAGCGGGAGAAAATTGAAGGTTTAGAAGAAATTTTAGAGGAAGAGGAAGAAGAAGGGGAAGATGAGGACGTAAGAGAAAATCATCTTGATGAAGAAGATATGGAAGTGATTGAAGAAGAACAAGGAGGCGAGGATGATTTTTGGGGAGAAAGGGATGAGGATTATGTCCCTAGAAGAGCTTATCCCGAAGATAATGATGACGGTGATATAGATGAGTGGGAGTGGACAGCAAACGGAAGTCGAAATGGAGCTCAACATTACCGATACACCAGATAACAATTCTAATTTATGTAAATTAAATCAATCGAATTCGCCAAATTTGTTTCATTACAAGCCCAAAATGTATAAAGAAAATTGACAAAAAAAAAAACGGAAAGAATCGTGATTCATATTGCAAGGGAGCTAATTTTATAAAGTCTACACTTGTGAATCTGGCTATGACATACATCCGCGTAAACTCTACAGTCACGGTTTTGTTTGTCAATACGTAGTTGCGAACGGTATTTGTGGCTAAAAACTATGAGGGTTTTCGGAATCCCAGTGACGTGATTGTATTTCCACTGTAGCTTTACCATGATGAAGATTTTATTCAAAAAAATGTTCATGGGTTATGAATCACCTAATATTTCCATCAACATAGTAGATACAGTTATTAAATACGCATGTAAGTAAATTATTGATAGCATAACAAGTTAAAAATACTATAAACAACAAAATAGTTCAAAGGAAAATACAAAGTCATAATAATTTAAGAGCCCACGTTAAGTGACTTTAATTGTTATCCTCACTAATCACTTCATGTTTTTCAAAGATACAAAATCATTTTATTGTCACAAATTAATGCAAATACATATTCATGATATTTATTTTTTATCTTGTTATGCTATCAAATGTTTAGTTAAGAGGCGTAACAATGTGAACCATAGCCAGAAAATACTAAAGTTATCTACTCGATCGTACATGACAACATAGTAGGTAAGCATAGAGAGAGACAGAGAGAGAGAGAGAGAGAGAGAGAGAGAGAGAGAGAGAGAGAGAGAGAGAGAGAGATTTACATATTCGATACATAGGCCAAAAATGCATTTGGCTAGAAAATATACAATAAAAAAAACATCGAGTAGTATAAATTGGGCTCCACTTCGAATTAACTTGCGGCAAGCCGCATCGCTGTTATTCAGTAGGAGCCATTTAAAAAACTTAACATAAAGACATACACACTGTGACGACATGAACGCCAGCGGAAAGTGTAGATCGCAACGAAGCCCAAACTGGAAGCATAGCGTTTTTTTCTTACGGTTCATATTATTAATATTCAGAATTACTTCAGGTTAACTTCATAACGGCCGTTGATTGTACCAAGATCGATTAACCCTTTTCCAGGCATAGTGCATATAGCGACCACAAAAATCTACACAATTATTCGACCTTATCCACTTTATAATACGATAGAAAATCAATCGAATTTGCTTTGCTTTAATCCTGCATAGGTAAACAATATAACACAATGATTAATTTTTGTTGCAGCATATCTAAATAGCCTGGACCTGGAATAGGGTTAAATCAAGAGGGCCGCCAGTGTCTACACAAAGTCGCGTCCTCTAACATAATAAGTCTGCTGTAACCAAATTCACTATTAGAGAGGTCTCTGTACCATTCATTTTGTATATTATTAAGACATAGACATAGAATAAGACAATTTTGTTTATTCAATGAGTAAATAGATGGCGTTATTGTGGTAAGCAGAGGTCAAAAACTACTATACTAAAAGCTCTATACTAAAAGTAGCTTCAGCTGCAGAGTACGGGCTTAAGGCGGGAGAGCTTCCACCATCTCGTTTTGTCACCATCTTATACAGTTTGACAGAAAGAGATAGTGAATACAAAGGCAAGTATCAGCGCGTTAGACAATAATCGACAATCGTACAGATTAATTATTTTAAAGAAATGCGATTTCGAATTGCTCTTGTTTGTAATCGTCCTTGATTGTGCGGATCAGATAGACAAGATTGAATTTGCTATAAAAAAATAATCTGCACTAAGGAGCAAATATTCAAATATTTGTTGAGAAACCTAACACGTGATTGTATAGAAAATATAAAATATTTTAATGGTACTATATAAATTCTTTAACATGACAGACATCCCGCCGTCGGATACGTGTATGCTAATATTAATCGTATTGTGCCCAAAAGTGTGTATTGCCATGTGACTTAACACGTATCCCAAAATGCGAAATGTTAATGATTGTTAAAATAAGACAGCACTGTGGTTGCGTGCTTTTTGGAGCGATGAATAATTAAGTTGCATTTCACACTCGTGGAGACATGCGGTTTTAACACCGCTACCGTTCCCTCTAATTGTGTAAGTTCTGGGAGCTTTGATTTTACGTTACGTAAGAAATAGATATTTAACCTAACCATTGAGGGGTTATTGCCATAGTCACCACAATTGGCAGTTGGTGATCGCAGTGTAAATCGTAAATATTGAGAACTCCGGTATTATTAAGTTTTAGGACATACCCGTAGTCCTGCGCCAAAGTCACCGACATAGCTCGAAGCATTGGCAGACTCAAGTGGTGGGCAGGGCACATCGCTCGTAGAACTGATAGATAGCCGATGGGGCTAAAGATTTCTGAAATGGCATCCATGGACCGGAAGACACAGTGTAGGTAGGGCCCCGACAAGAGCGACGACCTGGCTGGTTGCAGGAACGCTTTGGATGCAGATGGCGCAGGGCTGGTCTGTTTGGCGAGCCTTGGGGGAGACCTGGGTTTAGCAGTGGACATCTTTCGGCTGAAATGATGATGATGATGATGTTGAAGAAATATATATAAAATTGGGTAGTTGACATACCGTTGTGGCCGTGGTGCCCTAGCGGTGGTTAGCCTCTTTAGCAGAGGATCGTGGGATTCGTGCATTTTAAACTTTAAACTCTAGCTTGCATCGCTGAGTTTTTCGGAATGCATGTGAGAAATTACATTTCATTCTCACAATGTGCTTTGCGGCGAAGTAAAAACATTGTGAGGAACCCTGTATAGCCTACTAAACAGTTCAATGGTGTGTATGAAAATTCCGATTCGCAATCCTCCAATATTGAGAGGAAGCCTTTGCCCAGCAGTAGAACGTTATAGCTTGTAGATAAATTTGGGGGTGGTGAATTTTTCTATATTTTGATTTAAAATAAAATATAAGTTTAAAAACTAAAACCCGACGACGGAAGATATCGCGGTACGAAAGTATGAAACAAGAAAATAATCTTGTCCGGAATTCTTATCTACAAACTTTAGCGGATAACCGTGGTCGCTCAAACTATGAACAACTAAATATCGCTGTTTATTTCATCGATGTATTAATAAAAAACACTCTTATTCCATAGTCGATTTACATTTTATAACAATATATTCTACTAGTTTTAGTTTTAGTGATAACTTTTAATTTATTATGTGCATAAAATGACTGGTACTTTAAGACAATGAATAAAAATAATTAATCTTATTTGTACGAAGAAAACACAAAGTCGACTCTCAAAATGATAATAAAATTGACAGGATCTCATCGTAATGGTCTACGCTAAAAGGCACGACGCCCATTCAAATGGTAGTACTAGCTTCTGCCCACGATTTTGTGTGCGTGGAATTACTACGCAATTCGCTAACGATTTTACCGGTTTTAAAAGTAGCCAAGGTGGCCATTCTTGGTAACAAGCTATCTCCATAAAAAACTCTAAAGATGAATTTGAATTTTTATCGCAAGAAAGCAACGACACCACATTGCCATGCTCATAAACTTTAGCGTTTATGTTACTAATATATATATTTTTGTAATATTTTTGGTTGAAAATTGACGTAAGTAATAAAGTTATCTCACAAGTTGTTGTTGTTGTAGTTGTTGTTTTAAAATAAAGGTTGCGATAACTTGATGATTACTGTCAAATAGTTACTCAAAATACCGAAATACATAAAACTAATACAAACGGTTTTAAGAAGGTTATATTTCATTATCATCACCATCAACATTTCTAAGCTACACACTGATTGGCCACAGACCATAGTTTTGCTCGTATTTTCCGATTTTTCAAACATGAACTTCAAATTATCTTTATTTTTAACCGTCATCAAAAGGAGGAGGTTCTATATTCGACTGTATTGTATTTTCTTTTATAAATCGCGAGCTTAGAAACAATACGAATCAGATTATTATGGTTGTAATGTAATCTGAATTTAAATGAGGAAGGCAGTAGTCGCCTGGACAAAGACCGACGAACACGGGCAGTGTTGTGCCAAGGACCGACGCGGGCGCACGTATTCGTTATGCAGCTCGGAGTTTTACTCGCGCTCGCGTGCGTGGTCGCATCGGCGGACAAATCATTCGCCGATTACAAAGACGACATCCTCAATACCACAAACATAGACAAAAAGGTCATCAACAGACTGTCTTCCTTATTCGATACTAACAAAACCTTCGATAACAGAGATTTGGCGATACTGAATAAAACCGCGCAAAATTTCGGCATAGAAAAAGGTCTAGTTGATAAATTAAGCAACTTGTTGAAGAAAAACGAATCGGGTATTCTTACAAAGTTGACGGAAGATGCTAAGGATGGTTCTTATAATGTGTACGAGGATGAAGCTGGGACGGCCGAGGAACTTGGACCTATTCAGGTTTCCCCTGACTACGCGTCTTCTGTGGTGTTAGCAAGCGATTTGCTCTCCCTTACAAGTGCTGTGTCTAACGTCGATGAAAAAGTCTGCAGGGAGCAAGGCTACCGGTTCCTAGATGGACTCCTTCTCAACAAACGATGGGCGTTACGAAGTAAGTGCTGAAATATTAAGGTATTTAGCGTAAGATTACGTTTCCAAATTTAGCGACTAATATCTTTAATTTAATTTCAATAGAATTCAAGTCCTATAGTAAAATTTAAAATTCTTGCCAAGCAATTTAATATTTATTAACTATCAATAAGACTAGTGAAGTGTGAGTCATTTAATGTCAGAAAGAGATTATAAAGAAGGAGAAAATAATAACTATATCTAGAATAAAACCATAACCTTTCACATAAAAAATATGACGTCGAGATGCGGAAAATAACCTGCTGCTATATGGATAAATATATCTAGGGATAAAAAACATAGGCGCAACTGTTAAAAAAAAATTAACGATTATTTGACTTATCTATTCGTTACAGTAGTAGAAATTATTCTTAGTCTTGAACTTGATGGGTGCGGTAAAAACACTACCAGAATTTGTCGACAATAATGAATGAATGAAAGAATGAAATTTTATATATTTTTATTATTTTTTATTTTTTATATTTTGTCGTGCATCTGCACGACCTGAAAATTCAAACCCTTATGGCAACTACACGAGGGTATGAATTATTAGATCGTACATTGTTGTCGTTCGCTCCTTGTCGAGAAATACGGGGTAATATTTTACCTGCACTCTACTTAACGTAGGTTATGCTGATGTTAACTCAACTATCGTCTGATTTTATCTGTCTCTTTAATATCTGTATGTAATAGTTGATTGTTCAACGAGGGACTTAAACAAGCCATAATGACACGAGACGCAGCAGAGCGAGCGTGGCTATAATTCGAGTGTCATTTCATTATAGTAGTCTCGCGTTAAACACTCTACTTTTCACCTAAATGCGAGGAAAAAAACGACGTTCTATACAAATTTACAATATTACTTTTTTACAATGTACTCTCAACTCTCAAAACGAGTAAATGGACAGTCAAAATTAAAAAAAAACTCACACACATTTAACGAAAACTAAAGATAAAGATAATTTAATGTCAACATGAGTGACAAGTAAAAACAGATTTCACGTAAAATTAAAATAAGTAGTCTTTCATGATGTGCCTTGTGAGGTACTTACATTTTTTCCCTCTTTTCATATTAATTAGTCCATCAACATTTAAAATTAATTTCGGGAAATTTGAAGAAAATAAATCATCAATTAAAGACAAAAATTACAACAACAATATTGGTAGGTACTCAAATTCTAAAATCAGTTCATCCAACGTTATACCGAAATGCAAAAATGCAATAAAACTGTGGCAAAACGTGACGCGGAAAGTAAACAAAACCTCTTTGTTTGTATAGTGTGTAATTTTCTCCAAGTATTACGGCAGCATCAGAGGCCAATCGACGCCGAGTCATCGAAATAAAACGGTATTTAATTCAGTTTGATTGGAGGAAGGATTTCCGCGTTACTTGTTGCCCACGTTTAAAATATTGAGGTTGCTAGCCTATGCCCACTGGCTCGAACCATTAGATTTGCCAGTTGAATGAATTAAATATACGTATATATCATAAGTATATCCAGACATATCGCGGTCTTCATTAACGTGCCAAATTTCATGTCTCCAGATTTAACGGGTCAAATTTCGCGATTTTTCATTTGTAAATACCTAACCCGTGGGAATATCGGGCTAAAAGGTATCCTATGTTTTCTTATTATTATGGCTCTTTATTTCTGGAGGTTTGCCGTCAGCTCTGCCAACTGTTTGCGGTCTCTAGCCAAGCGAAACAGGTTCTTCAACGCTGGCCATTCCTGTCCATTCGCGGATGTCGCGAAGCCAGGACTTCTTTCTTCTCCCAGCATGCATCTTTCCCTCCACTTGGCCTATCAATATTAATTGCAGCAGGTGGTATCGGCAATTTCTAATTACGTGGGCCAGGTAGCCAACTTTACGTCATTGGATCGCCTTTAATAGTGTTTTAATCATTGAAGTCGTACACCGCCGCCGCGGCACCTTTCTTTCTTTCTTTGTTCTTCTTTAAGTCACACGGATTATTATATTACATTAGTTAAGTTAGAAAGAAAGAAAAACATTTATTCGTGACATTTTTATAAAATAAAGAAAATTAAACTGAGACAAATATTGTCACGAAATGGTCTCAACTCAGCATAATGTCAACCTTGCAGCTGACGCTGGTCTTCCGTTGGAACCAGTTGGAATTAGTTGTAATAAGCAAGCAAAAAATTCACATGTGCAAAAATATCTCCATGTACGCGCGCGTTTATCACTAAAGCGATTCGGCCAATCTGCCAGCTTCAGCATCGGAAGGTATATGGTAATACAGTCTCGATACAAGGACTTGCGTGGACCAGAATAACCATTATAACTCTGAATTAGTAAATGCTAATCCAAGTTTCTTTATTATTTTCCCGAATTTCATATTGCCATAATTTATCGTTTTCCGTAGTCTTCTTTAGTCGTAAAGTATTTTCTTCCGAATTGTTATCAAACTAACCTTAACCTACTAAGTTTGTACTGTACTGTACTGTGTTATAAATAAGTTTCACCGCTATGTGTGTGTATGTGTCTGTCTGTGCTATCATAGGTCATAAACAGGTGAACCGATTTGGATGCAGTTTTTTCTGAAACTGGTTTCTTAGCGATGGTTCTTAGACATGTTTCATAAAAATTGGTTCTAACATTTCAAAGTTATCACCTCTTTAGTTAACTGCGGAAGTTTACTTTATTTTCAAACATATTATGGGTGACCTAATTGCGTTGGGGGATTTTAAATTTTTTAATTTATTAATTTTTTAACCATAAACCACGTACAAACAACGCACAAATAGATAAATCATTATACTGATGACGTTGACCAAACATGACCTATCAATGCTGATATGGAAGATTTAATGCAATAAACCCATCACTTGATGACTCAGTGTCATTGTAACATTGGCATAAGATTATTATTGTGACTAAGTATATTAAACTAGCTTTATTCCGCTGTCTCGCTCCCGTGGAAGAATTAAGAAATCGGTCAAGTGCGAGTCGGACTCGTACACGAAGGGTTCCATACCACCGTACAATGTTTTAAGCGCTAAAATCGCAAACATATAGGTAAACTTCCGAACAACATAGGGTAGATCGCGTTGCCTAGTAACCTGCCAGCAGACCTGTCACCTAGACCGCCTAGCAACGCCTAACAACGCCTAACAACCTAAAAACGCTGAAAAAAAACAATTTTAAGGGTTCCTTACCTCGAAAGGAAAAAACGGAACCCTTATAGGATCACTTTGTTGTCCGTCCGTCCGTCCGTCCGTCCGTCCGTCCGTCTGTCAAGACCCTTTTTCTCAGGAACGCGTGAAGGCATCAAGCTGAAATTTATATCAAATACTCAGGTCTACTGTCCTTTGGAGCTGTGAAAAAATCAAACTTCTTAGCCAACGAAATCAAAAGATACAGCCGTTTATGACGCAAATTTCCGCATATTTTCGAAACTCGCAAGGGAATCAAAACCTACAGGGTACTTCCCGTGAACTCAGAATCTTGAAATTTGGTACGAAGCTAGTTCTTATAGCACAGATAAAGGAAAAATTGCGAAAAGTATAAATTTTTAACGCAATCAAAAGATAAAGCCTTTTACGCCGCAAATTGTCGACACTCGCAAGGGAATCAAAACCTACAGGGTACTTCCCGTGAACTCGGAATCTTGAAATTTGGTACGAAGCAAGGTCTTATAGCACAAATAAAGGAAAAATTGCGAAAAGCATAATTTTTTTTGTCTGTTTGTCTATATCAGTAACCAAACTACAATGATCCCACACTGCGCACGTTTTGCTTAGGAGCAGGGGTCTGCTAAGACTGGATGTAGATAGATACATATAAATTTGTACGGAACCCTCGGTGCGCGAGTCCGACTCGCACTTGGCCGGTTTTTTGTATGATGACCCCCTTTAATTTTTAACTTTATTTAATTTTTAGTATTTGTTGTTATAGTGGCCATCAGTGAAAATGTCAACTGTTTAGCTATTACGGTTCAAGAGATAGAGCCCTGTGAGAGACGGGCAGACAGACAGCGTAGTCTCAGTAATAGGGTCCCATTGGCACCCTTTGGGTACGGAATCCTAAAAATTAGAAAGCTCTCTATCAAGTGAGGATTTTGAATTATCCGTCCTTAGCAGCTCCATGATCTTCAACAAATACGGCTTCCTTTCATCTCAATCAAAATTCAATCTCTAGCTCCAGTGGTTTAGGTTGTGCATCGTCTGTCAGTCAGTCATGTTACTTTTTGATAGGTATACCTGCACTCCCAGATCCAGAGTGAAACGACTCAAAATCATCCACTATTTTAATTTAAGCCTTCCAGAAACTGAATCAAGTCTAATTTAGAATGGAGTAGGTATTTTGCAAAATGTTAAGGTATGAAGGTGGCTGTAAAGGTATTCACACGTGATGACGTGCCAGCCAGATACTCAGGGTGTAGGTTCAGCTGGGGCTCGGTTTGACAGGTAGAAATTTTGGATAAAAAAAAAATAGATAAAATAATAAAAATCGCTAAGTAATAAAATAAAATAAAGAGAGATAATTTATTCAATAATTTGTAGTACAAGTTAACAAACAATAAATACAATTCCTTACAAAAAGGCTATGAAACACGTGTGCCTGCACTAGGGTTACTAAAGAACTCTGTGTCGCAGGCTAAGCGATAAAGAAATACTACAAGGGCGCCCGTGCTCTTGTTGACTTAAAACAGGAAAAGGTATTTATATCTAAAGAGACAAATTAAAATATTGTTGCACTTAAATAAATTAGATTAGAGAGAGAGAGATGATGTCTGCTCTACATTGGGCAAACGCTGGTTAACCTGACACGTTAGTGTGAGCACTATGCATATCCGTTGACTTATGTTGAACTGACATGACTTGGAGCGGTCCTTTGGGCAAATCTGTAACATGATAAGATTTAATTCATAATCATCTCTATGAAAAAACAAGAAGAATTTTATTGTGCTCAACTTTATAAGTGAGCAGAAAGATTTCCTATCTGTCGAGAAATAAACAAGTTTTTTTTTATAAATAATAACGTCAAATATTTTTGTCGTCTTTCTAAATAACCCGTCAACTTATTATTATAAATTATTCTAAACGTATCAAATTATAAGCCATAAACAGCCTATTGAAACGAAAACGAATTATAATGATGTTAATGATTTCCATACCTACACATATAAAATATTCATGTTTTCAATCCTGTCCTGTTCTTTCATACTAATATTCTTACTAAGTGTGAAAGTTTGTGAAGATGTTTGGATGCTTTTTGGTCAATCAAGCAATAACGGCTAAACGGATTTAGATGAAGCTATTGGCGTACAGATAGACTAACAACCGAATATGACACATAGGTAACTCAATATCTCGTTGTGCTTTTAAATTTGTTAAATTGTTACCATTATGTTACCGTAAACTTGTTGTGGTAGAGCTATGTTGTAGTGGTAGAGCCATGTTGTAGTGGTAGAGACATGTTGTAGCTAGCCGCTGTATCACGAATGGGCCGGCTCGTCCGAGCCAGTACCACCCTCTCACAGAACACCGGCGTGAAGCAGCAGTACTCCTGTACCGCCCAATCCATATCGTCCCCCTTCCCTATTCCCTCTCCTTTTTTACAGGCTGGCAACAGATCAGTGTGACTCTCGTTTAGTTGTTAATATTATTTATCGGCGGTGATCATTTTCCATCAGGTGACCCGCTTGCTCGTTCGCCTCCCTCTCATAAAAACAAACCTTTTTTCATGTAGTTTCAACACGAAAGAAGCCGCTGGAAAAAGCTAGTTGTCTACGTAAAAAAAAATCATGTCATTATTGATCAGAAAATTTTACTTAAATATAAGATAAAGTGTGTGTTATTTTTAGGTAAATCCGGGTCATAAAAAAGGCAACATAAAGTTGTGCTTTTTAAGTACACTTTTGATTATAGTATTTCACCATGTGCGTCAGTTGAAACTCGTCACATTATAATTATGATGAATATACCAGAGTGTTTGCAAACTGTTCAAACTGATTTAATTTTTCAAGTCATCGTCGTACACTTATCCCCTGACAACTCTTGACCGTTCAGTTTACTTACTGTGAAAGAAGCAAAGGTTTGGGTAGCCAACAAGCCGGACAGATTGGTGTTTGATTTTTTTTCAAAAATTGTTGATTCGAAATTACTCGTGTTTTTTTCTAGATGCCTTCCGGTCGTATATTATGAAAATTTTGTATTTTTAAAATTTATTATTGTTATTACTCATTTATTTATAGAAATCATGTATAAAAACTGTCAAGTGCAAGTCGGGCTCGTACATGAAGGGTTCCATACCTCCGTGCAATATTTCACACTTAAACAGGTCAGTAAAAATCGCATTAATGTAATCGCAAACTTATAGGTAGGTAAACATCCGAACAGTGTAGTCGCTCGCGTTTCCTAGCAACTGCCGGTTGTCATCAAGCAATCTTCGCCGGAGTAAAAAATGCTGAAAAGACACGTTTCTTGTATAACGAGCACCATTAACTTTTTTTTATACATCTGCCATCGGTCTAAAAATCATGACCAAATCAGTTGTATGTAGTATGGCGTTTGGAACGAGAAGTCCATTGACATCCTCTCTTCCTTATTATGCATGTTTCAGGGTTGAGGTGGTTTTACTTTTAATTTATAATTTTATTTTATTTTCAGTATTTATTGTTGTAGCGGTCACAGTAATACATAACCGGTAAACATTTAAAGTGTCTAGCTGTTACGATTGAAGAGATAGAGCCTTGTGAGTCCTGTTACAGACGGACGGATAGACAGACAGACAGACAGCGGAGCCTCAGTATTAGGGTCCCGTTGGTACCCTTTGGATACGGAACCCTAAAAGCAAAATGCAATATCGTGCCTTTAAATTTGAATATTTATGACATCTTGCTTACGACTTGTGTCAAAAACTATGACAGAAGGTCAAAGCATCAACGTTTTTTCTTAATTTGCATAGCCACGGTCCAAATCAGAACATATTGTACAAATAAGATTTCGCGCAGACCACGTACGGTGATTAAATATTGAATAATTATTTATTACATCAAACAGAATCTTGACATTGACCACGTTCGGAAATCGCTCATGAGAAAGGTTGTTTCGAATGCCAGTGCGTTCAGGAAGTAATTTGCGAAGCGTGTTTTCAAAGAGAACCGGAGGACATCTTGTCTGTTTTCTAATGTAAATAAATCTTGACTTTTGAACCGACTCAAATGTCAATATGAGCCGCTTGATGCAGACACTAGATTGGTTACACTCATGGAGTCTTTACTTAGCTTAAATAATACGAAGTAATAATGACGGGGGTAAGTGGAAGGACGTGGAGACTATGCTCGGAGTTTCTTTGTAGGATCACTTTAGATCCTTTCGGGGTCAACTGAGCCCACAAAGCAGTGAGCCCACAGGCTCAGTAAAGTTGACCACTTTGATTTCTTTGCGGGCTTCTCGACCCATTTAATCGGGCAATACAGCCCGCAGGCTCAGTCCACCACTATAATAGTAGTGGTGGATTGAGCCCGCGGGCTGGGTTGTCTATTCAGTAGGGCCGAATCGCCCACAAAAAAAGTTGGTCATCTAAGCTCGTGGGCTCAGTTGACCACGAAGGACAATATGATGAAATCCGCGCATAGAATCGCCAGACTCAAATGGCAGTGAGCCGGGCACCAGGTTGGATGATAACTTGTAGAACTGATGATCGATGCAGGCAAAAGGTTTTCGAATGGCGTCCACGGACCGAAGCCACAAAATAAAAAGGTACAGAAATAAATCTACATACAAAGTGCGCTCGAGCAACGCACATATAGACACTGTTCACAGACACGATATCTCGAAACAGTTGGAACCAGTTCGAGCGCGATTGCCATCCGCTTGAGGCGCGCATCTGTGAACTTTTTTGAGTACATTTATGGAGCAACAAAAAAAAATAGTGCGTGGAATCTCTCTGCGCGGAAGAAGTGAAACTACATAGTAAAAAATTAAAAAACCAGGCGGTCACCCATCCAAGTACTGACCACGCCCGACATTACTTAACTTCGGTGATCGGACGAGAACCGGTATTTTGTCAAATATCTTGAAAACGGTGCATCCTACGGCAAAATCAATGATATTTTCGTCCCCCCTTTAATTCCCCCGTATCTCCTCCCCCGCATCCTCAGTCTCCCTCAAACTAGCGACCCGCCCCGGCTTCGCACGGGTGCAATGCTGATACTAAATATGCATGTATTATAAAAATAAACCTTTCTCTTGAATCACTCTCAAAAATACGTTGCGTATTTTTAAAGATCTAAGCGGGAAGCGACTTTGTTTTATAAATACTACTATGTAGTGATTTATCTAGAATTTGTTGGATTGCAAATATTGGCACGTGAGTGAAACGAGTTTTACTAGAATATTATTATTCTGCCCATTTTTAGGGCTGTCATCTGAGCAAATTCAATAAAGCAATTAAACTTCGAATTTCATCTCGACCTATACTCACACCACTGCTGGACACAAGCCTCCTCTCAGAATGAGAAATACTCTGAAGTTTCTTAAGGCTTCTGGCCCCCCATGAGGAAAGTTTGCCCACTAAAGAGTTAGG
Source organism: Archips xylosteana (assembly GCA_947563465.1). Classification (NCBI taxonomy): domain Eukaryota; kingdom Metazoa; phylum Arthropoda; class Insecta; order Lepidoptera; family Tortricidae; genus Archips; species Archips xylosteana. The sequence goes on from OX387349.1 coordinate 5,274,107, forward strand.
CCTATCTAATTTAATCTAGGTATGGCGCAAATTATGTTCCGACCGAGCTCAGGAATCTGAAACCAGATTCTAGGCATGTTACGTAATACGCGTCTGCGCGTATCAAATACTATTACCGTGAGGTGTGCTTGTACTCGTATTATACACTAAGTTGTGTTGTATATTATCATATATCATAGTAGGTACAGACAGATAATATTAAAATGATTTATTTCAAAAGTAACAATAAACAAGTATTTGCAACAAATAAAATTGAATTGAAACAAATTGAATTAAAAATTAATAAACGAGAAATAAAACAAATCCCCGTCACGAACCGTGTCCGGTCCAAAGGTCCCTATGACGCTGGCAGGGTTGCCCCGCTGAATAGACAAGGAAGTCCTTTGCACCAGGTACGAACCCGAACGGGGATCACACCCCCTGTCCTCAGCCTGCGACCCACCTCGCCCACAAAATGACGCGCCTCTGCACCCCAAGGTCCACCTGTTTCCACCGCTATATAGGTACGAACTCATATGCTGATGCCAGAGCCGCATACTTGGCGTATATTAAATCATACCTCATCTTATCTTATCTTGGTTTTAGAGGGTCCTTTCGGGTTCTAGTAGTGGTAGAGCCATGTTGTAACTAGCCGCTGCATCACAAATGGACCGGCTCGTCCGAGGCAGTACCACCCTCTTACAAGGGGCACCCTCGCCGGGGGCCCAATACCTCTCCCCCTCCCTCTCCCCTATTCCCTCTCCTTTTTAAAGGCCGGCAACAGATCAGTGAGTCTCTTTGAGTTGTAGATATTTATGAGCGGTGGTGATCATTTTCCATCAGATGACCCGCTTGCTCGTTTTCCTCCCTCTCATAATAAAAAAAGTACACTTCGACCCGTAGGGATCTTTTATATAATAACCCTCCTTCGCACTTAATCCATCGCTTTTGCCACCTCGCCCATAAATTGGATGATTTATTTATTTAAAAATATGGCTTCAGTCCTATTTAAGGACATTTTCGCCAGTGTCAAAGTAAGCTCTCTTTGGGAGCGACGTTGTACGGTGATTGTAGTTTTTGCAACTTGATAGTAAAATTCCAGAAACCACGTGGAGAGAACTTGCGCATTAAATTGGATGATTGGTAACACCTTAAAGTCTCCGGCAGGCTAATTGTCTAACTCCCTCGCAATCGCCATCGCGTTCATTTTGACAGTTCTTGTATGGGCTGACAATTGGTATCGGAAACAGTCAGTTGTCACAGCCATACAAAAACTATCATTTCAATGCGACGCCGAGCGTCAAAAAAGTAACACAATTACCCTGAGGGTGCGGATTAGATATCCGTCGCCAAAATCCAAAGAGTCTCATTCTTTATCTGACGAGGGCATCATGTTCACACATTATGATGTGTTCCATTCTTTCGTCCTTTTCGCCACATATTCTACAATTTTGTAGTAGCCCCCAGCGCTTTTCATTGTCAATTACGAACTTTAAACTCCAAGTACTCAGTGTAACAGCCAAAGCGAAACCACCACACAAATCATATTGTCCTAAGAAAGTCAGTGCAGGTTTGCTGTCGCTTAACCGACTTAAAAGAAAAAATAGTAGATTGTTCAACAAGGGACTAAAACAAGCCATAATGACACGAGATATTTAGCCACCCGAGCGATAGCGAGGGAGGCTATAATTCGAGTTGTCATTATGGTAGTTTAGTCCCGCGTTAAACACTCTACTCTTCACTTTGAATGCGAGGAAAAAAACGACGTACAAAATTACTTTTGTTCAACGTATGCTCAATACGAGCAATGGACATCTGTTCAAAATTCAAATAGCAAAAAAAAATACCGCTGTCTTTTCTTTTCTTTTATATTTTTTTGTAAAGTGACGCTTTAATTGCATAATTAGCCAACAGATTCTAACTTAAAGACTAAGATGTTAAAACTAATTGGACTATGCATGTAAGAATGATAATTGTACATTCATTAGAATCGGCAAATAAATTAACCTAATTGATCTAAGTTCACACACACAAAATATATTGTTAACTGAAACACTTACCCGTGAATAAAGAAACGACTTTTTAAGTTTATTTTCTATATGCCAATTCTTTGTTAAATTATATCTAATTATACTTTCTATTTACTATTAAATGCAACTGACATCGCATTATTTTGAAGTCACGCCATATTAACTTTCAAACGTAACTGCTCTATCTACCGTACACTCCATCCAGCACTGCTTTGCCGACAGTGCGGATTGCTATTTTATCGACAGAGCAGGGAACTGCTTTGCCGAGAGCGCTTTAAAAAAAAAAACAAATTAAAAAACACCTAAGCTAAAGGAAATCTTTCTTTACATGCAGAATAAAATGAATTCATCTTTAATATTTTATAATTAAATAGATTAATATTCGTAATTATTCAATGTGTTTCACGAAATTATTATTTTTTAAATATTTTTTATACAGTTGTCATTTTGAGGTTATTTCCACGCCCTAAAGGCTTCCACAGACCGAAGCGCAGGGCGCTACAGTGCGTCCGCAGCGCGCTTCGGTCTGTGGAAAGCTTTAAAATTGTCTATACCCAGTTACTGAAAATGGCGATAATCCTCCATTCACAAACACCGTGATTGGCAGTATAGAGGTTTCCATAGTCAATTTAAAAAAATTTACTTTAATCCCAAGAGATCAAAAAAGAGCTTTAGTCCCGATATGCAAAGACTAAAGTAACATTTTAAGAGCATGAGAAGTGAAAAAATACAAAATAAACAATAATATGTCCATATATTTTATGGTGTATAGGAGTTGCGGGTTTTATTCCCATCCAGCGAAATCGAAAAACTTTTTACTTTTTAAAAAGTTACATTTCGTTGAGCAAACATACTGACCATAAAAACAAATAGAATTAGCACGTCAATAATTTATAAACAACATTATTTCGGTTCGGAAGCAGGATGTGAATTCGAGTCAGCGACCAAGGTTGCATGTGGGCCGATGGATTCGAGAATGATATACGCTGTTGGCCGAATCTTTCAAGGTAGAGTAATGAACTGAGTCAGTGGGAAAGGTTGGTTGGGCGCTGTCTGTCTTAACTTAATCATCATCATCACCATCATCACCATCATCATCATTATAATCATTATCATCATTATCATTATCATTATCATCATCATTGTATATACATCCCACTGCAGGGCACAGACCTCCTCTCAGAATGAGAGGCTTGAACTGTAGTTCCCACGTGGGCCCAGTGCGGATTGGGAACTTCACACACACCATTGAATTTCTTGGCAAGTGTATGCAGGTTTCCTCACGATATTTTCCTTCACTGTAAAGCTCATGGTAAATTTCAAATGAAATTTCGCACATAAATTCTAAAAAACTCAAAGATGCGAGTCGGGATTTGAATCCACGACCCTCTGCTTAAGAGGCCATAGGTCAAACCGCTAGGCCACAACGGCTCAACTTGACTTAATATGTTGCACTTGCACTAAACTGTGACCTATGGCCTCTCAAGCAGAGGGTGGTGGGTTCAAACCAGGGCTCGCACTTTTGAGTTACCTATTCAGAATGTATGTACGAAATTACTTTTGAAATTTACCATGAAATTTTCGCTCAAGGAAAATATTCTGAGGTAACCTGAATACACCTGCGAGAAAAATCAACTGAGTGCGTGTAGTTCTCAATCCGTAATGGAGCCGCGTGGGAACTACAGCCCAAGTTCTCTCATTCTGAAATGAGACCTGTGCCCTGCAGTGGGACGTATCTTGGCTGAGATGATGATGATGATGAAACTGCAGAGCTAATGAAGAAAGGTTAGCGAGAAAAGCATTATTAAGTTCTTGCGTTAACATATCAATGAATTCTGAACCGTTAACGAGTAACTATAAAATCTTAGACCGCACTTCATAGAAAACTATCAATTTAGGCATAAACAAGTACATGTATAAAATATGTTTGAATTTTTGTGGTAAGGCTATTAGTGTAAGTTTTGTCGAAATAAACTTCTCGAACTTCATGCGAATTAGTGTTAAAATAATATCAATAGGCTTTACGAATTTGCCCGAAGTTAAAGCATCAATACGAATGCCTTTAAAACTTTTTTGGTCAAACACTTCCATTTCTCTAGCCTCTGGATTAGTACTATTTTATGCAAAGAATAAGCAATAGGTCCAGCTTTTTTACATTTGGAAAGTTGCGACACAATTAGTAACAAGAATTTAACAGGACCCATGTCGAAATTATTTTTAACACTTCACAAAGTAAATTAGTATGCAAATAAATAAAATTTACTTGTGTAAATGACAAGAATTAAGGGGGTCAAAAGTGAATTAGAAATGATAAAACACAAGGCTAGTAAGTTTTACTTTTATCAAACTAGAATTGACGGGTGAAATACTGTCGAGGCCTACTGCTTTTTCGATTTGCGTGATTAAGAAATAGATACATACCTGTTTCATGAATCTAATCTTATTATTATTTATGTTAATGCTGGTCTAATTTCGGACTTGCTCTTGGCAGTGGAGAAATAGTCACTATTTTGAATCTTTCATTAGTCTAACTAAACATAAGAAATAAAAAAAATAACGTGAAAATATTTTCTTTCATTACAAATTTTTCTTACTTTCGGTATAATTTTAGTCTACTATCAATTTCGTCTTGGCACTAGAGATTAACCTACTAAAAAAAATGTTTTTTTAATATTGACCGGACAGAATTTGGACAAACAAACCAAAATATAAATCCTGTAAATTTCCATTTTTACAAGCTTTCGTTTTCTTGCAAACGCGGGTAGCTACTTACGTAAGTATGTAGGTTGTCTTAAATTGCATGTTGAATCGTACCCATATTTAGTTATTGGATCAACTTGGAATTTGAACTATAAAGTTTGGATGGATGGCACAATACAAGTACAGTCACCAAAAAAATAAAGTCAGAAAGTAGAGCTTGTGTTGCAAGTGTTTTTTAAACTTCTTAACGTAACGGTTATTTTCTGAGATGCGTCATTTAAGTCACAATTTCAAGAAATATCTGTTTATTATTTATATTTAATCTTTTAACATACTATATTATTTTTTGTACTTGGAATTGACTCAATAAAGGTTATACTAATACGATCGAAGTCTAAAATTTAAAATTAAATAAATATTATTTGGGTATATAATATTATGTGTACGTTTATTTGGGTATTTAGAAGTTCATACCTATATTTTGGGTATATAAGTATAAGAAACGTTGAGAGAAATGTCTCGATACAGAATTATGCGACGGAGGTAACGTTAAAAATTGGAGTATTTTTAGTCGTAACGAACAAAAATATCTAATACTTAGTTTATCTTTTGATTTTTAATCTAACTGTAATTTAAAATGTTAGTGTCAACGTTAGTATAAAAAATCATAGGCCTGATGTATTTGTCTTTCGTGACTCATATAAATTAATAGTCATGGAAATTCAATGATGACGTCTACATACAACACACAAGATCGAGACAAAGGACGATTCCAGTTTCATAGTTCGCGGATGTATTGAATAGAAGTTTACTTTTCTAATGATGATTTTCAGGAAAATCTAGCTCGTAACAGCATAGAATGTAATTATAATTAGGCTTGTTGTGTTTAGTTACTGTACTACAAGGTATAAAGCGTAGGCAGTAATACAATCTACAAGGTTAGTTAAATAATTGTTGAGTTATTAATTAATTTAGACGTGGATTGTAATTGTATGTTAATTAGTAATGTTAACTGTGGTAAAGTTGGCTTCTCGAGGTAGCGTCAGCTTTTTGATAGTTGTTTAATTTCTGATTTGTATTTATATTAAAAAAAAATATATATTTTAAACGATGGAACCGATGTTAAGAAAGACAAAAAAACTCAAGAGGTTAGAAGTAATGGACAAATAAAACAGGTAAGGGAGATATTAAGCTCTTATCAATTAAAAAATATTTGTACTTGATTTGTTTACTAAAATATTTCAATATTTTCTATATAGCTCTAGATAGGGAGATGTTGAGGTCAAGAGGAGAGGCCTTTGCCCAGCAGTGGGACACCAAAAACACCACCTACTTGGTGTGATTATTATTTTATCCTATGCCAAAATGCCTTCTAGGATTAAAAGCCTCTGAGTTAAGCGAATGTACTAAAAGATAGACATGGCGAAGTTTCACCATTCCTAAGGATAAGGATTAAATTTATTACGTTTTGGGCCCGAGGTCCTAAAAATGATCTCTAAGAAACATGGAATAACCCTCCTTCAGTAGTCGGGTAAAAAAATTTGTCACTTGACATTTTTCACGTTCCAAAAAGTCCGTAGGTGTGATTGTCACATGTTTCCAGTTCTTCTCATCAATTGTCATTCGAACAACAATCGACTGGTAGTGTCAACCTCGACATTGGTGGAATCATTGATATTAAATATTTAGTATCGATGGCTCTAGGCTTTTAAAACTTAAATTCAATTGTCATTGGCATTTTTTTACGTTCGTAAAAAAAAATTAAGCTATTTTTAACTATTAGAGCAAATTACCGTACTAACGTCAGTTGTTGTTCGAATGTCACTGGTTGCCATATATGCCACTTGAGATTTTTTACGTTCGTAGAAAAAATTCAATGCCCGTTTTTACTATTACAGCAAATACCGTACTAACGTCAATTGTTCGATAGCCACTTATTTCCAGTATTCTTATACGTTAGGAGTCTTCAATTCTCAATAATAACTTTAAGAAAACAAAATACCAATTAAAATCTGCTGGCGACTTGTCATTGACTTCAAGTCACCAGGTATGTTTACCGAGATAGTAGCAACGTAGTGGACCGATGAATATAAATTTGTAACACAGCGTAGTGACGTATTTGCTTAATGGCAAGGCAAACATTTTAAAAATATTTGACTTGAGTCAAAATACGAGACGCTACGGAAATAGGTGTCGCATCATTCACTACTTAGCAGAACAGTTATGATGGTATTTCATTTATTTATCTATCAGATGTTGCTGGGACATCTTTTATAGACACACACAAGTACTAGATTTATCCGCAAATTAGTCAGCGCTGAATCCGTCGTAATCGTGAAGAGTTACCTGTTTTATAATATAAGCCTGGCGCTTAGTTTGACCTTATTGCGTCTCAAGCAGAGGATCATAGGTTCAAACACGGGCTCTACACGGGCACTTGTGAGTTTTTCCGAACTTATGTGAGAAATTACATTTGAAATTTACCACACGCATAACGAGAAAACATTAACCTAAGTTGCCTTGTTTACGGATAAGTTCAATAGTGTGCACGAAGTTCCCGATCCGCACTGGGCCCGCGTGGGAACTGCATGAACCATTTTGTGAGAAGGCCTGTGTCCAAATTGGGATATACAACAGCCCGAGATGGAGATTTTAAGAATCGAGAAGAGTAAATACTTACTAAATTGGAGCCCATGGAATCAAAGACCACGGGGAAGGGTACAGTTATGATAGAAAGATGGTGGGCAGAAACTGGACCCTCACGGCTTAGGGCTTTGAACCCTCACGGTTTACAACAGAGAGAAGGTTTAAAGAAAGTTTTTTTTAAGAAGTTTGGGGCCGATAGTGTTCTTGAATAATAGTGTTCTTGAAATTAGGAGACGCAGTGTGGATAGGGCCCGCACAAGGTGGACTAATAATCTTGTTAAAGTCGCCAGAGTCTAATGGATGCCACTCATAGTGGCGTTTTTTCCTATATCTAAGTGTGAACGTGTTAAGGCTGATGACAATGATGAAAGGAGGCCTAATTAATTGGTTGATGAAGGCCCGAAAGAAGAAGAGATGAGCTCGCACTCAAGAGCCGCCAATCATCGTGCCGATAAACTATTAAAGCTCTTTGACAATTAACTACGATTGCCTGACAATACGAAGCGGCTAAGACACCTTTATCGTATTTATGCGGGAATTTTTCGGGTTAAAAAAGTATTTTATGCCAATATCTGTCTCATGTTATATATTAAGCAAATTTATATTCAAATCCATGAACTTTTACGCCTGATTAAACCAGAAACAAACCTACAAACTTTCACATTCATAATATACTGACGAGCATAAATGGATGCTGATAAGCAATAACATGTCAATCCACAGGAGCATCATTTTGAGAAAATGGCGCCTAAAGATTTTTATAGCGAATATTTCAGTTTGTTCTAAAATTTACGAAATATATGAAAAGTTTTGGTTTTATCATTTGAAAAATGGTTAAACAATGATGTTTTTTTACTATTATGTGTAATTAATACGTGATTTTTTTATTTAATCGCATTTATTGTTATTGCATATTGTGGTATATGGTTAAAAGCAATATAAAACGTGTCACAGCACATAACACTTTTTGTTAAATTTATTATTAAGGGTATATTTTATAAAAAAAACATGTTATGTACCTTAATATGATCTTGCTAAATGCGAAATTAAGGTATCATTATCTCTGCATTTAAGTTAAACAACATAACAGTATTGTTTAATGAATATCAGTGTTAAATACATAAAGATAAAATAAAAAACTAAGTTAAGTTCTGAAGTAATTTTTATTCATTTTCAAAAATAAAATAAAATCGAAATCCAAAAAAATTTTTCCTTTACAAAATACGTTATTTTCCTTAAAAAAAATGAATTTTTAAGGAAATAATTATTAAAACTGAAAAATTCGTTCTTTCGTTGCTCACTAGTTAATTTAACAGTGCATTTAAGTGGACGCTTGCAGTCATATTCGGTACCCTGAAACTGTTTTGCTGTTACTTCCTTACCTGACGCGCTTATGTAATTTTCATTATTATTAGATTTTTTTTCCTGGTTACTCTGTTTTGGTCTGGATTTTTTCTTTTTCGCTTTCTTTTTGGTCGTCCTTCTCGTGCAAGATTATTATTTTCAATAGACTCCGGTATATAATCAGGATCCACAGAGTTATGATGATTTTCAGTAACACTAGCAGAGGTAGATGGCATCGGATTATCTTCAGCTTCACCCATAGAATCGGGTTGTTCTGCTAATCTATTGACTGCCGGGGTCATTGGGTTTATTATTTCTTCTCTAGGTGTTGCTGAAGTTATCTGTGATTCACGATCAACAATCCCCTGGTCACCTGCACCAAGTTCTGCTTGACTTTGTATCACATTGACTTCTATATTTAATATAGGATTACTTTTCTGACTGGATTCTTGCATGGAAAGTGATCCGTTACTTTTGCTATTCGCCAGTTCATTAATAGGATAACAGTTACTTGTGTCTGCAAATTTTTAACTACTTAACAAAATTATATAAAACACATAATAGTACATTGTGCATCTAGGGCCGTAAGTAGGGGATTACTTACGAGAGTCATTTAGAAGGCGGAGGGCTTTTAGACTCGAGTTTGTAATCCCCTTACTGCCCGTGATACACACAATGATTTTCATCACATTGCGAGAAAAAAAATCCAAAAATAAAATTTTTTTGTCTCTAAACACTTAAAAATAATGATGGCTACCCGCCAATACAGATTGTCACTTTATTCGAGTCATCTACCATAGATAATGTAAACTGTGTTACTTTAGAATTCGAAAGGTCATACGGCAAGATTCTGCCAACATGTTTAAAAAAATATTTTTACTAAAATTATTGCAAAACTATTTGATATAAATTTAAAATATAAAAATAACGAATTTTCATGAAGCGTAAATAAGTTTTGTGTTGTAAAATTTGGGTTATAACTAAGTTTTAAAGATAATAAATAATACGTTGGCTGACTTGAAACCTCCTTAGTCTGAAATGACTTGTTTGCAAATTTTAAACCTAAAGTTAGAACTCCCTTGGGTAGAAAAACTGTACGTAAATCCATAACTCCCTTAAGAACAATTTAGGCCATTGTCATTTAGTATACAGGCATGGAATAACACCATTGACGAGCAAGTGTGATGAAAAAGAACATGTGTCATATAAATATCACAAAATCAACAGGGTCTATTGACATTGACATGGACATAGAGTATAAACTCGATGGCTTTATTTAACAAAAATACTAAAATGCCATAAGTCGGTTATTGAAAAAGGCCTTGTTTCATTGTTGCTTACTTTCTGTTCCCATAGACCTACTTGTTAAAGGTACAAAGTTAAGTAGTTCATTACCACAGACCTAATATTGAGAGGAATAGAAATATCATCGTAAAGATTAAATTGTTGTAGTACCGATGTTGCAATTAAAAAATATATAATATTTTTATTTCAATAACATAATGTAGGTGACAGGATGGTGCCTCTATTTAAGTTAATTAAAATAATAAACTTGTTTTCAGAGTCACCGCTCTTCCTAGTGTAGCATTATATAGGTAAGTAAGTATCTACCTATAATAAATAGTGAATGTTTTATGTGTGTGTGTGTGTGTTTGTTACTTCTACACGCTAAAACAGCTGGACGGATTTGGATGAAATTTGTAAAATAATCGTGGTCTAAATTGTGCTACCATTTACAATATGTAATTGTACCTTACTGATAAATAAATAAATAGGCTACGTTTTATCCCGATATGCCCACGCGATGGACACCATACACACACACACGCTTTGTGTCGAATTCGTTTCCGTTACGAAAGGTATAGTACGGTTATCCTTTTCTTCGTCGTGAAGTGAGGCTAGAGACTACAATTTGTCGCCCTTTTACGCTTCATTTTCGGCGCGCTAATAAAATATCTCTTTTAAAAAATTGGTCAATAACCCATTTTTCGAGCAATCAAATCGAGCAGTGATTTTTTGTGTTATAAATAGGCACCTCTATTTCTGTTTCTATTATAGTTAGTTCTAATTCGTAACAATGACGTCTGTGGCGCACGCGATCTTACGCAATTAAGTAATGGGAGGTTCAATGCTAACACGTTATAACCTGATATTGTTTATCTCAATAAATACTTTGCAATTATGGATGTCTTACAAAAAAGCGGTTTAAATATGTTTAGATTTGAGAGCTAACCTCTTGTGCCTAAATAAACATTTAAACATTTGTTTGCGGATGATATCAAAGTTAATATAAGCATGGTGGCCTGGTAGTTTCACCTATGGCCTCTCGAGCAGTGTGGGTTCGAAGCTGGGTTCGGACCTCTGAATTTTTTCAGAAACAACGTGAGATTTATATTTGAAATTTACCATGAGCTTTACGGTGAAGGGAAACATCGTGAGGAAACCTGCATAAAATTCAATGGTGTGTGTGAAGTTCCCAATCCGCATTGGGCTAGCGTGGCAACTACGGCCCAAGCCCTCTCATTTTGAGAGGCATGTGCCATGCAGTGAGAGATATATAGACTGAAATGAACGTCTTACCCCCTGTTTCACCATCCATTGATCAAATTTATTTGACGGATAAATGTGATGCCGTCTCTGTTTGTTTTGTTCGAATAGATGGAGAAGGCATCACATTTACCCGTCAGTTAAAATTAATCAATGGGTGGTGAAACAGCCCCTTAGTGTAGTGTTTTTAGTTGTAAGAGTTCCCGTTAGATGGCGCTGTACCAGTAGCAACATGCTAACATTTGTCTACCCTAATATGGTTAAATTAGTTCATACTATTGTATACCTAAACAGGGCGAGTTTAGAAAGGGATTGGAGTTGACAGTAATTCTATATGCTTACGTCAAAATATGTATGAAATGACAGTTCTGACAGTCCCGTTCTGATTGCGGTTTGATAATGTGATGTGTTGAAAAAAAATGAAGAAAACCTGGTGTATTATTATTATAACCGCAGTATTTGATTTTACCGTATTCCTTTAGACCAGGCCCAGTACAAACTTGTACACTTACTATTACTGAACGATTAAATAAAATATTAATCCATTGTGACATGCAAATGACGACTTACTAGAACTTTTTATATAAGTAACTATTAATGATTGTCATTTATTTGTGTACAAGTAAATAGCTGTGAATATTTTTTATTTACTTAATTACAAATGTCAATTACAACGAACGGCATTGACATTAAAGTCGCACACCTTTCAAACAATTAAATATTTGTATTTATACTTAAATGAAACAAAATTGAAAATTTTAAAAACCCCCAACGCAATTATTTGGGCACACATATTTTGAAAATAAAGTAAATGCCTATTATTATGCGTCTAAGATCCCTTCCGCAGCTAGCAAAATAGCTGATAACATTGAAACGGCTGAACCAATTTTTGATGAAACATATCTAAGAACCATCGCCAAGAAATTAGCTTTCAAAACCGCATCCGAATCGGTTCACCCGTTTAAGAGCTATAATGCCACAGACAGATAGACAAACAGACACACACACACACACACACATAGCGGTGAAACTTATAACGCCCCTCTTTTTTTTTCGGGGGTTAAAAACTGGTAAAATACAACTAAGTGCCTATAAAATTCGAAACCCCAGTTTAGAGGTGCGAGAAAAACGTGCAAGTTGATTTACATTGCGGCGTCCAATTGACCACTTCAAACTCGTTCGCTTTATGGCCGCACAATGTAATGTAACTTGCACAATTTTTCTTACAATTATAAACTGGGCGTTAGATTCACAGTCGATAGTTTTCGATATAAGCAAGTCATTTTCGATAGGCCTATCGATATCACAAATCATGCAACTAGTTTAACGGAGGACAAGAATGCAGTACCTACAACAAGATTATTTCCACTTTGGCACTCGGCAATTCTCGACATACATCGAGAGAGATCGAAAGTGCAAAATACTGCACTGAAGTGTGAAAATACTCAGGCTGAGGTTTTGTTATTAATAACATCAAATTGGTTTGGATATTTTATGTGATTAAATTCTAGGCTTTTATATAAGTACCCTTTGAGAAAACACGAGCCTTTCGGCTAAAACTGAGACGTCCAGGATTATTATCATTATTATTACTATTATTATTTTCGATATATCGCAGTTCTAGAAAGCAATACCACCGATACTATCGATTATGTTGGTCTATCGATAGTTACAGAAAGTGTGTTACATACTAACGATAATCTAACACAATCAATAGTAGGTACTGTTGTTTTTTGTAACTTCAAAACTATCGATACCTAGTATTGTACGTCAACCCTTTATTGTATAAAAATAAGAGAGGAAAAAAAAACATTATTGATAAACGTTGAGATACATGTACAGTCAGCTGCGGTGAAAAGGTACCCCCCTGTAATCAAATAGCGGTAACCACGCCGAGGGAGTACCTTTTCAATGCAGCTGACCTTAAAAAGGCAAACAAAGCAAAAGTTCTAGTATTGAAAGTATTTTATTTTTATTTTATTTGTAAAGGGAAACACGCAGCATATTACAATCCAAGTAGTTAGCTTACAAAGTTAGCCACAACAGTTTCCACCAAAAGTTCGAACAGTTTTGCTTGCTCGGGAAGAACAACAATTGTATTTTGCCAGTAATATTATTGTCTCATTCTGAGCTATCGAATGACGATAAGCAGGATCGTTAGGATCGATCGATATATCACATTTTTTTTAATATATTATACATATATTCGACTGTCGGTCAACAACACGATTCAAAAAGATTTAATAATAAACTACAGTATAAAGAATCCGGGTACTTGTTGAGTAAATTTCAATAACTCTACTAAGAATTTAAAAAATCGCAAACATACTCACGGTCGGACGTTACGTAATTTTGGTTGAAGATAAATGTAAATGACAGACATAGCTTAATTTATTTTATTTGACTCAGATGATATCTCCAAAAAAATTATAAAATAAATTACTACTTTTTAGTGTTCCGTACACAAATTAGGGTGCCAACGGCAACGTTATTAACAACAAAATTAGTAAAAAAAGGGATACAAACGAATTGTGAACCTCCTAATTTTGAAAATGAGATACAGATAAAAATTAGAGAGGTGTGTCATACAAGAAACGTGTTTTTTAGCGTTTTTAACTCGATCTTTATAATGGCGTTAGCCCGGTATCTATCTATCTTGCTTTTTACTGAATTATTTTTAAAACAATGTACGGAGATACGAAACCTTTCATGCACGTGTCTGTCTCGCATTTGACCGTTTTTTTTGGCGATATGTTAGGGCTAGTTTAGTAATCTATATTAACTACAATAAGTGAAAGTAAAGTGAAGCTTAAAAGCAGCCGAGCCTTATAGTACTGTCACAGCAAACAAAAATATTTTGACAGTTTCAAATTGAGTCACAGTGCCAAAGAAGAAAATTCAGCTATTTTTGAGCTTAACTGTACATAAGTGTATAAATTAACAAGCAAACCAAAATTTGCCAGGGTTATAATTAGGGTAGTTTTAAAGTATTATCGTCATAAGTTATTAGAAATTTAAACCAGCACACACCTGGGATGCATAATGTAATGGTTCGTGTGAAGTTCCTAATCCGCATTTAGCCCGCGTGGAAACTACAGTCAAGCCTTTACATTTTCTAATAAAGCCTGTGCTCACCAGCGGAACGTATTATAGGCCGTAGATAATGATAATGACATCACAAGTAATCATTTAATTAGCTGATTATTTACATTTAAGATACTATAATTATTATGTCACAGAGAACACAAAATAAAATAAAATAATAACAAGATTACTCGGGTCATATGTACTATCAAATATATGTTTTGAATTATCTTACAATAAGTGAACAAGATTACTTAATCAGGATATACGCCATAAAAAACTGGCTGTGGAATAAACCGAATTTGCTAACTGTACTAGAAACCGGTTTTTGTTAAGCAAAGGTTGCGAGTAAACATACCAGTAGGCTTATTGTCTAACGTTTTTGACGCTTGCCTTCGCAATCGCTATCTCTTTCTGTCAAACGGTATGAAACGTTGACAGAAAGAGATAGTGAAAGCGAAGGCAAGCGCCAAAAGCGTTAGACAATACGGCCTCTGTTTTATGGTGACCGACGTGTATTCACGGTTGGGCTTTAAATTGATCTAGTTTAAACAAAAACCGGTTATTTCCAGACTTGAGTACTGAAGAAGAAAGTTCAGTTTATAATGCAAATATTTAAATATGTTCATACAAGCGTTAGGATTAGCGTAAAAACAATTATAATTATAACAATAACACTGTCCATGTGTTAGTTCATACCTTCAAATCAAATGCGACATAATATTGGGCCACTTAAAATATCTCGGTGTATTGAGTTTAAAATAGTTTTACCTTTGCTAGCCTTAAAATAACTTCCTCTGTCACATCTCACCTGTACATCCTACAGGGTACAGGTCTCCTCTCAGATTAAGAGGGCTTGGGCCGTAATTCCCACGCGAGCCCAGTGCACATTGAGAAATTCACACACACTATTGAATTTTTTCGCAGGTTTGTGCCGGTTTCCTTGTGTTGTTTTCCTTTACCGTAAAGCTCATAAGTACCTAATTTTCAAATGTAATTTCGCGCATACATTTCAAAAAACTCAGGACCCTCTGCTTAACCCTTTCAACGCCGTGCCTCGACAAAACGTAAACCTGCTTTGAATCTTATGTCATTGTGTCAAGATCACTTTGACAATGTACTTTGTGACACCTATATGTGTCGTTGGCGTTGAAAAGGTTAAGAGGCCATAGGTCAGACAACATGGCCACCACAGCTGTTTTTCTAAAGCAACTTTATTATACTTGTTTACTTGCAATTTGGCATTTTATCAGTTCTACTAAAGAAACAAACCGTGTTAATCAACTAAACGCAGTTAAACTTTAAAGACGCCATTCTTTAACCCCTCTGAACTCGCTAATAAAACTAAATCCGATCCAAAGCCGTGGATTTATCTACCTCCAAGGCGCAAAACTTTATTTAAACCCACTAAAGCGTAGGTATTTAAAATCATTCTAAATAAAACTTTGGCATTTACATAAATTTTCTACAAGAACGGTTATCTATTCAACCATCTTCTTATAGGGAACAAAGAGTCATTGAACTTTTGTCCATGGAAGAGCGGTAACTTTTCTCAAAGGGAAATCCTTGTTTTAATTGGTCCAGCGTTTTCAAGATTGAGATAATGACTGCCCTTGCAATGACGAGTCATTCGTCTTTCCATATTTCTACAGCGGTTTATCAGAAGTTTATGAAACAACCGGTTTTATTGCTAAGATTTCACGATGCCTAAATCAAAATTTTTATACAAGTTATTATTTTTTTCAAATAATAATTAGTTGCAATAACCATTGTTTATGCATAAACAAAGGTGTACATAATAACTTTAGTAATTGTATGCCACATTGATTTTTTGTAAAACATAAAAATGAATCACCGAAATGTTTGTACGCGCAAAACTTCCGATTGACTGCACCAAATGAGATAATTGTTTTTTTGTTGCCTTTATTATTGTCAGCAGAAGGTTCTTATAAAAAAAAATACAACGGGGGCGAAGCCCCGGGCATCAGCTAGTAATAATAATAATAATAATAGCGAAGAGTCTCGACCAACACCTCAAGAGACTCTCGCTAGATGGTTGGATTAAGGGTCAGATACAGAAGGCGGTACTCCTGGAAACTGCGCGGATAGTCAGGAGGTTCCTCTCTCTCTGTCGCCCTAACCACCGATAGCTTAGGCCCCGCCTCGCTGCCGGTGGCACCTTAGGTTAGGTTTTTATAATGTTTTTACGTTATGTATGTATAGTTTTATATTTTACTTTTTGTATAATTATTGTAAAAATCTAACCTAAGAGAAAAAATATAAATAAAGAGAATAATAATAATTATTTATTTTCAGACAAAAATCCATAGTTTGTGTTAGTAAATGCATTAATTTTTATATACTAAGGGTTGGTAATACTTATATCTAAATTCTAACATAGACACATTACAAATTTTATACAGGTACATCTACGGTGCATGTAAGCTAGTAAAAAATAAAAATTACGCCGGCGCTACCATCGTAATCGCACTCACAAAAAGGTCTCTTGAAGAAGGTTTTCCGAAAGACCGCAACTGTCAAATTTAAAAAATAACTCATGGAACAACACCAATTTGATCAGTCCCAAACTAAGCAAAGCTTGTACTACGGATACTAGACAGCAAATAAACATACTTATATAGAGCAAACATTCCTATTTTTCATACAAATATCTGCCCTGATGCGAAAATTGAACCTGGGACCTTCGTAGTCAGGTTCTCTAATCACTAGGCCATTTTGACCGTCTAAATGTCAGTCAAAATACTTTTACCTTCAGTTCATTGACCTTTTGGGTGCGCTAAGTTGAACTTAACTTTTTTGCACGACTACGAAGCCGACCTTTAAGCCAACGCTAATTTTAACTTCGTACTTTAGAACTCCGGACTTCTTAAAAAAACCGGTTCAATCTCTGACGTAGGCACTGATTCCGGAAAAAATAATCCAGTTGTTATTTGGGTCACTTTCAAGTTTTGCGCAGGTAAACTTGTACCAACCTAAAAAAAGTTGCTTCCGTTTATCTATTTTCTGCGGTTATTTGAGTGAAATGATTGATGATTTGCAATCAGTTATAGCACAGAGATAAAATATTGATTATCAGAATCGAAAAAAGATGCTTAGCATTTTTGTAAGTGCTATTGTATGTAAGTTTATAGGTTAGGTTAGTCCCAACCGACTTCCCCGAAATTCTTAATCGCTTACATACGCCAACAGTGGCGTGTGGTAACATCCATCGCAACTATTAAAAGCTACGACTCCTACGTTCCAAATTACATTGGAAATGCGTAAGAAATGATGTACCACATCTATTTATTCAAATATTATTTATATTATTAGCAGTACGGTTGCTTACCGAATCTAAGATTATTTAAAAGCGAAAAAGTTTTTCGGGTGCGCCGGTGGGATTCGAACCCACGTCTCCTGGGTATGCGCCCCAACCTGGGTGTTCTACCAGATTAATCGCATTTGGGCAGAAACTTAATTCACCTGGTTCGGATTTGACCTGAAAAGCGTTTTACCTGATCCGCACTTAGCCAGAACGCATTACGACAAAAACTCATCACTCCTAACACGCAGTTGACCATAAACGCAGTACACCATAAACTCAATTGGTCATATAAGAATTTGGCCAGAACGCATTACGACAGAAACTCATCACTCCTAAAACGCAGTTGACCATAAACGCTGTACACCATAAACTCAATTGGTCATATAAGAATTTAGCCAGAACGCATTACGACAGAAACAGAACTCGTCAGACCTTAGGTAGGTTAGGTTAGGTTAAAACTGTAACCCCTTAGAAGATAAACGGCTGACAGAACAGTAGGTTAGGTTAGGTTAGAACTGCGACCCCTTAGAAGATAAACGGCTGACAGAACAGTAGGTTAGGTTAGGTTAGAACTGCGACCCCTTAGAAGATAAACGGCTGACAGAACAGTAGGTTAGGTTAGAGCTGCGACCCTGCGTCCTTTTACTTTTTTTTACAAGTGCGTTACAGGCAATGTGCGATTCTGGCCACATGAGAGCTGTCCAATTGCGATAATGGCCAGATGCGAGTCTGTCCTTTTACTTTTCTTTACAAGTGCGTTACAGGCAATGTGCGATTCTGGCCACATGAGAGCTGTCCAATTGCGATAATGGCCAGATGCGAGTCTGTCCTTTTACTTTTCTTTACAAGTGCGTTACAGGCAATGTGCTATTCTGGCCACATGAGAGCTGTCCAATCGCGATAGTGGCCAAATGCGAACCAGGTGAATTACGTTTCTGCCCAAATACGATTAATCCGTTCTACCAATTGAACCACGTCGCTCCCAACCGATTTCCCCGAAATTCTTAATCACTTACATACGCCAACACCCAGCTTTTTTTCATCAAGTATTGAAATTAAAGTTATTTAATGGTCAGTACGTTATGTTCTTGAGGAGATCCACAGAAGAACTAAAGCTACTAACACAATTTGGAGAGTCACAAGACTTATATGGCAGTAGTCTAGGCAGGATATTATTATAGCACGTATGACCGACGGCTCGTCGGTGATACTTCAATACCGCGTAACTAGCTTTACCCATAAATAAATAAATATCACGGGACAATAAATATCGCGAACCAGAAGACGTGTCGTGGGAAAGTCCCCAATAAGATTAAAGCCTTCGACACACAGCGGGCGGAGCGGGACTTCGACGGCACGGTACAATCTGTAATGTACTACTTTAAATAGACGCCGACAAATGGCGTTGTTTGAAGGAGTCTATATAAAGTAGTACATTACAGATTGTACCGTCCCGTCGGCGTCCCGTCGAGGTCCCGCCCCGCCTGCTGTCTGTTGAAGGCTTAAGGCCCTACCGAGCTTTTGGCGCTAATCGATTTTAGGTATTCTATGCACTCGTGTATGTGTGCGTGAGAGGGGCTAGAATCAAAGCCGTGCGTAAGCAAGCGACACGCGTTCCCGAATGCCGAAATGGCCGAAGGAGAACTAACGCAAGTAACTATCGGACAAGGGGGAAGCACGATGGCTCAAGATAGGTTGGTTAGACTGCGCGTGTATTTAGGTATTTTCATGGTATTACTTAAATAAATACATTTCAAAAATGTAGCAACACTAGGTCCTAGAAAACATGTTGTTTTATTATTTTATTAACATGACTATGTTCATTCCAGTTATTTGGTGAAGATTCTCTAGACAATATAACCCATTTAGTAACCCAGATCTGGTCGCGTCTCACTTTCATCCTTTGCCGACGGACACCCATGTTGATTCCACGGTTTTTTGGTGACCATTCTCTAGACAATATAACCCATTTAACCCAGATCTGCTCGCGTCACACTCCAGAACAATCCACCTTAACACAATGACGCGCCGCGACGCGCTTAGCATAAGAATAAAACTGCACGTTCAGCATTCGCGATCGAGGGGCTCTGCAATTTAATTAATTTTAATGAACGGTTCTTTCCGACGGCAAAAGATTGGTAAATTTCCAGGACTCATTACGAATTTAAATGTTGAGAATACTTGTAAATATAAATATACACAATGTTTATACTAGCTGTTGCCCGTGACTCTGTTTGCGAAGAATTTGTTTTTCGCAATCCCGCGGGAATGACCTACCTACCTACCTACCTAACCCGATGGCGTAGTGGTTAGAGAACCTGAATACGAAGCTTGAGCTCCAGATTCGATTCCCGGTCGGGGCAGATATTTGTGTGCTGACTGACATATACGAATGTTTGTGCTCGGGTCTTGGATGTATAATATGTTTTTATTAAAAACTTTTTAAGTATGTACCTTTCTAATATATAAAATTCTCGTGTCGCGGTGATTGTTACCGAACTCCTCCGAAATGGCACGACCGATTCTCATGAAATTTTGTCTGGTCTGAGAATCTGAGAATCGGTCAACATCTATTTTTCATGCCCCTATTATTCTTCGCAGACGGACTCGCGGGCAACAGCTAGTTTATCTATATAATTATGTTTATCCGTTGTCTAGTAGCCATAGTACAAGCATTGCTAAGTTTGGGACTACCTAGGTCAATTGGTGTCAATCGTCCCACTATTTATTTATTTACTTATTTACGATTCCTAAAACGGTTTGACGGATTCTAATGAAATTTGGCACGCATATAATTTATAACCTGGATTACCATATACGTTATTTTTATTCCGGAAAATTGCATAGTTCCTGCGGGATAGAGATAAACGAATATTTCAGAGTCGCGGGCAACAGCTAATTAAGATAGATAAACATCAAAACTGCATAATTAATTAAATAAAGTTATGGCACTGGAAATAAGTATTGAAACACTAGCGTAAAATTTCACAATTTGGGTCATTACCGCGCTGCGAGAGGCAGCGGGTGCGATTTGGAATTCACCGGTCGAACGTCAGCCATCTTGTTGTACCAAGCGCAAGTCCCGAATGTCTGCTTAGGCATTCGCGGCGGGCCTCAAGGCCGATCAAGTGGAGACTACTAATGTGTGAGGATATTGGCGTAAAATGCACAAGATGTAGCGAAATGATCAGGGCGTTAGCAGAAAATCGCTGTTTTAAGTCGACCTTGATCATATAAGAACTAGATAAATAGCGAAACATTTTGCTAAATACCCAAAATATTGAAGTAAAGAAAAAAGTAATCCTAGTTTTGTTTCTCGCAAGTTGGGTCAAAAGACCGACAAGTTTTTCTTCTGAAGCCCTTAACTTCTCAGAATTTATCAAAACGGGATCTTACAGAACCCATTAGTTTAGTTTTATAACAAACATTTCGGTCTTTTGACCCATTCGATAATTTGTTATATTCGGTCTTTCTTACTTCGGTATTTTATTATTACGATACATACCCGTTTCTTGAAGAGCCCTACACAACGGTCCCTCGTGAAAACCTCATGAGCTCATTTCACAGTCGCATTTCGTAGGAAGAAATTCTTCCGGACCGTAAGGGACCGTTTCCTTTTAGTTTCCAAGGTGTACTTAAGAATGAATATATTTGGTAAATGTCTTATTGCTTTAAATTACCTAAAATTAATAATGCAGTTCCTTTTTCCTTATTCCCTTACCTAGCTTTTGCCCGCAACTCCGTCCGCGTGGAATTAGTAATTTGGGCAGGTTATTTTTTTTATCCTATTTGCTTTTTCATCAATTATGACTCTCCTTAGTTCCTCGATATAAAAAAAAATTACCCGCTCCCCCCGCACCCCCCGCACAGCAATACCGCAACCCCTCGAACCCCCCCCACACGCCCCCCCAAACAGCACCCCCCGCATACCCGCGTTCGTCACAAGTCAAGCGTGCCTATAGAAGTTTTACTTCTAAAACCCCCGCACCTCCCCCCGCGGTGTTTTTGTCAAATATCTTGAAAATGGTGCATCCTACGGCAAAATCAATGAAATTTTCATCCCCCTTTAAAACTCCCGCACCCCCCCGCACCCTCACCCCCCCCACCCCTCCGGTGTTTTTGTCAAATATCTTGAAAACGATGCATCCTACGGCAAAATCAATGAAATTTTCATCCCCCCTTTAACACCTCCCCTCCTCCACACCCTCACCCCCCTCACCTCCCCCACCCACACCCCTCGGTGTTTTTGTAAAATATTTTGAAAACGGTGCATCCTACGGCAAAATCAATGAAATTTTTATCCCCCATTTGAAGCCCCGCACCCCCCTCCCCGCACCCCAGCGCCTAAAGCCTTCCTCGATAAATGGGCTATCTAACACTGAAAGAATTTTTTAAATCGGAGCAGTAGTTCCTGAGATTAGCACCTATAGAAGTTTTACTTCAAACACCCCTGATTTTGAAACATTCTTCCGCTCCTATTGGTGTTAGCTTGATGATATAAATAGCCTTTAGCCTTCCTCGATAAATGGGCTATCTAACACTGAAATATTTTTTCAAATCGGAGCAGTAGTTCCTGAGATTAGCGCGTTCAAACAAACAAACAAACATACTCTTCAGCTTTATAATATTAGTATAGATTAGTTCTAGTAATTCTAGATTTAACAAAATTTCAAATTGGTCATTGATATTAATTGGCTTTAAAACTAAATGACGTGATATCCATCAAAACTTGTAAATACGAATAAATTTAACTTGTGAATGGTTTTGGTAAATTTATGATCAACAAAGCTTTCTGATGTCACAGAAACCTTCGAAAAAACGTAAAAATTTTGACCACCGCTGTCATTTTTCACACATTTATTAAGATCCGGGTCCCTGTGACAATCTAAACTATGATAATTATGTGAAACAACTTCTTGCTAGGCCTCTTTTATTGCTTTTTATCGGACAAGTGACTATTTTTACCATAAAAAGTTACATAAGCACGTTATATGAATAAGAATGCGACTTAAATAGGTGGAAGGAGGCTCATAAGGTAAATGAAGGCCGATATACCGCGTTTGCCGGCACCGAATACCTACCGCTTAGCTCTTTGGTGGTACGTTAAATACGTTGAACTAGAGGTTACATGCCTACCAGCAAGATTTAATCGTGCTACTATTTATATAAGGTTATTAGCTGTTGCCCGCGACTCTGTCTCTGAGGAATAGGGTCTACGACCTAATTCTCAGACCTACCAAACATATTTAGACAAAAAAAAATCAAAAAGCTGTTTATAAAAACATTAAATTAATTATTGTAAAATAAAACGCATAAATCTTTTCTTATGATATGACAGAAGAAGAATGTTTTTATTTCTTCTAAAAAATATTTTATATGGCATTATTGGTGGCCAGTAACAATTTTGACAAAAATAAGTTTTTATGTCACAAACACAAGCCGTTTCGGAGGAGTTCGATAACAAACACTTACACGAGATTTATATATATACCTATTAGATATTTGGCAGTTAATGAGAAGGGTCAACGGCCATTTTTATATAACAACATGGTCCAGCTAAACTAATACCTACATTAATAACTTTAATTTCAATAATAGATGAAAAAAAACCTGCCTGTATAATTTCCGTTCCGTACGAATCTAATGACATCTCACACCTCAAAATCCATTGAGCCGTTTAGGCTGCAGGGCGTGCCAAAGAATGATACATACATACATACATAAATCCATACGCTCAAAATACATAACCCTCCTTCGACAGTCGGGTGAAAATGGAAACTAAACCTAACACTAAAAATATACAAATCCAAAATGACTATAAAAATATTTAAAATATTTATTGAATCAGGCGTTACTTTTCGGAGGTCCATCCATATCAATGAACTGAAACAATTACTTTGCTCACCCGCGACCTTTAAGTAATTGTTTCAGTTAATATAAAAATATCAGCCAGCGGCATAGTTACCAGGACGCGCATAGCGTTTCCACGTTGAATGACCAGGCTCAATGGTTAGCTGAAACAGCCACCTGCCTTCTGGTCGCCAGTCGTTTTTACCAGGTGAGAAGACATCTCTTTTGCGAGTTTCTTTGTGTCTGAATCCCATGGGCTTAGAGTTTTTCTACCCCAAACGGTGCAACTAAGTAAGTCGATTTGGCAGTTTTTCTATTGGCTGAGAATACCTACGAGCTGCGAATTTATTTGCCTACTCTATTGGCTAACTTTAATTTATATCAAAGTTGTCAAAAATATAACTTCATACACTTATTTTAAATCTGGTATTCAGGAGTTAAACAAAGTGTTTTAAAGATTTGTGTCTTGAAATTATTAGTGTGCCAACTACCGTATCGATTTAGGCGTGGCTTTGCGGAGTTTCTAAATAAAATAAATGGAATATTTATTTTGCTCCTCCTTGATATAGTGAGGTTATGTCATATAAAATCGCTACGTTTGTATTTAAACCTTTCCATGCCATTTTCTCGCCCTCCTTGAAAAAGTTTATATTCAATGCAACCGTAGCTATTTTGCAGACATAACTTCACTAATTTGCGGAGGAGCAAAATAAGTAATTCTTTATAAGCTAGCCGCTGCATCACGAATGGGCCGGCTCGTCCGGGGCAGTACCACCCTCTCACAGAAAACCGGCGTGAAGCAGCAGTAATCCTGCTTGCGTTTCGTACGGTCAGTGAGAGTGCCGGGGGCCCAATTACCTCACCCCTTCCCTCTCCCCCTCCCTCTCCGCCTTCCCCTATTCCCTCTCCTTAAGGGCCGACAACGCACTGGCATCGCGTAAAGCATCGCAGGTGTCTATGGACAGTGGTGATCATTTAACATCAGGTGACCCACTAGTTCGTTTGTCTGGCCTTTCTAACATAAAAAAAAAAATAAAAAAAAATCAAAAGTCAAAAATCGCACTTGTGACTCTTATGGTGTACCATCCGGCGATCCGGCGATCCGTCTGCTCATTTGCTACCTATACAATAAAAAAAAAAAAAAATTTTGTTCTGCGTGTCAGCTAATTACCATAATTTAATTTAATGATGCCTCATAACACATGTGGCATAAATTCGCATGCGCCAATTGTGATTCCTTATAAAATGCATATGCGATTTCATACGACAATATTTTGCAATCATCAGCGTTAGTGGAATGCGCGAAGCTATAATGGGGCCACGGCCAATAAAACATTAAAATTCTTCAGAGTAAGCAAGCAGAGGTTAATAAATTAGTTTACAAAGTGTCACAATAATAAGTTTTTTTACGGTAGTGATATTTATTGAAACCCTTGATTGAAACTAAGAATACCTACAAAAACATCTGATATATCAGGAAGTAGTCAAAAAATGGATTTCACATTTTGAAACGCACTTTACAAACATAGAATATTACATAATATAAACATTTCAAGTTAAATAAAAGGTTGCACAATTTGGACTAGACAAAGAAAACATTAATGTTAATAAAAATTAGAGGTAGTTTCTTTACATTTTGCTTTTATTAATCATTACAATAAATGCAATTATACTAATAAGTACTTGAATAAAATACCGCGTATAAAATATTTCCTAGTTACTTTATTTCAGTACATGATTAAAATTGAAATGAAACCTTACCGTATAATAACTTATTTACCTACTAAATATGTTAATTAAAATAAACTACCCAAAAAAAATACAGTTAACGTATAACGAATGTCAATGAATCATTCGTTTCCTTATTCATTGAGAAAAGTATCACGAGCCCGTTTTAAATTTATTATCACTTTACGTCGGTTAAAATACCAATGATATATTAAATTTATTGAAAGGTTTTTGGTAAAATCATGACTCACAGGTAAATCCGAATGAATTTCTTGTGCTTTGACGACCACAAACTCTGCCGTGTCAGGCCTAAGTAACGTAACTTGAGATACGTTAGTTACGCTTAACAGTGCTAAATCGACATTTTTGATGCTATACTATCTGATACATATCGAAGATTTTCATTTTATGCCATAATTCAATAAAAACACCGATAGCCGAACTAACGTATCTGGGAATTTTGTACGCACTTGTAATAGCTATCTCCCGTATCTCAAATACGTTAGATAGGTCATACAGAACTCGCCCGCAGAAACGAAATTGAAAAATCTTTTGGTGCAGTTTAATTCAAATCAGGTTGTTGTTATTTGTTATAATAGGCATTTTAATTATATTTCATAATACGTTACACCTTCGGAAACCAAGGAGAGCTATTGATTATAATTTTATTAAGAGTATGTTTAACTAGAGGGGAGGGAGGGGGAGAGAAGATAATAATATTTTGTTAAAAGACCCTATAAGTATTATTTAGTAAAAAAAGATACCTAAAAGTTAAGAATTAATAGAAATCCTGTTGCTGTGATAAAATTAAATTAAAAGTTTTCCAGCTTCCACTTTACTTTTTATCAACCATCTTACCTATTTGTATATCTATAAAATAAATTAACGGGACTACTTAGATAAAAGAGTCTATCCACTTTTAATTTACTTAAAAATGTTCTGTTTCTTGGTTCCAAAACGTAATGTCAGTAAAGATACAGGTCATAGCCATTACACAGTTTTGGGCAATAAAAAGAGCATGGTCACGCTTAACTAACGTATATGCAGATACGCAACTTTGCGTTACAGAATTTTGTATGAAAAGTAAGGCCGTGTAAACTTTAAAAACCGTTTTTTTTCAAATTGGTTCGTAGCACAGTGTTAAAATCAAAAATACATCGTCACAATAATATTTCTAACCTACTGTGTAAATTTCAAATTTTAAACTTCATTCGTAAACAAGCAATGAGATGTGGATAAACAAAAACTTTGATCGCGTTTTTCTCGAATCGTCATTTTTGGAGATAAGTTACTTAGGCGTGACACGGCAGAACTGTTTTGGCCGTTTTTGGTATTAATTAATGTAGGATTGTACTTATTGAACGGAGTGACTGGATGAATGACTGGGATGAAGGAATGCGAAGGAGTGAATGGTAGGAGTGAATGAGAGAAAAAGGAGAAATTAACGGAGATAGGTGTGTCTTGATTGTAAGGAGTTTTTAATTTGTTTATTTGTGGAAATACAGTGCTATCACAGTTGTTTCTCTTTCAATGGTGTCCCCGAGCCTACAAATCTCGTCCGGGATATACCAATTTTGATTTACGAGGTAATAGCACGACGACGTAATAATACCGACCTAACAACGTGGCGCCGGCGTTTGACGACGAGAAAAAAAAAGAAGATTAATCAACTACGAAGTGAATACTTACGAAGATAAATAATTACGAAGCTAAACAACGAAGAAAACACGAAGAAAAGTGTAAGGAAAGATGCCTAACAATAACGACGACTTGCAGTCTCATAGCTCGTTCAATATGGCGGAGGCAGTGGCTAAGTTCAACGGCGAAGATGTTACTTACTCGTCAATAAAGTGGGCACAAGATATTGAAGACAACGCCGATATCTTTGGTTGGACGGCACAGCAAAAATTAATAATCGCAAGACGCTCACTTACCGGCACGGCTGAACTATGGCTAAGGTCTGAAAACGCTTTTAAGTCTTTCGAGGACCTCAAAGCAGCCCTCGTGAAGGAATTCCCCGAATCAGTAAATGCTAAGCAGATGCACGAGATGATGAGCTCACGTAAAAAGAAGAGAGAAGAATCCTGCTACCAGTATATGCTCGTGATGAAAGAGCTGGGAAAACGAGCTAAATTCCCAGACTATATAGCAATTCAATACATAATTGATGGCATTAGCGACTACGAAGCTAACAAAGTCGTTTTATACGGAGCCAACACGTACGCGAAGCTGAAAGAGAAATTAACTATTTACGAAACTATGAAGAAAAAGATGAATAGTCGCGATAAGCCACCAAGTTTTCCGCCAAATTCTGTAGAAAAAAGAAAACCCGCATCAAACAATGAAGTGGCAAGTACTCTAAGCCAACGCTGTTTTAAATGTGGCGGCAGAGGACATTTGGCAAGTACTTGTGTTAATGGATTAAAGTGCTTTCGGTGTAATTCATATGGTCATATTGGAGCTCAGTGTGCGGCGATCAACAACATGGCGGGCGGAGCGGCTCAAGTCACCACTCAATCTCAATCTCATTCGCCGACCGGTCGCAATACCAACGTAACAAATCCGAATGGGAGCGGACGAAACTCATTCCTGCGAAGATCGATGTTCGTCGAACAATATCCGTCAGATGGCGCGGCGATGGCGCATGAAGTGAGTGACGCGAACGTCATGTTAGTGAATGAACAAAACCAGGGAACGAATGACCTCTGTGACCGGTTTGGAGAAATGTCAACATCAACCAATCAATGCGAAAACGTTTTCACGGTAAATAAAGATGGTTCTCGATCCCTTAAAAAATCAATTAAAGTTGTTAAAATACGTGGTATTACTGTTGATGGCTTACTAGATACGGGCAGTGAGGTAAATTTGATCACAACCGATATGATATGTGACTTAAAAATAACTTCTTTCGAACAAACAAAGACGCCGCTAACGGGTTTGGGTTCATGCGCTATATATTCTATTGGTAAGCTGGTTTTGCCACTTGAAATAGATGGTTATAGTTACGTTGTTTGTTTTCATGTCGTAGATCATCGGGTAATCCCGTATAAAGTAATTTTGGGGCAACCTTTTCTTGCAAACGCTTTGATTCTAATAGATAAAGGTAACGTCAAAATAAGGCCAGAGTCATGCGATATTTCTTATCTTTGGTGTTTACTTTCCAGTAAGGATGAGGAAACGGCCTACCCCCCAGCAGTACAACACCTGATTGACAACTATAGACCCCTAAAAGTGAAAGAAGCCCCAATAAAAATGAAAATTATATTGAAAGATGAAATTCCTGTTGCACAACGTCCCCGCCGGTTAGCATTAACTGAAGAAGAAGTTGTTAAGAACCAGATCCAAGAATGGCTAGCAAATGGCATCATAAGGCCAAGCTACTCTGAATATGCCAGCCCTCTCGTCCTTGTCAAGAAGAAAGATGGCAGTACAAGAGTGTGTATAGACTATCGTAAAATAAATCAGAAAATGATGAAAGATGAATACCCATTACCTGTTATTGATGATCACATAGACAAGTTGAGTAGAGCACGAGTCTTCAGTACGTTGGATCTGAAAAATGGGTTTTTCCACCTACCTATCGAAGAAGATTCCATTAAATATACAGCATTTGTGACCAGCAGCCCTGAAGGACAATATGAGTTCCTGCGAGCACCATTTGGACTATCTATCTGCCCAAAGTATTTCATGAGGTATATCAACATCATATTTCAAGATCTGATTGCACGTGGCATTGTTCTTATATTTATCGATGACCTAATAATCCTTGCTGAAAATGAACAACAAGCCATAGAACGGCTCCAAGAAGTTTTAAAGGTATGCTCAGAGTATGGTTTAAATATTAACTGGCAAAAAACTCAATTGTTGCAGACATCTGTGGAATATTTGGGACATGTGGTATCGAATGGTATAGTGAAGCCGTCCCCAGCAAAGACAAAGGCAGTACAGGCATTTCCAGAGCCTAAGAGTCTTAAGGAAGTACACAGCTTCATAGGACTGACCTCATATTTCCGTAAGTTTATCCCAGACTATGCTATAATAGCAAGACCGCTTAGTGAGATGCTGAAGAGTGGTGATTTTCGATTCCAAGAGGAGCAAAGGCAGTCATTTGAAATGTTGAAAAGTAAACTATGTAGTGATCCTGTACTAAAAATATTTGATATTAACTTGGAAACGGAATTACACACAGATGCGTCTAAGCATGGATATGCAGCAATTCTAATGCAGAGAGATCCCATAGATGGCCACATGCACCCCATACACTACATGAGTCGTAAAACGAGTGAGCTACAACAAAATTGCAGCAGTTATGAGTTAGAGGCGCTTGCAGTAATTGAAGGAGTACGAAAATTCCGAAAGTACCTGCTGGGAATACACTTCACGATAGTGACGGACTGCGAAGCATTTCAAAAAACATTGACTAAGAAAGATGTGTCTGCAAAAGTGGCTAGATGGATTATGTTTTTACAAGATTTTGATTATACAGTAGTACACAGAGCTGGTAGTAAGATGCAGCACGTTGACTCATTGAGCAGGAATGTGTTTATCATTCATAGCGAACTGCATGCCCGGATATGTAAAGCTCAGGATTCAGATGAAAGTCTCCAAGCAATAAAGGAAGTCCTGAAACAGAAAGAATATAAAGATTATTATTTAGAAAATGGGATCCTTTACAAAGGAGTGGCGAAAAAATTAGTTGTACCAGAAATTATGGATATGGAAATTATTAGAAGATCTCATGGAATAGGACACTTTGGGAAAAAGAAGATGAAAGATTTAATTGAGAAGGATTACTTTATAACCAGATTGGATGGGAAAATCGATAAAGTTACTTCTACATGCGTGCCATGCATACTAGCTAGCCGGAAGACGGGTAAGCAAGAAGGACTGTTAAACCCAATAGATAAAGGAGACTCACCTTTGCATACTCTTCACTGTGACCACTTAGGACCTCTGGATGCAACGAAGAAAATGTACAATTACATTCTAGCAGTTATTGATGGCTGCACCAAATTTGTATGGATTTATCCTACAAAATCTCTTACCGCTAAGGAGACCGTTGAGAAATTAAAGTTGCATCAGAAGGATTTCGGCAACCCCAGTCGGCTTGTGACAGACAGGGGTACAG
Organism: Archips xylosteana; assembly: GCA_947563465.1. Taxonomy (NCBI): domain Eukaryota; kingdom Metazoa; phylum Arthropoda; class Insecta; order Lepidoptera; family Tortricidae; genus Archips; species Archips xylosteana. The sequence goes on from OX387349.1 coordinate 5,304,468, forward strand.
CTTTCACTGGAAAAGAATTTGAAGAATACTGCCTAGAAGAAGGGATTGAGCACGTAAAAATTACGACAGGAATGCCTCGCGGTAATGGACAAATTGAGATAATAAACAAAATAATAATATCAGTGTTATCAAAAATGTGTATCGAAGAACCAACTCATTGGTACAAACATGTGAGTAAATTGCAACAAGCACTAAATGGCACTTACCAGCGATCGATACGCACATCTCCTTTTGAACTGCTCACGGGGACCAAACTGAAACTTCGAGAAGATCTGAAAATAATTGAAATGTTAGAAGAGGAAAATCACAAAGAATTTACGGAAAAAAGAGAAGAATTACGACGGGAAGCTAAAGCTCAAATTTTGAAAATACAGGAAGAAAATCGCAGAACTTTCAACAAGAATAGAAAAGAGGGACAGAAGTATGAAGAAGGAGATCTGGTAGCGATACAAAGGACACAATTTGGAAATACTCTTAAAATAAGACCAAAATATCTTGGACCATATAAAGTAACAAAGGTGCTTGGCAAGGATCGCTATGAGGTGGAAAAAGTCAATAGTAATACTGAGGGACCTAACCGGACTACTACTGGGGTTGACTATATGAAGAGATGGCCTTGATTTGACGTAACCATTATCTCACTTCTATATGTGATTTTCATATAATAAGTTGATGATACTTACCATTCATTATATATGACATTTGACCCAAAATACTTATCAACAACTTGCTATAATTAATTTATAGAACCCATGTTACCAGGCTGTTGAATTTACTTTTAATGATTACATAGAACTGCTTACTGTTAAATAAAATTTAAATAAAAAAAAAAATAAAAAACAAATTGTCTATTCCAGGGTGCAACAGCTCTTGCCCTATACATACTTCTGATAAATTCTGGGTGTTTAAATTGTTGTTAGTTGATGTACTGTTGGGTAAACAGAAAGTTTTATTTTTATTTTGTTTGTTATGATTGAAAGTTTTACATGTTAAAACTATATAACGTTACCACTGTAAGAGATTGTCCCTGTTCATTTTGTTAGCAGTTGATATCATACACAGTACTACTGATAATTTTATTAGCTATTAGTGCTACGTATATTTTAAGTTCTTTAATTTTGCATACCCTAGAATGTAAACATAACTAGAGTTATGTCCTAGTGTTAGTCAAGAAGTACTATCCTACAACCATAGGTGTTTGTTTAGTTTAAGAGGCATGGTGCATGCTGTGTTTGGCTTTCAAGACAGTCTGAGGACAGCCTGGATTACAGAATGGCCGATATTGTAGGATTGTACTTATTGAACGGAGTGACTGGATGAATGACTGGGATGAAGGAATGCGAAGGAGTGAATGGTAGGAGTGAATGAGAGAAAAAGGAGAAATTAACGGAGATAGGTGTGTCTTGATTGTAAGGAGTTTTTAATTTGTTTATTTGTGGAAATACAGTGCTATCACAGTTGTTTCTCTTTCAATGGTGTCCCCGAGCCTACATTAATTTGTCTAGAAAGTGTATAAAGTTTATCCAGAATATTTTAGCAGTTGATTGGGTTAGTTACACTGAAAATCTCTGTTAAATAGGGTATTTCATCGGAATTTTCTATTCAAATGTAATCACGCCTATTGCGCGGTACACTTTAAAGATCAACTAATATAATTATATAAAACATTTTGTGAACCACGTTAAAAAATCCTAAAAAATATTTGCACAAGTGTTGAGTCAAACTAACCTGACTATTTGCTAAAATATGCTGGATTAATTTTACTTTTTTAATAAGAAAAAAATTTTGATTCAAAATCACGAGTAGGAAATGATATTTCATGAAAATGAATAAATAGCACTCGTTATTTTGAATGAGGAAACCCCAAAGTGTCCTCTTAAAAAAAGTTAATACTTAGTAGGTACTTAAGTAGGTACAATACAGTGACATTGGGAAATTACAAGTTTAGTGATAAAATGTAAAAAAGAACTGCGGTTCGTACCTAGCACTAAAACTCTGAGCACATTTTTTTCCATTACTTATAATAATATTATTATATTATTTCCTCGATGACAAGTTATTTTATTAATATAGGCCATCTATCACAGATAATGTTGGTACTCTACAAAAATGTTGTAACGTGAAAGTAACTGAAAAAAATATCTCTAGAACGAAATGTATCTCAGGCTTGTAGCTATGTTACGGGCTATTCGAATCCTCAATGACAAACGACTATCGATGTAGACAGTTCTGCTGAAGCGAAAATTGCAAAAGTCGGAAGTGAAAAATCTGCGTTTCGATGGCAATCTATTTCGAAACGAGTATTCCGTTCATTTTCAAACTTTGAATTTGTGGCTTTGTCGAGGGCGTGGGGTGACGTATGAGGGATAGAGGCTGGTTACCCTCGATCTGGCTCATTCCTGGGGCTGAATTCAGGAACGGCCGAACAGGGTTTGCGCGCGGCAATTCAATCGTTTGCGAGAGAATAGGAATGGGTTGAGCTTGGGATGAGCCTTATTTTCCTGTTAACTCGCTTTGTTAATAAATAAATATGGCTCTTCCCAATCTCAGCCCAAACCTCTCGCAAATATTTTTCAAACTGAATACAAACTAAAATATAGATGCACAGAAAAAACCTCAGAAAAAAGACCAATGCTGGGAATCGAACCCAGGTCCTCAGCGTTCCGTGCGGGCATAACATAGATGTGCGCTTTATCACTGCATAAAGTGATTATAACAGACTGAAATGTACGATGTATGGGAAAGATTCGTCGCTAACCTCTAGACCAGTGATGGTGTTGGGGTAAGCACGCACACGGAACGCTGAGGACCTAGGTTCGATTCCCAGCATTGGTCTTTTTTCTGGGGTTTTTTCTGTGCATCTATATTTTAGTTTGTATTCAGTTTGAAATATATGGTTTCACGGGATGACCGTAAAAGTAATAAAAAATGAAGTTGAAAAATAAATACAAAAAAGATACTTCACAACTAACTTGTTTAACTAGCAGTTCTAATTCCCCACTTGATTGAAAACCGCGGGTAAATATGATAAGATAAGGAAGTTTGGATAGAGTATAAATCCATGTGCTTACTATTCGTGGTTGAGAAAACGCTCTTTGTTATGGTTAGAAGCATGTTTACCCAAAGTTTCCAGTAAGTTACATGTTGAATTATTCTGCTTAAACAATAGTTAGAATTTAAAATAGGGTACTGCTTTAATCTCATGTACGTTGTATGTGTTAGGTATACATAATTACAAGTTGATCGGAATATAATTGCCTAATAACTTCTTTAGGTAAGCGTTGTAATCCTTTACTTAAAGCCATATTACACGGCGATTTGCAAACGTATTAAGAGGATACGATGCGCACCATTTCTCCATACAAACGTAATCCCCTGTTTCCTCCCTGGATAATGGCTTTAGAGCCAAATTTTTTTTACTGTGTAATCTGTATCTACCACAGCTATGCCCTAGGATTCGTTTTTTTCCATATTTCAATTAACATAAGAAATATGAGCTTTCAAAAACTGAAAATTTCGCCCAATTTCAACGTCATTTTCAGACACTCTTCAGAAAAGAATCCCTCATATAAATAAAAAAAAGGAAAACATAGGGGCATAGCTAAATCTATCCTCTAATTATATTTGAAACAAATAATTTTATTGGTCCAGCTTTCAAGAAGAACACAGGGATTACGAAATGCTGTTTTGATCAATTTTACGCGCCTATTAACGGTCTGAGCTGCAGTTGTCCCGCTCTCGCTGTACTGACACGAAGGGGTTCGGGCGAGACAGCGACATTTCATTAAAATACCTTTTTCTCAAAAGTCTCTCAGCCATCGTACCCTCTTTAAAGCGGAGTGAGTGCGCAGCAGTGTTTTCGCCGCGAACGCGCAACGTATTGTACCTCTGAGTTTTCTGAAATGTGCGAAATTACATTTGAAATTCACAATGAGTTATATGTTGAAGGAAAACGTCGTGATCCTGCACGCGCTACGAAGAAATTCAGTGGTGTGTGTGAAGTTTATACCAAGTTTTCTCATTCCGAGAGAATACCTGTGTCCTGCAGTGGGGCCTACATTGGCTGGGATGATGATGATGATAATGGTGACGATGATGATTCTTTTCTAAATTCTTTACTTTGGCAACTTTCACTACGAGAAAGAAAATTATCCCAATTACACGTATAAGTATGATTTTTTTTAATTTTTTTGTCCTGCAGGGCACAGGCCTCCTCTCAGAATGAGAAGATTGGGCCATAGTGCCCACGCGGGCTCAGTGCGGATTGGGAACTTCACACAAACATGCCAAATTACAGGTTTTCTTTTACTAAGAGTCTACGAGCTTAAGCCACAGATCGTCAGACAGACAGATATTTCGAAACTACAAAGCTTCTTTTTGCTATTTTGATAACAAAACCCTAAAAAGATTTACTTCTAATCTTCGATGAAAATGGCTTTACGTGAAATTAACACTAGATACGTCATTACACGGCCAAAGAACTTTGTCGATCATTCATCACTCTTTGTTGCGAAACAAAGAATGAGTGACGCGAAACGCGAGGTCCTTACGATCGTCCTCCGTCCACCTTAATGTTTTCCGTAACATTGAGTTTATACTTTTTGCCGATTGTGGCGACGTCGTCATACTGTTTTGGGTTTTTATGGCAAAAACATCACGTGACTTTGTGTGTTGTTGTTCCTACAACAAGGCGACTGAAGCCGTGATCAGTTGCTAAATACAGGAACGGTCCAAAACAGTTTGCGAGCGGTAATTCAATCGTTTGCGAGAGGTTAGGGATGAACTGCTATTCAGGAACGCCAAAAATCACTGGTTTGCGAGAGGTTTGGGCTGAGCTTGGGATGAGCCTTATTTATTTATTTATTTATAAATTTATTTATTTACAAAGCGAATTAACAGGAAAATAAGGCTCATCCCAAGGTCATTCCATTCCTATCTATCACCCAATTACAGGCAAACACAGTATGCATTAAACATAAACATACCTACGCGTGTCGCTATAGACAAATTACTACATAACAACACTTTTACGACATGAACTAGTAAATCATCATGAACCGCTTTTTTTTAAATATTTTCGTGGATTTTCACCCCAAATATACAATAAATTACCAACAAAGATTGTTAAATTGGAAAATATGAATGAATTTAAAAACGTAAATTTAAATTCGTAGTGTCCAAGGCGTACTACTCAATCCAAGAATTATTAAAATATTATCGATTATATAATTAATTTGTGCATGCTATACATTGACTATTACTATAAAATATTTGCATGTCATTGTGGAGCGTATTAACTTATCCGTAATTCATCTTATTGTACCATGTTTAAGCAAATAAATGTCTGAATGATCGATTGATTGATTGATATAAAACATAAATAAAGACCGTGACCGTGATACCGTACCGTGACCTGAGCAAAACGCGAGCAAAGGCTGATAAATAGTCCTTAACCATTATAAGTTGAGCAACCTCATTTTAGCCAACTAGACTAGATGGACAGACGATTAGGCCGCAGGTGCAAGCCACCTTCGAACCATAATAATATAAAATCCGCTACAAGCTTCGTCATGTTAACCTAAACAGCACACCCCCAAGTCGATTCAACCCTGGGCTAAAAGTCCCAAAAACACTTGCCGCATTACCCCGTTGTATCGCGATATGCGCTGGACTAAATAAGCACCGGAACGCGGATCCCCCCCCCCCCTATCCCTCATACGGCGTCCTAAGTCCCTAACAAAACGTTTGGCCTCAACGCCCCAAGGCCCACCAGTCTCAACAGCGACCGGAACGAAGTCATAATTCTTCTTCAATTCCGAATATTTGTCGTGTTTTAACTTCGCCGCACCTTCAGCAGCCGCTCCCGCAACTTGCCCCGTGCAGCCTAGGTGCGATTAACCATAATAATTGAGTAATAATGAGGGAGGCCTAAGCCCAGCAGTGGACGCCCTACGGCTGAAGATGATGATGATGAACCTCATTGTTAACAAGCGTATTAGTATTTATAGTTGTATTTAGGTCAATTTTAATGAGTCATCTCACAATTTCATGGAAGACGCTAATCGTGACAATGCCATAGTAATTTGCCATTGAGATGAGGGCTAAACAGTCGACATAAAATATTTACTTGCTTAGTGCTAACAACGGTTCACTAGAATAAATTGTAATTAGTCGATTATGTTAGACAATGGTTAAACGGCACGCTAAAATTACTATCCTGACTGGGCAAGTAAAAGAAAAATTTGGAAAACTTTTTCGAGTCTTCTTATCGCTCATAACTCAGATGAAAGTCTCTAATCAGTGCGTCCAACCTATGACATAGGCCTAGTGTGGCTTGTCCGTCAAATGAAGGTCACTTAGGGAGCTATGGAGATAACCATGCTTGGAGTTTCTCTTAGGGATTGAATCTGGAACAAAGTTATTGATTAGAGAACCAAAGTCACCGACATACTCGTAGCTAAGCGCATTAGACAGCTGAAAATGGCAGTGGGAAGGTCACATATGCCGTAGAACTGATAGCCGTTAGAGGAAACTGGTTCTTGAGTGGAGACCACGTGACGGCAAACGTAGTATAGAGTGCCCAGTCACTTGGGCGATGATATTTGTAGGGCAGCGGGCAGGGAGTTAAAGTTTATTAAAATAAAATAGCCATAATGTTTCTTATTATTTATTAATTTCAACTTGATACCTCCATGCTTTTTCGAGAAAAAGGGTCTTCGCAGACGGACCATAATAAAAGTCCCTATTATTTTGAGATTCTGCGGAATTCCCATGGCACAGTGAGTTTTGAAAAGAAGTCAAAACCGCGGACAACAGTTAGTAATAAATAAAGTAAAAATTGTAATACAGTTCTAGAGTCAACGGTCAAAGTATAGGTAACGCCACCAGAGTTGAGGCCACGCACACAACCACATTGTTGTGTGCGTGGCCTCAACTCTGGTGGCGTTACCTATACTTAGTTTTGTTCGGTATTCTTTATTTCACGAGGGAACGTGAAGTCATTATTGTTTTTAATTAAACGTCAAACTTGTATAATATGGGTTCAGGGCACCCCAATCTAAAGCTTTTAATTTTCACGATAAGGGCACAATGCGGTAGTGTTTGTTTTTCGCTGAGGCCTTTCGGCGAGAGTGAAATGTGAAAATGTGGAAAAAAATCGGTTTCAGGATTATTATTTATGTTCAGGTTTTCAGTGAAAGTTATTAAGGCGGACTTGTACGATACGAGACTTGTACGTTTAATAGATGTGCAACTTTTTGGTCTTCACCCTTACACCATTTAAAACGTATTACTTCAAAACAGATTGTCTTATTTAAAACGATCGTCTCTTGTATTCCTATAACTCACAGAGTATGCCTGCAGACACTACAAATTGTCTTATTTAATACGATCGTCTCTTGTGTTTCTATAACTCACAGCACCATATCTAGAGATTGTCTTATTTAATACGATCGTCTCTTGTTTTTCTATAACTCACAGCACCATACCTAGAGATTGTCTTATCTAATACGATCGTCTCTTGTTTTTCTATAACTCACAGCACCATACCTAGAAATTTTCTTATTTAACACGAACGTCTCTTATTTTCTAGTGTTCGACGCCTCGGCCAAGTCCCCGCAAGGCTTGCTCTTCGGCTCTTCGTACCACCTCGGGAATTTTGACGAGTGCGTCGGCATTGACGACACGAGTGACGGGGGACTGACTGTAGAAGGCCAGTACTGTTTGGCTACCATCAAGTGGCCGCATCCGAAGGCAAAGAAGGTAGGGGTTGCCCTAAGAGGGCTACGAATTATCTTGCTATTGCGCGACTATTTATTTATGCGCGTTTTGAGATTAGTGATGATGATGATATTACGTCCACTGCTGGGCATAGGCCTTTTTCATTGATGCCCTATTATTGAAGTGAAGCTTCTAATGTGACTTCCAACAAGGTCACGTTAAGCGTTTAACGCTACCACGGAGGGGGTATGAAAGCATTAGTATATGTACTGCCGAAGCAAGTAATCTCGCTTTGTATATATACTAACGGATGTTAAAAACTTCGACAGTGCGATGCAGAACTCATACTGTCTGTGCAAATTTGTATGAGACTTGATAAAAGCGCCATCTAGTGAGTAATTTAAACATATAGATGCATAAGTAAATTTAGTTCTTTAAGTTATTGCAATAAGGGTCATATTGATGTATAAGTGCCTTTTCCATTTCCACATTACGAAGTTTCACTTCTTCGGTTGGTTTACGGTTGGAAGCGGCTTGCTTCTGCCGTGAACCTGCGGCCCTTGTCAGATCATCCGTCCACCTCGTAGGTGGACATCCGCTGCGCTTGCCAGTCCGTGGTCTCCATTCGAGAGTTTTCCGGCCCCAATGTGGCGAAGGGTGCTAATAACCCGATTCCCCCGGGCTGACTAAACTATTGAAGTAACCAAACGCTTTTCTTTCCTTAATGCACTTTCAAGAAGATGATAAATGGGGTTTTAGATTTTTGTTGCTCCGGTTTTACTTGCAATAATTTTCACGCCCCGCTTCTGGGCCCCAATGTCAATCTGTTCTGCGTGCTATAATGGCGTGCCCATTTCCATTTGAATAAGTTTATTCGTTTGGCTAATAGCGATGGCCCTTGTTCTTCTACAAATCTCTTAATTTCTGATTCGATCCCGTAAATCCTAAGCAGACCTCTCCGTCTGAGTGAGAGAGAGAACTGAGCGACATTTGAGCCTATTCATTTGCTTAAATAAATCAACTTTTCAGATCCGAACTGGCCGTGGAGAGACTCTCCGTTGGGCAGTATGCGTGCCTAGTGCGTGCAGTGCCAAAGCAGTTACCGAGTTTGTCTCCAGCGTCATATCACATACCGTCGGCAACCGCACCACAGTAGAGGTTACTGAACGGGACTGCTACTCCAGAAGACCACTCACTATTACATCTTTGGATGTTGGCTTTTTGTAAGTAAAAAACTCAGTATTTTGTAGCGACATCTATCGGGAACTTGAGTAAACGTTTTGTTGTTGTAGTTGACATTGTAAGCAATGGGTGAGATTACTAACGTCATCTGTTTAGCGCGTATGGAAACTCTGCGTGAATTACTCTGGCTTTGGGTTCTTAGCGTGTAAATCAGCGTGAGCAAAATACTTCATAGATAGAGCTTCGGCGGCATGAAAACGTCCCGAAAAATATAAGCCAACTTGGCTTATATGTCATTTGCCCCCCTTCAGTTTGAATGACGTAACGCGATCGTAATATGAAGCTGTCAAAAGAAATTTGTGGACGTTTTGTATCGCAATGTTTGCTACTGACACTCTATCTAGTGCATAAATAATCTAAATCAATCATTTCAAAATACACATGCCTTCTTCGAGCACTTTCGGTGAGATAGCTTAGCAATCAAATGGTATTAAGTTGAATACTAATGAGGGTTGTTGTTTATTAAAAACAGTAATGAAAAGAATGCCAAAGGGGATAAGTTGACTCTACTTTTTACAAGATTATATTAAACTTGTAACGTTCGTATGAGAGTACCTAGGTATGTAAATTTGTGTTTGAAAATTTGGAAAACTTTTTCAATCACTTCCTGAAACCCTATTGAGCTACAGTTTGGCATAGATCTAGGTAGTGAAATTCTGGTGGTTGTCCAGGATCCTCTGCAGGACATTTTAATGGTATTGAATTGAAACTTGGTATACATTATAAAGTTTGAAGGTCAATACAAGTAAAGTGCAGTCAGCAAAGTATCGTTTATAAGTTTTTTATTTTCGTTCAATAATAATAATATGTTGATCAAAACCAAACTGCTTTGGTTATTTATTTTAAATGGAAGCGACCTTAAACCAAATTCTTAACCTCAAATTCAAATTTTGTTCCAATTAACTTTAGACTTTTATGTAACTTATTGAGTGAGTTCGATGATGTCACATTTAAAATAAGTGCTATATAATAGACACTGGGCGGCAGGGCCGGTAGGAGGGTATGTCACCGGATCGATTAAAAAAAACAAGTACAAGTTTATATGTATCTATGAACATCCAGTCTTAGCAGACCCCTGCTTACTGATATAGACAGACAGACAAAAAATTTATGCTTTTCGCAATTTTTCCTTTATCTGTGTTATTTAAGACCATGCTTCGTACCAAATTTCAAGATTCTGAGTTCACGGGAAGTAGGTACCCTGTAGGTTTTGAGTGTCGAAAATTTGCGGCATAATTGGCTGTATCTTTTGATTGCGTTGGCTTAGAAGGTTGATTTTTTCACAGCTCCAAGGGACAGTATTAGACCTGAGTATTTCATATAAATTTCAGCTTGATACCTCCACACGTTCCTGAGAAAAAGGGTCTTGACAGACGGACGGACGGACGACAAAGTGATCCTTTAAGGGTTCCGCTTTTTCCTTTCGAGGTACGGAACCCTAAAAACACATAACGACACCTTACAAGCTATAGCGACAGAAATCAGTTAATCGGCCTCACAAGATGATCGATGCCAGTCTGAAAAAGAAACAAGAAAATATGACCCAATTATTTATAGCGAGATAAACAAAAACAATTTTCGGCATATTATAATTAATAATGTAAGTGCTTGTAGACGTGAAATATGTGGTAGTGATGGAATAGGATCGCATAGTTATGTGAGACCAGCAAAATCATTATTTTTTTTCTATCTATTGTACAGACACGTAAAAGATGTTAAAAGTGAGTCTCTCCTTGCCACTCACTGAATCGTTTTTAAAATACTTTGTTTTATTTTACAAAAAAATTTTTTCAAAAAATTCAGTGAAGAAATAATAAATAGACAGTAAGTTACTTTCACATTTTGTAACATAAATACCTATGGATACGACGAAAAGTTTAAGTATCGTGAAATACCTTTTTTATTCTAATTCAATTTTTAAGACCTGTCTCTAAAAAAACCGGCCAAGTGCGAGTCGGACTCTCGAAAAAAATCACGTTTTTTGTATGGGTGCTCCCTTAAATATTAGTTTTATTTTAATTTAACTATTTAGTACCTGGGCGACCGAGCTCTTCTCGGGCAGAAACTCGGTACCAAGCGTTTTCCCATAGATAAGACCAAGCTAGATCAATTTGTCATCCCCGAAAACCCCCAAACACCAAATTTCATCGAAATCGTTGGAACCGTTTCCGAGATCCTGATTATATACACCGGAGGAGGATGCGGGGGAGGGAGCGCGGGGGTGTTAAAGGGGGATGAAAATTTCATTGAATTTGCCGTAGGATACACCGTTTTCAAGATATTTGACAAAAACACCGGAGGTTGGGTGAGTCACGTTAAACTATCGTCCGTAAACCGACTTTACAGACAACCGGCTTTTCCTGTTCTGTGCTCCCAATAGGGAACGTGCACATAGACGGTGCTGCCAACTGGTGCCATAAGGGTGCCATCAATTTGAATGTTTTACCTTGATAACTTTGTTTTACTGTCCGCATAGTGTCTCTTCTGTCGCATTAGTGCTGCCGCCTATAGTTACTGCACGTTCCCTATAATACTTTTTCTAACAAAAAAGTAACTTTTCTCACAAAAAAGTAACTTTTTCTCACAAAAAAGTAACTTTTTCTCACAAAAGAAGAAACTTGACGTTTTCTCATGAAAAATAAACTTAAAAAAAAAACAAAAATGTTGAAAAAAAACGTGGATTCGAACCGAGGTCGGCTGGGTCCGCGACCACCCGATTTCTAATGTGCCATTATGATCCGCTCGAAGTGGGCGAAATTTAGCTTTATATTCTAATGCAAACAAAAATAGCCGGAAAACACGAGTAAAAGCGATTTTCTGAAAATGAAACATAGCTAGATCAGTTTTTCATCCCCGAAAACCCCCACATACCAAATTTCATCGAAATCGTTGGAGCCGTTTCCGAGATCCTGATTATATATATATATACATATATACAAGAATTGCTCGTTTAAAGGTATTAGATTGTTAAAGTGAAAAGGTATATAACTAAATATTCTGTGAATATTTCAAGCGTCTACCTGTTGCCGTTATCAATATCGAGCAAAAACGAGCAAATAAATCACGTTTTTCGTATGGGAGCCCCCTAAGTATTTATTTTATTCTGGTTTTTAGTACTTGTTGAAAATGTCAACTGTCTAGCTATCACGGTTCATGAGATACAGCCTGGTGACAGACGGACGGACAGACGGACGGACAGTGGAACCTCAGTAATCCCGTTTTTTACCCTTTGGGTACGGAACCCTAAAAAATGGTAGGTTCCAACGTATAATAAATTCCAAGAGTTCTATAATTTTGATAGGCCTATGAATATAAAGATATTTTATGAAAGTAGGCAATTACAGTCAGGAAACTGAATTGCGTAACAGGGTGTAAACTTTTTGTGGCAAATGTCATGTTGACATTCCCTACATCTGTCCAAGAAATCATCGGGAAATTGACTGTGATGAAGTTCCATCCTGGTACGCGAATTACGCGATTCAGTTTCCTCGAGTGTACGTTAAAGTACAGACAACGAAACTGAATAGAAATAGGGTATGTTATCTTTTTGAGATAGCTGTCGTCTGCATCTGTATACTCCAGGCATATATCGTAACTTTTGACGTATGTTGATTGATCGTATACATACTACTTTGCCACTTTTTCTTCATTACATTATTTTTTATTAAATAGCACTGTACGTTTGTGTAATAAATTACAATCCTAGCTTTTAGGTTTGTAGTTCGTCCTTCTCTATAATTTAGCCATTAATTTTTGTCATGATTCAAACGTTATCGTTGTCTTGTACAAGATTTAGGACAATCTTTTTGTACTTTTGACTAACTACAAAGGTGGAGGAACCGCATGAACACACATTTCTTACATAAACATAACAATCATAAAACCGCGGGTGAGCAAAGTAATTGTTTCAGTTCATTGATATGAACCTACGCAAAGTAACGCCTGATTCAATTTTCTTGAAGGATTAATAATTTTTAGCCTTTTTGCTGGTGATTTGAGAATCTTTTGTACTTTTTGACAAATCCAGTGTATGTTTTTGTAATTTCTCAGAAAAATGTGAAGTTAATGAATTTGTTTTTTTTATTATTATTTGGTTATACTTTTTATTTTCTAATTGGAAAGGACGCAAACACAACGCCAGGTGAGACCACTTACACAAGCAATTCCTAACTCATCTCCTCAGTTAGATAGCAGCAAGTTTAGTCAAGCTTAGCTACGTGTAAATTTCAATGCGATTTCACTACAAACACATTCTAAGTTATATTTAACTTGGTATTAATCTTAGTTGGGTATTCAGGTCAGGTACCAGTCACTTCCAGCTGATCGATTGAACCAGTTAGTCTAGAGTCTAGACAAATATTTGTCCGACAAACATCAATGTTTGTTAAAGTGTCTGGATGTTAAATATTCATTGATCCATCTTTGTTTAAATGTTATTAGTCTGTGACCAGCAAACGTGACTCCATTTTTAACAGTTATCATTTGGTGCGCCTGTTTCCTACTGAGTCAGAGGAAGAGGCACTGAGCGTCTCACTTCTGTTTTATTCCACCGAAAATCTCATGGTTTATTCTAATTAAACACTTCTAAAAAACACAGCAGTGTGAGTTACGTCTGCAATATTTTTTTATCTTGCTTATATTAAACAAACGGTTTCTGTCAAAATCTCTGGCTCAAATATCACGTATATGCTCCACTCGACAATATCTGTATGCGTTAAACATCACTGTTTTACCTCAAATTGTTCCTAGAATAATTTATTTGCAAAAACTCTAAAGCCCAGTTTAGACCTACAAGAAAAATCGTGACAGTTTGTATTATATTGGGGTGCTCGATTGAGCACTTCAAACTCGTTGGCTTTACGGCCAACTTATCATTAGGCATGTATATCTCAATCCACCGACAAATACTTGCGAGGCGGTAGACAAAATAAACATAGATTTAGAATAAATACTCCTACGCACAGAACATTTCTGTTTAACGTCTAGATCGGTTTTGAGAAACTAAGACGAAACCAAAAAACCGGCCAAGGACGAGTCGGACTCGCGCACTGACGGTTTCGTACAAATTTTATAGGTATGTCAAAATATACGCCGTAAACAGCCGTAACTATAATAATCCAGTGCTAGCAGAGCCCTGCTTTAAACTAAATTAACTAAAATGTATGCAGTGTGGGATCATTTTATATTGGTTGGTCAAGACCCCTTAATTTTTTTTTTATTATTATTTGTTCCATTAATTTGCCTCACTCAGTCACCGTAGATTTTTAAATTAGATATGCAGATTGTTCTCTAATTTTTTTTATATTTCAGGTCGTTGATGCTGTTCTTCGCTGCCATTTTATTCTTCAGTACGCTCTTCGAGATCTATTCCATCAAGTGGGGAAGCAACAAGACCTCAGCTATTCACGACTTGGTGGTGTCGTTCTCAGTGATAAACAATACGAAGAAACTGATATCTTGCAAGCAGAATCACAAGCTGGGCTTGGAATGTGTGACTGGGATCAAGACACTGGCTATGGTGTTCATTATAGCTGGTCATGCGTGTTTATTCATCGCTAGTGGACCAGTTATGGATGCTGAAGCTTGGGATCGGGTAAGATTATCCTAATATAGCTAAACCGTTTAAATGAGTCCTCGCCAGCGCGGTAGTTGGAAGTCGAACAAAGGGGGCCGGGAGAGGTGCGGGCGGCAGGCACACGAGACGCGCTCACCGCCCGCACCCACCCGCCCCAAACCCTGTACGCGCGCGGGCGAAAACTCATTTAAACGATCTAGCTATAATCTAATACCTTTACATCTCGGAAACGCCTGTAAAGATTTCGATGAAATTTGTTATGGGTTTTTGAGGGCGCACAAACTATGCAAACTATGCAATTAGGTAAAAACAATTTCGAGAAAGAGGCCAACAGAAGAATACAGCTGGGATGGGCAGCGTATGGGAAGCTGCGTCAAGTCTTCACATCGCCAATTCCACAGAGTCTAAAGACTAAAGTCTTCAATCAGTGCGTCCTACCCGTCATGAAATACGGTGCCGACACATGGACACTCACTGTAGGGCTTGTCCACAAATTTAAAGTTGCTCAACGTGCTATGGAAAGGGCTATGCTCGGAGTTTCTCTAAAAGATCGAATTAGTAACGAAGTGATCCGACAGAGAACCAAAGTTATCGACATAGCCCACCGCATTAGCACGCTGAAGTGGAAATAGGCCGGCCATATAACCCGAAGAACCGATAACCGTTGGGGTAGACGAGTTCTTGAGTGGAGACCACGGATCGGCAAACGTAGCGTGGGACGTCCTCAGACTCGGTGGAGCGATGATCTTCGCAGGGCGGCTGGCAAGAGCTGGATGAGAGTGGCCGAGGATCGTGCTCAGTGGCGTCATGGCGTGCCATGGGTGAGGCCTATGTCCAACATTGGACGAACATAGGCTGATGATGATGATGATGATGAGGGTGCACAATCGATCTAGTTTGGTCTTATTTCTGGGAAAGCGCGTATTATCGAGTTTTAAGTACTAATATTATAAATGCGAAACATTTCTGTGAAGAAAAAACATCGCAAGGAAACCTCCATACAGCTGCTTAGTACCATGGTGTATGTGAAGTTCCCGATCCGGGCTGGGTCCGCCTGAAGCTCGCAGCCCGAGTCGTCTCATTTTGATAGAAGCCCTGTGCCCAGTAGTGGCATTAAATCCTCAGCAGTGTAATTTAAATATACCATTTAAAAAAAACAGCGCAAACGATCAAAATAACCACCGATTAAAAATAAATAAGCCTGTTGATGCTATTTATATCCCGGCTTAACTTAAAAAAGAGAAAACAGTTGTTTTGCCGATATTCTTATCGCAACGACCTCTTAATGGGTTCGTAAATATCATTCACTTAATTCCGTTTAGTCCAGAATGTTTTTTTACCAAGTGACGTTAAGTCAGACAAGTAATATACCATTCATTATTTTTGTTTAGCTCATTATCCATTCAGTATTTTGGTTGAGCTTTCATTCATAGACTTATTGGAATTTTATAAGACGTCAATTATTTTAAGACGTTCTTAGGCATTGTTTGATGTTTCTCATAGTAAGAGCTTGAAAACATAATTAATGCGTATATTTTACTCATCTTACCTTTCAAAATGGGTACAGGTTGTATACTATTGAGACACAAAAAAATTCAGGCTCTAGTGCCATATTACGCTGCTTATAGTTGACATCGCGTTCCTAGTTGATCTTATATGAACGATTGTGAACTCTTAGTTTAGCCGTTTAAGAGTTCGACTAGTTGACGCTCGGTCGGTTTTCGGTCGGTCCAAACGTTTATTCTACGTGGACCGTTCAATCAACTAATAGTTCGTTCATTAAACGCCCATCGCTATTGTTTGTTACAGTTGGTCCGCCATCCAGCAGACGCCTTCATGCTGAACAATTCTTTGCTAGTGGACACATTCCTGTTCCTCAGCGCTTTCCTGTTCAGCCGACTGCTCCTCATCGAGCTGGACAAGAGGAAAGGACGGCTCAATGTCATACCGATATTGATTTTCAGATACGTTAGGTATGTGTATAGCTACCTGCAATTGACATTTACAAAAACAACATAACTAACTAGACTGGTTGACACTTATAGAGAAACATTTAGTTCCTTTACTTCTGTTCAAATCCAAAAATCGTATACTTATTTAGATTTATTTATAAATACCTATCTATAAAAAAGTGACATGATTGATACTGAATGCACATCCTAAGTCGCTAGAGCAGGAGACTAGAAATTTGGCAGCCATCTTTTAAGATCTTTATAGATCCTTGAAGCCGGGATTTTCCGGAATTTCTACGGAATAGAGACTAGCAATTTTTTGTGTTTTCCTCAGCTGGACGTGCAAATGTAATAAATAAAGGCACCTAATTAATATCAAACAACTTTCAATTACAAGCTGAATATTCGCTTTCGAATGAGCTTGATGATAATTGTGTTGTTAATTGGCCACGTGAACTATGCGACATCAAAGCGTGAATCGAGCACGCGCCTGCCTCTGAAAGCACCACAAAGGCCCTTCATGTACTTAGCTGTGTACTGAAATTATGAGTACATAATACATATATCTGAATCATGCTTGTGTTTATTTTTGGTTTCTGGGACGTTAATTTGTCGTCCTGTGTTTTCATTTTTCTAAATCACAATTAGCATAATTTTTGAGGGCTTTAAAAAGATCTATTGCCGCATATAGAGATAAATCTGATCGTCACAATTTGACACTTATTGTTGATTTCGAAATTGTGAAGCCGGTCTGAATGATTTTAACGATATTAAAATAAAAGTGCAAAATATACCTGGTATGCCAGAAAAAAGTATAGTTACGTGCAATAACGTTTATCTGCAACTGAATGCTATGTCGGCTTTATCAGGCAATATGATGAAATAATTCTCACGTTTCGCCAGTGTTGACAAAGTAAATTAATAACATGATGGCTTATATGTATGTAATACATACCTACAATAAGGATGAAAACAGAGTACAGCACTAATTATTTGCATCTCGTGTCAAACCGACGCGTTGCTGTTCATTTATCGTAAAATATGTAAATAAGGTGGTTAAAATAATATAAATTATTCTGATACCCTTATGTTTCATTCATACTTCAGAGTTACCCCTGCATACTTGGTGGTGATATTATTCTATATGACGTGGCTGCCGAAGATCGGGGAGGGACCTCTGTGGGAAGACAGGATGCAGCTCGAGCAAGAAAGATGTATGACATCATGGTGGGCCAACATACTTTACATCAACAACTATGTGAACACTGATCATTTGGTAAGTCAATAAAACGGTCAAATACTAGTTAGGATCTTATGTCAACCCTCAATAGCATTGCGTTCCTATAAATCCTGATAAAATATCTATAACTTACACCTCTTCAAAAAACTTCACTTAGCCAATTGGCGTAAATTGTCTCATGGTGTCTTCGATGCGCTGACGTCGTTCACTGATTATGCGGTGAGCTGTTAACTTGCGACTCAGCATTAGAAGGCAATCAGTGCACATCCAGCCGGCCCGATACCACGCCTAACATCCCGGCCACGACGTTGTGCGACTGGCGCCAGAGTTGAGGGTTTTATCAGTTCATTGCGTGTGCCGCCAGATTATCACTGTGCGGCAAGCGTCTCGGCCGCGCAATGAACGGAGAAAACGCTCGCCACTGCCGCCCAACGCGCGATGTCGTGGCCGAGCCATAAACTAATGCACATATAGACTTGAAATTTGATAGACACGGAATGCAATAAGGAAGTAAGGAGTACTTACGGGATAGAGAGCTAGCCGAATTTTTATTCTTTCATAAAAGCGAATCCGCGGCATAAATCTAAAACATCATAAAATCACTATAAAAGCAGTGAGGTTTAAAAAGGTTATTTATAAAGAGTTGAGTCGTACATTTAGAAACTCCAGCTCATTCCGTGATCTCTTCCCTTGCTTCGATAATCTAATAATTATATAATTTTCTTTCTAGTGCATGTTCCAATCGTGGTACCTATCCGTGGACACCCAGCTCTTCTTCGTGGCCCCGATCTTCATCTACAGCCTCTGGAGGTGGCGCCGCGTGGGTCCCATCTTCTTATCCATCAGTATTATTGTGTCCGTCATCATTCCTGCTGTAATTACTTACAAGGATAACTTGGATCCTACCCTGCTGTTTTATGCTAAGTAAGTTGTTATTAAATTATTATATAATATTTCGTGAAGTATGTGGATATATTTAGAAAGCCGTGATAGTTTAGTGGTTAGAGTTATGGAGTTTCAAGCAAAGGATCCTTTGAAACCAGGCTTGAACCCTTCGAGTTTTCTGGAATCCAAATCCAAAATTACGTTTAAGAAAACCACGAGCTAAGTGCAGGGTAGCAACCACACACTTGCGAAATAATTTAGTAGCGTGTATAAAGATTCCGATCCTCCCTGACACCACGTGGAAACTATACCACAAGCAAGTACACGTATTCTAAGAGAAGACCTATGTCCAGCAGGGTGTATAGGATGTAGAGTATGTTGTCATTGTTAAAGCTAGGTGAACGCAGCATGCGGCGTTTAGTCTTTGATTCTGGATTATTCGCTTGATTTTTATTTTTTCTTTGGTTTTTTATACTTATTGATCAATTTGAGTGGGCTAAATGAGAATTCTGTTGCAATTGCATTACAAAGCTGAAATTATATTTAATGTTGGGTTGTTGTAATTTAAATATGTAATCTTTAAATGGTAATAAAGAGAAAATCAACTGATTCAAATTTTCATTAAAACAACGTGTAATTAATAAGCGGTACGACAGTTTCCATGAATACGACGATCTAGATATTTTAATATCTGATACCTGTTCTCAATTACTATTGTGATGTTGAAATTCAATGGCCTTTTGTTAGAAAACGTTTTGTGTGAGATGTGGAGGTGTAGCAGTTTGTAACGAAATTATTTATTTACAGGGAATTTACGGACATTGTGTCCAATTTCTATTTCAAGCAAGAATATATTAAGACTCATATGAAATTGACGACTTATTTCATGGGTCTACTGACAGGATTCATTCTTCATAGGATACAGGAAAATGAGTGAGTATACATATCAATCAAATAATTGGATCTGATAAATAAATATCTTAGCTCATACTAACACTTCTTTTTTTAAAAAGTTACAAGATGTTAGAAGTTTTTGTATTAAGTACACACGCTAAACGCTTGTTAAGCTGTTTGTTTTCATCTGTCACTTTGCCTTTGTGAGACGTAGGCAACAATATTTTTGGTAGTTTGTAACTTTTACTACTAGGAGAATACACCATCATTTAAAAAAATATCATGCCTACACCATCAAACATTACATCGTAGACTGACATAACTATAAAGTGAGATCTTATACCTAATATTATTATTAAGAGATTATTTGACTGGTTCGAAAGTAGCCGTTTTCTTGGTTAGTGAAAATGGTTAGTTGATAAGCAACTTATAGACAGGAAACATTTTAAACTAATATGCACTCTCGGATAAACTGCTGAGCAAATATGAATTCTTGGTGAACGAGTACTGAATTATTTTTACAGCGCTTTTTTTTTATAAAGCAGGCACTTGACATTACAAGCTGACTGCATGCATATTGGTTGAATTGTTAACCACTTTTAGATTTTATGCAGAACAAGGGTTGCAACCTGGATTTTAGTTATGCAAACAAAATCTTTCTGTGTTTCCAAGATGATACAACGGCTGATTTTTGATGCTAATCAAATTTGAAAACTGCTAACCATTCAATTACTTCTTACAGTGACGAAGCTATCCTGCGCGTGTGGTTTTGGATTAGATACAAATCATTGTTTTAGTTCTGTAACTTATACGCAAATAACTGTTTTTATTCCAGCTACAAAATGTCAAGACTCTTGAAAACCTTCGCTTGGATTACCAGTATAGTCCTCGGAACAGTCACGACGTTCAGTGTCTCCGTATTCTACCAGGATTGGTACCAGTACAGTAACATCGAAGCTGCCTCCTATATATCCCTGCACAAGGTTGCTTGGGGCATTGCGAATGGGTGGCTAATCATTGCTTGCGCTACTGGTAGTGGAGGTAAGAAATAATCTATTATTTATTCATCTTCATACAGCTTTAATGTGTCCACTGCTGGACAAAAGTCTTCCCTAAAAATTTGGAATTTAGAATCAATATCAACAGAATATCTTACTAGAGTATAAATTAACTATCCCCTTAATTTGTAAAAAATACAAATCTCAAATATTATTTATTTTATAAGCAGTACGGCTGCTCACCGAATCTAAGATTATTTAAAAGCGAAAAAGTTTTTCGGGTGCGCCGGTGGGACTCGAACCCACGTCTCAAATACAAATCTGTTCCTAGAAAAAAATTGTACAGTGATGGGAAAAGACAAATTAATACAGCATTGCCATTTGGCATTATTGATAAATCTCGCATGAGATACCTAAAACTTAATAGAGAGTGGTAAAACAGGGCGTAAATGTATTTAAACTTGATTTCCTTCCAGGTGTTCTAGGCAAACTATTGTCGTGGAAGTTCCTAGTCCCGCTGTCCCGACTGACGTTCTGTGCGTACCTCGTCAACGGAGTCGTGGAGTTGTACTACGTGGGACAACTAAGGCATCCACTGCACATAACCTTCTTTACTGTGGTGAGTATACTTATAAAAGAGTACCTAGCTGACAGATAAAGCACTTCACGACACAAGATTCGCAAATTAAAAAATAATAACTGTTTTGAGAACGCATTGAAAAATTTCGCAGTGAAATTAAAGGTTGGGGTGATGTACTGGTTTAGCACTGCATTCAAAAATTGAGCAAAACGTTAATTCAATCCTGAGTTACAAAATTATAAAAAGTAAAACATAATTTATAGCTAAAGATTTTAAATTTTGGGAAACGTTCATTGAAGAAGGGTCCTAGAGGTGTAGAGATGATAGTGTATCATGGAAGATAAAGAGCAAGCTAATATTCCACAGGACTTAAAGATTTATTTGCATAATTCAATTTAATTGATCACGCCTGCTGTAATGTGGCCGATAAAGTTATTTAAAAAAATATATATACTACGTGGCCAAACCCGAAAACAATAAACAATAAAGGCTTTCCAACTTCCGTAATAAGAATAGAATTCCAGATAAAATTTTAAGCAGAAACGGAAACACAAATCCAGCATAATTAGAATATCTGTTGTGTCAGTTTGGACACTTGGTATTTCTTTTCTCGATATAAATAAAGTTTCCACGTGCCTAATAAATCTTCTAAGTCGATAAGGGCGACATTTCATTAGATATATACTAGCCGAAGTTGGGATAAGAGTTCGGGCAAGATACGGAAATCAGGAAAGTTGGAAGTTTACTTTTTTCTTTATGAATAAGTACTTAGAACGAGCTCGCGTTTCTATTCAATGCTGAACTACTTAAAACTGGCCTTGCTGATATGTTTTTGCCTTTCCGGATACCTTTTTTAAATAACGCTGCTGCAAAGTGCTTTTCGCTGCGATCGCATTTCTAACATTTATGTGAAATCTTTACAGAAATGTAAAAAAAAAATCAGACTGCCTTCAGAAGCTTTAAGACCTTTATGTTTTCCTATAACACGTAGTGTTTTTTTGCAGGGGAAAGGCCTTTCCTTTCGTCAGCTATTTTTTTTTATTGAACGCATGCTTCCGCTTATCTAAATAAAATGCGTTCAACAGCGCAGTCGGCATATTACGACACGCGTATTGACTTTATATAAAACACATCCGTCTACCTTTTAGAGTACGCTATTTGGGACGCTAATTTAAAACGCATACCATTTTATAGCTAGTGTCATTCACAAAGACGCGTGAATTTGTCAAAATTAGACATTAATGACATTACAATAAGAGCCACGCTACGTGTCATCATGATTGAGTCGATCTAATAAGTTTTGTTCCTTTGATCATCCTTTGGAACTCATCTAGTAATTATCTGTTGTTTAGTAATTTTTCAGTAAATATTAAAACGATTGTTGTGAGATTTTTGATATACCTACCTGTAGATCAGAAAGACTGTTATAAACGTGTAGTGTCCGAAGTCCACTCATAGAAGTAATATGTAGTATGTATGAGGCTGAAGTTAAATGGTTAAATTTTGTTTTTTTCAGGTGGCGAATGCGATATCGCACATTATACTAACATTCTTCCTGGCCGCGTTGCTGTGCCTCACCTTCGAGTCACCGATACACGGCATCGAAAAAATCCTTCTTAGGATGTTTGGTAAGCATTGAAACTATGTTAAAAACATACTTAATTTTAATTTTAGCTATGATTCGCATGTTTTCATTACATTAAAATTAACATGAATGTAACAATGTAACAAATCCACGTCAATTTCACTAAAATGATGTGCCTAACACATTTTAATAATCTAAATTAGAGAAATGTGTTGTGTTCTTCTAATTTATTCATGACAAAGCTGCAATAAACCTCAATGTCTAGTAATGCAGTTAAAACCATCAAGTACCTACTTGATTGTCCATTACCTAATGGACTAAAATGAGTAAATTGCCGTTATCCGGTAAAATAATTATTTTAAAAAGTCTTCGGTTTTTTGTTTGAATTCGTTTTTTTTTCCAGCTCGGCCTGTTCTTAGCGACAACGCAAGACGAGATCAGGAGGAAATATCAAGAAATACTAGTCAAAGCAAAATAGAATCATAGCGATACTTTCGATAATAGATTTAAGTATTTATAAGCGAATGACTGAACTGCATGAATACGTAGACGAAAAATCCGCAGTGACTCCTACAGACTCACGAGAACAAAATGAGAAATGTTTGCCTTTTCTCTCCCGTATGTTTCCCGATCGGTGCCGGTGTCTTGCTTGTCTTACTTCAAGGGGGCGTGAGAACAGGGGTGTTTGTGGCTTGCGTGAGCTTGCAAGTGTCGGTTTTTGAAAACACGTCAAAGGGCTTCCTCACACCCAAGCAAGCTTTTGCGGCAAGCAGTTGCGACATTAAACACAACGTCGCTAAACATAACAACCGAAGCAGCATCGAGGTCCGCGTCTGCCATGTTTTTGTTTGCCTGTCCAGATTGCAATAACGCACTTGCCAGCGTTTAAATATCATTCAGGCAGGCTTGGAGCTAGTAGACTTGTGCCAAGTCTCGCCAAGCGTGTAAATGTTGCATAACAGCCGACTAAGTCAAGACGAGAGTAGGTATATATAAAAATTCTCGCTTTTCACCGTGAGTCTGTAAGTGCTAAATAGATTTTATATTTTTTTATATTTTCCAACATGAAAATACCTTTCAAATTTTGTACTTTCTACTTTAATTTTAATGTATTTGTTTTAAGTTTTGTTTGTTAAGAAATGATTGAAAGCTTTACATTTTGATTTGTTCCTTAGCATAGATTTTCTATGACCACATCTTCGCTACGGAATAACTTAAATTATGGTTAAGAAAAACTCAGAAATGACAAATATTCTACACGTTTTTCGGTTCTTCCGTGGTTGATATCAGCTAAAGTATACAATCTACCTCCTGGTTCATAAAAAGTTACAAACATAATTGTAATAAAAAAATGCCTGCGACTACCAAAGGCAAGTCAAAGTAACAGATAAAGACGAGAGAAGTATGTTAAATTAACAGAAGCTTAACAAGCGTATATGGATACGTAAGAGAGCAATTCGCTATCTTGCATAATTATTTTTCGACCACGTCGCTGATTTTCCGTCACCCCTTTCCGTTAGCGGTTAAAGACGTATGGCACATTATCATGTTGTGTAAAATAAGCACGCCCCTTTTTATTTATATTCAATTGAAGGTTGTAAAAGTGGTCACCACTTACCGAACTAAGAATAGCTACGTCGTAAATCACCCTCTAATTCCCATTACGTTGACAATTTCTTACGGGACCCTCGCAGGGTTCTCATGAATATTCATTATTTTCTCATACACGGTCCGCAAAAGTCGATTTAAGGTCGAACGTTACGCAAAACTATGTCTTTCTATGTTACATTTTATTAGAAGTTTGAGGAAAAATACACTAGAAAAACAGCTTTGTGGCGACTAGTAGTTACACCATTTAAATTATTTGACTATGTCTATTAACCCTCTTGTTCATAAACGCTTGTCAAACTTATGTTAGTAAAACATTATTTTGTTTAGAAGGTATCACGAAATTAATCGACGTTTATTGAAATATTTCATCAATTGTTTGGTTAACTTTGCACAAACATCCCTGCGTAGCTTTTTCTCCAGGATTTTTCATTCAAGATGACATCAGGTCTTTGATGCATTACACTTAGAAAAAGTCTTGATTTAATTATTCTTAGCTATTTAACTTTAAACAACCACTAGCTGTAATACGCATAATTAATTTGGCGATAGCTTGTATATCTATCACTATGGTATTTGCTGTTGGCACACAAGAGAAACATAGGTAATTTAATAAACTCATAAATA
This sequence comes from Archips xylosteana, assembly GCA_947563465.1. Lineage (NCBI taxonomy): Eukaryota > Metazoa > Arthropoda > Insecta > Lepidoptera > Tortricidae > Archips > Archips xylosteana. Next base: position 5,329,373 of record OX387349.1, read on the forward strand.
CGAGCATGTTTGTTATCTTACTGATTTTAAGCGGTGACATTAAGCTTTACTATTTTAATAATAATGTTATTTTACCATTTGGTTCTGTTCGTGGCTTTTCGAGTTATCTTGCTATACTGGGTGGCCTTAGCCTCTGGACAAATACTAATACTACTGGTTTAGCAAGATATTTAAAACCAAACTGCAAAGTATCATAACAATCAGTCCAATATTTATCGAAAAACTAACGGTTTTCAATGTATAACTTTGGAGGAGCCTGTTTATTTGGATGATATGATTTCATAGATTTTTTTTTTGTTGTCTTGCCTTATTAAGCAAATAACTATTTTACGATATTGTTAAGTATCAGTCTTATCCATGGTTTTGTTATTTGTCCAGAGGCTAATGTCACCTTGTATAAGTATCCTATATATTATACAAAGTTATCAACGATCCATGTGCCAAATTTCACCCACATCCATCCAGTTCTGGTGTTTTAGTATCAAAGTGTAATTAAGACACAAACTCATAAACATTCGCATTTTTAGATTAGTCAAGTTGTACTTAAAACATGCACATTACAAAAGTACCTAAGTAAATATCTAGATTAAATTGTCTCAGAAAAAAACGTGCTAACAATTCACGTTCCCAACTGATGTACCAACATATAGTAATGTATCGACAAGAAAGACTGGTCTATTATTATTACTGGGTGCCATCTCACAAAATGTAACAGGTGACTAGTGACTATGACAATTTTATTTGCAATACGTTACTGACTTGAGGAGGTCGCTGTAGCCGGGCTTCATTTAGGCCGCAGAATTTAAACCGAATTGTCAGTCACCTGTCGCGTTTACGAAATTAAGAACAGGTACTAGTTACCTACAGAAATTTGTATAAATACTTCGATTTTTAACTTTCAAATTTAATAAATAGAAATGATACAAATTAGAATTACTAATATTTAATAGAATAAATATTGAATGTTATTATTTAAGTGAACATAATTTTACTGTTTGCCTATCATTGTTACTTTTCTTTTAAGCTTGGTTAGCTGGAAGAGAAGTTCCCTTATGCACTGTTTTATTTGCATTTTACTGAGGAGAACTTTAGCGGATGTTTTATTGTATTATTCGCATGATTTTTATTTTTTATTATGTTCCCGAAGCACGTCCCTAATTATGTCATTGTCATGCATGAACTATTCTTTCCTTTATATTAATTTTATGCATTTGTATTATTACATTCAATAGTTTTTTTACACAATATGTATTCAATGATGTTTTCGTTTTACCTTTATGTATGTAAATGCAAATTAGACAGTAAAATTTCTAAAGTGGAATAAAATACGCAAAACCTATACAATCCCTTGTTCATAAAGTCTTGTTAACTTAACATTACTTTGTTTTTATCTATGTGAACTCCGACAGGCACACAAAACATACATTCTGCTATAAGATGTTAGTTTTTGTAACAAAAATTAACTTGAAAATATTCAATTTACGGAAGACATCCTAGATAAAGATAATTCATGACGATGAATGAAATCACTATCAATGATTTAGTACGTAATTTAGCTGTACATTTTATAGTATTATTCTGGTGTAAGTAATGTTAGACATAAATATATTTTGCTCAAACCATTAGTTAGCGAGTTACCATACATTACTTAACCAAAATAATATATTGGGGACTAATAAATTAAGTAATTTCGCAATAAATGTAAACTAGGTCAAATGTAAATTTCATTTGGGATTTATGGGGTAAGAGGAATCCAATGATTTTATAAATGGTTTACGTACCTAAGTGCTAACTTACCTTTCATTACATGCCTTATTTGATTTGAAACCTCTGTGTTTATGTAACTAAGTTAATAAATAAGTTGTCCATTTCAAATCTTGCAAGGGAATTTGGACCCCATTCGATTGGTCGTGATTTGAAATTTGCTGATACTTGCTTGATACTTCTATACAGGCTGTTGCAAAAATACCTACATTTCGAAAGGCAAATTGATGGCCCTTTAATAGAGTCCATTGCCAAACGGAAACCGCGATAATGATATGACTTAACGCCTTACTGAAAATAATAATGTAGTGACTCAGTGAGGTGTAGATCTTGCGAGTTTTTTCAAAACGGCTGTAATAATATGACATTTTTTACGTTTCCGTAAAACTTGGTTCCGCCATTTTGGAAAAACAAGGCACATGATTAGGCACGTAGTTAAGCATTATAGAACCTGTAGGGTCATACACATTTTATCGTTCGCGTGTCTCCTGTGGACATGGCAAAAGTTAAGGGTTTATAGCCAATATATTTTAGCCAAGTATACATACGCGTGTGGGACGAATGACCACCTTTAGGCCCATTTAAATAAATCTTTAGTTTGCTGACTCGGAGTCACTAATTTTATGCCCACAGGAGGGACAACTTTTGTTTCTTACGGTGTGTATGACCCAGTAGGCTTATTGTCTAACGCGCTGAAACTCACTTTCGCAATCTCTATTTCTTTCCGTGAAACGATATAAGATGGTGATAAGTGATAAGTTGGACAATAAGCCTTCTGTTTACAAAATTTCACTAGAATCAATTGAGAAATCCGAGCTGCAGCACAGGACAAAGCCGCACAGCCGGAAAATACAATAACATTTTTGCCTAAACTGAAACGGAAACGTTTTGCTCGCGCTCGCACTCATACAGTCAGTAAATAAAAAATCGTTAAAATGCAAGCTCAAATGACGATTCTATATGAATCAATATTCCATTACCGGTTGATTAACATTAAACCGTACTAGGATGATCCTTTATTTAGCTTCGATGAAGAATTTTTTTTTGGTTTATTTTTGTAATACCGATCACAATCCAGTAATCAAGCAACGTCAGTAAAAAAATAGTTTAATTTTTTTTTAGCCAGTTTCTTATTTTATTGGTAACTAGGTAGTTAAAGAATTTTTCATTCAAATGCTCGACGTATTCAGAAAAACACTACATTTAAATTTGTTTTACGATTTTTTTATACGTATTTGCACGACTTTGATAAAGACATGTGAAACTGTTATATCATACGGCATTTTGTCGTCTTCTGTATTTTAATAGACCAATAAATTGTTATGTGAATTTGGTGACATTTTATTATAATAATCATTGTCAAAATCTCCAAATTTTATTATGTTTGTCATTCCGTCTTCAATTTAATTTTGACCCTGATTGTGTTTTATTAACCGACTTGAGAAAACCAGTCTAATAAAAATCGGACTCGGCCACTAAGTATTTTGAGCAATATTAAAAGGCAGCAAAAACGAGTTTGTACTTAATTACTTGTTTATATCCAAAAAAAAAAAATTTTGGAAGTGCCAACACTCGTAGTCTCAAGAGATACTTATCTATTAATTTCAACTTGATTCTTCTACGCGTTGCTGAAACAAATGAATTTGACAAATTAGGAAGTTATCCTTCAAGTTTTCTATTTATCCTTATGGTTTTTTAAACGCCTTTTTTTGTAGATTTATCTGTGTTCCACTCGTGCTTAAAATACTACGTTGCCAAAATACCACATTTTTCAAATTACTACATACTTATTTATTAGTTTCCCATTATGATGTCCAAACCAAGACATTCTACTAAAAAAATCACTTCCTTGATTGCGTGATTTTATAATGTGGTGCAAAGTCAGGCTAGAATGTGGGAAATTGGTAATGTGTAACTGGTGGTCCAAATTGGAAACATGGTTTTTTTTATTCGAATAAATATTCTTTGAAGCAAGGTAATCATAATTTATTTAAAATTTGAGTTCAGTATTCTTTTTTGTTTAAAAAACAGTTTTCTCACACTGACATAAATAAGAAATGTTTTTCAAGCTTAACTGACACACCATGAAAGCTGTCTACGTGGCCTTGTCTTTAAAGTATCTAGTTTAAAGATAGGATCTAGTTAAACTTATCCAGCGTTATTGGATAGCGGTAAATACCGCTCGGAACTATCTCAGCGTTGGTAATATTGCATCGTCGTCTTATATTACCTTCTTAGACCCGTGTAAAAGCCGTGTCATCAAAAACGTTTTATTTCTATCTTGATCCTGGTTTTTTAAACTCTCAGATCTGACAGGCGAAATTAGATTTCCCAAAATTTAAATCACGGACTTTATTACTTCGAATAAAGAAGAATTTATCATTATCATCATCAGCCTATGCTCGTCCACTGCTGGAAATAGGCCTCTCCCATGGCACGCCACTGAGCACGATCCTCGGCTGCTCTTATTCAGCTCTTGCAAGCCGCCTTGCGAAGATCATCGCTCCACCGAGTCTGAGGACGTACTACGCTACGTTTGCCGATCCGTGGTCTCCACTCAAGAACTCGTCGAAGAAGAAGAATTAGCGGTTGGAAATTCAGAATTTAGATGCATTCATCCTGTTCTGTCAGAATATCCTATCGACGTAACAAATTTCATCAACAGCTTTTGCATGAAAGAGTAACAAGTTTATATTTAAGTTTTAGTTCCTATTCCGTTCTTGAACTACCATCATGTCAGCCTTATACTTCCCACTGCAGGGCACAAGCATCCTCTCAAAATGAAAGGGCTTGAGACGTAGTTACCACGCGGGCCCATGGCAGCATGGTGAGGAATCCTGCCACACACCTGCGAAAAAATTGAATAAAGTTCCCAATCCCATGCCTTCTCATTCTGAAAAGAACCCTTTGCCCGCAAAAGGACTTATAAAGGCCCAGATGATGATATGACGGCGTCCTGTTCCTGAGTAAAGGCAGAGCCCGGAGAGGGGCGAAAGTGGAAGTCAAAAGAAAAGACTATTAAATTTTTGAAACTTACTATTAACCAATTACTTTTCACCAAAACAGCTAGATGTCCGCGCGTACGGCTTTTAAAGCGTCAAAAAGCCTTCTTTTACAGCTTTGTTAAAAGAAGAAGTAAATATAAACAGGTCGCAGGAGCGGCGTAAAAAATATTTGCATAATGTAGGCAACGCAGGTGTTGTAACGAGCCCCCTCTTAAAGGGTAAAACGTTTGCTTCATCCCTTCAGTTTAATTCGATGCGTCTCGTAAAATGATTTGGGTAATCCTGCATCAGTGGTTTGCGTTACGATGCCCTGAAATTTCGTACTTAATATAATAAGTTGCTAGAAAAAGCGTCTAGTTTTATTTCTGCAGAGGGTATTGAAAATTCCAAGATAAATTGCGGGTGGATGCAATATCCATCAATTTCGTCGATTAACATCCATCCGCAATTTATTCAGTTTACCCGTAATCGTGACTTTAAATAATCATCATCATCATAATTTCCGCCGACAGACGTCTACTGTTGAACATAGGCCTCCCCCAAGTTAAATAATAGTTACATTAAAATATCAAGAGCTCACCGTCACCGTTGTCTACAATTAGAAAATATGCGGGGTTAGCTAAGCTACTTAAACTTACTTGCCGGGAGTTCTAAACGTTGCTAGTTATTGGATTTAACTTGAACGTTTCAGGCAACTCTTTCGTTTAATTATATTCAGGTCCAATATTTGTCTGTGAGTTCGGGCTCAAGTTCAAGGAGACGCCTAACTAGTTCGGCCAACTTGGACGGTTTTCAATTACTCCAAACTTAGTATGCTGCGTGGAGTGCAGACTCCAGTTGCAATATCTTTTTGATGATAATACAACCTTTTACCGAAAATCGTTTCATCGATTATAGTTCCCCATAACACTGTTCGCAGATCTTAGGAATAATTTATCGAACTTTGTAGATCGCTCATACATTTGCTCGAATCACCTTTTGAACAAGAATCAGCTCATTGAATTATACTTCATTATTTTATTTGTATATTGATATAGTCGTTCATTTAATCACAATTACTATAATTTTGGTTAGACGTAAGTTAAATTTTCCCAAAATTCTTATTACGACATAGAAAATCGTTTCACTAGTGTTACTACCTATACCTGATAACATTTAACAAGGTTAGGTGTATTAGGGTTTATATATGTTAGGTCACAAGGCGCCAACGGTGAGGAATAGGAGCTTCGTTAACCCTGTCACATGATAGTTCGTTGTTTGTGGCAATAATAATTATATGGAACGCACCATCTGTGAGTCATGTTTCGATAAATTGATAAGTATTGTGAATAACTCTATGACAGCGCAGCGCATTGATCAGCCTGGCTAGCTAAGCTCAAATATATCCAATGCGTGAAATCTTATAAAATTATACCTTTCAGTTAGAGCATTGAGCATAATGTCGAATATCTCTAAAGACGTCATTTCTTAAGCGGATAGTTTATAAAGATTCTATAAATGATAATAAAAACAGCTAGCAATATGTCGAAGTAAAACTCTAAAAACTGGCGATAGATGTTTCTGCGTTGCACCCTTCAGGGCATCAGCTGACGATCTTTCCACCAAGTCGTGTCTATCCCATCTACTACTATTTCCACACAAATTAAATGTTCATTTTTCATATCATTTTTATGTAGATCCAGATAACTATAAATGAACTATAGTTATTTGTTATACAAGGGGGGAAAGTTGTATTTTACCAGCGAGTGTTCATTTGAAACAAGAGCTATCGAAAGGATTCTATGATTGACCACGAGCGAAGCGAGTGGTTCAAAAATAGAATCCTTTCGATAGTGAGTGTTTCAACACACGAGACGTAAAATAACTTTTCACCCGTGTATAACACAAAACTTTTCACCTCACTACAGCGACGAAAATAATTAGAAAAACATGCGAATATTTAATTGAAAAGTTTTGACTTAAGTTTTTTTTTTATTATTTCGGATGCGTTTTGTTCGCACATCGACTTACTTGGACTGTCATAACATTTTATCCGTTTTTACAACAAGAATGAAGGTTAATGTTGAATGCTGATATTTATGAATTAAAATAAAGTTGTAAGACTGTATTTAGTGTTTTTTACTCGATGCAATTCATTAATTGTGATTTTAAAAATTCAGCACTTTTAACGTTTTACGTTTTGTTAGCTGTCAAATATCACTTAAGCTCACATGTGGATAAAAAGCGATTTTCTCAATAGATGTCAAACAAACAAAAAGGGCTTTCCGAGCTAATGAGGTGAAAAAACAATTACTTTGCTCACCCGCGACCAAAGCGCGGGGCGCGGTCGCGGGTGAGCAAAGTAATTGTTTTAGTTCATTAATATGGACCTCCGCAAAGTAACGCCTGATTCAATAAACCAGATAACTATATACCAAAACGCATCCAAATCCGTTTAAGCGTGAACATATAATAAAAACACAAACACACACCCACACACACACACACACGCGCGCGCGCGCACGCATTCACACACGGGCTAAAAACTTATGTATCTAATACCTTTAAACGAGCAATTCTTGTATATATGTATATATGTATATATATAATCAGGATCTCGGAAACGGCTCCAACGATTTCGATGAAATTTGGTATGTGGGGGTTTTCAGGGATGAAAAACTGATCTAGCTATGTTTCATTTTCAGAAAATCGCTTTTACTCGTGTTTTCCGGCTATTTTTGTTTGCATTAGAATATAAAGCTAAATTTCGCCCACTTCGAGCAGATCATAATGGCACATTAGAAATCGGGTGGTCGCGGATCCAGCCGACCTCGGTTCGATACCACGTAATTTTTCAAGATTTTTCGTTTTTTTTTTTTAAGTTTTTTTTTTATGAGAAAACATCAAGTTTCTTCTTTTGTGAGAAAAAGTTACTTTTTTGTTAGAAAAAGTATTATAGGGAACGTGCAGTAACTATAGGCGGCAGCACTAATGCGACAGAAGAGACACTATGCGGACAGTAAAACAAACTTATCAAGGTAAAACATTCAAATTGATGGCACCCTTATGGCACCAGTTGGCAGCACCGTCTATGTACACGTTCCCTTTTGGGAGCACAGAACAGGAAAAGCCGATTGTCTGTAAAGTCGGTTTACGGACGATAGTTTAACGTGACTCACCCCCCCCCCCCTCCGGTGTTTTTGTCAAATATCTTGAAAACGGTGCATCCTACGGCAAAATCAATGAAATTTTCATCCCCCCTTTAATACCCCCGCGCTCCCTCCCCCGCATCCCCTCCCCCCTCTCACCCCCCCCCCCCCACCCCTCCGGTGTATATAATCAGGATCTCGGAAACGGTTCCAACGATTTCGATGAAATTTGGTATTTGGGGGTTTTCGGGGATGAAAAATTGATCTAGCTTGGTCTTATCTCTGGGAAAACGCTTGGTACCGAATTTCTGCCCGAGCAGAGCTCGGTCGCCCAGGTACTAAAACTATAAAAAGGTGGCATGGAATGAATCACATGGAATGCAAAAATCATAATTTATTTAACAAACAATTCATAATTTCAATAGTAGTAATAAAAAGAGCTAGAGGTAGGTAGTAACAAAGTTTGGTGGCTGGTTGATACATCGAACTGCTAACTGTTTGGATTATGCACGCCTCTGAAAAAAAATAGGATGATTAACATAATCAGAAATACATGCATTGAATGAACGAAGAGTTTAAAAGCGCGCCGAACTACTCACGCATTTATTGTATTAATTTAACCACTTGCTGTATTGTATCATTAGATCAATTTTCATTATTTATTAATAATAATAATAATAAATGTTTATTTCACAAAAACAGATTTTTAAATACATTGAATTATTCTATCAGACTCCAAACTAGACTGAGCCTGTATCTTGGAAGTCCGCGAGTGCGATTTATGTATGTCGTGTAGTTAAAAGAATAGGTAGATTTGTTTTACATCGATAAAAAAAAAATAATAAAAAAGGATAGTGATAATAAATTATTAAATTATTAGTAACATGCAGAATTAATAAGCGCACGTGTGTGTGTGTGTGTGTGTGTGTGTGTGTGTGTGTGTGTGTGTGTGTGTGGTGTGTGTGTGTGTGTGTGTGTGTGTGTGTGTGTGTAGTGTGTGTGTGTGTGTAGTGTGTGTGTGGTGTTACACGCCCTCGTTAAAGTTTCAGTTATCTATAAGGAGTGCCGACTAGTTGTTCAGTTTCGTCGTATGACAGTGTTAGCAAGCAATCGTTCACCACACGCTTAGCTTTCCGAACTGATAACTGTTTAATAACCAGATTCTTGCTGACGTTGTTATATGTGTGCGGATGAGAGTACGCTGGAGATTTCTTAGCTAGTTTTGATTTAAAAGGTGGCAGGGGTGCCTTGTAAATACGCTTCCTTAAGATTTCATCATACCCTGCAGAATTAATCAAGGCGCTGTGGGTCCGTGTGACTGCCTTCATAATAAAAAGCTGCCTCACCCTCAGCAACCTACATTCAGAGAAAAGTGTATCAGTAGGATACCGAAAAAGTTTCCTCAGCATCACCTTTATTACAGCTCTCTGCGCACGCTCGACGCCTATAATGTGACTCTTCGCAGCACTTCCCCAAACGGCCACACCGTATTGAAGGATAGATTGACATAAAGAGTAATAAACCATACGAAGTATATTTGAGGCAGCGCAGTCACGGAGTCGTTTCATTATGTAAATCAGCTTCCTAACTCTTGATGCCAGCATCGTAGTGTGTTGCTTAAAGGAGAGATAAAGAAGAGAAAGAAAGCTTATTAAAGAGCTTTAGTTTTGGAATTCGTATGTAAGATATTTGAGGATTCATTAGTGTTGCAGTTTTAAAAAAGCATCTAAGTATATGCGACATTTCGTCATAATGACTTCAACCGTACCAAAGTTTTCTCTCTGTTCATCATCCTATATATTTCATTGCAGGTGATGATATTTGCGGATAAATCAGTCACCTTAGAAACACGATTACTTGTTCGCTCGATAGTAAAAAAAATCCAACCTCGTAAAAAAAAAAAAAATCAAAATAAACCCTTAGTATCCTGTAAATAGTAAGTAGGTAGTAGTTTTTGAATGATAATAAAATTGGATGTTCTCTATAGCGTATAGACGTTATATTTTTAAAATAATATGTATTTAATTTTAGTAATACGAAGAATATACCTAAGCACGCGTGCGGTATGGCCAGCCTATCTAGAGCCGTCGCGCTTCCACACTGTCGTTAGCGCTAGTAGATAGAATTTGATAGAATCAAGGATGAATAGACTGGATTGGCAGTCGCCATAGTACGGGTCGGCCGCGGTTTTTGTAGTTCGATTATTAAATCTAGATGGCGCTGAAATATAGCCAGAGGCTTTGAAGGCAAAACAATAAGACTACAGATATTTCATATGTTTATTTTTATTTTATTTTTCTTGGATAATCGCTAGACTTAAGTGGCATTGGGCAGGGCACATCGCCCGTAGAACTGAAGGCCGATGAGGCCGAAAGGTTCTCGAGTGGCGTCCGCGGACCGGAAGATGCAGTGTAGGTAGGCCTCCAACAAGATGGAGCGACGACCTGGTTAAGGTAGCGGAAACGCATTGGATGCGGATGGCGCAGGGCCGATCTGTTTGGCGAGCCTTGGGGGAGGCCTATGTTCAGCAGTGGACGTCTTTCGGCTGAAATGATGATGATGATGATTGTAATGAAACGATGTTTCTCAGTTAAATCTTTTTTAATGACTGAAGTTGTCAATAGGACAAAATATATTTAAAAAAATACAATTCTAAAATTAAATTTAATGTTGCCAGAGTTAGCGACATCCTCCCCCCTCGTGTGCAAACACATCTATATTCAAGGTGACATCACGCTGATGGGAAGCTCCTGAGGATCTACGTGTAGTCGGACTAGCTTTTTTGTAGGTCGACGTAGAACCCCATGAGCAGTGCTCACGTCGGCAATTCGGACTACACCGTCTGAGCCTGGTAGTACTCTTAGGATGCGACCTCGGGGCCACACTCCTCGTGGAAGATTCCCATCTGCGATGAGCACAAGGTCCCCAATGCTCAGATTCTTACTAGCTGGCGTTGCTGTCCTAGGAATAAGAGCTGGTAAATATTCTTTAAGCCAACGAGCCCAGAAGTGATCTGCTAATCGTAAGCCTTTACGCCAACGTATACGGCGGAGCAGATCAGCTTCGTTAACCTGAGCAAGGGGGGAATAGGTTGAAGGTGAACCCAAAATGAAATGGTATGGCGTTATGGGCAGATCGGAATCTGGGTCTGTGTCTACATGCGTTAACGGCCGAGAGTGAAGAATAGCTTCTACTTCTAACAGAAATGTAGTGAACGTCTCTTCAGTAGGAGTACGTGTTTTAAGAGTCGTAAACAACGCGGTCTTCACGCTTTTGACAAGACGTTCCCAGCATCCTCCCATAAATGGGGAAGCAGGCGGTATAAACTTCCACCGAATCAAATGGTTTGTAGCAAACTCGTGGACTGGCTCCTCATATAGCTTGCGTAGTTCACGGTTGGCTCCAACAAATGCTGTCCCGTTGTCGGAATAAATGGTTTGCGGGGTACCTCGTCTTGCAATGAATCTTCTTAAACCCATGATGGCAGAATCTGTGCTTAAACTTCCAACGACCTCGAGATGAACAGCTCGGACTGACAGGCAAGTGAAAAGTGCCACATAACGTTTCTCTGATCGTCTTCCGACGGCGACAGTAACTGGGCCGAAGTAGTCCAGTCCCGTGTGAGTGAAGGGTCGGACATGATGAGCAAGGCGTTCTGGTGGGAGATCTCCGACTGAGGGACATGATGGTGCGTCTTTTCTTAGCCTGCATTGTAGGCACGCCTTAAGCACGGATTTCACAGCCAATCGGAGCCCAACAATGTAAAATCGCTGCCGCAACTCACTGATGACAATGCCTTCACCTGAATGCGCTGTTTTCTTGTGATGAAAGAATATTATAAGCTTTGTGATGTAGTTCTTGCCATGTAGGATGATAGAGTCTTTTTCTATGTTGACATCTTGAGCAGCAGTTATTCTGCCTCTGAGTCGAAGTAAGCCATTGTCGAGATATATCGTGAACTTTCTTATTTTACTCGTTTTATGGAGTGGGTTTCCTCCCATCAAAGCAGTGTACTCTTCTTCAAAGGACTCTATTTGGGAATAAATGAAGAGATTTCGTTCAGCCTGCTCTAGGGTGCCTACTTCAATTAACGGGAATTCTGGAGGGGACACAGACACAGATTGCCCACTATACCGAAAAGTCGGATTGGAATGATTTAAGACTGCCCTGAATTGTTTCGCGCATTGTATCACACGAGCAGTAGCGCGTAACAAACGTAGCCATTCACTGAAGTGGTCGGGCTTAGCAACTAGTGGCCATTTCAAATTGTGAACATTAGTATGACTTACTAGTTGTAAGTCTAATTGTTCAGTTTGGCATTTTACAAATTTAGTTTCATCTGAACTAAACGTATCACGCAGGTTGTTACTTGATGGTTCTTTGGGCCATTGAGACGGAGGGTCAGTTAGAAACGATGGCCCAGAGAACCATCTTGAGGACATATCAAACGGACGGTTGACTCGCGTAGCGTCGTCCGCCACGTTCAGGGCAGTTGGTACGTAGTGCCAGTCTTTTGCGTTGGTCAACTCTAAAATTTCACCGAGTCTATGGCCCACAAAAGCCTTAAATGAACGGACATCGCTACGTAACCACTTTAACACCGTTAAACTGTCTGACCAAAGATAAATCTTAGATGGTTTTCGATTATGCGCCTCTACAACATACGAAGCGAAACGTGCTGCCAATAATGCGGCTTGTAATTCAAGCCTTGGAATAGATATAAGTTTTGTTGGCGCAAGGCGGGATTTGCCACCTACCAAGCTCAGCAGCACACCTCCGCCAACGCAGCTAAAGCGCCAATATGCGACACAGGCATATGCTAGTTCGCTAGCGTCTGCGAAAACATGGAGCTGCGCTGATTCGGCCTGTCGCTGGGCTAGGTAGTGACGCGGAATAGATCCCGACGATAAATTAATTAGCTCTTGGAACCAAGCGTTCCACTTGGTCGTCACCGTCCAGGGTAGTTCTTGGTCCCAGGTTGTTTTTGATTTCCAAGTTTCTTGGAAAATTACCCTACCCTTGAGCACTATCGGCGTGAGGAACCCTAGGGGGTCAAATATACGCATTAAAAAGGCTAATATGGAACGCTTGGTTAATGTAGTCGGCCGGTCCCCAAACGATGAGCGTAAAAAACGAAGCTGGTCATCACCTGGAGACCAAGAGACACCCAATATACGGACAACTACAGAGGACGCGTTGGGCATGCACAAGTCTGACGGTATCGATGCAAGCGCTTCGGGCCGGTTTGAGATCCAGGACCTCATTTCCAGACACGCTTTAGCATGAACAGTCACGATGTCGGAGACTAATTGGGCCGCTTCTTCAACCGAATCAACGCTGCCTAAATAATCGTCCATATAATGGTCGTTGACTATGGCATCTGCTGCAGCAGGGTAGGTCGATCTATGTTCCTCAGCGTTGCGATTTTTCAAGTAAATCGCGGTAAACGGGCTGGAAGTGGCCCCGAAAATCATCGAGGACATTCGAAACTCCTTGAGCGGGAGGGAAGGATCGTCGCGCCATAGGAATCTTTGCGCATCACGATCTTCCAGCCTGATTTTAGTCTGAGGGAACATTTCACGAATGTCACCATTAAGACCCACTGCTCCCTCTCTGAATCTCATTAAGACCGCGAGAAGTGGCTGTAACAAATCTGGCCCAGAAAGAAGCAGTGAATTTAAACTCACGTTCGATGACGTTGCTGCGGCATCGTGCACTACTCTAAGTTTGCGCTTCTGGGGATGGAAAACTCCAAAATGAGGAAGGTACCATGTTATGCTGGACTTTGACCGCTCGTAACATGGTTCTGCGTATCCCTTTTGGATTATGGAATTGATGTAGTCACGGTAAGCGTCAGCATAAACCTTGTCCTTTTTCATTTTATTCTCGAGACTGATAAAGCGAGAGTGAGCAAGATTGCGGCTCTCAGGCACGTTATTAATATTAGCGCGCCATAATAACCCAGTTTCGAATCTTCCGGAAGGTAGTCGGGAAGTTGTTTTGTCCAAAATAGCAACTGCTCGCTTATCATTCTCGGACATATATTCTTTTTTAGAAATGCCGATAGAGTCCACACGAAAATACTCTTTCAATTGGTGGTCTAATGAATCAGTCTCATTAATGACACTGCAGTGATTGACAAATTCTACGGGAGAAGACTTAGACTTCGTAAATCCAAAAAGGACCCAACCAAGCGAAGTCAATGCTGCCACGGGTTGGGATTGACTACCTCGTCTAACGGAACAGGGCACTGTTAGGTGCCAGTTGTCAATCCCTATCAACAGCATTGGCTTTGCGTCATCATAGCTCACCTCATCAACTAAGTCGGTTAAATAATCGAAAGAACGCAAATCGTCTGATTTAATTGTCTGAGTAGACAGATTAAGATTTGAAATTGAACGAACGTTCTGCAACGTGAAAATAGATGAGCTACGACGACCTTGGATCTCAAGGGATACAAAGGTTGCCTCGGATTCTTGAGACATGCCTCCAACCCCGTTTACCCGAAGTAAAGTTCGCTTTCCGGTGGCACCAACAGCGTTTGCCACAGAAGAGTCAACCAGGGTAGCTGTGGAACCATCATCCAGTAAGGCGTAAGTCTTTACCGTCCCTTTGGGACCGGAGACACTAACTGGCAGCACTTTTAGAAGTGGACGTCGTGATACGGATGGAGTAACGCTGTGGGTAACGATGGCAGTAAGGTCGCTATTGGCAGCCTCAGCGCTAACTACGTCCGCATGATGAAGTGCGTTGACAGTTTGCGTTGGTTCCTTATGAAGTAATGAATGATGACTTCCCTTGTTACGACAATTTTCGTTTTCGCAACTAAACTTCTTACATTTGCGATAAAAGTGAGTGCCTTTAGTAAGACATTTATGGCATACCTTTTTTGAAGTTACCCACTCCCATCTGTCATCTATGGAAATAGTTTGAAAGTCTTTGCAATCGACTACTAAATGACCTATTTTACTACAGAATAGGCAAACTTTTTTTATAGGCAACGATGACTCTATGGTTGCACGAGAGTTGGCCGGTTTGAATTCCGTAGTGACATGACACCTAACGGATTTGACATTCGTGTCACGTTTGGCGGGCTCGTGCACAAAATCATATTTTGATTTCAAATTGGCCTCATGCACAAGGAATTCTGACAACAACTCTAATCTGAAAACTTTTAATGGCTCTCTAACGTATGCAAAGTCCGTCCAACGAGATCGTAACGAAATAGTTAGTTTCCCTACGATTTCGTTTGTTAGTTCGGGTGAGGCCATGTACTCTGGTACATTGAGCAACCGAACTACCTCGACGCAATGACGAACTCTACACGCGAAGGCGTTAATTTCTGTCGAGCTCTCGAGGTTGGATATCTTAGGCAAAGCACGGACAGCAGATAGTTCTGCTAAAATAATGCGTTCCGGCCTGGCAAACTCAACCTCTAGGGCTCGCATAACTTCAAGAGGATCGCAAGCGGCTGCTAATAGAACTGCTACAGCGTTGCGTGCCGCTCCTCTTAAAGCTGAACCAATTCTAATTATGTTCTCCGTTGGCGAGTACGACGAACTGGTATTTTGATACATTCTTTTAAAAATAAGCCAATCCGTCGCCTGACCGTCGAAGAAAGGTAAAGGGACACTCACCCTAGGGACCCGCGACGCTCCGGAGGCCGCAACCTCGGCGATCGCTTCAGCAAGGCGTATAGTGTCTAAATTAGGACTATTATTCTTATTAATGTTACAACATTTGAACATGTGTGGTTGTGTACCTAACTGACAGTGATTGTTTAGTGTATCTTGAGCAGCTGGGTTGGTAGGCATCCGCTCGCGGTCATGCGCCTCCGTACGCAGCCCTCCGGGGGCTGAATGTGGCACGGTGGCAGGGTGCATGCCAGCGCCGTTGGCGTGTGAATGCACACACGCGCCTCCAGCGGTCAAGGCTGGCGCGGTGACAGGGAGTGTGCCACCTCTGGGCGCCGTCGTTACTTTGGGTGCACTGTACACATAAGGCAAACAATTAATAACTGTAGGTAACGATTGAGGCAAGGCTGTGCTTACGTAGGGCAGTGAAGTGCTGTCACATAGGTTGTGAGTCTGATGCAGGTGAAATTCCAGTTCGCGTTGCTGTAGCGCAGACAAGGCGACGTCTAAGGGCGCCGCAACCATCACGTCCGTGTAAGGCTCTGAAGGCACGGGTAAGGTGACGGATGCGTGCGACGTCGTTTGGTCTTGCGACGTTGTGGCATGGAAGGGAATCTGATTAGCGATGGTACGTTCGTTACGATCTAACCACTCACCGACAACTGACCGGAAACTAGAACGCCGGCTGCCACTGGCCTCTGCCTCTAATGCAGCAATTCTGGCGCGGTGCTCTGCCTCCGCTACGGCTCGCTCTGCGACGAGCGCGCGCTCGCGTTCCTCGCGCTCCGCGGCCAGAGCGCGCTCGCGTTCCTCGCGCTCCGCGACAAGAGCTCGCTCACGTCCGGCATTCTCCAAATCTGTGACGCGTCGCAGATGCTCTGCCTCTGCGGCGAGAATGCGAGCTTGGATTGTAGACGATGACGAATTCGTAGATGCATTTTTTTTATCACTTGGTTCACTGCACTGCTTCTTAGCCTTACTTCTTGTAAACATTTTAAAATTCTTCACTTCTGACACCAAAAATGTAATGAAACGATGTTTCTCAGTTAAATCTTTTTTAATGACTGAAGTTGTCAATAGGACAAAATATATTTAAAAAAAAACAATTCTAAAATTAAATTTAATGTTGCCAGAGTTAGCGACAATGATGATGACAGATATTTCATATCACTGCAAATGTATTATTATGCAATATTTTTGAAAAATAATACATTTGTAGTTATATGAAACATCTGTAGTCTTATTGTTTTGCCTTCAAAGCCTCTGGCTATATTTCAGCGCCATCTAGATTTAATAATCGAACTACAAAAACCGCGGCCAATCCGTACTATGGCGACTGCCAATCCAGTCTATATCATCCGTGATAGAATACTTAAAATAGATTAGCGCTAAAAAACATTGACAGAATTGACAGTAAGAGGTCGGGTATCTTTGATAGTTTGTTTGTTCGTTGTTACACTTTCAGGTTCAAAGCACCCTATAAACGAATATATGATGAAGATATGTATGAATTTAAGCTGTGTATGAATCATGGTTCTTGACATACACCCCTGTGACGGACAGATTGCCGAACGGACAGTGTAGCGACTTTAATAGAGCTCCGTTTGTCCGAGTATGTATTGACAAAAGCTCCTAAAAAGACGACACCTAAAAGTGCGGATAGCTCTTCGGCCCACCAGTAGAGTCAACAAATCTATAGTACTAATTTTGAATGTCAGGTGAGGTTGGTTCTCGAATACTTACTTGCACCCACACGTCCGATCACTCACACAGTAACCTAACTCCCAACCACCGATGCGACAGCCTCTGTCACACTCTTTGGGTACGCAAATATCATCACCTGCAATGAAATATATAGGATGATGAACAGAGAGAAAACTTTGGTACGGTTGAAGTCATTATGACGAAATGTCGCATATACTTAGATGCTTTTTTAAAACTGCAACACTAATGATTCTTAATAATTTAATGGTAATGTAAATTTAAAAATACGATACTAAAAAAATATTAATAATTTATAATAATAATATTTTTATTTCAGACGTTGTCCGTAGGGGTTAGTGTTCAAAAGAAAGTACTTACTACTGATGAGCCTGACTACTACGAACCTACAAACCTAACTACCACGTGAGATTGGGTGAGATTCGGCTCGACCCCCCTCTTCCTCTAAAATACTCTAAATACTTCACGTAGGTAATAAATGGGTGCCGTCCAACCAGATTATTTCTAGTGAAGGTTCAATAGAATTGACAATACATACCCAGTTCCACGAAAGTTGCATGAGCCAATGACACCAAACAAGCCAAAATCACCAAATAATATTTCATTTTTACACCCACTTTCTGTTATTTCTACAGCAATTAGTCTGCGTATGAAAGCAAGTCAAGTACCCGCGACGCTCTAAGAGCAAATGATGGGTTTATATGTCACACTATCAGTATTGGTTTAAGTCAATTAGACAAAGAAGATCGTTATTGTTACGTTGTATCAATAATATGTACAAAATAATAACCGCCTATGCAAATTATAAACAGTAGCCAAATGCTAAGCTAATGTTAGTTAAACATATTTTTTAGCACCTTGATATTTTTCAAAACATAATTTAGCCAAGGCGAATACGGCGGGATGACCTGGACACGTTCTCGAGCGACTAGTCAAACACAAGTGCAGACAGGGCGAGTTAGAAGTCCAGGGGAGAGGCCGTTGACCAGCAGTGGGACACTGACACAGGCTATTAAAAATAGTGCGTGGAATCCCTCCGCGCGGAAGAAGTGAAACTTCATGATAAAAAAAAAGAATAAAAAAACCAGGCGGTCACCCATCCAAGTACTGACCGCGCCCGAAGTTGCTTAACTTCAGTGATCGGACGAGAACAGGTGTTTTTTGTCAAATATCTTGAAAACGGTGCACCCAACGGCAAAATCAATGAAATTTTCATCCCCTCTTTGAAACCCCCTCACCCCCCCTCACCCCTAACCCCCCTAACCCCTCACCTCATCCCCCCTCGCAAACGTCTCGTAAACGTCAACTTGCGTTGCGTTGCGTTGCGTTGCGTTAAACGTTTAACGCAACCTTGTTGGAAGTCGCATTAGAAGTTTCACTTCAAAAAAATTGCTAGAAGAAATTGTCAGTTGAGTTTTCATCATCATCATTTATCTCATGAATAAATTGTGTGATAATTGGCATGGGAGTTACACAGCCAAAACGTTAATATCCATTATTATAAAATGTGACAGTGTTCTTGTTTGTCCTTCTTTCACGTCAAAAATGAGGGACGGATCGCCGTGTTTTTGTGTATGGAATATAGAGTGACATAGGCTACAGGCTACTTTTTACCAGAGGAAAATATATCATTTCAAAATTTACAAACCATTTTTCAATCACTTCCTGATATCCGATTGAGCTGAAATTTGACAAACTAATGCAAGACAAAGGTTCAAAAGATTCCACAACATTCGGTCTAGCATTTTCAAGTGGTTTCTGCGATATTTAACAGATCGATCGATCGATAACAAGTTTGGTTTGAGGCATCTTTTTGTATTTTTTTATTTTTTTAACTTAATTTTTTTTTTTTTTACTTTTACGGTCATCCCGTAAAATCCATATTATGTCATACTAAATACAAACTGAAACATAGATGCACAGAAAAACCCCAGAAAAAAGACCAATGCTGGGAATCGGCCTATTGGTCTTGACCAGTGGTGGTGTAGGGGAATGGCACGCGGCACGGAATGCCGAGGACCTGGGTTCGATTCCCAGCATTGGTATTTTTTCTGGGGTTTTTTCTGTGCATCTATGTTTCAGTTTGTATTTAGTATGACATCGATCGATCGATCTTGTTGGGGGCCTCCCTATGCCACGTTTTCCGGGACAACCTTACTGCCCCATCGGCCGTGGGCTCTACGAGCAATGTGCCCTGCCCACTGCTACCTAAGTCAGGCAACTTTGAGCTATGTCAGTAAATTTTGGTAACTTCTTTCTAATATTATAAACGTGAAAGTTTGTATGGATGAATGGATGTGAGGATGTAGTTTTTAATGCTAAAACGGTTTTACGGATTCTGCTGAAATATGGCACGCAGAAAGTTTATATCCTGGATTAACATATATTATAATTTTATCTATATATAGCCATGGTGGCCTAGCAGTTTAACCTATGGTCTCTCAAGCTGAGTGTCGTGGGTTCAAATCCTGGCTCACACCCCTGAGTTTTTCGGATTTTATGTGCGAAATCACATTGGAAATTTACCATGAGCTTAACGTTAAAGGAACACATCGTGAGGAAACCTGCATACACCTGCGAAGAAATTCAATGGTGTGTGTGAAGTTCCCGATCCGCACTGGGCCCGCGTGGGACGTTTGTAGGCTGGGATGATGATGATGATGATATTTTTAACTCGGAAAATTCCATAGTTCGCGCGGGATAGCAATAAACGAATTATCCGCAGACAGGATCGCGTGCATCAGCTAGTTGGTTATGAGCTTTGATCAATTACTGAAGATACACATTGCCGAACAAAATCCCCTTCAAAGAATGTCCGAACTTTTTTATTTGGTTGCGTAACAAATAAAATCATCACCTACATAGAAATTTGAACCTAGTCTTTACTTCATTACAGTCGAATTTCGGTAGCGGCAAAACTCCACTTGACAGCTAAATTTGACAATTTCACGCAACGTTCTGAGAAAAAAGAAGGCCACTTTTATCAAAGTGGCGCTCATTTGGCTCGGACATTTTCGGGCGTGCGACTGTGGATCTACAGTTATAATTGATCAAAGGTTATGAGAGTGCTAAAATATAAACATGTTTTGACACTAGGTAGGTACAACGTCCTGGGGCTAAATTCAGCAACGGCCCAACATGATTTGCGAGCGGTAATTCAATCGTTTGGGAGAGGATAGGAATGGGTTGAGCTCAGTGGCGTAGCTACCGTAGGGCAAGCCGGGGCAGTGCACCGGGGCCCCCAAGCTCAGGGGCCCTTCGGACTCTGACTTAATAAAACTATAAACGTGGACCTATGAGAAACGCGGCGCGCTTCAACAGCGTGACTATAAAACGCTACTTAGTGAGTTTACAAGCGCGCGAGTCTAGTGAACTCAAAGTGCATTCATTCTTACTTGTTTTATCATATTAAACAAGCACGGGTTGGGGCCCTAGTTTATTTTTTGCCCCAGGGCCTTTGGTTACGTAGCTACGCCACTGGTTGAGCTTGGGATGAGCCTTATTTTCCTGTTGATTCGCTTCGTAAATAAATAAATAAACAAATAAATAAGGCTCATCCCAAACTCAGCCCAAACCTCTCGCGAACCAGTGATTTTTGGCGTTTCTGAGTAGCAGCTCAAACCAAACCCAACCCAAACGATTGAATTACCGCTACCAAACCCGTGAAGGCCCGTTCCTGAATTTAGCCCCTGGTTCAGGGGAAGTCCTCTGCAATAAATATGAATATAGTTTTAGTATAGTCACAGACATCACAACACAACATGATATGCGCACGAAGCAAAGGTTATCGCTATGTTATTATGACATATATACGAGGAATGCGTGTAATAATGTGCGTGGAACAGTAGATTGATAACCATGGGTGGGAAGTGACCCATTTAGCCCGAGATATTTCAGGCGCTCGAACGAAGTGAGAGCGCCAATAGTTCGAGGGAAAATGGGTAATTTTACGCGACTTAGACACTCTACTTTTTATTTCAACTATGAGGAAAGTAAAATACAACAAAAAAATGAGAATAATAATAAACTGAATTTACTTATAGCCAGACTTATTTATATTTTTCTCTCACATTTTCACCAATGACTTCCATCTCTTTCTTAACCTAACTAAAGAAAGAGATGGAATATTTTCGTGACGTAATAAAGATCAAATTTCTTGTTTCAAACGGATGTTCGGCGTACAACCTCCAGTGTTGTATATAAGCTCCTTGGCCACGACGTGCATCTAGATGGCCATGCCGAAACGTGAAAAAAAGTGTCATTGACGTAACTGAATTATCTTCGACTCCGTGGCTAATCGTAAAAATTTAAAAAAAAATACTTTCCACCCTAGAGACGAAAACGCAATTTTCCACCCGGCTATCAACCCATGAAAATTGAACTTTCCGAACAGGAGAGATGAAAATATATAACAAGCTCCAATGTGAGCTAAAATTGTTACATGGTACAAAATTCCAAGGAACACTTACGTTAAGGAATACATAAACCATAAAGTGTCTAATCGAATTTATTGACACCCCTTTAATTTTATTGATATTTCATTTTAATTTTGATTTTAATTTACAGATTGAAAATACAATATTAATTAAATTGATCACATCGCTTAATCCTATGTTAGTACTTACAATAATTAAATAAGTATTTAATTTTGATTTTGATTATTATTTTAATTTTAATTTTTGATTGATATTGTTAAATTTTTAGTTTTATTGATTTTGTTGTTTTTGTTATTTTTATTCAATGATGATTATTTATTTTGATGGAAACATTAGGTATAGGTAACGTCATCAGAGTTGAGGCCACGCACACAACCACATCTCATGTAATGACAGCGGAATTTTGTTGTTGTGTTGTCGTTAAACGTCAACACAACGTCAAAATCCCGCTGTCATTACATGAGATGTGGTTGTGTGCGTGGCCTCAACTCTGGTGGCGTTACCTATACTTTAGAAAATTTGCATGTCGAGCTGTCGGTTGAATACTGTGACTGTACCAAAGGAAATACTCTTAACGCCCTGTAAACGTATTCTAGCAAATATAAATTTACTTACTTATTTACTTACTTAGCTAGATATATCATAATTGTATAATTGTTATGATATAATTATAATTTAATTTTTTTTTTAGTTCTCAGAGTCACTAATCTTTCTTATCAATATTATGTATAAGCGCGAAAGTTTGTATGAATGGATGTTACTCTTTCACGCTAAAACTGTTCTGGATTCTGATGTAATTTGGCACACTCATAGTTACCTGGATTAAAACATAGGATAGGTACAATAATAATAAATAATAAATATCACGGGACAATTCACACCAATTGACCTAGTCCCAAAGTAAGCTTAGCAAAGCTTGTGTTATGGGTACTAGGGCAACGGATAAACATACTTATATAGATAGATACATACTTAAATACATATTAAACACCCAAGACCCGAGAACAAACATTCGTATTTTTCATACAAATATCTGCCCCGACACGGGAATCGAACCCGGGACCTCAAGCTTCATAGTCAGGGTCTCTAACCACTAGGCTTATCTTTTTAGGTAAGTAGCTTACTTTTCGGAAAATTGCATAGTTACCCGGGGTTAGCGATGAACGAATTCTTCGCAGACGGAGTCGCGGGCAATAGTTAGTAAAATAATAATCATCATCATCATCATTTCAGCCGAAAGACGTCCACTGCTGAACATGGGCTTCCCACAAGGCTCGCCAAACAGATCGGCCCCGTACCATCCGCATTCAACGCGATCCCGCAACCTTAACTAGGTTATTTACAGTAAAATAATAGTTATCTATCAGTACCTAATTTCTCAATATCGTTTTTATAATTTTGTAGGGGAAGATGTGTGTCACTCCAAATGATAATTCACATTCCAGTTTGACTCCATTTATTGCGTTTCACACGTTAGTACATAGTGGTGGGCGAGAGACTACTGACGCTCCGGACTGCTTAGCAGGCGCGTGACGACCATATAAAATAAATAAATAAATAAAAATAAATATTAGGGGACAATCTTACACAAATCGACCTAGTCCCAAACTAAGCAAAGCTTGTACTATGGGTACTAGACGACGATAGACATACTTATATAGATAAATAAATACTTAAATACATAGAAAACATCCATAACTCAGGAACAAATATTCGTGCTCATTACACAAATAAATGCCCTTACCGGGATTTGAACCCAGGACCTCTTGCTTCGTAGGCAGGGTCACTACCAACTAGGCTAAAGCGGTCGTTAATATCGCAAGCTAAGCAATCCTGTGTCCCCACAATTTATTGCATCAGGCGTTACTTTGCGGAGATCTATATTAATGAACTGAAACGATTACTTTGTCAACCCGCGGCCTTACGATAGTTACGTTTATGTAAGAAATGCGTGTTCATGCAGTTCCTCCACCTCCACACTGTTCGAACACACACAAATCAAACAAACCCAACTAGGTATCACCACCATCAAACCATACTGACGCGTTTTGAACTCAACCAGAGCTCATCTTCGGAGTAGGTACCGCAACCGTTCACTATGCTACCAAATGTTAGACTAACAAACCAAAACAAATGTTTTTACATAAACGTAACTGTCGTAAAGTCGCGGGTGAGCAATCAGTTTTATACTTAAATCACTTATGGGCAACAGCAATGTGCGTTTTTCATTGTGCAAAAACTGGACGTTATTTGCTTCGGAATATATCGGGGCTACTTTTAATGATCTCCCGATATTATGATGCTTTTAACAGTGGCATATGAGGTGGACTAAGCCTAAGCCACCGAGAGTCTCGTACAGGCAACTGAGCCAGAAAAAAAATATTAGTTCTTATTTATTCTTCTTATTATTATTATTATTAGTTCTTAATATTATTATTATTATTATTAAACTTTTATTGTTTTATCTAAAGTAGTAAGGTCGGCCGGCGCAGACGCATTGGCTTGCGCTCAGGCACACGCCCGTGTAGCCAATGGCGGAGCAGTAGCCTTGACAGCTATTCGGGTTGCATGGTGTCATGTTATCTGAAAGTACAATTCATGTTACAATAAATATAACATTTATTCATAGAATACAAATATTAAGAAACAATAAAAATAATTAAAACTTAACTAGGTATAAACATATAATAATCAATGAAAAATGAAATTAATATACTAATTAGCTAGTTAAACATTAAAACAATAGATAATATCAATGTCTATAACTTAAAACTATAGCAAAAAACAACAAAAAGAAATTACAAATAAACAAATTATAAACTAAATATCTAACTTAAAAACTACTAGACTAAGGGGCTGTTTCACTACCCATTGATTAATTTTAACTGGCGGATAAATAAATGTGATGCCGTCTCCGTCCGTCTATCTATTCGAACAAAACAAACAGAGACGACATCACATTTATCCGTCAAATAAAAATTTGATCAATGGATGGTGAAACAGGGTGTAAGTCTAAAAAAGGCCCCCGTGGCATCGAACCCAAAAGGCTGGCAGCATTCCCTCGTTGAATGGCGATGGTGATTCGTTGAGAGAGATAGCTGCCAGCCCTTTGGTCTCCAGTGGTGTCGACCAGACGCTTTTGCAGATCTTTAATTAAGTTGTGTGCGCCGGGACCCCAAGGACCCAGGGTCTCAAAACCGACAGCAATAAAATTGTAAAATTATATTGTTACAATTTACTTTAAAATTTAAATGACTTTGCTGATTCTTTTTAAGGTTTCGTACCTAAAGGTCGTTAACAAGACCTTATTATTGAGACCCTGCTGTCTTTCGTATGTCTGTCACAGGGTTCTATATCTTAAACCGTAATAAATAGACACTTGAAATGTTCACCGATTATGTTATACTGTGGCCACTATAAGATCGGGTAAGTAATACAAGATATAACAACTTATTATCTAATATTCATAATATATACGCTCACTTTATATAAACTCGTTTAGTGTAACGTTCACTGGATATAATGAACGAAAAGTATAATTATAAAATATCTAATTTTGTAATATATAACGTTGTTTATATATAATATCAATTGATATAACGATCAAAGCGTATAATGTTCATAAAACCTAAGATTTAAAACGTATAAATTCATTAAAAACTTTAATGCAATCAAACAATCAAGCAATCCATTCATTTCTTCCGCTCTGTTACAAAAAAAAAACCTAACATCGAAGGCTAAGGCGGGAGCTACGCTACGCTTTGCTCCCGCCTTAGCCTTCTGAACCTAACCTATCCAAGTCGCTTCTGCCCCGAAAAGTCTTGCTCGCTCGCTTCGCTCGCTCGCGCCACTTAATTTTATATTTACACATATTATTATATATCATGACTGTTATACCTAATGTTTGTTATGTTAAAAGAAATTAGTCCATATTAATCTTATACAAATTGAAGTTATATGAAAATAACGTTATATAATTTAAGCGTTATACGTTAAAAAATTATACTCTTTGCTGTTATAGCTAACGTTCATTATATCTTGTGAACGTTATTAATATGAAAATAGATATTTTGTAGTTATATCTTGTGGGACGCACCCTTTTCAACTTGATCTTTAAATATTTTTTCTGAACTATTTATAAACATTGTATGGGTACTGAGGTACGGATCTCTTAATGTGTGAGTCTAACTTTAGTTAATATTACACCCGGGATTTATTGCGACAATTTATTGCTAAATTTATTAATAAGATGGAGCGACGACCTGGTTAAGGTTGCGGGCGTTCAGGGAAAGGTCAGGGTGAGCCTCAGTGGGCGGAAGCGATTGTGCCCCCTGTACCACTCTGCTTCCAGAACGAGACATGGGGACACGAAGGCTAACGTGAGGGCATGTAACCCCGGCTTGCCGGGGACGTGGGCCTCTTCGGAGGCCACGAGGGGTTTAACCTCTTTAAACAAACCGACACCAGCGGGGGAGGCCAGGGACAGCCGAGCCCGCATTGCACGTGTCGACAGAGGAGCCCCATCCCGGGGCGACTAGTGGGCGTCGCGGTGTCTTTTATGCTCCCGTGGCGTTCACAGTGGCAAAAAAAAAATCAAAAAACTTAACTTTAAACTTACCCTCTGTTTCTTCGAATAGAGACGAATGCATAAGGCGCATTTTCTGCACCATAAAAAAAAAGCCTATGATCAGCAGTGGACGTCTTTCGGCTGAAATGATGATGATGATTGCTAAAATGAATCCGACGTTTTGACCACATTGCACCCGCAATGGTTACGAGTAGATTTAAGTACCTTAGGATACTACGTTTGTTTAGCCACTCCAGTTTTTCGAACTAACCGCATTAAGTAGATTTTGTTTTTGGGGTGCTATAACCCCGTAATTGTCGTTCCGGAAACAATAATGAACGACCCGATAATTCAATCCTTTGTGGTAATTACTAGAGGATTTCAAATTTCATTTCAGTTTCAAATACTTTATTGAACATTCATTTACCTACCATTAATGTACGGTACGGTGAAGATTTATTTACCTAAGTATTTTGATCGGTCAAACAAAATATTGTGCCTCAGCAGCCATGTAAATGTAGTCAATCCCAATCGCCATCAGTTTTGTAGTATTTTTAACTTGCCTACTGCCATTTTGCCCGGCTAACACACTGAACTATATCGAAAACCTTGGTCCTCTGGCAAATAACTTCGTGCCAGACTGGAACTAACTAACTACATAGCTTGGAACAAATTATACTTAATTTTGCTACCACGAGGCACATTTTTATTTAAAAATATTTGTAACTTACCAGAAGGTTCCGGAGCACCAAATACAGAAGCAAAAACCACGAAAAGAACACCAATAATAAGGAATAACTTCATTATGCTCCGGCTATCACTGACGTGAGAAAACTTCATTAACAAAGATAACTACTCCTATTTATTAGATTATATTTCTTCGTGTTCAGACGAAGACATAAAAGTCTCAATTAAGTTGTGAAAATCGCATTCATAATTTTCTTATTCTTACGCTTGGTATCAAATACAAAAGAATATGATAGCAAGAGCCATTGCGATTCAAGCTACAGTATAAAGCGTGGTATCTTGTCAGTAATGTTGTATCATTAAGATAAATCTCTTATCTCTAATATACCTAAAGCATGCTCTAATTACTGTAATAAATACTAAGAAATTATTGCTATTGTCTGTTTCTGTGAAGACGTTTTCCATCTATTGGCCATATTGGTCAATGTATTCTTGATTGTTGGCCACGTACAGTCAGCCAATTAAAAAATATGGTCTTCCACCCTACGGTTGAAGTTCATTTTTACATCAGATACCACGAGGTCGATTTTCCCTTGCAATAATAATGTTGACAGTGACTAATCACTCACTCACTCACTCAGAAAAGTCAACCTTAGCGATGTTTAGATCTCACAGAAACTTTTGTCAAAACTGGTAGACCAACTTTCTTGGCCGACCGTATCAGGCACGGATCCAGCCCTAAAGAAAGGTTGTGGTCATATAATATGTACATTGGAAATCGATAAATGAGAAGTCCTTCTTCTTCTTAAAGCCTCAAAAGTGCTTCGAGAATGACGGCCCCTAATTATAACAAACAAAATATTTCCGTGTCCTCTTTGATCAATTATAACTGTAGATACACATTGCCGAACAAAATCCCCTTCAAAGAATGTCCGAACTTTTTTATTTGGTTGCGTAACAAATAAAATCATCACCTACACAGAAATTTGAACCTAGTCTATATTTCATTACGGTCGAATTTCGGTAGCGGCAAAACTCCACTTGACAGCTAAACTTGACAATTTCACGCAACGTTCTGAGAAAAAAGAAGGCTACTTTTATTAAAGTGGCGCTCATTTGGCTCGGACATTTTCGGGCGCGCGACTGTGGATCTACAGTTATAATTGATCAAAGCGTGTCCTCGTAAATGTGAAAGTGACAGATAAATAGTTGAACATAGCTGTTGCCTGTGGCTCCATCTGCAAATAATTCGCTTAACGGTATCCCGCAGGTACGATAGTCATTAACCCTTAACGCCGTTAAATGCTATTTTTAAAAAGACTTTGTATAAAATTTGTACATTTTATGGAAGTAAAAAAATATTAGGACAATCTTGATCGTGTTTCTTAATTCGTGTTTGCTTCCGAAACACGATTAAACAAATTTGGCTCGATATATTTTAATGCCAATGTGTGTGTTGTGTGTGTGTGCTCTTACTTTGATTTGGAATCCGAAAATACTTCGTTATTTATTATGGCACTATGGTCTAATTACTAAGTCTGATTTGCAAACAAAACGTGAAGATTATACCTATTGCTTCATTTTTCACATATACATCGTAATTTAATTAATTGTAAGAATTTTATTTATGTTTTTTTTAATGAGTACCTAACGGCTTGCGCCACGCCGAAGCCATATTGCCGGGTGGCATTGGTGGCCTCTTAAGACGCTGTCAACACCAACGTCAGCGCACACTGTCTATTTGTATCGAAGTAAACGAGATGCCGCTATTACTGGGCAGCCGGGTATATTGAAATTTATCGGGCAAATATTGAATTAAAAAAAACTGTGGATTATTTGTAAAATATGACTCGTTAGCGGTTTAGGTATGAATATGTTGACTTCATGTTTTTAATTGCAGGCCCATACGCCAAAAAAATAAAGACATAGAACCGTTTAATGATGATTTTAAGACCTATCTTTGCAATTATTTTCTATCGAGCCGATTTCGTCCAATTATGTATCGAGTTCGTCCACGGTCTTTGAAATATGATGAATATTAACATATAATTTTTTTGATGTGCTAGAACAAACAGTTTTTCTTAAAAAACTGTTTAAATGACATCAATTTCAACATATTAGGTGTTGTCAGCCTCTTAACAGGTTTGGCTTTAATCAAATCAAATATCGCATATGGGACGACATCTTGCTTAGACATGTCTATTAAAGTTTGACTCCGCTAAAGCCGCATCTGCCAGCCTGGAGTCCTACAAGCGCCGCAAGTGCAAAGTTCGGCGCGTGTTTAAATATTATCGTTTTATGCCGAGCTGGCGTGGATTAACCACTTTAGTCGCTCTAGTCACTCAAGCTGCGCCACAGACAACGCACCACAAGATAGGACGCTTTTAGTCGACTACAATCCTTTGACGGCCGTGGTGGCCTAGTGGTTTGACCTGATGGCTTCTCAAGCAGAGTCGTGGGTTCGAGCCCGAGCTCGGACCTCTGTGATTTTCGGCATTTATGTGCGAAATTACATTTGAAATTGATCACGAGCTTTACGGTGAAGGAAAGCATCGTGAGAAAGCCTGCACACCCCTGCGAAAAAATAAAATGGTGTACGTGAAGTTCCCAATTCGCACTGTGCCCTATTATGGAACATATATGTATAGATTTGAATGAATGATGATGACAATCTTTTATCTTGCACGTGTGGTAGCGGAGTAACAAAGTAAATTGTTGTATTTTATTGATATGGACATCCACAAAGTAACAAATGAAACAATATCAGGTTTTTTTTCAAGCTTTTATTTAACTTGAAATGTATGTTATAGTCAAATCTTACAAGTTGAATTGCACCCATTTCGTGATCGTTGACTTGACAGCTTCACGAATACTACATTTTTGTTGTTCTTTTTAGTGGTCGCCGTCAAATTGTGTTGGTGGTGTGAGTAGCTTTATTTACGATGTTTTCCTTCTTCGTAAGAACGTAGAAAACTTCAAATGTAATTTCATACATGAATTTTGCTAAACTCAAAGGTGCCCATGAATGCTTGAGAGGCCATCCATACATAGGTAAAACAAAATAAGTGGTTGCTCTGTAGCAATTCTAAGCTGTAATGTCGGTCAGACCCGAGCTGCACGCGAATCGTAGTTACAGTTCTTGCAAGTCACAAAGGCAAGGGGGCTTTACTCGTTATTAAACGTACACAATAATACTTGTGTATAAGATTGAATGAGTGTAAGCTTTGTGTTCTTCGAGAAATTTTTTGAACGTGTCTTTTTATTTTTTATGCTAACTATACCTGATTACGCTCTCTTCCACAACTTGACATGTATACAGATACGTATTTACAGTAGTACACCCTTTAAATGGCGTGTCGTGCATTTTCGGCTGCGCAGACACGAACAAATTATTCCGATGTTAGGCGTAGGTACGATTCAAACTTAAAATCAGTCTTATGTCTTATAGTTACAAGGTGTAAATTACAGCGCACGTGTAATCCGTTTCACTCACGCGAAGGGAACCCGATGCGCGCTTACATGGCAGCTGAGCAGCAACCCACCAATAGCGGCATGGAAAAAAGACGCGCCGTGTGCGGTTGGAGTATACCGATTGGACAATTGCATTTCCCGCGCTTCTAAAACGCGTCTTCTGCGCAGGTACATCGGTGAGCTATATCAGTTGTGTACTGCTCAGCTGTACCACAGGTAAAACCCGCTCGTCTTCGTAACTTACAAAACTGTACTATTATGATGTTAAGGTTTAAAAATTTCATGGTGTTTATATAGTTTTGACAATTGAGTTACAGAAAGTCCATATATGCATACATACAATCATGCCTCCTTCCCAGCAAAGGGGTAGGCAGAGACTTTGTTTCCACCTGCTACGATCCTGACATACATCTTTCGCTTCAGCAACACTCATTCGTCTTTTTTTACACGCTCACCGGTTTGCAACAAAAGCAAAATAATAAAAATGAAACTTTTTAAACATTTATTCCTGAAACAAAATTAATTTACATTGTTCAAAACTATCGCGATTTTCACTCGTAGTTATTATTAAACCCGGGACTTATTACGATAATTTATTGTTAAAATCACCTCGATCAAATTTCGGCGGTGTACTAGTAACAACGGCTGCTGCAATGTGGTCGAAACGCCTTCTGTGATCAACATTGAAACTAAATTGACGTCTACACAGACGAGAGTGAAACTACCTTCAATTCACTCTAGCGGAACGTCAGTTTAGTTTCGACGTTAATCATAGATGGCGCTGTGCACGAGCGCCGTCTTATTCAACTAACATTTAGTCGGAAAATATAGTTGCCTTTTAACTTTGTATTTTAATTTTGCGTTTATTCTGCTATTATCTACCACTAGAGTTATTCTAGTTACAATAGACTTAGAAATAGTACTAGAAGTTGTCACAGTCACACTTGTCACCCACACAAGCGCCCCCTGTGAATTTCAGTCGACTACACAATTGGTCGCAGGCATTGAAGTTACATTTCTCTGATCGGCGGAACCGCTCAAGAGGCTGGCCAAAGTCATCAACTAAAAAGAAACACAGAAACATTAAAATTTTGACAATAATGAACTGAAACAATTACTTTGCTCACCAAACCTCACACCAACTCACCTCACCTTTGCTTTGCTTTGCTTTGTGAGCAAAAGTAATTGTTTCACTTCATTAATATGGATTTCCGCAAAGTAACACACAACAAGAAAATATGACCGTTTTCCACCCCGGAGGGAAGAAAACGGGTATTTGAGGTCTTGCCGAGGCTTGACCTTTCGGAGATTACCTGTCTTACCAATTCATGCAATTGTGCGGTGATACTTACGCCATATCGAGTCTGTGAACTACGCGCCGCTCGCGCGGGACGCGGGCGCGCGGGGAGGGGCGCCGGCCGGCTAGCGAGCGACAGGGCGCGCGCGCTTCCTCAGTACCTACTCCTTCTGCCGGCAAGGGCCTTGCTCAGGTCAAGCCTCGGCAAGACCTCAAATACCCGTTTTCTTCCCTCCGGGGTGGAAAACGGTCATATTTAAGGTCTGTGCCTTCGGCTTGACCTTTCGGAGAAGTGTTTATTTCCTGCCGGCGACCCCAGCGTACTGTGACTCATAAGAGGTGGCCAAGATATAATATAGAGACAAAATAAACCACAGTATCCATAATAATGAGTTTTTAATGAAAAATTAAACAATAAAAATCAACCTTAAGGAACAAAAACAATTAACCTCTAACGAAAAATGAGATCTATTTCAAACAGTCATTATCAGTCTCATTACACACAAACAAAAAACTTATTTGCTAATTGGTCTGCGCAAAATCTACTATTACAAGCTTGTAAAATATTTTGGTTAAACATAACAGGTTCTATTCATAGAACAAACAAAAATAAAGTTTTTCAACTTGACTTATCAAGACCTTCAAACTAAAACATAAAATGATATCTAGACAGGTAATCAAACCACACGTTCCTTAACTTAAAACACAGCCATAAAATTTAAACAGCCTTAAACGATTCATTAACAGAGCTTGCCCTGCTAGTTCTAATCTTAGCACTATCCACTTTCTTACAATAATGCTTGAAAAAATTTTTTGACCCGCGCCAGTTTCCTCGTTCTAATATGCGATCTAGCGGAACCTCATTTTGATAATCATACGAAGCTACTGCTGACCTGATAGAACCAGGGCCACACCTTATTCCTAGGTCCGAGAAAGGGGCCTTCAACCAACCCGCTATAACTGTCCGCGATGCAGCTTTTACTATCCCTCTGGTGGAAATAAATAAGCGGTCCAGACCTTGGCAACTATTCCTCCTGGCCATAGAAACGACTATTAAACGACGAACCCACCTTACTACATCTAAAACTTCGTCGTCTCTACTTTTTAATTCCCATCCTGATTGCTGCTTATTGGCGCTATCCGTCTTTGATCCAAAAGCCGGACAAAATGTTATTATAGAACCAGATTCTACATAATGGTCCTTATCTATTGAAAGCAAGGTTAAATCGTGAATCCTCCGGCCCGAAGCCAATAATAAGAGAATAGCTGTGTGTCGCGAGACTTGGAAAATGCTTTCTGAATCCGGAGGGTGGTCTTTGAGCCAACTAAGCATATCTTCAATATT
Source organism: Archips xylosteana (assembly GCA_947563465.1). Lineage (NCBI taxonomy): Eukaryota > Metazoa > Arthropoda > Insecta > Lepidoptera > Tortricidae > Archips > Archips xylosteana. The sequence goes on from OX387349.1 coordinate 5,362,429, forward strand.
CCAGATGGATGCAGAACGCTTGTTAATCAAGGAAGCAGTCTGTTTTAAACTAATAGCTTTCAACATATATTTTACTAACGGATGTGCCGACAGCTTCGCCTCCTGTTCCGGATCTGAGAGTGAGACAATTGCCGATTTTTGTACCAGAATCGAAGGGTATGCCAGCTTTTTGAAACGACTCAGAAAACCTAAGTAGGTCGCTAGCTGCTGGGGACGAGGACTATCAGGTTTTACCCCATTCTGTTTACACCACCGTACCCACTGCGACCACGCTGACTTATAAGTCTTCCAAGTAGATTGACGCCATGCTGATAGAAGGAGGTCAATGTCTTCAGATTGCAAACCTCCAATCAATCTACTCCACCCCGTATCTTCCAAACCTCCAAATAAAGATCCGCTACGTTCGGGGGAGGCTTGTTTGTTGAGAGATCGGTAAGATGATGGTCCAGATTCCAAATCCGAAAAGGGGGTGCCAAAGCCCGGCTCCTCAAATCCGCCCTCCAAAACACGTGCTCCCAACGAGGGACCACGAGTAGGTAAATCCCCGATGCCTTGTTTAAGTGCTGTAGTACTCTGGGAATTAGAGGAGGGGGCGGAAAAACCCACGCCAATTTGTAGGTCCAAATTCTGCTGAAAGCGTTCGCAAACAATGCTTGATCGTCTCTTGCGTCCATCGTTACATAATTGGGCACTACCTTCGACTGAGATGTCGCAAAAAGGTCTATCTGAGGTATTCCCCATTTCAGAAACACCTGACTTGTTACCGTCTGACTGATGTGCCAATCCGGTAAATCCTTGTTTCTCGATAAACGGTCCGCTATCACATTGTACCGACCCGGAATGTAAAATGGGATTAACGTAACATTCAATTTTTGAGCCAACAGTAATATCCTCTTCGTTAGATCTAATAAAGTCAGGGATTTTGTTCCTCCCTGGTTTCTCAGATAAGCCACCACTGTCCTGTTGTCTGCTTGTAACATGACGGTCTTCGCAGAAATCGATTGTTGTAACTTTTCCAATGCAATCAGAACTGTGTGTAGCTCTTTGCGATTGACGTGCCAGAGTTTTTGAAGTGGGGTCCACAATCCTTCCAGTGTTGCTCCATTCAACTGGATGCCCCAACCTTGATTTGACGCGTCGGTTGTTAGAAAAAGTGATGGCTCTTTTTGAAATATCTTTCCAGGTGTTTCTAGGTTCTCTAGCCACCATTGACAATCCAGTAATGCCGCCTCCGGTATTACTAGCCTCTCTTTTGGTCGATCTTCGGATAAAGTCCGGCTGGCTCGTTGCAGATTTCGTGTAAACAGTCGGCCCAGCGGAACCACTAGTGCAGCAAATCCTAGTTTGCCGATCAGTGAAGTGCCTTCTATCCAATTCCAGGATTTTCTTGTCAGGAGGCTTTGAAGATCTCTTCGAATGCCGCTTCTTTTGGGTTGTGGCAGTGATTTGACATTTTGAGAAGTGTCCCACTGAATACCGAGGAATTCTATCTGCTGTGTGGCCTTGAGCACTGATTTTTCGTAATTTATTGTCCAGCCTAACCATTGTAGCAGATGAATCGATAACTGCACGTGAGAAGTCAGAACCTCTTGGTCCTGGTGAGCAAAAAGGAAGTCGTCCAGGTAAACGAGAACCCGAACACCTTTTGATCTCAAAACGCTCGCTATCCAGTTGCTTAGACGAGAAAAAGCCAGCGGAGCACTTGCGAGACCGAACGGGAGGGACGTCATTCGATAAACCTGACCTCTGTAGGAAAAGGAAAGGAATCTTCGATGGCTGTCCTTGATAGGCACGTGGAAATATGCCTGAGACAAATCCAGTTTGCCCATAAAGTCCCCGCTTTGCAGGAACTCCGGGACTTTGTTTTGGTTTACCAGCCTGAATTTTTTGGGATTCAAGTACAGATTTAGTCGTTTTAGGTTGAAGATTTGGCGAACTTTGCCATTCTGCTTTGGAATGAGGAATATTTGGGATAGAAAACCCACTTTGTCCCTGGATCTCTCGGCTACTCTTTGACCAATCAGATTTTCTATCTCTAATGCCATAGTGCTTGAAGTCTTCGTTGAAAACGCTTCTATCGTCCTTTCGTTGAAGGGTATTGCAGGTGGCTTCATTGTAAATGGAATTGAATAGCCTTGTATTGTTCTTAAGATCCAAGGAGGTGCGCCCAGGTCCTTCCAATTCGATAGAAACTTCTGCAACTGGCCTCTTTGGAACTCTCCTTCAGAATCGTCGCACTTTGCCTTGCCGGCGACCACGGTCATTTGTCTTCCTGGAATGACTTGCTGATTCAGCCTGGCGTTTTCGAAAGGACGCCGACGTAGAAGCTGATGGTCGGGAACGCCACTTCGGCTCTGAACTTTTAGGAGGCCGAGACGCTGCTGCTGGCTCCAAGCTCCTGTTGCCGTTTTTTGAAAATTTGCGTTTTGCAAGAAATGAGGTGCTGTACGTTTTCCCTGATCTTGACGGGAAAACCTTGTGAAAACCACCCTCTTCCTTAATGAAATCAGATAACTTCTGCTCATCAAAAAGGTACGCATCCGAAGGAGGGATATCCTGCAGTTTAATGGTCAGGAACTCTGTTCCCGCTTTAAAAAACTTTCTTCTCAAATCCACCGTTTCTGACCTACGAGCGCACGCCAAATGGAGCAGGTCGTCAGTTATACTTCGAAAAGAGGACGACGAACTTGATAAAGCTTTCTTCAATTCCTCGTACAACTTTTTATCCTTAGATAAAACTCTCTTCAGTTCCTCTGTCAAAGCTTTTCGCTGTTTCAAAAGACCATGTGTAATGGTCCCTAACACATCATCTAATCTGAATAAAATAGATGAAGTGAAAGATTTATGGGCTAGACGATCAAGAGCTGGATTTATTTTCAGTCCACTGAAAACCGGAGCCGCCTTTAAGCGCTTTTCCACTTCTTTATACTTAATCTTGTTCCAGGATCTGGAGCCCCACTTTTGACAAGCTAAACCTTCAGTTTTTATTTCTGGCAAGGGCTCTGGAACAGTGGGCTCTTCTTCTCTTACTTCCGGCAGCAAAAAATCTTCTTCTATGTCGTCTGGTGCGCACCAGGACTCTGCTTGGTCTGATCCAGCTAACGACGCAGCCACAGACGACGTGTCTAAGTCATCTCGCATGTAACGATACTCATGCTGTGACGACTCTTCTTTATTCTCAAGACGATCCAGAAGTTGCGCAAACATTCCTTCCACCTTTTCCTCCAAGAGATCTAACCTGGACTTCTTGGCAGAAACGCTCGAAAGCGACACGCTGCGCCTCTTGCGGCTCGAAGTTGAACTGAGGTCTCCGGACTCCGAATCCGCATGAGGGCCCAGAATCTTCAGAGCCTCTTTTCGAGATACAAACATCGGCTTTAAATGAACAATGGCATTATTAAATAACTCGGTCTTCGCTGCCGACCCCCTTATTCGATTGGCTAGGGCTGGAGGCCCCATAATTAGCGCCCTCGTGAACGGCCATTGCAGCATTTTCACCTTCATATCTCTAAAGGTCTTCTCAGATATATGCTGCGCGTCAGGTTTAAAGGCCGTCATTACATCAATCGTCGGTAACGCAAACCTTAATTTATTTAAAATTTGAGGGTCCGTAAACAAGGGATCTTCGCCTATAGGCCTATGCTTAACTACGGTCCATTCCTGCCAGCCTTCTGGGTAATGTTCTTGCACGACCAACTTCAACCTTTCCAGGATTGTGTCCTCTTCCGGTAACACAGCAGCCTCTGCTAACAGCTCCCCCAGCGCCTCGAATTCGCCGGCTTCCGCCATCTGAAAGCGAATTTTTCCATTACCAACTAGTAAAGCCAAAAACCAGCTTATGATGATCTCGCGCACCCATAGTGAACACGCTACACTCAAGCTCAATTCTGAGATAGTGTTTACTTAAATCTCTGAGCCTGATGATTTTTTGCGACAGCGGCCGTATAGCAGCTACGGATACGGGTGAATCCGGGCCCTGCGGCTGCGGCTGAGGGTCACACCGAGCCTATCGGCTGCGGCTGCGGTTCAAACTGAGCCTTACGGCTGCGGTTGCGGCTAGTGAGCCACGGGTGGCTGCGGCTGCGGCTGGCGAGCCGTCAGAGGCCGCGGCTGCGGCTGATGAGCCGCAAGCTAGCCACATCGGGAGAAACGGCGTCAGATTGTGACGATATATCTCTATAATTTCTTGCGATGGCCGAACCACGTAACATCCAACCTCACAATTATATGCATAAAAACACAAAAAACACAGAAGCATATGAGATACCAAAGCAAAGCACCAAAGAAATGTAATAAACCGAAGTAAACACACGAATAATCCCCGAATAACTTAAAACAGCAAAACATTATATTATTGGTTGCATAAATACCTACCAATATTTACAACCCTCCTGGGTACAACTTAAGTATAGTCATAACATACTCATTCATTTTAATTTTATAAACAAAATATCCCCAGGCCGTTCAACAGACCCGATTATGGAAAATAGAAAAACCAAAAATTACTTACGGTTTTTGGTATACACGCACTTGAAAACACGAACGTTACACAACGTTAGTAGCATCACAACACAACGCACTGCACTGCCGCCTCAAGGAGAAAAACCATAAGTGACAAAAAGTAAGTTTCGAGATAAATCCAAAAAACTTTGCACTTCTGTTTAATTGCTTTAACTTGAAAGTACAAAGTTGAAACTTTCGTTTTTAAATAAACGAATATCGCATAATTATTATGCATTGCAAACTTTTCAATTATCTCTTTATTTTAATTAGATATTTAGAAAAAACAGTTACTGTCTCGTAAAATAAATCATAAAAAATACTGTCACTAAGAATAAAGAACACAAGTGTGCACTTATGTTTTTTGTGTTAGCTTTGCACTATGATATCTAAGAAAAAAGAACATAAGTACACACTCATGGTCATAATTATAAGTTGGCCTCGGAGTTGAAAACACACAACTGAGTACTTGGGTTTTATTTATTTAGTCTTATCTTGTAATAGGGATTCATAAAAACACAATGAAAAATCAAATTAATTTATTAAAGGTAAACTATGGTTATTTGTGATACGAGGTTGGTAAGTAAGATTTTACAAATGAGTTGACGAGTGATAAACCCGAGCCACAAGGTGAGGGTTTTCATCGTCACGAGTTTGTAAAACTTTGCCAACCGTGTATCATACGACGTTTTTCAATACATTTGTGAAAAAATAGGCACGAAACCGCGGGTCTGGGTCGCGGGTGAGCAAAGTAATTGTTTTAGTTCATTAATATGGACCTCCGCAAAGTAACGCCTGATTCAATAAATTATTTAAAAAATAGGCAATTAATAACCCAAAAATGAAAAATAAAAACAAAACAACGCAAAGTTTTACAAAAATGAGTAAGTTTTGTTTTTAATTAGGTTAACTAAAATTATCAGGCAAAGGTTCGACGCGTTCAGCCACTGCGATTTTTCCGAATAAATAAAAGGTGGAAATCATTAAAATCTGAGGTAATTGAATTACAGTTTATAATAATTACAATCAATTTTGCAAATTCATTACTTAGTTTTGTATATTTATACATTTTTCTACGTATAAGTCGATATTTTTTATTTTTTTAATTTAAAACTATTTGTTTGTAAACTTTTAAAATGGAGAATTAAAAAAACTTTTTTTATGTTAGAGAGGCCAGACAAACGAACTAGTGGGTCACCTGATGTTAAATGAACACCACTGTCCATAGACACTCGCAGCGCGTTACGCGATACCAGTGCGTTGTCGGCCCTGCAGAAAATTGTACACTCGCCTCTTAAAGGCACCCAGGTCGTTACTCGATGGGAAGACCCCAGCGGGAAGCTCGTTCCAGATTTTGCAAGTTCGTGGCAAAAAGACCGCTTAAAACGCACCGTCGAAGACTGCCATTCATCAACATGATGACGATGAAATGAACGCTTACGACGGGTGGATCTGTAATGGAACCCCGCAGCTGGAATGAGGTCAAAGAGTTCCTCAGAGCATTCACCGTTGTAGATCTTATAGAACACGCAAAGGGAGCTAACGTCTCTGCGGAGAGCAAGAGGATCGAGTTTAACGGAGAGTGAGGGGTTGCCGACGACTCGGGACGCCCTGCGCTGTATGCGATCAAGTGAAAGCAGCTGATATTGGGGTGCGCCAGCCAAGAAACAAAAAAAAAACTGTAAAAAAATCGCACTAGTGCGGTAAAATGAACTTACGAACCATCCTTTCCTTTCTTTCGAATCCTTTGAAAGTTAATTTTTCGAGCAAATGTTTTGAAAAATAAATGAGATGCTTTTAGAGATTTTTGGGTAATTATAATAACAAAACTAAAATTAAATGTTATCAGTTTGCCCCAAGTACTACTAATTATATTTTGCGAAGTATATAGTTGAAGTTCAGTTGGTAAGCTTCGGACCTCTGAGGAAAGCTCATAAATATCAAAGGCCGATGGAGATCCATTAGATGGAGCATAGTCTTTGCCTTTGACAGAGTCATCTGAATCCTCAATCACACACTGTTTATCAGAACCATCTGAATTTAATTCAGATCTGGGACATAAATTAGTCTTTAATACATCGCAGGCCGGCCAAATCCTGTCCTTGAGGGACCGGGGTGGGGACGACTACTAGCCTGATAAAGCATAAGTAGCAACAACATTTACGAAACAAACCACAAGACCATATTTTTTGAAACCGATACTAAGCAGAAAAAGCATAAGATATAATCATACGAGGTTGAAAAAACATAACTTGTAACTTGTGCTTTTTCAGTGTCCGAGATTTTGAATTGATGAAAATCGTAAACTAAAAAGAAACAGCATTTCTATCAACTTGTGTGTTTTTTGCATCAAATTTTTTAAAAAAACCAACAAATGGTTTTTCATCTTATTATAAAAATGTTTGGCGCAAGTCGAAGACAAAAATTTAAAAAAACACAAGTGGTTACTTAAGTAGTTTTCTGTCTATGATTATATAGTTATGTCTTTTCTTCCTCTAACAGGAAGTAAAAATAACAAAATGGCATGGACTTGTGCTCGTCTAAATCATGACCTGTAAGAGATATCCGAATAAATGCTAGACAGAAAAATCACATTTTTTTCCCGGAGTGCGAGGCTGGTAAAAAGTCAATTTTGCAAAAAATGTCACTTATGGTTTTTCTCCTTAAGGCGGCAGTGCAGTGGTAATAACAGCGTACTGAGGAAGCGCGCGCGCCCTGTCGCTCGCTAGCCGGCCGGCGCCCCTCCCCGCGCGCCCGCGTCCCGCGCGAGCGGCGCGTAGTTCACAGACTCGATATGGCGTAAGTATCACCGCACAATTGCATGAATTGGTAAGACAGGTAATCTCCGAAAGGTCAAGCCGAAGGCACAGACCTTAAATAGTCTTTTTAAATTAAAAAAAAATGAATTAAGAGTATACAGGTCAATTTTATGAAATTTTAGTACAGATAATACAGTAGACTAAATAATTTAGTTTATCAGGTAAGTCAGGTAAGTACTTAATTTTAAATGTTCGATTATAGCATTGAATGAAATAAAAATATATTATTAAACGTGCGAATATTTAGTAATTGGTGATAATATAAATTTGATTCGCAAGCATTCAAAGTTAGGTTCACGTAGTCCAGTTAACATTATGACTTTTGGGCCAACCTGTAGAAGTGTGTAGGCTATGTCGAACAGTCATACATTGGCATAGATAGCGCTTGGTAACAAAATATTCGCAAATTAAGAAATAGCAACTGTCTCGAAAACACATTGAAAAACTTCGCCGTAGAAGTTAAGGCCACGACAAACCGGGAGCGCGGGGCGCCAACGAAGCGTGCCCAGCGCGCTCTATAACACTGAATCAAATACAGTGTGCCGCGCTGCTGGTGTGTGCCACCGTATATTTGATTCAGTGTTATAGAGCGCGCCGGGACGCTTGTGGTGGCCTTTAAACTCAGGTTGGTGTAATGATACAGCACGCGTCTCGGATTGATGAACACCAAGGTCCGTTCCCCGGCCACTACATTTTTTTTCTGTTTTTCATAATGTGTTCTACCTAGTTAAAAAACTATAAAATAAAACACTTTACCTTCATTAAATGCCGGTGAAGCTGCTGTCAGTGCGATGAGAGTCAGGAAAACGGCAAATAACAAGAAGTAGCCCTTCATTTTGGATATCCGTTCTTCTTTCTCTGTTTAGACTCAGACTGCGATCCTCAGATCGGTTTCAGCTTTTAAATCGATGTGAGATTGACCTAACCAGAAGTCAAATACGGTTTGTAGTAGGATATCTGCACGAAAGTGAACCGTATATCTTAGTTAATACAAGTCAGATTGACGATTGTAACTGATGTAGTAAGTTGAGTAGTTGACTTATTGATACGTCAGTGGATGTAAACATGGTAAGTAGTGTGTTCAGAAAATTCCCCGTTTTAGCGTAATCTTATCAAAGTTATTAGTAGTACCTACCATCTTGCAGTTGTTAGTAGTACCTACCTTTAAGTAATGTTCGCTAAAATCTTCGTGGTTACATGTGTCAGAGGTAGGTAAAGTTGACCAAGTAAGTGCTTTACCATTTTTAATGACAGTTCCTAAGTCAGAATAAAAACAATAAGGCTGATTGTTACATGAAATGAAATAAAAAAATTTCCTTGACTTGTAAGTGAAAAAAGCCTTTGATATTTTAAGCTGTACAGTTGATATTGAACCTTAGGGCGGTAAAGGAATTTCTTGTCCGACTATAAATAAACACTTGAATTAATAATGTTGACTTATTTATCATTTATTTAGTCTGACAGGATATTATGAGTGGATTGCTTATGTCTGCTAGATTATCGATGAGATAAATGCTAAGGGACGGTAAAATGAAGAAGAAAAATCATTACAATTAACAATAGTAATGATTACTTTCACTCAGCCTCAACAGCCAGTCTATCATGAAATTAAGTGCCACCATTAACAAAATATTTTGAGGATATATCATGTTTTGCAAATATGATATCCACCGACGGAAGAAGAAGATGTGACATGGAATGAATCACATTGAATGCAAAAATCATAATTTATTTAACAAAATATTCAAAATTGCAATAATAGCCACAAAAACGCTAGAGGTAAAATGGTAGCAAAATAGTTAGTTTGCTGGTTGACACATCGAACTGCTACTTGTTTGGATTGTGCACGCCTCTGAAAAAAATGGGATAATTAACATAAACAGAAATACATGAAATGAATTAGTAAAAAGTTTAACCGCAAAAATTACAGAGAGAGAGAGAGAGAGAGAGAGAGATAGATCAGTTCATGAGATAAAGCCTGGTGACAGACGGACGGACAGACGGACAGACGGACGGACAACGCAGCCTCAGTAATAGGGTCCCGTTTTTACCCTTTGAGTACGGAACCCTAACAATGGCAATTTCATTTTCGACTCCGATTAGCGAAAAAAGTTGCAAGCAAGTAGATCGAATGATACTGACCTTAATTAACTCAGTTTTCCAAAATGTCCTAATTAATTTCCATGAGACTTTGATATTTAACCCCCGACACAAAAAAGGGGTGTTATAAGTTTGACCGCTGTGTGTATGTGTGTCTGTCTGTCTGTCTGTGTGCCTGTCTGTGGCATCATAGCTCTTAAACGGGTGCACCGATTTGGATGCGGTTTCTTGGCGATGGTTCTTAGATACGTTTCATCAAAATCGGTTCAGCCGTTTCAAAGTTATCAGCTCTTTTGTTAGCTGCGGAAGGGATCTTAGACGCATGTAACGGGCATGGACTTAATGTTCAAACATACGAGTGACATAATTGCATTGGGGGTTTTTAAAATTTTTAATTTATCTAGTTATGGTAACAAAAAAGCGCTGAGCGCTGAGACCCCACGGACCAAAACTCTTAACCCCAAATGGTACAAAATCATATTCGGAGCCGAGACTTCTGTATTTATAGAGCTTTAACTTTCGACCGTCTCTGCTGTTGCACCAAGGGACTACGCCGAAATTTGAAATTCAAAGTTCGTACCGTATCGCCCCTGGCACTCTCCACTTAATTACTTTTTTCTTGCGTTACGTTGCGTTGCGTTTTATTTCTTGCGTTACCCACCGCCACCTGACCGCATGTAATATCCCACGCGAGAGTTGGGAAGATCTCGCGAAACAGAAACCAGAATGGCGCAGCTGTGAATAAGGCTGTTACAGATTTTGAAACGCATCGGCTTAGAGCAACTGGATGCCAAACGCCTTATTATAAAGACCCGTTCGAGACCTACCTACACTTACACATACAATGATAGTGGTCAATTACATTGCGCACTTTGGTAATAGAATCTTCAAAACAAAGTTTGGCTTTGCCAGCCATATTCGGGCTCACAAGTAACAAATGAGCTAAGGTTCGCGATTGTCGGACACGACATGGAGGACATCATCATCATCATCAATTGCTATTAGGGTAAGCGCGACGGTACTAATTTTGAATTTCAGGTGAGGTTAGTTCTCGAATACTTACTTGCACCCACACGTCCGATCACTCACACAGTAACCTAACTCCCAACCGCCGATGCGACAGCCTCTGTCACACTCTTTGGGTATGCAAATATCATCACCTGTAACAATATAATAAGATGATGAAACCAACTACATATAACAAGAAGTGACTCTATGAGCTGCATATCTCGTGAATAGCCTAAAGACCGACCGGACCGGACCGGATAACTTAAAGATTAGAGAACCTGACTACGAAACTTGAGGTTCCGGGTTCGGTTTCCGGTCGGGCCAGTTATTTGTGTAAAAAAAACGAATGTTTGTGCTCGAGTCTTGGATGTTTAATATGTATATAAGGTATTATTTATCAACATACAAACATACATACAATCACACCTCCCTCTCAGCAAGGGGATAGGCAGAGACTATATTTGTTTCCACCTTCTGTTGACATACATCTTTCGCTTCCACAACATTCATTATTCTTTTCATACATGCTCACCGGTTTCAGGGTCTTTTATTTATTTACATATAATATACATGTATAAAAGTATAAGTAGGTTGTAGGTATATCCGTTGTCTAGTACCCGTTACCCATAGGATAAACTTTGTTTAGTTTGGGACTAGGTTAATTGGTGTCAAATTGTTCCGTGATTTATTTTATTATTTAGTTATTTGAATAGCTTAAAACTTAATAAATGTTCAGCACACACCTTAAAACACTAAAATGGCTCCTTAATTTTCGAACCCATAATTTGTTAGAACAAAATCCTAAATTCGAAATTAGTATCGTGCCGTCCTTTTCACTATTCTGCCTAAAACTATTTACGTGAATACGATGCGAAGTTCTAAACCTGAATTTGGTAGTATAAGGCCCACTTTAGTACTTAGTACAAAAAAATCCACTTAATGATTAAACCTCTTCACAAATTCCACGAGGATCGATGCGAAATGTGACCTTAGAGGAGAAGAGACAGGGATATACAAAAACGTTTTAGCCCAAACTGAAACGGAGTCGCTTGGCTCTGTCATTAAATCCATACTATACTCCATTTAATTTAGAGTTATAAACCACAACAACATTATATTGCGGCTCGTGAACTATAATCTCTTTACAATTTGTACTAGAGTAACAATTGACGACACGCAAATAAAGTGACATCAAAACAATTTTATTTTGCGGCTCCCAGACGATTGTACTGTACTATTTGCTAGGTAAGAAATAGTTGACGAGCCGCAATATAATGATGTTGTTGTTTTCAATTCTAAATTAAATGAAGTTTAGTGTTATAAATGTAAAAGTGTGTTTTTGTTTGTTTGTCCTTCTTTCACGTCGAAACTGAGCGACGAATTGCCGTGTCATTTGCCAATACACTATACATACGTTCGTAAATGTTTTTTTTTTGACATGACGCACCATGATTTTTCAAAATGTTTTTAAATGTATACGTAGTTGACAATTATTATTGTGGCTTATTATATTAAGTAATTTTTTTTGATAGTCGTGTCTCCGCGAGAAGTGGCAAAAAAATGAAGCGAAAAAAATATTAAATATTTTTTTTTCATCCAAGTTCAAGGATATGAATGACTGTAAAAATATGCATTATGAACCCCATTTTATGCTCCTTAATTCTGAATTTATTTGGTTACTCTCGCTTGCTTGGTTTAGCTAAAATAACAGTTTCAAAATTACCTTGATTTTTTGACATTTTCGTGAATAAGCCTGAAACAAAAGAAGATCGAAGGCTGATATTACGCATATAGTGTTCTTAGGTCCTGCCACTACTGCACCTCAAATTACAGCTAAATCCCTTACGGGGGCCACTCTTGTTAGCTTAGCCTGCTAGACCCTATTAAAATAAGTACAAAAAAATTGTACCCGGGGTCTTAGGAAGATAGGATGCATCCGCGAGACCTCTTTTCCACATGAGATTAAATAAATAAATAAATAAATAAATATTAGGGGACAATAACGACTTTCACTTTTAAAAAAAACGTTAATAGTTTTTGCTCCACAATTTTATTCCTAAAAATAGTAAATACAGTGTAAATTTAGTGACGATTGTCAGTAAAATAAAGTGTTACTTCTGTGCTTGTGTTATGATAAAAAAAAGTGCTCAATAGTTGTGGATATTGTAGTAAAATAACCAATAAATAAAAAGATTACTACACTCAACACGAAGAACTACCGTCATAAAAAAAAAAACAACAAGTCAACTTTGTTCTGACGCATACGCGTAAGCGACGCGAAGTGCATGGCGCTTAAGACCTTTTTGCCGAGCAAATTGAACGAACTTAGCAGACACTACCCTATTAAATATGTCATTAGAAATGATGAAGAATTCATGTATAAAATGCAAAAATGAAATAAAAACCAATGAGTACCTAAAATGTTCACTGTGCTTAATGCACTATGACGTTTTATGCACAAGAAATGTCTCTTTGCCAAGATTCCGATTGATGACGAAAAATACTAAGGCCACATGGAAGTGCCATGTATGTATTAAAATTGCTAATAAACCTAGAAACACAGATAGAACTCAAAATCTGGTCGGTACTTCAGCGATGAATACCAGTATCAATAAAATAAACCCTACAAATGTTGTTCAAGAGCAAGATCTAGCTAATATAACCATTAGAAAACCTAGCCCAGCCCATAATTTATCATCTCTAGAACGAAGTCCAGAATCAGATGTCACGTATGGTGACACTCCACGTGCCTTATCAAATTTGTCTACCCTCGAGGACCTGACCTGTTCACAAGCTAAATCTGCAGACTTTTCAGGCTCGCATCTTAGTACGGATATAGAATCATCTCCAAATCTCACTTTATCACAAGAAAAATTATCAAAAAGTATGGACTACGCAACAAATGATATGTTAGCAATACTTGAAATGAAAACAGAAGTGGAAAGACTCACATCTGAACTCGCCTCGACGCAAAATCAATTTGAGGAGGTCATTATTGAAAATAACGGCCTAAAAAGAATGACTGAAAAACTCCAGAGGGAAATAGAGTTTTTAAAGAGCCTGTGCCAATCAACAAGCAGTGCGTTTGATCTTCGATGCGCTGGTAAAAAGAGACACTCTCTTTACAGTGATAAACGAGTTGTTTTTACTCCATCGGTTTCCTTGCCGGTGCGATCGCCGCCAGGTGGCGCTAAGAACTGTCCAAACGACAACTGTACTATAGAATTGCAGCGTTTAAACCAGTTTATCCAAAGCCTAGAAGACGAATTGTCAGTGTATAAGGGCAGAATTTTACACCTCATTAAACAGATAGAATCGTTGATGGAAGAATTGTGTCGCTCGGAAGACTCGATCGAGTATGCTGCAAAAGATACCAACCCAACTAGCAACCCTTACAAGAGAAGCGCTGGTCCAACTCGGGCCAAGCCAAGAAGGAAATTAGAACCCTTACTACTACAATCACAATTATGCGTCATAAGCAACCACACAAACTACATGATAAAACTACTAAAACAGGAATTCTCATGTACAAACACCTGTGTTTATCTAAAGCCCGGAGCGGGAACTCGCGAACTATTCAGTGACCTCCAACATAAGCTGCAGGATTTTACCTTAAATGACTTTTGTGTTATATACATCGGCGATAAAGACTTTAAGACTAGTATAAATTACCATATTCTGGTTAATTATATTCGTGAACAGCTAAGCCTGGTCCAAAATACAAATGTTATTATCTGTTTACCGACATTTAAAATCAATGAACATTCCACTCTGTTTATTAAACGTGTCGAAATATTTAATAACTTACTGTATCAAAATAATTTGGTACATAATTTTCACTACATTCTAGATTCAAATCTTAATCTATCCTATCAAAAAGATATGTTCTCCCTGTTTGGAAACATAAACCGACAAGGGTTTATAACAATATTTAATGATTTGATACATTTATTGAACTCATTTAGTTGTGATCTCCACTTTCCACAGTTAAATAAAACTACCATAGATACCGAATTACTAGGCGGCTCATCTGTGACCCAGTTTTTTCGATCATATGACCAATAATATTACTGACCCCATCAACTATAGCCCTTTACAATGTCAAAATAAAGCTATTAAAATTAGTGCTCCAATATTCCGGTCACAAACTAAAGTCAAAATTAATCCTACTAAATGCAACACTGTTCATACAAACAAACAAAGCTTACAAAACCATAATACTATAGGAGTCTTTCATCAGAACATAGCTGGAATCTTGAACAAATTAGACTCATTAGAACTTGAATTATGGAATTTTAAAAATAAAAGGATAAACATTGATGTAATATGTTTGTCAGAAACATTTATTCAAGCTGGCTCCGAAAGCAACCTGCAATTACCTTACTTTAAGCTATCCGCACACTTTTCTAGATATAAAACTAAAAGAGGTGGTGTTTGCATCTTGGTCCGCCCATGGATCGAACCTATAGAACTAAATCTCGATAAATTTGCTCTCGAAAATGATTTCGAATGCTGTGGAGTTGAAATTAAATCAATAAACACTATTATAATATGTCTATATCGAGTGCCACAAAGTAATCAAAACAAGTTTTTGGACCGCTTGGATAACTTTCTATTTCATATAACGCAAAATAATAAAAACAAATATTTAATAATATGTGGGGATATAAACATAGATACTCTAAAAATCACTCCAATCTCGATACATTACAAACAGCTCTTAGAAAATTACAATTTAGTGAACCATATATCTACAGTCACTCGTACTGTTGGCTCTTCACAAACCAGTTTGGATCACATGATTTCTAACATACCTACCGTTAAAGTTCAAACATTTGACAATGGGCTTTCTGATCACGGTGCCCAGACTGTACATGTGCATCTAAATAACACTCCTAGCTGTAAGAAATTGTATCTACTCAAAAGAGACTATTGCGCTGAAAATATGTCAAAATTTGTTCATTGCATGGAAAATGTATGTTTCGAAGACATATACAACAGAACTGATACCAATAGTGCATTTAATGAATTTCATGACCTGATAATTATGTTCTTCTTACTATGCTTTCCCGTGGTTAAGGTCACAATATCTAATAAACCTCAACGAGCAAAATGGATATCAGCAAACCTAAAGAAGTGCACGAAACAGAAGCGTTGCTTATACTTAAGAACTCGTGTAAGTCCTACATTAGAAAACAAGTTAACATACAAACGATATGCAAAAACATTACGGCATTGCATAGCATCAGCTCAAAAATCAAGCAATCAACGCTATATATATAGATCAAGAAATAGGTGCCGTGCCACATGGGACTTAATTAATAAAAAAGTCGGAAACATCCGACAAAAAAACATAATAAAAAGTATACTTAATGATAGACAGATAATATCCAACCCTAACGACATGGTAAGTTTACTCAACGACTATTTCATAAGCGTTTCTAACAAATTTCAACCCAACTACCAATCCTCAGCTCCAAACTGTATTCGCCATACATCAACAATGTTCTGTAACCCTACAACTCCACTAGAAATACAAAAAATTATCATGAATCTCAAAAACACTAATTCATCCGGTTACGATGAAATCAATTCAAAGATTTTAAAACTATGTGCTAAAACAATATCGGAACCCCTGGCTTATATTGTAAACCTATCGATCGAAGAAGGAACATTTCCAGATCGTCTTAAAAAAACAATTGTTAAACCATTGTACAAAAAAGGTAAGAGAAATGATATGAACAATTACAGACCCATAGCACTGATTCCTGTACTGTCGAAAATCTTTGAAAAAGTTATGCTAGATAGACTTACCAATTTTGCCAATAAACACTCTCTCCTGCACGAAGGTCAACATGGCTTCAGAAAGAACAAATCGACTGCCACTGCAGCTTTTTCGTTACTCAAAGATGTTTTACATTATGTAGACATAGGGATGCCTGTAAGTGTACTTTTCTTAGATATGTCTAAAGCGTTTGATTTAGTATGCCACGAAAAACTTCTAAATAAATTGGAACTATACGGCATAAGAGGAAACATACTATGCTGGATAAAATCATACTTATATGAGAGATTCCAGTGTACAGAAATAGTAAAAGAAGAAAAAAAAAACTTGGTAAACTACAAATCATCATATAAAATGAACGAATTCGGAGTGCCTCAAGGAAGTGTTCTCTCACCATTGCTGTTTTCATTTTACATTAACGACCTTCCTGAGGTAATACCTTATCCAACAGTTCTGTTTGCAGATGATACATCAATCGTGATTCCTTGTACAAATAAAGAGACATACGAACATGAAATCAATCAAACCTTACATCAAACAATTCAGTGGCTAGAAAATAATAATTTATCAATTAATATTAGTAAGACTAAACATATTCAATTCATGACATGTAAAGGTAAACCTTTAGATCTAGATATCAAATATAAAGGCGACCCCGTTGACAAAGACAGTCAAGCTAAGTTCCTAGGTATAACTTTAGATGAACACTGTAACTTTAAACCCCATGTCGCAAATATTTGTAGCAAATTAAATAAATTTATCTTCCCGTTGCGAAAGCTACGTCAAACAGTGTCACAAGAAGCTGCCCTCGTTGCGTATCATGGCTATATTATGTCAGTTCTTCGCTATGGCCTTATCATATGGGGAAATTCTACAGAGATGCCCAAAGCATTCATTAAACAAAAAAAATGTATTAGAGCCATATTCTCTCTTAAACCCTTAGACTCATGTAAACCAGTCTTCAAAAGCAAACAGCTTCTGAGTCTACCGGCATTGTATGTGTACGAAACAGCGGTATTTGTACATAGTAACTTACACTATTTTAAAAAAAACTGTGATGTCATAACATACAATAACCGTATGTCCAGGCAAAGAAACCTGCTTACTGTACCTAAAACGCGTCTAAAGCGAACAGCTGGCAGTCCTTATGTTATGTGCATTAAAATATATAACAAACTTCCAAGAGACATAAAGGACCTTACCTTGAACCAGTTCAAAAAAAAATTATACTCATTGCTATGTGAACTGAACCTTTATTCAACAAAAGAGTTTCTGAATATGAAATTTCCTAATAAGTAAGTAAATGTTTATTCACGACTACTATTTTTACCCATTGTTAGACTAAATTGACAGTCTTAGTATTAATAATGTCCTAATTTTTAAAAACCATTCAACAAAATGTACCTGGTCTATCTAAACACTAAAGTTTGCATGCTTAATTAAGTAGAATATGGCTGCGTTTATTATTAATAATGTAACACCCTATGTAACCCATATTCCGCAAATAAAATCATTTCATTTCATTTCATTTCATTTCATTTCATTTCATTTCATTTCATTTCATTTCAATCTTACACAAATCGACCTAGTCCCAAACTAAGCAAAGCTTGTACTATGGGTACTAGGCGACGATAAACATACTTGTATAGATAAATAAATACTTAAATACATAGAAAACATCCATAACTCAGGTACGAATATTCGTGCTCATCACACAAATAAATGCCCTTACCGGGATTCGAACCCAGGACCTCTTGCTTCGTAGGCAGGGTCACTACCAACTAGGCTAAAGCGGTCGTTAAGAATGAGTGAGATTCGGGTCGACCTCCCCCCCCCCCCCCCTAAATAGCTCACTTCTTTGTTCAACGCCAACGACGGCTGCGTTACAAAGTACAAAGTCAAAGTAATTTTCACACAATGGCATAAGGTTCAATGTTTCACGTTTTAGCTAGACTTGACGCTTCCCCTAATTAGATTAGTTCTAGTAGAGAGATTCAAATTGATATTACATACCCAGATCCACAAGAGTTGCATGAGCCAGTGATACCGCCAAAATAGTTAAAATTACCAAATAATATTGCATTTTCACGACCACTTTCTGTAATTTCTACAGCAATTAGTTCTCCGTATAAAAGTAAGTCAAGTACTCGCGACGCTGTAAGACCAAATGATGGGTTTATATGCCATACTAGTATCTTTATTTAATTTTGTTGTAAGTCAATTGGACAAAGAAGATCGTTATTGTTCGATTGTATCAATAATCGGGACAAAATAATAACTGTCTATGCAAATTCTAAACACTAACATAATGCTAAGCTAATGTTAGTTAAACATTTTTTGCTTTTATTATGTACTAGCTGATGCCCGCGGCTTCGCCCCTGCTTAAGTAGATTCAAACGTTTTCCTGTGAGAATGAGATATTTTGCCGTGGTAAAAAGTAGCCTATGTCACTCTCCCAGCCCTTTAACTATGTCCATATAAAAAATCGCGGCAATCCGTCGCTCAGTTTCGACTAAAAAGATAGAAAAACAATCAAACAAACAATACTTTGGCATTTATAATAATTATAAGCATGGACTAGCTGATGCCTGCGGCTTCGCTCCCGCTGAAGTAGATTAAAACGTGTTTTCTCGTGGGAATGAGAAATTTTCCCGTGATAAAAAGTAGCCTATGTCACTCTCCAGCCCTTCAACTATGTCCATATACAAACACACAAAGCACGGAACAAAAAACATACTTGTATTTTACTCGTCATGTTCAATTTGCCCAGCTGCTTAAAACAAAATGATGTTCCAAGTTCTTGATGAAAAAATGTCGCGCCTAATTTAAAAAGTAGCTTACGTAATACTCAACTTTGTTGTTCAAAAGAAGAAAACCCTTGCAAGCAGGTGGGCTGTGGATTTATTATCTCCACTTGCCGGGCCCGCCAAGTGCGCGGAAATAACAAGGGGATGGTAAGTCCGAGGAAACCATTGATAGTGGAGGTTCCGTGAACAAAAGTTCGTTTGAGTAAACCACTTCGCGTGATACGCAGAGTAGTACAAAAACTTGTCCAAGTCTTTGTTTTATTCATCATCAACAAAGGGCTATTACTTAGTGAAATCATTATGACCGATAACATTTTACGATACTGCGATACGCGTCAGTAAGTTAGTGATACCTACGGGTCGTGATATCCGTGTATCACGTGATGAAATTGATAGGACGTTCACTGCTGGACATAGGCCTCCCTTATTGATACCCAATCACTTCGGTTGGAAGCGGCCTTCATCAAAGCGTCCGTCTACCTCGTTGGCGGACGTCCCACCCTGCGTTTGCCAGTCCTTGATCTCCCTTTGAGAACTTTTTGGCCCCAACAGCCATCTGTTCTGGATGCTATATGGCCTGCCCATTGCCATTTCAACGAGCTAATCCGTTTGACTATGTCGGTGACCCTGTTAATTGACGGTCTAATCCGTGCCAATCATTGAAAACACAAATAAAAGTGTTTGGATTATTTGCAAGAGAGACCACAAAAAGGTGACATTGACTGTAGAAGTAAACACAAGCGGAAAAATTTATATTTCTTGCGTAAGCTAGGTATGTGATTATGATTAAAGTACCTCAACTAACGGAAATAATGTTGTCGAATAACGATAAACTTCATTTTATTATTTTGAAACAAAATGGAACCCTAAATCTGGACAGAGCTAAAATAAGTTTGCATTAAAAAGCGTTCGTGATTGTAGCTCTCCAGTTTATTACGTGTTTTGTATTTTCGAAAACACGATGCAGGTAGAGTAGATATATGTAGTACCACCAATAAAAAAACCCTTTGACTTTTTTATCTGGTTTGTAACTAGCACCTAGTGGTATGACTTAAAGCCTCTCAAAAAGAGTCTCGAATAACGAACGACGACAATGACGAACTTAAGTGCGAAATTACATTTTTAAATTTACTATTAGGTATACGAAAACATTATGAGAAAATCTGAACAAATCAGAGGAGAGATGCAACGGTGTATGCGTAGTTCTCGATCCGCACTGGACCCGTATGGGTACTATGGTCCAATCTGTCTCATTCTGAAATTACTGTACTTTATTTTATTACTTCGACGACCGCTTTAGCCTAGTTGGTAGTGACCCAACTACCATCTGATATTTGTGCGAATATTTGTTCCTGAGTCATGGATGTTTTCTATGTATTTAAGTATTTATTTATCTATATAAGTATGTTTATCGTCGTCTAGTAGCCTTAGTACAAGCTTTGTTTACTTTGGGACTAGGTCGATTTGTGTAAGAATGTCCCCTAATATTTAGTTATTTTTATTTTATTTTTTTACTTTATCGAAATAGTATTTGACATTCCTGCTTTTTGATCCATTATGCGGATTCAGTTCACCTCCATTATGATTTCTTTTGGTAAATACTTCAAGAAATTAAATTTCTAGGAAAACATGAATGTATGTACTCTCATTCAGACGGCAACGGCACGAAATGGAAATTTGTCGATAAAAGCAGGTTTGTTTCTTACCTGTAACCTTTGATTTCTCCGAAAGTTATTGTTAAGAATTAAATAATATACCTATGAACATCGGAAGTGAAAATGATTTCGTCTTTAGGGATTAAGTATAACGGAATCGACTAAGTGGAACTACTTTGAATATACAATGGCTTTTCACCAGGCAGAAAATATTTTTTCTCGACACTGTCGGGGGGTGCGTGCGTGGGGGTTCGGGGGCCATAATTGATGAAAAATCAAATTGGATAAAAAAATAAGCTGCCCAAATTAGTAATTCCACGCGGACGGAGTCGCGGGCAAAAGCTAGTCAGTTATAATGGCGTAGAAATAATTCCTAGGAAATTAATTAAAAAAGCTTGTAAAAACAGAACCGGTTCTGCAATCTCTACTTGTGACCCAAAATCAAGGTATGGTGTATAGTCCGTCAACCAATTTCATTCTTGGGCCACTATAGAACCATGTCATAATGAATCAATTTGTTTATCTTCTACGATAGTGATTAATGCCTGATGTTGATGCCATCTCGTTCTTTGCGAACATGTGTCCACGATAATGATAGGAAAGGAGTTTGCTTGTGTACTAATAACTTGAATTGTCATTGTCCGTCTATCAAAACTTCTTTTTCTTCCCATATAATCATGCAGCGAAAACGTTTATGAACTCTATAATTTTAGTGGACTTTGTGTTCGGAAAGTTGATAATCCTTTGAGCCGCACTGACTTTGTAATTATCTAGTAGTTAATGCGACAAGGCTCTATAGTGATCTAGGAATCAAATTGGTTGACTGGAAGTAGAACAGACGAAACATACTTATAATCATTGCACATTGACTGACATTAAGCATGTATGGTACCTAATGTCTTTTGATTGCACAGTCAAGGGCATAAATATTATGTACTTTGCCAAGACGTCAAATAGTACATTACTGCAGCGGCCGCGAAATAGGGGATTGCCGGCCGAGTAGTTATAGATGGCCGAGTGTTAACGAGGCCATCTAGAGATACGAGGCTGGCAATCCCTGTTCGTGGCCAAGGCTTGTATAGAGTTTTTCTCAAACATGCATCATCATCATCATCATCATCATCATCGTCATCGTCGTCGTCATCATCACCATCACCATCATCACCACCATCACCATCATCATCACCATCATCATCATCATCACTATCATCATCATCATCATCATCATCATCATCATCATCATCAACATCATCATCATCATCATCTCATCATCACCATCATCGTCACCATCATCATCACCATCATCATCATCAACATCATCATCATCATCATCATCTCATCATCATCATCATCACCATCCTCATCATACCATCATCATCATCATCACCACCATCACCATCATCATCACCGCCATCATCGACACCATCACCACCATCAACATCACCATCATCATCATCATCTTACCTTACCTTAAATAAGCGTAGTGGCAAAATGTCTTTAGACCTATAAACGTCATGGTATGAAACAATAGACGATCACTTTGCTGGCCAAGGCCAGCAATGTTGTATGAAATTCCATTATTGACCTCTCGTCTAGCCGCACACCACGCCGCGCCTGCATTGTGACACTTCGTGGCGTATTATAAGGAACATAACGTCAATATTTCATAGCATGTTTGAGAAAAATATCTATACACCTACCTCTATGCCACTAACCATAAAGTTGGTGTTTACATACATTTGACGCGATGGCTGTATAGATATTTAGGACACTGACTGTACATTGTTTGTCACTACGACGTTTACAAAAGAAAATAAAAATGCATTACCAAAATAAAGCAAATTACGCATTCGCATAAAATTATGAAGCGTTACTTTTCCTCATGTCGGTCGAGGAACCAGTTTCATCTTGATTGGAAAGGGGGGGAACATAAACAAACTAATCAAGTGTAGTGGGAGATAGCAGAGTGTGTTAAGACGTCTGAGCAAATGTTTGTGCCAACTTTTCTTTGAACTGAGTGTTTTTATTGTGGTCAAATCACGCACGCTATCGTTAGTAGATAGGAAGTTTTATTTACCTAAAATATGAAAATCAATGTATTTTGAGATTTTGTTGGGTTAAAAATAACACATTGATATAAAGGCGTACTATAAAATTAAAGATTCTGTCATGGACAGCGATGGTTGGACATAATTCCGATCAGCATGGCGATCTCTAGTCTCAAATAGCGTATCTACTGTGTTAAAAAAATTAGTTGTATTAAATATTTCAGATGTATGTTATTTAATAACAATGTAGATTTCTTTAAAAAAAAATACCTTGTTGAGTTTCTTGCCGGATTTTTCTCAATAGGGTTTTCCCGAACCAGTGATAGATATCTTCGAAGAAGAAGAATATTCTTCATTACTCATAAAAGCATCAATTGATGTCTAAATTGAATAAAGAATTTTGACTTTGACTTTGAAAGACTAAGGGGCTGTTTCACCACTTTTTTAAAGTTCGGATTAGCTTGATCATAACCTTATTTGTCACATGGAATAAAAATTTCTGTTTCACCAGTCTTGATTAGCGCTAAGTGACCGACAAACTATTTCATAATTTGACCATCAGATCAGGTGGAATTTAGTATTTTTATCCGTCACATATCTTTTTAATTAGTTAGTTTTTTTTTGTGGCCATGGTTGGAGAGACCTTCAGCCGGTTTCAGAAAAATAAATCAAAGTATTTTTTATTTTTTAAAGAAAGAAGTCATGCTAAATTGCAAACGTGAATTTAAATATCAAGATTTGAATAAAAAATATAGGTACGCTTTTAGTATTTAAAAATAAATCCAAAATTTCGTTATATTTTTTAATTACATACTTTTTTTCAGTGGCACAATCGTTTGTTCTACCTGAACTTGTACATCGCCATTAAAAAAAAAGTTAATCTGTCAAAGGGTTTGGCGCCACTTTTCGATTCGTTTTAC
This sequence comes from Archips xylosteana, assembly GCA_947563465.1. Classification (NCBI taxonomy): domain Eukaryota; kingdom Metazoa; phylum Arthropoda; class Insecta; order Lepidoptera; family Tortricidae; genus Archips; species Archips xylosteana. Next base: position 5,386,071 of record OX387349.1, read on the forward strand.
GTGATTTTATTTTTCTTTGTTATTGTTAACCAAAGTATCGTAAATAAATACCGTTTTTGGATTAATTACAATGTTACACATTTGTTTTTGCAAAAAAATAGATGTGTTTAAAAATTACATAGTTTACGATTTATTTTGCTTTAATAATGAGCGACTCTTTGAACGAAAATATGCAAACAGGAACCCGTGGTCGTGAAATGGGACGTTGCTATTCTGACTTTTTGTTAAACCGACGATTAGTTAAGGTGGAACGGCACGCTCTAGGCGCGAAATTCAAACTTTTTACAGTTTTTAATTTATTGTGGGTAAACGGTGTAACTGTTTAACTTCATATGGTATTTGCGCTTGTAAAACAGTGTTCTTTATATTATTGTGTAAAGTTTTTTAACATTAAAACTATTAGCTTGAAATAAAAGTTGTCAAAGCGTTGAAAGTCCGAATTTCTATGTTTGACAACTTTTATATCAAGCTAACAGTTTTATTCTTAAAAAGCTTTACACAATAATATAAAGAACACTGTTTTACAAGCGCAAATACCATGTGAAGTTAAACAGTTACACCGTTTACCCACAATAAATTAAAACCTGTAAAAATTTTGAATTTCGCGCCTAGAGCGTGCCGTTCCACCTTAAGTGGTACTTATTTTGTACAGGACCGGAGTGGTGAAACTGAAAAAAAAACTGGCCGACAGATTTGTGCAGTACTTAATTTATTCATTGGTTACGTAATCAGTAGTTTGACAATAAGGTGGTGAAACACCCCCTAAATAAAATTATCAATTACTTCCAGGTGGTATTATTTTTATTTTTGCAGGGGCACTCAAAAAAGATTGAACTCTTTTTACTAATCTGTCTTTATGACGCAGAGTAGCAAACAGAAAAATTAATAAAGTTTTTTGGGCAGGATTTTAAATTTATCGGTGCTACCCAATTTTCGATTAAATTTTTCAAAAATATAGCTACATCGTACTATCGATGATTCAGCCAATAATGTCGAAGCTGAGATAGATAATACTATCGGTTGCCCGTTGTTTGGTAGCTGGGTTTACCTATACTATTGCAGCAAAAGCAGCTTTCACTGCCAGTAAAGTACACACGAGGTTTTCAAACAAACCATGAATTAGTTTATTGATATTAAATTTGAAGAATTCATACTGAAACTGACCTAAGGAAGGATATGTAAATAAAATAAATATAAATACAAAAATATCACAAAATTAAATTGAAAATAATAAATTAATTAACCAAGGACACTTTATAACTAGGAATTGAGGTGTTTCACGAGTTTAATTATAAGTAAAACCTTTAACTGAAAATAAAATACTTAGTTAAAAAAAAAAATTCTATATTTGCAAATTCAAAAGTAGATTAAAACGGTTAGGACTTTTATAGTGCTATCTTATCACGAATAAACGGTAAAGGTAAATTAAGTTTATTTTAAGTTACTATTTAACAGTTTAAAAGCCTAAAAGAATCCACTTAGTGCCAGTGAACGCCATCAAATAATTAACTATTCCGCTTGTCACAAAGTAATTCGGACAAACTCTCCGTGAAAACGCTTCGGATCATACTGTCAGGATTAAAACTCGCTGGCATCCAAAGCTTAAAGTTGAGATGGAAATGCATAATGCAGGATATTAAAATATTAGAGAATTTAGTAATGGGGTGGGCGTAGTTGGGCGGTATGCCAACTGCTTTGAACTGCCGAAAAGGAGACAAGTGGGGAGTATGCGTGGCAGGAGGGTTCGCTAGCAAATCATTTAATGCAATAAAGAATTTCTTTTGCTCAAATATTAAATTTACTACACAAGGAGAGAGCTTGGACTCTAGTTTTTACGCGGGCCCGGTGTTGAATCGGAACTTCGCACAGATCATTGAATTGCTTCGGATGTGCACACAGATTTTCTCATAATGTATTCCTTTACCGAAAGCTAATGTGTGATTCTGCACATAAGTTTCCAAAAACCATCTGGTACCGAGCAAGAAGTCAAGTTATATCAGTTCTAGAAAAAAAAATGTGACACTTAGTTAAGCGATAATCGAGTACCTACATAACATTATCACTTTGTTTAAGGACTAGAAATGTATTTTCGAAAAAATACATTTCTAAAGACAAGTGTTGTTAGAAACATTAGGCGTAAAAAAGCCGTTGTGGCCTAGCGGTTTGACCTATGGTCTCTCAAGCAGAGGGTCGTGGATACGAGTCCGGGCTCGCACCTCTGAGTTTTTCGGAATTTACGTGCGAAATTTCATTTGTAATTTACCATACACCTGAGAAGAAATTCAATGGTTTATGTGAGGTTCCCAATCCGCACTGGGCCCACGCGGGAACTACGGTCCAAGTCCTCTCATTCTGAGAGGAGGCCTGTGCCCTGCAATGGGCCGTATATAGGCTGGGATGATGAGATGATGACATTTCTAAAATTAAATGATGAATGATTTTTTTTTTACTATTTTTTGCCAAAACTAACATAACTTGCCCTCTCACCTAGTACCAGCAGGTTATCACTGGTTTTTGGGACACCTTTTATATGTACTCTTCCTTTATAACGTGGATTTTAAATTTAGCTCTCCGACCGGCTATCCGGTTACAATATGGAATTCCCGGCGCTGACCACATTAACTTGACTATGAACTGGGCAAACTTCCTTTGACAAACTAACCGTCGAAGCGGAAAAAACTCACTTAATACTGCGGAAATTTGGCTACAGAATGGGGTCACTCATTCTTGGCTGAAGCGAGCAATCGCAAAAAGGGTGACCCTCCACGCGGCATGAATAGTGATGACGGCCTAGTCAGTCCGCCCTTTAATATTTATCGCTGGCTGAATAGTCGAGTGTTGTTCACCTGTAGCAATGATGGGATAATATACTTGTAACTGGCCAGTCAATTGGGTGCTGATTGTTGATATTTCAATTTTTTTTTAAAGAATGCTTTTTTTAATTTATCCTTGGCTGAATAGTCGAGTTTTCTTCATCTGTGGCAAAGGAATAATAAAACTTGTAAATGGCTAGTCAATTGGGTGCAGCCAATTGTCTTATAAAAAGTAAATTGTCTGTAATTATAAGTCTGAATGTGATTGTTGACATGCTGACAAACTATTGTTACTATCATAGTTAATAGTTATATAATATAACTTAGTTATTGTATTGTTGTACATACCTCATCTGAAAACAAAGATTTGCATGTCGTTTTATTATCGACTGGATACTGTACTATACTACTGTACTATAACAACTTGTATACCTATACCTAAGTATTCTGGCAAATAAATAATTCTTATTCTTATTCTCATTCTTATTCTTAATCTTATTCTAAAAAAATCGAATAAAAAATAGTTGAGAAAGAACGTGTTTCGTTATTCTTGCTGAACGCGAAAGTTTGTATGGATGGATATTTTTATTTATCATGTTGTGCGATCATTTATTTTGGTTTCCACACATAGGTAGTCTCTCCGTGACATTCATATCAGATCATCAGTCCCATCTTACGGGCTGAATTTCCACCATATCCGTGCCCAGTTTGTCGTCGGCATTTTTTGTTTCCATATTCCACGAGATCTGCGGCATATTTGGCCTGTCCACTTTCCCTTTCTTTTGGCTACACGTATTAACTTATGTAAACTCAACATCCTCTGTAAGACAGCTAAGGAGAACACATATTCTTCTTCAGAGCGTATGCACCCATTTGATTCTCCTATTTTTCTCCATCTCGATTTTTGTCCGTTTCCCTTTCAGATTGGTCCTTCGGTTTTCCGGACTGGTCCTTTCCAAACGGTTTTTCGGAATTTATGTGCAGAATCACACATTTGTGATTCTGCACATAAATTCTTAAAAGCTAATGAGTTTTTGGTAAAGGAAGACATTGTGAGAAAATCTGTAAGTATGCACATGCGAAGCAATTCGATTATCTGTGTGAAGTTCCAACTCAACACAATAAAGACAGGCATCTTTGGTTTCATTGTTCGTAACAGTTTAGTTTTATACATACTCAATTTATCGTATGATAATTAAAAATTACTTTTCCGTACGTGTGCAGAAAAATACTGTTTTGCATAATTGCGGCACCTGTGGATGACGAACTTTCTATAGATATGTTTTTCTATAAATATTTTTTAAATGACACAAGGCTTTTTAATATTTAATCGCAATCACCTCTGTTTGTTTGAAGCAAACGTCGCTAAAAAGATTCCCTTTCAACTTTTAATCAATCCAGAGGCATCCAATATATTCTCATTCATTTCCCGCTCACATTGGCCGAGTAATGTAAATACGCCATTTTAAATACACGGTGTAAAAAACGGACCCGACATTTGTTTGACCTGCATTGCGGAGGACCGTATGATTAACACTAATTTGTATCAATCTGACAAAACTCCGAGCCCACGAATAATTTAGTTGACATTACATTTTAACGAAACAAAATTTGTAGTCTGTTATATAAATTGTGTACGTTTATGTAAGCGTTTGTAGTTTAAAAAGTGTACATTACGGACACTAGTACGATTTATAAATGCTGTGTTACTAGATATTTGCAAAATATACTAACAACAAACTTAAAATTATTTTCGGTAATAAGACTACGCGATGGAAACCTTAAAATATCGCTTCTACTAATCCTTATTATAGAATAAAGACAGGTCGATTTGACTTAGTTTGGGAGCTACATAATTCTACATTCTTCTACGGGCCTACGCTAGCTGATGCGGATTACCCGGAACGGACGCCCGTCGTGCGCGCGTCTTATAAGAAATTGTAAGAACAGCGCTAAGTGGCGCGGGCGCGTGCGACGGATTTTCGGTACATTTTAGATCCGCGTGCGGGCGCACGCGGCGGGCGTCCGCGTCAGCTAGCGTAGGCCCTACAGCGCGCTGCGCAAGCGCTGCGCGGCCGGGCGGTCCAGGCTGCGCGCTAGCCGCAACGGCATCCTGCTTGTTATCGCAGACAGGCTGGACTGCCCGTAAATGAGGTATTGCATGCACCTCCATGTAGGGAGCAATCGCTCGTATTAAATAATTTTGTATTTTGGTCTTATTTATTTTGTAATTTTTAGAATTAATTTTGTAGCGTTATAAGTACCTATGACATTATTATAATTATTTGTATTTTTGATGTTGGATCATTGTTGTTCTAAAAAAAATGAATTATTATTATTATGCCACTATCGGCGAAGTATACCTTACTACTTCTAACTTAACGCCGCCAAGCTATAAGTTAGAGTGAATCAAATTGATGTTACTTTGTTGCTTTAATCATCTCTCTATTTTCTAGTCTCTTTTGAATATTATGAATTATGACCAAACGCGCGGATTTATTACAAATTAAATCTTTTTGATGTTATTTGTTTACGCTCAATTAAAATTAGTTTACCATTTTTTTAATATAGCAACCAATGTTTGTGTCCATTGAAAGGGTACGTAATTATAATATTTGAAAAGAATCATGGACAGAATAACACAATGCTCTTGACACAATGCATTTTCCTAAATAATTTTACAAGATTGTGATAAAAAATGTGTAGATTACACGATCAAAAAAAGTTAGTCCAATTATTTATTTATTCTTTATTTTTGTAGTTTCTACTAACATACATATTAAGCACCCATTGTAACTAACGAATAATGCTTATAATATTTAATATTTAGTAAAAAATAATTTAAAAAATTCTGGCAGTGCTCACCCTAATAATTGGCAACGTTGCCACTATTAAATCCTGAAAAGTCTTTTTATAACAGATAACGTAAAAACAATTTATAATGCGTTGCCAGCTCGTTCTAAAGTCTTGATATCATGGAGTTCGATATTATTATTTTTTGTCTTTTTTGATTAGACCCTAGGTTCATATATAACGTTTTTAACTTCTGAGGGGCTCAGAAATCTGTCTGATAACTGGCGAATTTTCCGTATCCATAGTATAATCTATACTTATAATAAATCTGTAACAAGTCGGTGTCTGTACATTGAAGATATTTGAGAAAAACTGTCACTAGGGCTATTTATTAGCGCAATAGAACCCAAAACAATGATTTTTAGAATTATCTATCTATATATATCTATATCTATCTATCTATCTTTTATATCTATACATATAATAAATCTGTAACAAGTCGGTGTCTGTACATTGAAGATATTTGAGAAAAACTGTCACTAGGGCTATTTTATTAGCGCAATAGAACCCAAAACAATGATTTTTAGAATTATTGTCTGTTTGTCTGTTTATCTGTTTGTCTGTTTGTCTGTGCGTTTGTGCGCGCTAATCTCAGAAACGGCTTAACCTAGAAGGATGCGGTTTTCACTGATATGTTGGTATTTTCTTGGATTAACATTTAGTGTTTGTTTCATTTGAATCGGTTGACAAATAAGAAAGATACGATACTTTTAGTGTTAGATAGCCCATTTATCGAGGAAGGCTATAGGCTATATATCATCACGCTGGGAGTACGGTGGTGAATGTGAACGCGGGTGTGCGGAGGGGGGGGGGGTATTTTATTTTATATCGAGGAACTAAGGAGAGCCATAATTGATGAAAAAGCAAATTGGATAAAAAAAATAAGCTACCCAAATTACTAATTCCACGCGGACGGAGTCGCGGGCAAAAGCTAGTTATAAATAAACTCATTTACACAGTTAGCCTAAAATATAAAAAAAAAACGACCGGTAACGATGGGCCTCATAAGAAAGCTCAAAGTCACTCAGAGGGCGATGGAGATGGCTATGCTCGGAGCGCTTGCTCGGAGTTTATCTGCGGGATCGTGTTTTAATGATGAAATCCGCGCAAGAACTAAAGTCACCGACGTAGCTCGAAGAATCGCCAGATTCAAGTGGCACAGTATAGAAGCATGGAAATTGCCACACAACTCTTTCAAAGAATACATAAAGAGTGCACTCCTGAAGAAAGCATACTACTATAAAGTTGAGGAGTACTTGTGTGATAATGCGACATGGCCAAGACTGAAAGCCGAAGATAATTAGTGTGTGTTTATGTGGATGTGCTTTGCAATGTGAAGTGTTGTGAAGTGTGACTTGTAGTGTCCCGGCGCAATCCGCGGCTAGTTTCTGGTTCTGTTGCCGTTGTCCACTTAATTATAATAAGTAGGTACCTATTTGTTTGATATTCGGAGACCATATACATCTCCAGCTCTTTATATTAATATAATTATTAATTTTGACCTTGGAGGCTTCTTACACCTCTAATGATTATGTAACTAGTTTACGTTGACATTTAGAGACATATAGTCTAAATTTAGATGAAGTATTTTCTATTTATTATTAACTCAGGGACTTTATATATCCCTTTGCTATATTTAAGGCTGTATATTGTTAAGCTTATGGATTTAAACTTTTATATTTTAATTAATACTTTATTAACTAGTCACTGGCCCGCGACGTCGAAGTTCCTAAGACGGTCCCAAAAGGCTTATGGGAACGGAAGCGATACATGCCCTCGGTACCGCTCTGCTTTCAGAGCATGACATGAGTGCGTGTGAGCCAACTTTGGGGGCGGCAGGCGTAAGCGTTTGCCTTTGGAATCCAAAAGTTTAATGGTTACTTGACCTGAAATGTGTTTTTAACACAATCATTTTTAATTATTGTGACATTGGAAGACATCTCCAATATTTTTATTTTTTCCTTTTTAATTTTTTTTTGACGGTGGAAGCATTCTACACTTCCACTTAACGTAGATATAGTTAAGATGTAGGTATTGTTTTAGTTTTTTAACTAAGGGACCCAATACATCCCTGTATTGTTTTTTATATATTTTTTTTTTGTTTTTTATTGTTTAATTCTATATTTGTATGATTTTTTTAATTTGTAATTTATTATATTTTAATTTGAAAAGATGACTTTCTGCCAAGTTTCTTGCGGCGCATTCTTCTTGGCAATGATGGTCCTTACGAAAGCGCTGGTAGTTTAAAAAAAAATGACATGTAAAAGAGCCCTTTGCGGCCTACTTGCAGAATAAACGTTTTGATTTTGATTTTGATTTTGAGTGGGCAGGGCACATAGCTCGTAGAACTGATGGCCGTTGGGGCAAAAAGGTTCTCGAGTCGCGTCCACGAACCGGAAGACGCAGTGTAGACAGGCCTCCAACAGGATGGAGCGACAACCTGGTTAATGTTGCGGGACCGCATTGGATGCTGATGGCACGGGACCGATCTAAGCTCAGCAGTGGACGTCTTTCGGCTGAAATGATGATGATGATGATGATGAAAAAAACTCATATACAAGTGACTTATAAATATATTATGTATCACATCGGTTGGCTAACTGAGTTATTGCAGCAATTCGATTTACAGCTGTATAAGAATTTAAAGAGTATTTTATTACTCTTTTATGACTTTGTTTAGGGTCGAAATCGAACCCGTTTTACGACTCCAAGTTATAAACTAACCTAAACGAGCGTGCTTATATCTCTGTTAGAGACGTAACAGTGTCATACAAAGTATCTGCTGAGATTTTCTCTACCAGGATAACAGAACATGCGTATAGGTGAGTGTTTCAGATTTCCTCAACATTAGGCACTTGCCCTACTCCGGTCGAGGAAGCGATTACCTAATTTCTCTTTCAATAAACAAACAAAACAATAAGTTTTTGTTAAAAAAAAATTAATACAAGCTTTTTTTAGCTGGCTGTAATTTTTGCTCTTGGTTACCAAAGTACCTACTCGTCAAGACGAATCAAACAAGCCCAAACTCGATGCGGTCGTATCATTTTATTACAAAGTTCCTGTGACCACACTCCAGCTCCATCATTAGATCAGCTTCATGTCTTAATAATATTGCATTGTCAACGGATTTACACATGCATGCAAAATTTCGGCTCAACAAGTTAAATATATCTACTTCAAAATTGAGTTGTAAAATTCCACCGGAACAAACATGCACTGCAAGTTATTATCACGTTCACGGACACAAACCCTCATCCACCCTCATACCATATTTCGTGCTGTGGCACAGAATTTTTCCATACAAATTGATATTACTTCTGGGGACGGATTGTCACATTGTTCAGTTTTGGAAGTATATGTTGCGGCAGTAACGGCCACATATGATCGCTCTATCGCTCGGGTGGCTAAATATCTCGTGTCATTATGGCTTGTTTTAGTCCCTTGTTGAACAATCTACTATTATTGGTCCAGTTTTCGAGAAGAAAACAGGGGACTACGAAATGCTGTTTTGACCAATTTTACGCGCCTAGTCCCGCTCTCGCTGTACTGACGCGGAGGGGTTCGGGCGAGACAACGACCTTTCATTAAAATATCTATTTCTCAAAAGTCTCTCAGCCATCGTATCCTCTTAAGAAAAAGAAAAAGTTGTTAAAAGCAATGCAAAATTATGAAATCAATTAAAACGCTGACACAAAATACTGAAATAAACCCTGAAAAGAAACTGCAAGAAGCCGACCGTGGCTTTACACTTGTCTTTAAACTGTCTCTAAACAGTCCTCGTTAATAAACGCTAAATACCTGTCAAAGCTTTAATGGTCCGTTGTTTGTGTTCCAACCTTTGCAAAGCGAGCAATCTTAAGTTCAAATTTGCTAACAACGTTTGCCGGTGTCAGTGTCGGACTGAACTAGGGAAGTAAGTCTCTTGGCCGGTATACTTGTACTCGTGCAGTCACTACTGGCCTAGTACACAGCAGGAGCGAGTGGCAGTATTGAAAGGATTAAGAACAAAATAGGGATGTCGACGCCATTAAAAAAAAATTTCGAAGACCCAACTCCAGTAAAAAAACGCTTTATTTTAGCCCTGAAAACCAGATTCATTTTCAATTAACTGCTAAATTACTTAGTTTTTAGGGTTCCGTACCTCAAAAGGAAAAAACGGAACCCTTATAGGATCACTTTGTTGTCCGTCCGTGTGTCCGTGTGTCAAGACCCTTTTTCTCAGGAACGCGTGGAGGTATCAAACTGAAATTTATATCAAATACTCAAGTCTACTGTCCCTTGGAGCTGTGAAAAAATCAAACATCTAAGCCAACGCAATCAAAAAATACAGCCGTTTATGACGCAAATTTCTGCATATTTTCGAAACTCGCAAGGGAATCAAAACCTACAGGGTACTTCCCGTGAACTCAGAATTTTGAAATTTGGTACGAAGCAAGGTCTTATAGCACAGATAAAGGAAAAATTGCGAAAAGCATAAATTTTTTTGTCTGTCTGTCTATATCAGTAACCAACGCACATTTTCGACACTCGCAAGAGAATCAAAACCTACAGGGTACTTCCCGTGAACTCAGAATCTTGAAATTTGGTACAAAGCAAGGCCTTATAGCACAGATAAAGGAAAAATTTCGAAAAGCATAATTTTTTTTGTCTGTCTGTCTATATCAGTAACCAATCTACAATGATCCCACACTGCGCACATTTTGCTTAGGAGCAGGGGTCTGCTAAGACTGGATGTTCATAGATACATATAAATTGGTATGGAACCCTCGGTGCGCGAGTCCGACTCGCACTTGGCCGGTTTTTTTTAAATAGTTGATTGAGTTGGCGAACAAGTGACGTTATAAGTTGCTATTGCCATTCAAACTTCGATTGGTGTGAATTGTCCCGTCATTTTTTTTTTAAACTCAATAGGAGAATTGTGTTTTGACGGCTCATAAAAAGTACGTCAGTTGGTTGGTGGTGTCAACATCCCTATTGAGATCACTTTTGAAACATGACGCTTTTTTTAATCTAATATTTTTCACGAGGCTTGAGTACACCTAATGGTGTGTCAGCCTTAATTATTTACTTGTAATTAACTAGAATAGTCAGTATCATTTGGCTTTCTTTATTGTATACTAGCTGTTGCCCGCGATTCCGTCAGCGAAGATTTCGTTTATCGCTATCCCGCGGAAACTATGAAGTTTTCCGGGATAAAAACTATTCTATATTATTCCTCAGGTCCAATCAGCCATTATTGCGTGATTGAGGAACAAACATCTATAATTTTTGGGAACCTATTTCGTCAGTTCTTTTGCTGTTGACTGTACAAGGCAACCTACTAATATAATTAATGCAAAAATCCTAGTGATTTGATCTATGACCTCTCATGCAGAAGGCGGGGGTCCAAGCCCGGGCTTGCACCTCTGAATTTTCAAAATTTACGTACAAAATTACATTTGAAATTTACCATGAGCTTTATGGTAAAGGAAAAGACGCAAGCTCGTATTTATCGTTTCTATATTCATTATCATCATCATCCCAGCTATATACATCCCACTGCAGGGCACAGGCCTCCTCTCAGTATTTGAGGGCTTGCGCCGTAGTTCCCACGCGGGCCCAGTGCGGATTGGGAACTTCAAACGCAATTGAATTTCTTCGCCGGTGTATACAGATTTCCTCACGATGTTTTCCTTTACCGCAAAGCCAATGGTAAATTACAAATGTAATTTCTACATAAATTCTGAAAAACTTGAGAGGTGCGAGCCGGGATTTGAACCCACGACCCTCTGCTTGAGAGGCCATCTAGGTGAAACCGCTAGGCCACCACGGCTTGAACTTATAGAATTATAGCGCTTGTTTCTATATTATTGCGTTTAAATTCTAAACGTGATTTCGCACATTTTAATTGATTATCCTGAAATTTGTTTTATTGCTGGGCAAAGGCTACTCTCTTGCTCTACCCCTGCTTATTAAACGCGAGCTCCCACAATCCCGCGTGATAAATATCAAGGTCGTCCCTCCATCTCCAATTCAGCACATAAATTCCAGAGTCACTTTGTTTGAGAAGCCATAGGTCAAACCACGACTCAGTGTTGCCATATCCATTTTATGTAAATCCGTAGGTCCAGGCGAAAAAAACTCTACGGATTTCCGTAAAGCACCTGAGGAAAAATCCGTAGTTCTACGGATTTTTTAAAGTTAAGTATATTCAACTGCACCTAAACCTTTAAATGCTATTCAAAATTAGATTAGAGTATGGCTAACGTAAGTTGGCAGTAGAATATTGGCACAAATTCCAAAAAATAAAAAAAAAATTGGCAAACCATTCTGACAAGAAAGAAATTTTCTATTCATACGCTTCGGTTTCCTATTCATTCTATTCCATTTTGTTCATTTTTGCCAGTTATTAGCGAAACTAGTAGGTAAATTTAAGAAAATTAAGGCTAGTCTGAAATTCCGTAGATTAGGCAAGCATTTCCGTAGGTCTGGGCACAAGGCCTAAAATCCGTGGATCTACGGACTTTTCCATAGATCTGGTAACGCAGCCACGACTTTTTAGCTGTAAGGTCTACTGTTATTGTGACCACTCCATCCAAGCGGACCCTGCTTATGCTCGCTCAACTTTGTCGGCGATGTATGAAACTTGCACGCTACTAAACTGTAAACTCCATGAAACTGACGTTAGTCAGAACCAACATTAACCAGTACTCGTAATACTCGACGTTCCTTTAACGAAATGCGAGCTATTTTAAGGTAATTAGCAGCACAAAGTTTCTTTGTAAAATAAAAAACAAAGTGAGCGAAACTAAATAACGTTTGGCTTTGTGTTTTTAACGAGCAGTTGCTGTTTTTTCGCGTCTGCTCTATCTGTTCTAGAATCTAGTTGGACGTCTAATTGTGAGGGTGTCTAATGATGAAGAATAAATGTTATAGACTCAATAAAAACATTTTCTTCCATCATTAATGAAAGAAATACTGCAAAAAAATCTTATTTAAAAACATACAATCACAAAATAAAAATAAATAATATAAGCTAGGCGACCCGGCAGATGTTTTCCTGCTCGCAGAAGCGCCACCTACCGAGTTCATTGTGTTTTCAAATCATCCAGAAAGAAACATACCCAATAGGAAGACTCGAGCATTTAAATATGTAGGTATTTACCACTTAAGTTGGAATGAAATATTTTTTTCTTATTAAACAGAAAATTTCATTCAAAATTTATGTGCGAAGTTATAGGTATTTGTAATTTTACCATGAGCTTTGCGGTGAAGGAAAACATCGTGAGGAAATCTGCATACATCTGAGAAAAATTCAAAGTCCCCAATCTGTACTGGGCCTGCGTGGGAACTACGTCCCAAGCCCTCTCATTCTGAGAAGAGGCCTGTGCCCTGCAGTGGGACGTATATAGGCTGGGATGATGAAGTCTGCATAAGGTCTAAGATAGCTTACATGGGTCTAAAAGCATCTCAAAAAAATACAGAATCTATAAAATGCTAAATAATGATTAAATAAGTTCTAAGTTTGAGTTGATTTTATTACTGCAATAATATGAGGTAGGCAATATAACGATTTGCCCACGACGACATTCTAAGCTAAATGCAACTGCAATAATAGTTAAAGCTCCAACTGCCATATTGCAGTTAAAGTTCACCTGCATGTAATTTGAAATTGTGCATCGATTTGGTGGGATAGCTTCGGAACTTTGTCGCAATCAATTTTGTTTGACTAATGACTACTCTATTTTTATCACCCGACTGTCCAAGGGGGGTTATTAATACTAAGGTAAATAGGTAAATAAAAATAATATCAGAGTTGCATGAACTACATTCGACAGTAACCGAAAAAATAAGCATACTACCTTATAATATTACTAGCCTTCCGTCCGCAGCTTCGCCCGCGATAAAATTAATTTTCCCGTAGGAAAAGGTATTTTCCCGCAGCAAAAAGTAGCCTATGTCACTCTGTGGTAATGAAGCTTTCTTACGGCAAAAGAATTTTTGAAATCGGTCCGGTAGTTTCAGAGCCTATTCAATGCAAACAAACAAACATACAAACAAACAATCAAATCTTTCCTCTTTATAATATTAGTATAGATTATTAATCGCGTTTACAGTAACAATAACTGAGAATTAAAATGGTTAACGTTTTAACAATAATAGTTAAGATTTGCGCCAGTTTTCACTATAAACAGTTAAACTGTTGTTAATATCTACCCCCGTTAAAACAAGCCTCCCGCTCCCCTACATGACTTCAGTTCTTGCGCGGATTTCATAATTTCTAATTTTAATGCGATCTCGCAGAGAAAATCCGAGCAACGCACTCTTCATCACCTTCTGAGTGGCCTTTTTCACACAAACTTTAGCATTTATACCATCGGTAGGATTACACAAAAAACAGCAATTCACGCTCATAAAATAAATCGAAAACCTTGATTGCCGTAGTTGATAAGCGAAATGTAATTACACTAGACGCTAACGTATAATATTTAGGGTCTATATTGAGATGTAAATTAGAGCAGTTTCATTAAGTCCGGGCATAAATTTTATGATAATGTGTATCGTTGTCATAACCCTTTCACGATGTTAACACAGGTTGCTTTTATGTTGGGATAATGGTGCTTACGGCCTAAGTAGTGTTTAAGTAATTAGGTCTTGTTTTGAAGAAAACCAGGATGACTAAAATAATTTTGAAACATGGCGGACCTCAAATCGGTACACGTCTCGTAAAAAAAAAACACCAACGTAAGAAGAAAAACGAAAAAAAATAATAAACAGTTCTTTTCAAAAATAATAACGTTGTTCTCGAATAAAATATAACAAAAATAAGAATATTGTGTATTAAAATACGCTCAGTTGATAAGATAGCAAAACAATAATCCGTACAAGCTACAAAGCCTAAAAGTGTCTAAGCTCTAGGGCGTCAATTTTCAGTTACGCTTAGGCCACTATCGCCCACAAAATGTAGCAACATTATGTTCATTCATTATTTGTTCATGAATTAGGTAGGTGTCTATTTAGTTACTGGTATTTACCGCAACCGAAAACCGATAAATCTAGGAACCGGTACCGCAAAATGCGTGTCGAATTAACGTATCGGTGTAAATGAAAATTCACCAAGTGCTTCAATGGAAAACGTTAAATATATTCCGGTGCTGTAACACTCATGCTTAATTAATCCGTTTTACGAATGCATTTTACTTCCTAATTAATATATGAAACCCTCTTTAATATTTTTACTTTACAATAATTTTATTTGATAAATTAGGTAATAGAATAAAATAACACCATAAAACCGTCATATAATATTCAGTTAATCTTAATTAATTATTATTTAAAGTTGAACTGTAGCTAGAAAATATACTATAAAACTCAGGAATAATAATTTCCGATTAACGCACATCTTTTAGAAAAACAATTAAATTAAACACTCATCAGGAAGCAATTTTTTTTTCTACAAGCTTCATTTTGATATGACAGTTATGATAATAGAAGAGGTCATCCCTGCTCATAGCTTTCCTGAACCAGAACTTTCGCTCTAATACAGCAAAAGGTTCCTAAGTTCAGTGTAACCCTACGTAAAAGAATCTGTTTATTGCCAAAAAATAAAGTTACAAGCATTCATTAAATACTTAGTTTGTAATCTTTATTACTTAAGATTTTATTAACTAAGAGGTGAGAAGGGGAAGCTCTATCTGCATAAAAAAAATATTAAAAATACATATTTCTGCATATTATAAAAATGAATACCCTTGGTCACTTGTTGCGTTTTTTATCGTCAGGAGAAGGTTCTTAAAAAATAAATTTTAAAAAAATACAACGGGCGCAAAGCCGCGGGAATCAGTTAGTATCTATATATAAAATAATAGCAATATATTTTATATCTTATTTAGGTCGTTCTCAAACAAACTGCACACAACTAAGGGGTTTAATTAAAAGAAAACTTAAATGATTTCATAAGTGATCTTAAGCGTGTGTACCATCACGTAGACGGGTAAGGCCGCGGAGCGTCTCGACCGCCAGTACTTTTATGTAACAAATTACTGGTAAATAAAGTGAAAAATGCCACTGAGTTTTACAATTTAGGTGGATGGAATGCATCTTTCCGTATTTTCTTTCGTGCTTTATGAATCTTTTTACTTACAATGGACAACAATCGTTACATATAAGTGCAGCGGTTGAAACGCACCGCGGCCTTACCCAGACATGGTACACATATTTGCTTAAGATCACATTTTAATCATATACTATTTATAGTTATGTATAGAATTCTGTGAGATTTTACAATGGGTATCTATAAGAAATTCAGTTAATTCAATCCAATCGTAATGATCGGGCATCAATGAGGGAGGCCTATGTCCAGCAGTGGACGTCCTACGGCTAAAATGATGATGATGATGATGATGATGAATCCAATGAGCTCCAATCCAATGATGACATCACAAAAGGTCTCAATACTTTACCGGATTCGGTTTTCACTTTTTCCGACTTAAGAACTGTCCTAATTATCTAATCCAAACACTAAAAGATAAAAGTATGATCAAAGAGATTATAAATGGTTAGCAAAACTGAGCAGAGATCAAAGGAGGACAACTTTTCCTAACAACGCTCAACGCAAATTAAGTTGAACGGAAAAGTGGGTGAGCTAATAAATATTGAAATGGGGTTAGCCGTGAAGTAAAAAGACCTTGCGAGTTCAATGGCAAGTTTTTAATGTACAAGTTTGAAAAACCGGACAAGTGCGATGCTGACCACTGTGGGCACTAATATGAGCATTAAAATATTTTCATGAAGACTTAAGAATAAGCATTGTAGTTATTTATAGGTAGTAAGAAAATTTTGAATGTATTGTCGTTTGACTTTGATTTTGACTTTGGCTTTGAATATAATTTTGACTTTATCTTTAATCTTGCTAGATATTTTGTCATATCGTCATTCAGTTTTAAATACATAGTTACCTGCATTTTGGTTTCACATTACCAAGGCATTTTAATGCATCTTTTTTATATTTGACGTGTGACGTCTTAAAGGGAGAAAGAGTAGCGTTTATTTATTTAGTTTCACCTGTCCTAGTGTCTGTTTGTAATCAAATTGGCTGTCACATTATTTTGATTACAGAATTTTTCACTTTTAGTGATCGAAATTATGGTACACATATCGAACACCTAGATAAAGAGTCGACTAACTCAAAATAATCCCCTTTCTAATTTAGACTTCATCTACTTTCAGGAGGGTCTAAATTAAATTGTGGATTATTTTAAGTTAGTTCTTGATCTAGGAGTGCGATGTGTTGGTTGGATGACAATGGAGGTACATCTGACATAAAATAATAGGTATTCTTTAAACTATGTTATCTTATCATGAAATAATTTTGCAGACAGACTTTTACAACTGGTTATGTCATGTGATCAAGCTTTCATTATGTTTTATCGTCGCCCTGTGTCAGACATAGCTTGAAGTGCCTTATCCAAATTAATTCCTTTTGACATATGACGTAATATCAGTCATGAACCACGATGTTGCACGCTGGGCAATTAATTACAGTCCGTGACTAAATTAAGATGATTAAGCTATCTTGGTTTGAGCGCTCATTATGCGTAAACTTAAACTTACTGTTAAACTGTCACCTTAAACGCTGAAAATTCTTAAGTTTCATAGGCGTTTTCGATAAAAAGTGTACCCCTCACTTTTTTAATAAGAAAATTTTGGGATTTTCTTTCTCAGAATCGAGAGCGCTATTTGATTATGATAGTTAAAAAATTATGTCCCTAATTTTCCATAAGTACAATTATTTGTGTCAATTCTGTGACGACCCACATTAATTTTTTTTTATGTTAGAGAGGCCTGACAAACGAACTATTAGTGGGTCACCTGATGTTAAATGATCACTGCTGTCCATAGACACCCGCAGCGCTTTACGCGATGCCAATACGTTGTCGGCCCTAAAACAGTATGAAAAAAAAAATTGCTGTAAATATACACAGACTGTTTATCTCGTCATAATAATCAAGGAAAAACTAAGTTTGTTTTATACCGGATAAAACTCATACGACAACGAAATGTAAAAAAACAGCAGACGGAAAGACAATTGGTGCAGCGATACAAGGTATAAGAAGAATAAGTAAGAAGATTTTATTACATGGTGGTAGCATACCAGTTAAAAATATGTTAAAATGGTAACCATAACAACCTCTACGTCGCAATATCAAGAGAGCGTGTATCTGCAAAGAAAATGAAACAGTAATTAGTTTTCTGGTTCCCATGAAATCTTTAAGAAAAATTCATCAAAATTTAGAATCCTTCAAAATTATCATTGGCTCATTGACGCGGATCAGTCTCATCCCTTCCCATTTCGAATTTAACAATAACCGAATATATCCAAAATGTTTATTTAAAGAGTGAATCTTATGAAGCAACGGAAGGGACTGGTCCAATAACAAACGAATTGCTTATAAATATTAAAATATTGAAATCCGCTCCATTATGTAGTCAAAGCCGGGAACAACAAAATATCCGGCTGCGGTGCGCTCGTGATAAAGTGGTTTATTCCATTAATGAACAGCAGTACTTATTTAGTAAAGCAGATTCTTTAGGAAGTCTGATTTGGAAAATTTTATAATGATCCGGAGAAATTTGGTGAAGGCGTATCTTGGGAGCGTTTATTTGATTTTCTAACGTATTTTTTGGGTGATTCAACTTTTTAGTGCCACGCCACAGATTACTTAATAGTTACTTCGTAACAGATACTGCATCCCGTACAAAATCTTGGTACTTACCGCGATTGTAGCCACAGATTATACTACTCCGTCTCCTTAAGAATGTGTGCGTGCCGACAGTGACAAGGGCTGGCAGTTTGGATTAAAATTTTTTTTCTACATGTTGTTTTACCATTTTGTCGGGATAATTGCTATATATTATATCCATGCAAACTTTCTAGCACTAATATTCTTTAAGCTAAGCCACGGACGGACAAAGAGACAGACGGTCATGGCGAAACTATAAGGGTTCCGTTTTTGCCATTTTAGCTCTGGAATCCTAACAAAAAAGGATATTTATTGTAATGCGCAGAACACATTGCCATGCTCACAGTACCCTAGCGTTATACTAAATACGAAGGTCATCTTTCGAACTTCGCATCGTTCCATCCCGCTCACGCTTATAGCTTTTTATAGAAGAGTAAGAGGGACAGCACGATACGAACTTTCAAATTGTTATATTAGCTATTAA
The DNA here is from genome assembly GCA_947563465.1 of Archips xylosteana. Lineage (NCBI taxonomy): Eukaryota > Metazoa > Arthropoda > Insecta > Lepidoptera > Tortricidae > Archips > Archips xylosteana. Next base: position 5,404,943 of record OX387349.1, read on the forward strand.
TTCTAGCATAGTCATATTAAAATTTGCCCCTGTTTCACCATTCACTTATTAAGTCCAGGCGGCATATTTTTTCCGTGGAACACGAATGAACGTGCGTCGGCGCGCGCTTGTGACAACCTACTGGAATTTCGATCTTAGCAGATCGTCCCCGCGGTAGGTAAATATCGCGCGTAAGTAAATGGCATGCATGAGGCCTGGCCACGCGTTGCTATGGTTACACAAATTTTGTCCCTTGAACAACCTAAGCATTTTTTCTATGAAACAGTATGAAGTTGAACTTGTACAACCGGGGATAGAGTAAACAACACAAAAAAGTTGAATCACCAGTTGGTGAAGTTGGTTGGTTTGTAGAAACAAAATATAGACCTTTAATGAGCTTTCGTTATTCGACGCAACTACCAGCGTCGGGATAAAGATAATCGGCTCAGGCTCGTTTGGTTAGTTTCCTAACATGTCTGCTTCTCAAAACTGGTATTCTTCCAAGAAATGACTCTTTCCTATAATGTCAGCAAATGGTTTCCTATCATGCCACTGTCCTAGAATGATCGTTTCCTATTATGTCCGTTTCGAAAATTGACCTGCTACACGACATTTTTACGAAATGGGTAGGGAATTAAATTCCCTGACTGTACCTAAGTTGCGATGAAGTCTTTCGAAAATATTGCGACAAACATTACAATTCACAGCTCCTTTTGCGAATTATTAAGCTTTAAAGTGTAGTTTTTGGTATTTGACAAATGCTCCCCCTTTCCTTACAAATACAATACAAACTTATATATTTATTTTGTAAATATAAAATTGATAAAACTAGCATAAATGCTCGTGGCTTAGCACCCATTATTGGAGGATAACAAAAAAATTGATTCCTTATCATTCCTGTGCGAATTTGGCAATATCTCTTCTTACCGCATTAGATGAGACTTAGATTGTGCGTTGTGATTCAATTTATTACGTTACTATTTTCTAGAAACAGTTACATAGATACATTTTTGAATATTGTAATAGGTACTAGTATACATACAAGTACTAGTATACGGTCAAGTGTAACAATATACGTTAACGTGTCAAAAGTATATACAACACTATGGCATTTACCATAAGATTGATGTTTACATAATTTTGACGCGATGACTGTATAAGTGTATACATATTTTGCTTTCGACTGTACGGTCAAGTGCAAAAATAAGTATCGATTTAATCCACCCATCGTTACATACCTATACCTTAATTCGACGACATAAGAGCTATGGGACATGTTTATGAGCAAGTTGTGTGCACCCATATTTTTACACTTGACTGTACTATGATACAAAATATAATGGCACACCCTAAAATCTAGTTTTAACTTAAAGCTCTTGTGACATTAAATAGTTTTAAATGATTCATCAATATTATATTTATACATTCCACAGGATTCAGGCCACGATTATCTGGCTCAGGCTCGTTCAGTCCGTTTCCTAACATGTCTGCTTCCTAAAGTGGCCTTCTTCCCACATTGACCGTTTCCTATGATGTCTACTTTTGAAAATGTCTGTTTCCTAAAATGTCTGCTTGTCAAAATAACCTTCTTCCCACATTGTCGCGGCTCAGGCTCGTTCGGTCCGTTTCCTAAAATTGTCTTCTTCCCACAGTGTCAGTTTCCTATGTTGTCTACTTCTCAAAATGTCTGATTCTCAAAATACCCTAAATTTATTTATACTTCAACTCTACAATATTTATTTAATAATAACTACAATACAGTCACTTAATAAAGTAACTTTGAGAAAAAAAACATGAAAAAGTGAAACAAAATAAGAATCTCCATTGGTTTAACAAAGGTTTCTACGCGATCAGTTTGTTTTTGGTGTTTTTTGGGACACTGGTGTTTAGAGATTAGGCTATTTTAAAATGTTTATGTGACAATATGAGTTTTTGACATTGGGTTGTACTGAGTATAAGGGTAATTTGAGCTTAGGTGCTAATGTACCGGAAGCGATATATGTATTTTTTTGTCGATAATATTTTGCTACATCACTTTAAAGCCCCAAAGTATCCCAGGCATGTTTATTTCAAGTACTTTCGGAAACTACTTCTTGAATTCAGGGACAAAAAAGAAAATATTTTGAAAAGCAGACATTGTAGGAAACGGGTTTTAGAACACAAATAGTGGGCACTATAGGAAGCATACATCGTAGGAATAGGACATCACTCGGAACGGACATTAAAGGAAATATTCGCAATGCAATTGGGTCGAAATGTCAATTGCAACACGTCAAAACAACATCGTTGCTAGCTCTTATGGTGACAGTTTGCCGTACGATATTCAAACTTAGGTGGGTAGGAAATTAAATTCCTTGACTGTACATCTATAGGGAAGGGTTTAATTTTTCCACGGAACCCTAAATGGCGACATATTCATTTACCGTCTCACTTTACAAGTTAGTGGATATTATAGGTAAAACGCCGTAGCATGGCGTGACATGGTGAGGGAGGGGCGGGCTAATTGTTCTAGATTCAAATGGTTGGACCGGTCTCGACTAGGAATTCTCAGTGAACATTAGCTAGCATTATCAAATAGCTTATTCTCGTAGCTTTGTCTTAATTGAAAAACAAAAATTACTTGTTTCTTTTCTTATGGAAAAATCAAAATATCCCTTCTTAAATGTGTATGTTTGTATGTAGTGTGTGAAATTTATGATACACAATATATAAGATGCTATATTTCAGTCACCGACCGGCTGAACGGATAGCCTAGCTGTTATAGAACCTGACTACGAAGCTTGAGGTCCAAAGATCGTAAGGAAACCTTCATACACTTGCGAAGAATTTCAATGGTGTGTGTTAAGTTCCCGATCCGCGCTGAGAATGCGTGGGAACTACGGCCCAGCACCTCTCATTCTGAGAGGAGGCTTATGCCCTAAAGTAAGACATTAGGTTGGGATGATGATTATGATCATCATCATCATCATCATCAACCTATAGCAGTCCACTGCTGGACGAAGGCTTCTTCCATGGAGCGCCACAACACTCTGTCTTCGGCCCCTCGCATCCATCCGCCGCCAGCAACCCTCTTGAGGTCATCCGTCCACCGTGCCTCAGGACGCCCTACACTACGTTTCCCCGTCCGTGGTCTCCATTCGAGGACTCGTCTGCTCCACCGCTCATCAGCCCTGCGACCACTTCAAACGCCACTTCAGCGAACTAATTCTTTGAGAAATTTCGTTGACTTTCGTCATTTTTATCATACAAAGAAACCCCTAGCATTGCTCTCTCCATAACTCGATGATGATATTGCTATACATATAATACCCCTCTGCATCGCCCTCGTCGGCGACTACGTCTTAGTGTCATACATATATAAGTCATCACTGACAACACACACACTGGCAATTGGATTACGAAGGTGAAAAATACGAATCGAACGTCAAGTTTCGAACAGAGGCACAAAGCATTGAAATATTTCTCCTGGGGCCTCTGCACGGTGCATTACTCGCCTCGCCTCCACCGTTCCGTATTGGCACGCTGCGCTGAGCGCATTGTACTGCGAACACAATGCCGCGTAATGGATTACGACACCGGGCTATGCTATTAAATGGAGAATTATTTTTTATAAATAAAGCTTTTGTTTTTCGTGCTGTGCATTTTGATGTGTATTTACGAGTATTAATATTATAAGTCAGCTAATTTAATTTTAAAATATTAAAAATAGAATTTTGCTCTATGTAGTTTTAGTTATATTATCACTAGTTTTTATTCAAATTGCACTGTTTTAGTTAATTTGTTAATTAAGTAATCCACTTCAAAATTTGCAGACTATTTTTCGACCATTTATTGGTATCCGATTTTTATTTATTTGAAAGGGGTCAAATGAGCGTGAGGGTCACCTGATGGGAAGTAATCACCGCCGCCCATGGAGACCTGCAACACTAAAGGTGTCACGCGTGCATTGCCGGCCCTTTGAAAGATAGAAAAGGCTTGATTTTTAAAGATTCTCAAGCTGTATAACTCTGGGAATGCTGTCCCAGGAAGCTGGCTCCATAACTTCGTCGTGCGTGGGAAAAAGTTCCGCTTACGGGTCATACACTGAGTAAGAAACAAAAGTCATCACTTGCTAAAGTAAAATTAGCGACCCCGAGGTTGCAAACCTAAGATTTATTTAACCCTTTTCCAGGCATAGTGCATATAGCGACCACAAATATCTACAGAAAGATTCGACCTTACCCACTTTATAACACGGTAGAAAATCAATTGAATTGAATTGAATTTCATAGTGAATTGAATTTGTTTAAAATATGCTTTGCTTTTAAAATTGATCCTGCATAGGTAATAGTAGACTGATATCCAAGGGTGGAAAGTGACCCATTGAACCCGAGATATTTCTGGCGCTCGAACGAAGTGAGAGCGCCAATAGTTCGAGGGGAAATGGGTAATTTCACCCGAGTTAGACACTCTACTTTTCATTTCGACTGTGAGGAAAGCAAAATACTACAAAAAATGAGAATAATAATAAACTGAATTTACTTATAGCCAAACGAAGAAGTTTCGACCTTTATTACTTATTTATATTTCTCTTTCACATTTTCACGAATGACTTCCATCTCTTTCTAAACCTAACTAAAGAAAGAGATGGAATATTTTCGTGGCGTAATAAAGATCAAATTTCTTGTTTCAAACGCATGTACGACGTACAACCTCCGTGTTGTATATAAGCTCCTTGGTCACGACGTGCATCTAGATGGCCATGCCGAAACGTGAAAAAAAGTGTCATTGACGTAACTATCGATTTCGTGGCTAATCGTAAAAAACCGGCCTAGTGCGAGTCGGACTCGCGCACCGAGGGTTCCATACAAATTTTTATGTATCTATGAACATCCAGTCTTAGCAGACCCCTGCTCCTAAGCAAAATGTGCGCAGTGTGGGATCATTGTAGATTGGTCGCTGATATAGACAGACTGACAAAAAAAATTATGCTTTTCGCAATTTTTCCTTTATCTGTGCTATAAGACCTAGCTTCGTGCCAAATTTCAAGATTCTGAGTTCACGGGAAGTACCCAGTAGGTTTTGATTCCCTTGCGAGTTTCGAAAATATGCGGAAATTTGCGTCATAAACGGCTGTATCTTTTGATTGCGTTGGATTATATGTTTAATTTTTTCACTGCTCCAAGGGACAGTAGACTTGAGTATTTGATATAAATTTCAACCTTGATACCTCCACGCGTTCCTGAGAAAAAGGGTCTTGACAGACAGACGGACGGACGGACACACGGACGGACGGACACACAGACGGACGGACAACAAAGTGATCCTATAAGGGTTCCGTTTTTCCTTTTGAGGTACGGAACCCTAAAAATTAAAAAAAATACTTTCCACCCTAGAGTTGAAAACGCAATTTTCCACCCGGCTGTCTAGTCTACCCATGAAAATTTAACTTTCCGAACAGGAGAGATGAAAACAATATAACAATGATTCATTTTGTTGCAGCATATCTAAATAACTGGGGCCTGGAAAAGGGTTATGCGCCGAAAGTTGGTCAGGAGCCCCACATGCTGCTGACGTAGACTTGACTAAAGAATTTTGGCTTTAAACCCTTAACTTTTGCGATGTCCACAGGAGATACGCAAAGCAAAAAAAATGTACATTAATATGACCCTTATAGTGGACGGTGCTAGACTGCCGACCATCAAGATGGAGAGGATGAAATAATTGACGACCACGCGAGGTATGGTAATGAAACTGAAAATGCGATTGAGCTGAAATTGGCCATACTTATGTAAATCTGGTGAAACTGGTTGTAAAAATCTGGTTGTTAATCGCAGATCGTCTCCGCGGGATAACTCTTCAACGGTTAATGGCATCTACTTAAAGTTTTGCACGAACATGTAGAAGGACAATGCGAGTACAAAAATAAAGTTTTGTATGAACATGTAGGTAGTTGGAGGGCAATGCGAGAACAAAAATATTGTTTTTCAAAAGCCATTGTGATGACCAAATATTTATTTATTCGCTTATTTTAAACCAGCTTAAAATATTTTTTATTGTTATCCATTTTTTATGTTATTCCAGTGAAGGAGTGTTCCTCAAAATGTACATCAATTTATACCATCATTTTTCTTATATTCGTTCTCAGCGAAATACTTTGAAAAAAATGCGTGAGCATAACGATCTGTTTATTCTGGGATGTCTCATTAATTCTGCTCTGCATTTTGCAGGTATTTTCCTTGAAACTTATTTTCCTCAAACATAACATGGCGGCATTTTTCTGTGTAGAATTTGCTTTTAATTGGAGCTTGTTGTTACCCGTGACTTCACCTGCATTAGGGACTCGCAGCAACTGCAGTTTTCTGGATAAAAAGTATCCTGTCTTCTCAAGCCAATTCTATGCGCGGGGGTCGCAAACACTTTCGCTATCTCTTTCTACAAGAAAGAAACGGTGAATGAAATTCTGATTCCCAGTACGTTAGCCAATATGTCCGCAGATCATGACCATTTTTTATCCAAAATCGTGAAGCTGTTTACGCGTGATTGAATCACGAACAAACAAAGTCATAAACTTTCACATTCATGGTATAAGAAGGATTAATCGTTAGAAATTAATGATTTATTTGTACGAAATTACATTTGATATTAAATGATTTTTCAAATCATACGTTACTTCGAAATGTTAGATGCAACACGTCAAAGAAATATTGTATTTAGCAAGAGCTCACCATAAGAATAGTGACAGTTTGCTGTACGATATTCAAAGTTTTGGAAGTTAAATTGACTGTACAGTCAACGTCATAAATAAGTGATCATTTATGTACCTTGTCGCTCTCAGTCGTTACATGACTTCGTATTTTTTTATGTTAGAGAGGCCAGACAAACGAACTAGTGGGTCACCTGATGTTAAATGAACACCACTGTCCATAGACACCCGCAGCGCTTTATGCGATGCCAGTGTGTTGTCGGCCCTAAAGGAGAGGGAATAGGGGAAGGGGGAGAAGGAGGGGGAGATGGAAGGGGTGAGGTATTGGGCCCCCGGCACTCTCACTGACCGTACGAAACGCAAGCAGGATTACTGCTGCTTCACGCCGGTGTTCTGTGAGAGGGTGGTACTGCCCCGGACGAGCCGGCCCATTCGTGATGCAGCGGCTAGCTACAACATGGCTCTACCACTACAAAAACGACTTTTCAAACATAACTTCAAAGTGACAAGGTACAAAAGTGATCACTTATTTATGACGTTGACCCTTCCACACATGCTTTGCGCCTTCGTCTCGTTGAGTCACTTAATTATCATAGTGCTACAATACATTGCCGTCTCTGTAATACAGTATACTATACTTCCACCAAGTAGGGATATACCTACTTGGAAAACAGTGCGCACCAAAAATTTAATATCGCTCGCAGATGAATTAAAAATTGTTGCGTAATACAGCGGTTGGCATCTTCGCCCCTCACCTCCCCGCCATGATGCATGATAAAAAACCTTTTTAAAAACAAGCTTTTATTAAGTAGATGTTAATAAAAAGAACTAAAAAGCTGAAAATAAATTCATTCTGATAAAAAATGGACCATGCTTAATCTATGCGTTTTTATCACAGTCCCAATTTTTTCAATAAAAGCGTGTGACACCTTCATTATTTCTCTTGACGTCAAAATGTAACACGCGTTTATCGATTTACACATGCATACAAAATTTCAGCTCAATAGGTAACCAGGAAGTGGGTCAAATTTAACTTGCAAGATTTGATTACAAAAAAAATACCAGCCAATACCTAACTTACACGCAAAGCAGCTAAACTAAATCAATTCTATCGCAAAGTACAGAAGAGCGCTGAGTACGACACCCCATTCTTAAATCATCGCCAATCTTTTGTTTATGAGCAGAGATAACTGCCTCCAAGACTTGCGAGGCAAGCGTTATACTTTTAACCAATTTCCAAAGGCAAGGTTTCCGACACTCGTGTAAATTATAACAGCTCTTATTCGTGACTTCACATGTATAAACCGTTAAATCTGGCAGTTGAATGAATATTCCGGGACTCCCGAAAAAATCCCGTAGGCAATCCCAAAGAATACCTTGTGGTCTTCTAATGAAGACCATGGATTGATTTTTGGGATTGATTGTTAATACGATGCATAAAAACTCCCGTGCCTAATTAAATGACTCTAAAATAAATTTATCCTCATCATATCATCCTAGCCTATATACGTCCCACAGCAAGGTACAGAATGAGAGGGCTTGGGCTGTACTTCTGCCCAGGGCCCAGTGCGGATTGAGAACTTCACACATACCATTAAATTTCTTCGTAGGGGTATGCAGGTTTGCTCACTATGTTTGCCTTTACCGTAAAACTCATGGTAAATTCCGAAAAAATTAGAGATGCGAGCCCGGGGTCAAACGTACGACGCTAGTCTGCTAAAGAGGCCATGGATTTATAGGCTACATTGACTTATCCCCGTAGGAATATCAAAATGAAAAGAATCTTGCGGAATCGCTTAGGGGCGAACTGGCTTAACAGTTCCTATTAAAGACTTGTGTTCTCTGATTCGTGTATATACGAACACGATATATATATATATATATATACGCATATGTATATGTTTACGCATATATTAATAAAATATAGTTCTATCTGTAGTTTAGTTTCATTGCATCTCTACTCTTGCTTCTGATGTCCTGTCAATCGTTCAAAGGTTAATTGGAAGAGATTCTCTCAAGGCATTAGTTCGCTTTTGTACATTAGTTTCTCTTGTTTTGTATACAATTAATAATTTTACACATACTACATAAATACAAAAGTAGCTTATTATTCCAGTCGTACATACCAAGTTTCATCCAATTCTATGTATAGCTGTTTTAGGATAATGTAATGTATAATTTATTCTGATCTAGCTGTTACCTGCGACTCTGTCTGCAAAGAATTCGTTTATCGCTATCCCGCGGGAACTATGCGATTTTCCGGGATAAAATCTTATATCCTTCCCAAGGTCTCAAACTATCTCCATACCGTAAAACGGGGTCACTTTAAAATGCAGGGGCTACTTCGGAAAACAGTTTTTACGCCGTGTCCTTATTTTTTTAGACCATCTGTGGCAGTGAAATAACTACCTTGATAAATTACCTAACTTTTTACGTCATTTGATCAATCGAGCTATACACATTTGCGTTTTTATAACCATTTTAAATCTATCAAAGAAGCCCCAAAATTTCCTAAAGTAACCCCTAGTTTATCGTACCAAATTTTATCTAAATCGGTTCAGTGGTTTAAGCATGAAGAGAGGTAGCAGACAGATAAACACGCATTTATAATATAGTATGCCTAAGTAACCAAAATAGCGAAATAAATGATTATTACCCAGGATTTAGGTACAGTATTTTTGTACTAACAACTTCCTAGCGTGACTACAGACAGTATTTTTCTGTGTTTATTTCAGGGTATGCAATATTTGTAGTAATAACACGCTTATCGTTTAGTATGCTATCTTTATGCGTTGTGATAGTACATCTAAATGTTCTACTTAGATTTATACAGACATTAACTTCTACCGTAGGCTTAGTCCATTTATTGAATTATCAACGTGTTTAGTTCAGACTTTTTAGGCCCCCATGAGTTTTCATTATGAACAAAATCAGCAGTTTATGAATGAATAGATTTTTCCGCTTTTTAAGTGCAACTAACCTATGTTACATATAGGTAACGCCACCAGAGTTGAGGCCACGCACACAACCACATCTCATGTAATGACAGCGAGATTTTGATGTTGTGTTGTCGTTAAACGTCAACACAACGTCAAACTCCCGCTGTCATTACATGAGATGTGGTTGTGTGCGTGGCCTCAACTCTGGTGGCGTTACCTGTACATACATATAGATTTAAATATTTACTCTAGCTTTTTTAGTGCAACTAACCTTAGTTGCAGTAGAATAATGTGAACTGCTCGTAATTTTTCATAATATATCATATTTATACTTTAAACCTGACTCCGAGAGAAAGGGCTACGGATTAGCCCCAAACATGTCGAGTTAAACTCGTTTTAAGACGTGAGTGATCCGTTTATTTTCACTATATATTAATACTTTTCCCAACTGAGAGACTTTAATTGTTCAGGAGTTCTTCTGGTGCTGTGGTTTTTACCATTAGTTTCCCTCCAGCATAAGAATTGAGTCGAGCATTATTCGTTTAGTAACTGCGTTAAAGTAATCAAATCGGAACAGATGAAATCATCATCATTTCAGTCGAAAGACGTCCACTGTTGGACATAGGCCTCCTCCAATACTCGCCAAACAGATCGGTGCTGCGCCATCCGCATCCAACGCGTTCCCGCAACCTTAAGGGTCATTCTTCGGAATCAGATTCTCCGTCTGATTCCCTTGGCGTTTTTTACTTTTACTTTTTTCAACCTATTTACTATATGCGTTGGCTTGTTAGTGGACTGTAGGATCTAGGTGTTCTAACACTCTTTGTAGCTTGCCTATAAAGCTGTATGGAAATAATATAATCAAACTGATGGTATTTCACTCACCTTTAGCTCCGGTCAGATGTTATGCGCGGTGCGGTTATTCTTTTATATTGGGCAGATCTGCGTTACGATGTCTGAGTGCTTCAAGGTGGGATGCGGTAGGTAAAACTATGTTAATTATAATATATTTTCTTCATGCGGGAAATTAATTGCGTATTGCTGCCGCAGTTGACAGGTCACTCACGACTTCAATTGTTTTTGTTTTCTTTTTTCGGCTCTATATTAGCACCATAGAGCATGGCGCGCGCGGACGTTGCATGGGTGGCGAAATACGTCCCATTTCAAATTAAATTATACCATGCAACTTTATAGGCTCAAACACTATAAAATATGAAATTGTATTTAATTATAAGCAGATTTATCGAATAGGCATTAATTTTGGTCAGCTTGGTATTGAAATATACTGCTTTAAGTTTTCAGTGCCAGGGGAATAAGAAAATTGACAGGGGAATAAGAAAAACGCCAAGGGAACAAGAAAAAATGGCAGGGGAATAAGAAAAATGCCAAAGGAATAAGAAAAACGCCAGGGGAATCATACAAAAGGACAGGGTTAATAAAAAAGTTGAACTTTGAATAGAATGTAATATTTAAGACCTGCTATCAATTGAATAAATTTCTAAATGAATAAATCAGCGAATTAAAAGAAAACTATTTTCCTTTACAAGAAAACGCAAGAAAAATAGGATTTCCTTGTTCAAAACCCAAGGGAATAAGAACCAGGGGAATAAGAATATGTATGTTTCTTGTCGATTCTGCCGAAACTGTTATTGTTATAATAATTACTACTAAATCAACATATGCAGGCAGTAATGTAGTTTTGCACAAAATTTTATATGTAAGTCCAAGAGAATCAGAATCACAGTGAACCAAAGACAAGGGAATCATATATTTACCTCCATAACTAAAAATCCCAGCGACGAATCACAACCTCTCCCCGCCGCGCTGGAAGCGTTACTGACGTTCGTCGAGCCCCGCGATCACAACGACTCATATGACGTTTATGTAGGGAGCAGCAGGATGTTGAATGTGGCACCAAGGGAATCATAGCTTAGCTCTGGACAAAGCTTTAAGAACGTTTTTTTTTAAAACTGCGATAAACATAGGAACCATTTTTTTTATTTTAAACCAATAACTTATATTTTAACTATTTAACTAAATACAATACTTGATTTCAATTCATAACATGTCCTTTTCGGGGTAGTTTGTTCACAAAATGGGCAATGGACGCACCAAGGGAAGAAGGTTTTAGAGGTTTGATAATTATTTACAATTATTTATACTTACTTTAAACAAAAAAGGAATCGTGCCCCAGTTAGATTAAGTGCTAAAGTAATGTATAAAAAATATTCTAGCCAATTATTTGTACATTGCGGGTACTTTTTCTGCCTGGACGCTGTAATTTGGCCCTCCGAAGAATGACCCTTAACCAGGTTGGAGGAATCTTATTGGAGGTCTACCTACACTGCGTCTTCCAAGTGAAATACGTACTTGTTATTGAGAAGTTCCGGTAGCCAACGTGGTCTTCCTAATCAGTTCCGCTTCACAATATTATGATTTCCAAGAGCAAACGCATGAGTTACCACAAAATAAACACAAGTCGCTATTTGTGTTCGTACAATATTTGAAGATTTCCTTCGATTTCTCTGTGTTCCACTCATCAGATCCTAAGTTTGGTGACAAATGGGGCCTAATTGAAAGTATTCCTTGTCCAATCAAAAAAAAAATCAGTTTTTAAATGACTAGGTGTTAACCGCAACTGCGCTGTGAAGAATACGTTTATCGCTATCCCGTGGGAACTACACAATTTTCTGGGATAAAAACTATCCCTTTATTTTTACTAGGGTCTCAAACTATACCTATCCTTATCAAATTCTCATAGAACACCGGCTTGAAGCAGCAGTTCTCCTGCTGCGTTTCGTACGGTCAGTGAGAGCGCCGGTAGCCAATACCTCTCCCCCTCCCCTATTCCCTCTCCTTTATTAAAGGCCGGCATCAGATCAGTGACTCTCTTTGAGTTGTAGATATTTGATATTTATGGGCGGTTGCGGTTGTGATCATTTTCTATCAGATGACCCGCTTGCTTGAAATAAAAATGTCATCTAATTTTGTTCAGCGGTTTACGTGTGAGGAGGGTTACCTCTACTGTTAAGATAGATAGACACACTTTAGCATTTATAATTTTAGTATGGATAGAGTACCTATTGAAGTAACCGAATTGATAATCTCCTTCTGTTTTTGAAGACGGTTAAAAAGCATTGGAATGAGAACACAAACCTAAGAAAACACAATCACCTCCGGTCGCGTTCAATAACATTACACAAACAGAGCGTCCTTTGTGGAGTCCCAGCAAAGTGGTTAAGGCCGTATTCCAACATTCTTATACTGTGTTACGGTGTTTTTATGGCTTTATTCGTAATAAACTACTTGCGTTTAGGACAGATTGGTTTCTAATTATTTGCATGGTAATAGTGACGTCATTTATTAGCCAACAAAATCGACTATTTTTGTTTATTTCATAGTAATTAAAAATCAAATTTTGCAGTTAGTTATAAAGTGATTTAGCTTTCTGAGATAAATTGAAATGTGTGTTAATTACAGTTGTGTCTTAAAATGGTGGTAAAACAGTCCTGACTTTTTTTTATAAAGTTAACGCTGCTAGTTGCTGATTGAAACAAAATTATACAATCTATAAAATTGTACCTCACAACACAGCACAAAAATGTAAATCAATTCACTCCAGCCACAATGCTTGAAAAATTGAAACAAATGAAAAATTCCTTTACAATATTTCAACAAGAAATATTGAAATCGAAAAATTAAATTCAGTTTGGAAATAAACCGCATTACGGCTCCGAATAAAGGTGCAGTATGCACCTTAACTGGAATATATTTGTTCTAGTACGGGAAACGCGGTGAAACAAATGGACCTCAGGGCGTGTTGAATTTATTGAAGCCTTTCTTACCTAGAGCATGTGTCGCAGACCGAGTCTAACGTTTGTTTATTGTTGTCCTTTCTAAGCTGACGCAGTAATTGAATAAGTCTCCAAATTGTATTAAAAATCCTACTAATTTAGACAATAACAAAGTTTGTTAAGAATGAAGGAAAATACATTTATTTACAACAACACAAGACACATAAATTTTTTAGAAAAATATACAACAAGAAGGATAAGGGTAGAGTTCGTCATTTTGCGGTTGCAAATCGGACAATTGCTCAGTATGTATGCTGAGGCATTTATGCGTAGGCGTTTATGGAACCTTTTTGTTGCAAATGTCATGTTGATATTCCCTACATCTGCCAAATAAATCATAGGGAAATTGACTGTGAAGAGGTTCCACTCTGGTACGAGATTTAGTTTCCTCGACTGTACATAGTATAATAATCGTATTAATAACTACAGGATCCGCATCTTACTGAGAATAACACTACCCAAAGATTGAAAACATTGTACAAGATCATTCTTATAATGTGACTCTGGAGTGGGTTGCCCTGGGGCAAAGTGCGGATTGGGATTAAGAACTACACGCACAATATTTTTTTGTAAATGTGGTCGATGTGTGTTGGTTATCTATCGAACCCACGGCCATCAGCTTGAGAGTCTAGAAGTCAAACCACTAGGTTCACATGGTTTTTTCACCAAATTATAACAGATTATTGTTTCTGAATTATTTTTGATAGCGGCCTCATCTTCGCTTTCTAGCAGGCGTGATTGTGGTCAAACGCAAACCTATATTGTAGAAAAAAAATTTTTGATGTTTTTTTTATCGCAGCAAGGAAAAAAGGAAGGAAGCCCAGAATGGGACACTTTCATTGGCTAAAGAAAAAATCACAGCAAAATTGACATCAGAATCATGAGTGTTTATTAAACTCAAAAAGCTACTACTCAAGTTTAGTTGTAATTATATACCTGTACAACCACTTGTTTTTCAATCTACGCAGCCCCGTAAAACAAACGTTAGACGTTAGGTATAAAAGTTAGCCTGGATCTGATAACAGGACTAATTTATGCCCCGTAGAGAACTTTGGTGGGTATAAAAATGAAATTTTACGAGCTAGTCGCAAAATGTCCCCGGGCTTGTTCTTTATCTGATTATTACGTAAGCTATAATGTCATCGGATGAGATTATAATACATCGTTTTTTTAGCATTAGAAAAAGGGTAAACTCAAGGGTCTTTTTATTGAAAAACACTTTAAAAAAATAGTAAATATTACTTATAAGCCATAAGCATGTAAATTACCATATTATGTCCTTGCTAATTGTTACATAGGGTAAATTGCCAATAATTGGCCACCCATCAATAATAACTGGCCCCCTCATTCTGAAAATGAACAAACAGAATTCAGTTAAGTATAATGTGGCCAGTTGTTGAAGGGTGGCCAGTAACACCTTATACTAAAAATGGCCTCTATTATGGGTGAATAGAGTTCATTTTTAGTATGAGGTGGCCAGTTATTGAACGGTGGCCAGTTACTGGCGATTTACCCTATTTGCTGTGACTTATTTTTCATAAGTCATCATCATCATCATCATCCTAGCCTATATACGTCCCACTGCAGGGCACAGGCCTCCTCTCAGAATGAGAGAGCTTGGGCCGTCGTTCCCACGCGGGCCCAGTGCGGATTGAGAACTTTTCAAAAGTGTTTTGATTCCCTTGCGAGTGTCGGAAATTTGCGACATAAATGGCTTTATCTTTTGATTGCGTCGGCTTAGAAGTTTGATTTTATCACAGCTCCAAGGGACAGTAGACTTGAGTATTTGATATAAATTTCAGCTTGATACCTCCACGCGTTCCTAAAAAAAAGGGTCTTGACAGACGGACGGACGGACAAAAAAGTGATCCTATAAGGGTTCCGCTTTTTTCTTTCGAGATGCTGTACCCTAAAACCGGAGTATAGTATGGTCTTAACAAATGAAGACAGCATATAATTATAATAAAAATGAAGGAGCTGTTTTTAGGATGCGCTAGCGCGCTTCCGGGTTAGTACTTAGGTAAGTTTCGTAGTGAAGTACATTTTCCGCTGGCGTTCGTGTCGTAACTAGTGTGTATGTTTGCGTGTTTAGTTTTTTAATGGGCCCCGCTCAAAAACAGCGTTGCGGCTTACCGCCATATTGAGCTGAGCTTTTAACTGGCAGACAGGGGGAAAAGAACGTTGCATATGTAGATCTTTTAAAACCATTTAGGGGTTGTGAAGATGTTTTGTAAAATATTCAACTTTGAAGCGCAAATTTTTGTTAAGTAAAGTTTGACTTTTATATCAGTTTATTACGCAAGAATGAACAAACTCTAATAATAATTCAGTAAATAGTTACATACTTCATTTTCATATATTTCAATGCCGGTACAAAATAAAATAAAGGTGAATCATAAAGTATTTCATCCCATCAAACTCGTGGAAGTTTTACAAGCCCGTTTTACCGTTCATATTAATTTACAAAGAAACCTCGGTTAATGGAAGATTGAGATACTTTCGTCAATTATTTTGCCGGCACTTAATTTTGGAGTAAGTTAGTGAAGTTCATTATAAATGAATAATCAAAGGTATCAGTACCGGCTGCCGTATACTCGCAGCGCTAAAAAAATTATGATCTTCAATCAAAAACACATAACAAAGGGTCATAATTATCACAAAAAAGCTCATTTATCAAAATCAATTATCTGGCCAAGTGTGAACTTTATTAAGTGCGCATCAAGGTTTAGTTCGGTTTACATATTAATTTGAGATACGAGCTTTTTCAAAGTAGTGACGATATACAAAATCAAAACTAAATGCCACCTGCTTGGACAGTATAAGTATACTAAGTACATTTGTTTTTAAATAGCCTTTACAGTGTCCCACTGCTGGGCAAAGGCCTCCCCTTTCTCCTTCCACTCGTCTCTGGCTTCGGCAAAGTGTTGCCAGTCCGACTGGAATCGCTCCAAATCGTCCCGACACCTTCTTTTAGGCCTACCTCTGCTCCGGTGCCCGTCGCTTGGAACCCAATCAGTAGTGATTTTGGCCCAGCGATCCGGATGCATCCGGCAGACATGATCTGCCCAGTTCCACTTGAGTTTGGCGGTCTTTGTCCCCACATCAACAATTCGGGTTTTGGAGCGCAGTTCAGTGTTTCTAATTCTATCAGCTCTTCGAACATCTAGGATACTGCACATAAGTACATAGTAGGATAAGTACATAGCGATGTCAAAATTCTACGACACTTTTAATTTCGATCTATTTACAACCACAACCATAAGAAGCCGTGAGAAAGCCTTGTGGTTTGACCTATGACTTCTCAACAGCGGAACTTCTTTTTTGTTAGGATTCATGTGCGAAATCGGTATTTTCTGTGCACGTTTCTGACGAAAAATCTGCGCTGCAGGCGTCTAACCTTCAGCATAGTTAATCCTGAGTCTGCGACCGTTTCATTTTTGTGAGGATACACATGCAAAATTATGTATTTTTAACCCCCGACACAGAAAGAGGGGTGTTATAAGTTTGACCACAATGTGTCTGTGGCATCATAGCTCTTAAACGGGTGAACCAATTCGGATGGGTTTTTATTTGAAAGAAAGTTTCTTGGCGATGGTTCTTAGACATGTTTCATCAAAATTGGTTTAGCCGTTCCAAAGTTATCAGCTATTTTGTTAGCTCTAGCTCTCTAGCTCTCTTTCGTTATTCATCACGAAACAATATTAGTGTCAATAGTACTGTCAAACTCAATTCACAAAAACCTCGCTCCGCAAGTGAGGTGTTATTTGCTGAGCCGACTTCTGAGCATTGATCTGTGGTTATTTCATGCATTGTTTGTCTAAGATAGCCTGTGAAGATAGCCATGTCAAACAAGCCGCCACCGGGCTCAATGCGGGCCCCACTTGACTCAGCATTTTCCTGCGACCCGAATCATTTTTGAAAATGGACAAATTCATCACCATAGATGTCAAATATCAGGCTAAAGTAGTTAATGTTTCTACTTTTTTGTAACGTCTTTGTTATTGGAAATTCTAAAAATATATTAAACTTGTCCTAAGTATAACAGTACTTTTTTTGTTAAAATTTTCTATATTTTGTCTTGAGATTAGGCATTGATGTTAAGCTTTTGGTAGCTGGCTAGTTCTACTAGCGTTTCAACCGCTATCACTCTCCTGTCGCATATAATAAGTAAATGAGCGACACCTAGCGGAAGGGGGTACGTATCAAAATGTATAAAGTTTAAAACAAATAACGGACGAAATACATAATGGTCATAATACATAATAAAATTTTCTATGAAACTACTGATTAAACGATTTTTTTTAATCGTGTAATCTACAGATTGGTTTAGGTTAGGTTAGGTTTATTTTATGAAAATCCTGTAAAGTTGAGAATTTCCAAGAAAATTGCATTATATCAACTGACCATTATGTGTTTCGTCCATTATTATTTTTAAACTTTATATATTTTGATACGTACCCAGCGGAAGGTTTTTATATAACGATACAGCGTGCTTGTCGTATAATTTCAATTTGTTGAAATTTCACTCTAGCTGTAGCTTATTTCTTACGTATATGCGACAGGAGAGTGATAGCGGTTGAAACGCTAGTAGAACTAGCCAGCTGTGACTTTGAGTTTGACTTGGCTGATCTAAGTTTACAATGCAATAAAGGAATTAAGAATTATTAGTCAGATAATATGCAAAATGCAATTCAAAAATACAGTCAGTCAAATAAACTACCCGCGTCGTACCAGGCGAAAAGGTGCCCAATACACTTGCCACAGTGCCCCGCTGAACCACGATGGACCTTTTGCACCAGAAACGACTCCTACGACGTCCTATTAAGACCTCTCTCATGAAGCGGCACTCCACTTGTTTAAAATAGAAATAAATAGACATTGTGAGTTTTATTTACTTACTTAACACTTTAACTGTCCCTCGCTTTCGCCACTGTCATGGGTCGATACGTCCGAGCATTACATGTAATACACAAATGTATAGAATCATCTATTTCTGACGTCACGTAGACGTGGCAGAGGTAGTTTGACGGTGCATTACATGTAATGCACGGACAGTTAAAGTGTTAAAATTTTGGTTAAAATAACAAAGAAATAATTAAAGGTTTTTCACGATGTGAAAATATTCAATTCAATCTTATAAGCTCAGTCAGTTGTACAGCAACCGACCCCACTAGGCTTCGGGGCCAAAATGAAATCAGTTTAATGCGACTTCCAGAGATTTATAATTGTCCTAAAAAATCGGCCCTTTCCTTAATGCAGTGCCGAGGGGACGTTGAATAATTACCCAGCATTTTTCCCCTTCTAATTGCTAAGTCGAAATTACCTGACATTCCGTTAAAATGGCACGCCGTTCTTTTGAAGCTATGGATAGTAAAACTGTACGAGCTTTGAAATGTCTGTGGCTAATCCTCCGTGGACCGTGCTTCCTGAGTCTTTTTACGTTCCTTCAAAGAAACCGGAACAGGAGTTATAAATATAGTTTGTAAATTTTTGAAGTCCACACACTGAATATAAAGGTAGGTAGGTAACCAAACTTGTTAAAGTATGGCCTTGTAGCGACATCTCTTGTCCGGGTGAGCGGTTAGTTCCGAAGAAGTGTTGATGTTTCTTGTTAAGAACTAAACATAGATGGCTGGAATGTATGATGCATAGGAAAAATTTGCGTGTAAACTCCTGACCAGTGATGGTGTAAGGGTAAGCACGCGGCACGGAATGCCGAGGACCTGGGTTCGATTCCCAGCATTGGTCTTTTTTCTGGGGTTTTTTCTGTGCATCTATGTTTCAGTTTGTATTTAGTATGAAATATTAAAGGTAACAGTCTACGGTGGGCTTGCAGTTTCGGAAAAGCCATTTAGTTGTCTTTCAAAGCTATTAGTTGGAATGCCGTTTAAAAGTGACCTTTTACCGAAAATTGTAAGAATTTGCTAAGTATTAATCGACCCGCTCTGAATCTTGACTAACTAATCAGAGATCTTATTGTCTTCGCACTCGAAAACACAATCATTTTACCAGTTATTTTACACGGTATAAAATGAAGAATGGAGAAGCCGATCGCGAGCATCATCGCGTTAGACAATTAGGTCTTATACTCCGAAGTGCAAAATTCGAACTTCGTATCGTGCTATTCCGCTCATGCTAATAGTATTTAATACGAGAGCGAGCGAGACGGTGCGATGCGAACTTCGATTTTCGAATTTCGAACTAGCCCCCCAGCTTCATGTTAACGTTCACCATGTTACGACATGTGACTTGTAGTGTTTTTTTAACTAACGACAAACCGTGTGGCTAAGTAACAAATCTGAGATTGGTTCACTATTATTCACAATTTAATTCACTATAAATTCCAATTAGTGAAATAGTGGACTATAATCGTTTTCTCACGTTTCTATAGGTTTGATTTCAATGACTTCAAAAAAACTCCTTGCTGAAAATGATCCGTGATTTTTTCCGTCGGTCCATAAAATGTGACTAAGACTTAGTCATTACTTTATAAACCGTGTTGAAAATCTTTTGTTCTCGGGAAAGTCTCTCAAATAAACATAACACGTTTTATCATAAAAAAAAGCTTCGCTTTAATATTCCTCCAGCATTTACTATCATAAACCTCTGCTACAAGACACAAACACAAACAATTAGACCAAATGGGCCTGTCATAAAAACGTTCGTATTGTTTACGAAAAACAGAACAAACAGTTGTCAGATATCAGCTATTCGTCGATATAAATCAGTCGGTAATCTTGTTTGCCATCGAGCCCGGGACGAGGAAAATATTTTGAATGGATTGGACAGAATGTCTTTAATGTGCGCCTTCTTTGTGGGAGATTAAACGAAGTTTCGCGATCATTAGAGCGGATTCTCGATGTCATGGTCGTTTTATTTTCACTTAAACAACAAGCTTTAACAACAACTTAACAAATTCGTACTACTTAATTCGATGTCAAATAATAATCTATCAATATCGGTATCAAACTTTTTAATCTGTAATTACTAAACGGTTAAAACTTTTTTCAAATAGTGCAGGGAAACAACTATCAGAGGTCAGCTGATGGTAAGTGATTTCAGCTTGAGATTGAGACATCATAATGCATTGCAAATTTCGTTGCCAATTCGAAGGAGTGAGGTAGAATAATATGACATCTTCATCATCATCATCATTTTAGCCGAAAGACGTCTACTGCTGAACATAGGCCTCCCCCAAGGCTCGCCAAACAGATCGGTCCCATGTCATCTGCATCATAATGACAAGTCTCTTTGTTATGTCAGCATATTTTTAAGTACTCTTTATGACGTAACATTGAATCAGAGATGTTGCGGATGCAGAATTTTCGTCTTCGGTGGATGCGGATATTACAAGGCTCACATCCGCGGATGCGAGTGCGGATGTAAGATTTGGTACATAAAAAAAAAATGTTTACTTACTTTAATGAATTGATGAAAATGGGTGCGTTATATTTGTTGAACAACAACTGAGCTTCCTTTTGTGTAGGCGATTTTGAAAAGGGTCGTTAATTAGTCCGGCACTGCTAAAGAATTGTTCAATTAGCAATATCTAGCATGTGCGCCGTAGGCGCCGCCGCTAAGTCGTTCCAGTACCGACTTGTTCAACATCCAGCAACCAGCAATCGGACCAACAGCTCCGCATTGATTTTATGCGGATGCAGATGCTGATGCGGATAATCCGCTGTTTCTGATGCGGATGCGAATGTCTGCAACACACCTGCATTGAATGTCGGCAAATACTGCTGACTGACGATAAAAGTACTAAGTACCTCTAGAAAAGTGAAAGTAATTATAATATGGTGATATAAAATTATACTGTAGCTACTTCAAATACGGTTATGTTAATATTCATTGAGCTAAATTGTAGGGGCTTCATTTAAATCTGGTCCTGGATGTTGCGTGGGCTGATTTGATTTATAATGTTATTTTAAAAGACTCCAGCGTTTAATTCATTATTCCGCTAAGAGCAAATAGATTTAAGATTACCAGCCTGTCATCGTGAGTCATCATAAAATAGAAGCGACTTATTAGTCTGAGGCGGTGAAACGGATTTGTTGGTTATCTTTTAAAATTTGGCTGAATAGTTTGGGGTCGCAACATTTATACAAGTTTTTTATAAAATTAATCTTCAATATTTCAGCAGATGGTAGGGTTAATTTGACGGAAAATACTTGAAAATATTTTAAAGAGTTTTTAACTCTGGTTAAGAAATTTTTCATTACGTTGATTGATGTCCAAAAGTCAAAGTGTACTGCGTCAAAGAATGAAAGGAAAACAAATAAGTAAGATTTTCGTCCTTTTCCCTTGTGACCATAAAGTTAACGACTTGGAGTCGTCAAAATTACGTTTTCTTAAAATAAAATAAAAATAAGCCGGCGAGTAAGAATATAAAAATATAGTTTGTAATGTAAATGATCCGCGATTTTTGATCTGCCATTATGACTTAGTCATTATTTCAAACCGTGATTTAAAATATTTCGTTCTTTAGACAGTCTCTCAATACATTGATCCTGTAACCTTTGTCAGCTGCGAAGTAATTAGACCAAACTTCGGAAAAAAATTCGGAAAAAAAAGTTAATCCTATTGGTGATTTTTTTCTTAGACGACGCAATTTGATGTTTTTTCCCGTGATATAAAACAAAGTTGTTTCCCGCTCCCATTGTCTGTCTGTCCCTATGTATGCTTAGATCTTTAAAACTACGCAACGGTTTTTGATGCGGTTTTTTTAATAGATAAGGAAGATTTATATGTAAAATACATGCATAATTGGAGCGGGTCGCTAGTTTATTTATATTATTAAGAGATGGGCAATCGCGTTAAGCAGAGGTCTAAGAATTAAGTCATCGTCATCGCCATTTCATGATAAAATAAATAAATATCATGGGACAATTCACACCAGATGACCTAGCCCAAAAGTAAGTAAAACTTGTGTTATGGGTACCAGGCAACGGATAAACATACATAAATAGATATTAAACATCCAAGACCAGAGCACGAACATTCGTATTTTTCGCACTTGTAGGTATCTGCCCCGACCGGGAATCGCACTCCTCAAACTTCGTAGTCAGGTTCTCTAACCGGCCACCCGGTCGATCTCTGTTTAATTTCTTCATTGAGTTCATAGATGGTGCGACTGTGTTGAGTAGAGGTCAAAATGCTATACGAAATGAATGGTACAGAGAAGTCTGTAGCAAAATTAGCTTCAGCGGGTTGACTATTTTAAGAGCCATATCGCACTGGGGAATTGCGAACGTATTAAAAATGGAGCGAATACGCAGCGTGTACGAAGAGGGGATTTTTGAAGTTACTCGAGCGCGGCAGATTAATATACGGGGGGATACCTTATACCCTCTGGAGTACCCTCATTGAATATGAGCACTTCATGTGGGGTGTTTGCCTGGGGTACCCAGTCAAAAAACTTAAAAAAAAATCTTTGAAATATTCGAGCGCGTCAGATTTTGATAATTTAATACTCCAGCGTGCGTGCAATAAATGTATGATAAACTACCACTTTGCATGGTGGGGGTGGCCATACGGAAGGGCGCGCGTCAGCTTTTCATAGGGGATGTTAATTCCAAAGACTGACGATTTGAAAGTGAAATGTGCATTGTTCTGCTAATAATTAACCCACGTTATCTTAATCTGACGCGCTCGAGTATTTTAAAGAATCAATTTTTTTTTACTAAATATTTTGACGGGGTGCCCTGGGCAAACCCCACACATGAAGTGCTCATATTCAATGGGGGTACTCTAGAGGGTATACGGTACGGGGGGATCCCCGTATATTATTAATCTGCCGCGCTCGAGTAAATTCAAAAATCCCCGCTTGGGCTCCCCTACTACAACGTATTCGCCGCAAACACTCAGGGAGTTTGTCGCGTCTGTGGGGCTGGGACGCCATGATGTACTCACTCACATATTACGTCAGCTAACATCTACTTGACGCACTCCAGTTTACATTATCCCAGCCCTTAAGGCCACAACAAACCGGGAGCGCGGGGCGCCGACGGAGTCCATAACACTGAATCAAATACGGTGTGCCGCGTTGCCGGTGTGTATCATCGTATATTTGATTCAGTGTTATAGAGCGCGCTGGGCACGCTCCGTTGCCGCCTTACGCTCCTGGGGCTAAATTCAGGAACGGTCCAACACGGTTTGCGAGCGGTAATTCAATCGTTTGCGTGAGGATAGGGATGGGTTGAGCTTGGGATGAGCCTTATTTTCTGTTAATTCGCTTTGTAAATAAATTCAAAAGTTCAAAATTAGTTATTTTTGTCAAAACGTTTTGACAGGTGGTGTCGAATACTCCTTTTAAGTACATCCTTTTTCGTGCGTGCAGCTGGCCTTCATCGATTTATTAGACGTTGTCACGTCTAAAAAACGCGACGTTGATAGATCCGAATTGGTTGCTTACGGGACAGGCCTAGCCTAGTGTAGGAGCCAATGAACCACATTCTGGAATTTTGTATAGTACCTACTAACTTATCTCTTAAGTCATTATTCAGCTGTATAGCATGATACTCCTTTTTCAATTCGGTTGTATGTTCTTTTTTTTTTTTTTTTTTTAACGTGTGTTACCTCAGAACTTTTTCGTTTTTTGAAAGCACATGCTTTAAGGTTGGTCCCGTTGTTACCAAAATCCAAGTCAAGTGTAGAAGCCCTATAGATAGTAGGTATGTAGGTAAGTTAGATTACTAGGTCCACTCCTGCTTACTCGAGCTGAGGCACCGACTTAAAACAGATTAGAAGAAAGATATTTTCATGCTTATTGTGGTCGGTTCGGTTCAATTATTATTTCATAGTTTTTTGGATGTTTTTGAAGGAGGTTTTATTTTTTATTTAATCTTTAAGTATTATTGTAATATCAATACCAACCTGTAATAACTTATTTTTATATGTATGTACTTTACAAATAAACTTTTACTTACTTATATTTATTGACAGTCATCTTGTTTTAATCGTCCTTTCTTGGTAATACACGACACCTCAATGAGGTAAACCACGTTTGTGGTTGACTGCGTTAGGCTACGGTAGTGTACAATTAGCGCTAGTTAGTAGAATTGGAGGCCGAATGGAGGTCGTCTGGGCTGCGGTGACGGTTGCTTCTTGGTCTAGCTAACGCGCGTGTGGTTCAAGAGTTCGATTATTGTTTGGTAAATCAAGTAAGTCATCATCAGCATCTCAACATATATGCGTCCACAGGCACAGTTTCAGAACGAGAGGGCTTGGGATAAATTTCAAATATTCGAGCCACTTTTTAGTAGTAATAAAGGTTTAGGTATTTAACTAAATGTACACAAACTTCAGCTATTAACAACAACCAACGGCTATGGCGTCGGGTTAACTAGCCGAATGCAATATTTGTATTTGACTTTCACTCGTCGCATTATCGACGTACTCTTTAGTTTAGTCGCATAATAATCGTCAAGAAGTTTTGGATTCCTACCTTTTTAGGTCTTTTATCTTATCACCATCAAATTTTTAAAAGTGTGTGCATGTTATTTACGATACTTCACTGTAAAGCTAAAGGCAAATTTTTAATGCAATTTTCCAAAAGACTTAGAGGTGCGAGCTCGGGCTTGAACCCACCACCCTCTGCTTGAGAGGCTATTAGGTCAAACCACTAGGCTACCACGACTTTCAGATATCAGTTAGCATTAGTCGGACATATTAATATACTAGCTTTTTCTCGCAACTTCGTCCACTCACAAATATTTATGATCAACTCTCGATCTCTATTCCCCAGGATATATTATTATCCAGTGGGATTTTCCAAAAAAAAAACCACTTTTTTTTTACTGTTGTAATCTATTTGCATGCCAATTTTGAAGTCTCTAATAATTATAGTTACGGAGATATGGAACCTTCTTTAGAGCAAAAATATAAAACCCATTTTATTCCCTATCCCGTGGGAATTTCAAACAATCCCTTCTTAGCGGATGCCTACATCATAATAGCTATCAGCGCGCCAAATTTCAGCACAATCCGTTCAGTGGTTTGAGTTGTGCGTTGATAGATGAGTCAGTAACGGTTGCCTTTTATCGATAGGTATTATCTATATCTATACTAAAATATTATAAAGCTGAAGAGTTTGTTTGTTTGTTTGATTGAACGCGCTAATCTCAGGAACAGTACTGGTCTGATTTGAAAAATTGTTTTAGTGTTAGATAGCCCATTTATCGAGGAAGGCTATAGGCTATACAACGTGCCCATCAGGTTTCCTTGAGAGTCTAACCACGCATTCCTGAGGCCATATGGATTAATAAATGTTATGTGAACCTAGGTCGAATTAGGCTTTTTAACTTTTTTATTTTTTTATACATAATAAATACGCAATACCAGCACCTACACCACTTTCATGGTAAAATTTGAACATAAAAATGGAAATATCTCAAAAACTAAGCATATTTCGACCTAGGTTCAGATAACATTTATTACTCCATATGGCCTCAGGAATGTGTGGTTAGACTCTCGCGGAAACCTGGTGGGCACGCTGTATATTATCACGCTAAGACTACGTAATAGGAGCGGAGCATCAATGATTAACGTGGACGAAGTCGCGGGCACCAGCTAGTACATGTATACAGAGAAGAGAAAACGATACTTAATAAGGTAGAGTCAAAAAAGTCCGTCAGCCTGTAACGAATTAAAACCGCCGCTTTAACATAAAACGCTCAATTAGCAAAAAGAAAACCCTAATTTGATTTCCATTTTTCGCCTAAGCCCGAAATACCCTGAAAGCATAATCAGGACTGAGCTTAAGGCGACGGGATACAGTAAGGAGCCATTATCAAGGCGGAGCATTTGGGGATTCCCCGGCGTGCTGCGTAAGTCGGCCGGTATTGGGGATTACCGCTTTATCTTTTGTTTTCTGCCAGTTACCCCCGCGTAATAAAAGGAAGAGTTTGTTTGTGTTTAAGATGGAAAGCAAACATTTTTGGATGCTTCACGCGAATTTTTCGCAAAGAATACCTAAAAAAATCGTTTAAAACCGGTCGTCTGTAAAGTCGGTTTACGGACGATAGTTTAACGTGACAACGTCATAACAAAACATTCAAACCCCCCTGCACCCCGCATTGTACATCCTGGCGTTCGCCGCTCTCTTGCAACTGGCCCTCGCCGCTCTCTTGCAACTGGCATGCTTCGCTGCTCTGTAGAATGTAACGTTACATGTACGTTACAATGAGTCATGTTTTTTCGTGTATACAGCCGGCGTTCATCGATTTATAAGACGTTGTCACGTCAAAAATCAATGGATTTATGGTTCTGGGGCTATCTCGATTCTTTAGCGCTTCGAGTATGTTCGCGGAAGCTAGCATGGACTGCTTTTATGCCACCATGAGAAAGCCCTGCTCAACCCAGGTCTTATACTACTAAATTAAAATTTGGGTATCGTGCTGTTTCGTTCACGTTAATAGAATTAAACAGATGAGTGAAGGGGATCGCACGATATTAACTTGGAATGTCAAAGTTCATAGAAGCTCCCCTGGTGCGCAGATTGTGGGCCAAGTCCAACGGATTCGTAATTTACATTTGCACAGAGAATCTACTATCAGTACGTGAATCATTGCAGTATGATTCATGTGTTGAACTGCTGACTAAGGTCTATACCTTAGTCAGCAGTTCTTGGTCTAGTGGCTATCCACTAACAGTAGAATTAAGCTTTATGTTATGTATTACTAACAGAACTCTATGATCCTGTGCTGATCGAAATAAAAATTTTCGTTTGCTTTTCCTAAGTAAAATAAAGCTAAACTTAACAGGTGCTTGCTGATCTTTTCGGGTGACTTATTGTTAAAACATTACCCACCGAAATTCCTCACTCAAACAAGAAAATGCTCACGAAAAACACTAAAGAAACAATAAAGCATTTTTCTTGTCAAATTTAATAAAAGTGTACGAGACCAATCCGAGTTAGCGCCGTAATGCAATTACAAACAACCCTAAAACGGTTCGACGAACGCGTACGAACAAAAGTGAAAATAACTGTTCGAATTTACACATGGCAGTCTCGTAAAAAAACAATGGCGACTAGGACAGCGAGAGTAATTAGATTCCAAAAGAGTGAGCGCGGAAAAAGCGCCACCACTAACGAATAAAAAGAATAAAAATGACACACCCTTGGTCTCTAAAAGCTGCCAGTGGACAGTATCAAAAGCGGTCTTGAAAACAACTTAAAAGGTAATAAATCTTACTGGCCAGTAATCTTGGTCTAAGAGGAGTAAAGATTTTCAATATCGTATTTTCTTATTTTACGCCAAAAGCTTAAGAAAATGACCTGTTGTATGTAGCAGTGCACAGAATTGATATGGAGTTTCAGTCATTTTTCAAATTTGGAACGTCAATTTGTTTATATAGACACGTTACTACTACATACAACAGGTCACTTTCTAAAGTTTTTCACTAATAAACTAGTTTTTTTTTCGACTCAAAAGCAGATTAATGTTTTAAACTGTCTCAACACGTCGTCAATTCAATTCGAATATTTAGCGTGGAGAATAGACGCTTAAAAATAAAGAATCAACTTATTACGATAAACTTTTTGCATTAAAAACACAAACTCCACAGTATGAATAAACAAAACATTTTTCCCGTTATTAAAGACGCAATAAAAAAAGATGATTATTTTAGTCAGATGAAAATACGCATTTGTTTGAAGAGTGTTTTAGGAAATATTGTAGTAGGTACTCAGTTAATCGTCCTATTTTTATCCAACCTTCGTTATACGGGATAAAAATAATCGAGAACAAATTGACAAGAAAACAGAAATACAAAGCTGTGTACTCTGAGTGAGAATGAGATATTCAAAAGGAAAATGGTAAATTAATTTTTCACCTGCAATTTTCATTCAAAATGATATTACTCTTTGACGCATTAAACTTTTAATATTGGCTGAATGTACTTGAAGGTCCAAATGGACTGGGCCCGCATAAAACTACCTACAACCCAAGCCCTCTCATTCTGTGAGGATGGCTGTGTCTAGCAGTTGTTAACGATAAATATACTTAGCCAAACAATGTGCATCTCTACGTCTTTGTGACGTCACCCAAGAGACAAGCAAGTGCGAGAGAGAACATGATGTGCGCTGTCTCATTGGTACGTTTTATTGTACCGTCTGCCGCAAATCTTTGTGAATACTATAACAAAATAAAGCTCTACATTACCTAAGTTAGTCACTTCAAAGTACTACAAACGGCTAGCCTAAAATGTCATAATTTCGTTTCACAATTATCTCATGACCGGAGCACTGTCAGCTTAATGTGATATTACATGACATAGGTTATCTCAATGTTAACCCTATACTATGTATACGGACCTTATGAAGTGCCCCATACCTATACGTCATGCTAACCAAGTTACGTCTACAGCTGGGGTAGAGAGGAATTAGTGAAAGTTCCAGTGGTATCATGCCATTGTAGGTGCAAATGTATGTTGGTACGGTTATGTATTCCGTAACACAGTATATCACGGGCCACATAATGTATGCTGTTGACAAGCCTGACGCGAAGGCGACTCTATTACTCAGGGGCTTGGAATTTATGAACCGAATAATACTGAGTCGAGATATTGGAAACGTGATGGTGGTGTTAATAGGCTGTACTGTGTTGAATTAACATTTGTACGATGTGTGATCACCGAAGCATCTGACGTGAGCTGAAATGCAGGCAAGAATTGCTTTGGCACGATAACGGAATTGCATCAGTCGGAAATCGAGTTAGCACGATATTCCCTGATCTGGTGAGTAATTTTTTCAGAATGAGTTTCAACGCTCTTTGCGGCGCATTCTTGTTGGCAATTATAGTATTTCCAAAAGCGCTAGTAGTATAATTAACTATAAATGAAAAAATTTAAAAACCCCCAACGCAATTATGTCACTCGTATTTTTGAACATTAAGTCATTGCCCGTTATGTGTTCTATCTAAGATCCCTTCCGCAGCTAACAGAAGAGCTGATAACTTTAAAACGGCTGAACCGATTTTAATGAAACATATCTAAGAACCATCGCCAAGAAACCTGCTTTCTATTAAAAAAACCGCATCCAAATCAGTGCACCCTTTTAAGAGCTATGATGCCACAGACAGACAGGCACATAGCGGTCAAAGTTAAAACACCCCTCTTTTTGTGTCGGGGGTTAAAAATAAGCATATAAAAGAGTCTTTTGTGGCCTATTTACAGAATAAACGTTTGAGCTTTGATTTCAACTGCGTTATTCTCAGAAATGTTTGCAAATTAGAGTTGCCATTGCGAAAATTTAAATCATATAATTAATTGGCCTATGACTCATAATGTTTTTAGCCTCAATGATTTTTTTAATTTATGGGAATAATTTTGATTACGACATTTATTTTGATTCTATTGTAATAATTCTTATAATATTTATTTTGGTTTAAAATATGGATTTTATTTTGTTGATTAGGATTTATAATATTGTGTTGTGTTAATATTTGATCTTTATTATGATTATAATGATATATAAACTAGATTTAAGTGAAAATATTTGCATGCCTACTTTTATAGGGCAGCTAACACTATTTAAACTATAATTATAATCATTATAAGAAATTTCAACATCACATTTATTTACATAGTGTTATAGCAAATAAACATTTCATTTCAAATTAAATGCATCAATTTTTTACGTTATAGTACAAGAGCTTACGCTGTAATTTTTTCACTGAGTGTAATTAACCCAGGAGGTAGGTACTAGGTAGTCAGTTTTTGCAACGCAATTTAACGTCGGGTTGGTGTAATGGTTCAGGACTCGTCTCGTATCGATGAAGACCCGGTTTCGATCTCCAGTCCCAGCATTATTTTTTCAATGTAGTCTTGTCACAGTAAATAATAAAAGTACATATCCATACTTCCATACTAATATTATTAGGGAGGGATGGATTGCCTTGATTTTTTGTATAGACATAGTTGAACTTTTTCTACGGAAAAATATCTCATTCCCACGGGAAAACACTTTTTAATCTACTTAGACAGCTAGTTATAGAATAATTTTTGAAAATAAATCTTCAAAAATTTTCTAGTTAGATAGTGATTGAACAGCCCTGTAAATATTTAGTTAACTAATGTTTCCATAAATAGACCGATTTTCAAAGTATACGACGTCACAGGAGTTTATCATGTATCAAAAATTCCAATGAAAAAAATTAACTTGCCAGCCATTTGTTGAAATATTGCGGATTAATTTTAAAACATCTTGTATACTTTTTTGGGGTTAGGTGCATTATCTCTCTCCAGGCGGATGTTATGCCTGGGGACCGAAGTCCATAGGAAGAAAGTTGGTAGTTGTATTTATGCAGCTGAATTGCGATACTTCGATACTTAGATAGATGTAGTAATTAGTTTCTTATGTGATGACTAGATGGTGCTAGTAGTCGCTACACTTCCATTGGCTTTTAAAGCAACAGGCCGTGTGGTGCCGGCGTAGAATGTCACCACCCCCTATCCTCCAGTGGGTGTCGTAAGAGGCGACTAATGGACCTTACGTGATATGTCATAATTCACACGTTCACCTGAGCGTTGGCGAGTCACTGCATTCCCTGTCCCTGCCAGTCGTATCGGTTACACGGTCCACTGGTGCCAGGAGGTTGGGAACGAGAGAGTGGGCTTGTAGGAGCGCAACTATTTGCCCACTTTAATCTAGTCACGCGCAGATGACCCTAGCAAGTTCTCATTAAGTAGCTAGCTAGGGTCGCCGTTGCCGACTACGGCATGGATAGCTATAAAGCAACATATCATAGGACATAATCTACCTATAGCACTGTGAATATCGACGCGATGGCATGCATCGCCCCAACGTGTCGTTCGTAGGCAAATGCACTCAGTGACGGAAGTTAGTGCAAATACTGCAGGAGATGGAGGCATTATGCGACACCATTAGACTCCTCATCTTGGAGACGAAGACCATACAACCAATCCAGAAGTTCTTGTATGAAAACTTTTAAATACTCTAAAATCGGGATAGGTACTTTGAACTAATGGAGGGTAACTTCACCCCGTATGAAAATCACATAATATGCAGGGTAGAATTTAAAACGTGAAATATCTCAGTTAGAGCATAATGCATCAACCCAATTGTTAAAATTACTCAGTTAGAATTTAGAATGTTCATATAGGTAAGTACTTTGCTGTAATGAAATCACAAACTTTATGTACGGACGCTTCAAATTAAATAAGACTGATTAAGACAAAGGGTAAAAACGGGACCCTATTACTGAGGTTCCGCTGTCCGTCTGTCACCAGGCTGTATCTCACGAACCGTGATAGCTAGACAGTTGAAATTTTCACAGATGATGTATTTTGGTTGCCGCTATAAAAACAAATACTAAAAAACAGAATAAAATAAATATTTAAGGGGGCTCCCATACAACAAACGTGAATTTTTTGCTCGTTTTTGCTCGATATCGATAACGGCAACACTTGAAATATTCACAGAATATTTAGTTAAGTATATATTCACTTTAAAAATAAATAATTAAATTAAAATAAAACAAATATTTGAGTGGGGCTCCCATAGAACAAACGTGTTTTTTTTGCCTTTTTATAGATAATGGTACGGAACCGTTCGTGTGCAAGTCCGACTCGCACTTGGCCGGTTTTTTATTTAAAAAAAAATATATTAGGGGACAATCTTACACAAATCGACCTAGTCCCAAACTAAGCAAAGCTTGTACTATGGGTACTAGACGACGATAAACATACTTATATAGATAAATAAATACTTATATACATAGAAAACATCCATAACTCAGGAACAAATATTCGTGCTCATCACACAAATAAATGCCCTTACCGGGATTTGAACCCTGAACCTCTTGCTTCGTAGGCAGGGTCACTACCAACTAGGCTAAAGCGGTCGGCGGTTTAGTCTGCTATTGTGTCTTAATACTGCTGGGCAAAGGTCTTTCCTCTCTTGTTCTACTCTCCCCTATCAAATGCGAGCTCCCGCTATCCCACGTAATATAATATCAATGTCGTCCTTTCATCACCGCTTCGGTAACCCATCTTATGTTTTTAAATCGTATTTGTGATTTTTTTATGAGTAGTTCGCATAAGTTTTAAGGTGGAAGCGCACGCTCTAGGCGCGAAATTCAACATTTTTACAGGTTTTAATTTTTTTTGGGCAAACAGTGTAACTGTTTAACTTCATATGGTACTTGCGCTTGTAAAACAGATTTCTTTATATTATTGTGTAAAGTTTTTTAAGAATAAAACTATTAGCTTGAAATAAAAGTTGTCAAAACGTTGAAAGTCCGAATTTCAATGTTTGACAACTTTTATATCAAACTAACAGTTTTATTCTTAAAAAGCTTTACACAATAATATAAGGAACACTGTTTTACAACCGCAAGTACCATATGAAGTTAAACAGTTACACCGTTACCTCAAAATAAATTAAAACCTGTAAAAATTTTGAATTTCGCGCCTAGAGCGTGCCGTTCCACCTTAAATAATACGTGTACTGAAATAAAAGAGTGGTGGCTGTCCGCTCAACGAGAAAATATTTTATAGTATTTGTGTTTCAGCCGATATACAGTACAAGAGTTCGTGCAAGGAACAACATATTATATGCAGACCTGATCCAATATTGACACTTCCCAGGTAATTGTCAGAGGAAGGGCCTGCTAAATTTGAACGTGTCGTTTCGCAAAATAATTAAAGGTACTTTGTTTAAATTATGCTGGCCATTTTGTACCTATAGGTATATGTATTTAAAACCTTTATTGTACAAAATAAAGAAAAAAACTCTATTGACAACCGTTGAAATACATGCACAAAGGCGAACCTTTGATTGGATGGTTGTTTTGTCTGATTAGGACTCGGATATCGTTACTCTGTGGCAATAGAGGACAGTATTCACGCGCAATTCACGTTGTCACAGTTGAACCAAATTTTTAAGTTCTAAAGTAGCAGACATTCAAACTTATACATATTGGATAGTAGTAGAATTAGCATAAATGATTGATATTGAAAAGTGCATAATTTAACACCCCTTTTTTTTTAATGGAACTCGTCATTTTGTGGATTATCAATGCCGGTGGTTTTGAAACCATGTTTTCAAACTACACCTATGTGTACGGTGAACTTAAAGACTACCTAGCATTAATAAAACTGAAATATTTAATTTCTGATTTCTATTCCTATTCTAATTTCCCTTTAATCCATTTTACACTTCGTCGATGAACCTGCAATACCGCGTAACTAGTTTTTTCCATAAAGTTCAACTTGTAATGAAATAACAGTGAAAAAAGACAAATTAGACCTTACGGAAAAAGCTAGTTACGCGGTATTTCAGTTTCATCGACGATTTCAATCTCCAACATTTCCAATTTTATTTTTGCAACCCTCTATTTTAACATTTTTTTGAGACGTTGCAAATAGCAAATGTAATCCTATCCTCGTAACTAATATTATAAGAGAGAAAGTTTGTAAAGTTGTTTGGATACTTGAATGTTTGTTAGTCAATCACGTAATAATGGCTAAACGTTATTGGATAAAACTTGTCACACAAACAGACAAAAATTGAGGCGTAGGATACAATATTTTGGTTTAATACTTTCATTGTTACTTTTTCAGGTAATGTTTTAGATGTAAATGTGTCTTGTGAAGGTATTTAAAATGCGGGTGAAGCCGCAAGTAAGGGTAGTTTTTTTTTATAAAAACAGAAATTAGTATGTCTTTTAAGAAGATAAAGTCATGTATTAATTAACACAAAGTAAAAATTGTATTACTAAAGCCGAGATATACTACGATGCCTTTGCCCAGTTCATAAATTAATATTAGAGAACTTGGAGCCAGTGAAAAACGTTACTACGTTAACGTTTTTAATATTCATGAGTTATTTTATCGGGGGTGCTGTTCCAGTCATATATAGCGTATATCTGTGGTGTGGGTTAGTGCGAAATTCACTATCAGGATTGCTGGTATCATAAAATAAAGTGAACTGAGTGAAAGAGGCTGCTTACAATCCGGTCACGGACTTTAAGAAATCAAGGAACGAAGTAAAAATATTTTTCCACTGAATCATTGCAGTAAATCTTGCACTGACTATAACAACTATAACATTTATTTGAAATTTAAATATTTTTACGATGAAGCAAATAAATCGAAATAAAGAAAATTTCTACCTAACAAACTAACTCAATAACGACGATTTTGGAAATAACTGTTACTCCAAAAAACCATTCGAAATTGCTACAAAGGTTTTTTTTATTCGTAGACTTTAATCTGCGAATTATAATTTCACGAACAATATCACAAAGCCGCTTTTAATAATGGCTGCTGCATCAAAAAATTCATTAACCTCTTGACTGCCACAGTCATCAAGTCATGACAGCCAATGAAAAGGCTCACACTCAACTCGAAATTAATGCTTCTGCAATGGAAATAAATCCCTATTTTATCGACTTGACACTAGACGGTTTGTTCCGTCGCGAACAGAGCACGTCACTTCGTTTGTTTTGCGGAGGTTAAAAGGTTAAATGTCAGCGCAAAGAATTAAAAAGAGGTCCAAAAAAGAACGTCGTTATTCGAACGGGTTCTCTATTGTTTGCCCAAATTTTATAAAATAATTACTTACTATTCTCACATGCCCAAATTTTATTTGTCGTCCTTTCATATTCCACAACGAATCATCTAAGCCATAATTTAAGCTGCCATAACGACGATACGTTTGTCATGCATTTCTTTTTCCCTATGACCAAAATGTCCTAAAATAATAATAATATGCCCGAAAATTCAAACGCAATAATAATTATTTGCCATAAAACAACCGCTTGTGCGCCTCTACGTACCTTACCGTGTCAACTAATTAATTCATTATATGGCTCTTCGTTCCTTCGTCCCAAAGGATCATCAGCGCCGTTTGCAAGATCAGCATTGATGCGCATTTTTTATTACATTGCATTTTTTATACATTTCAACGACCACTTTAGCCTAGTTGGTAGTGACCCTGCCTACGAAGCAAGAGGTCCTGGGTTCGAATCCCGGTAAGGGCATTTATTTGTGTGATGAGCACGAATATTTGTTCCTGAGTTATGGATGTTTTCTATGTATTTAAGTATTTATTAATCTATATAAGTATGTTTAACGTCGTCTAGTACCCATAGTACAAGCTTTGCTTAGTTTGGGACTAGGTCGATTTGTGTAAGATTGTCCCGTAATATTTATTTATTTATTTATTTATTTATATAGGTAAGTATGTTTATCGTCGTCTAGTACCCATAGTACAAGCTTTGCTTAGTTTGGGACTAGGTCGATTTGTGTAAGATTGTCCCCTAATATTTATTTATTCCTATGTTTTGTTTTGAAATGGTTTGATATCACGAATAAATGTTTTATTTCTTTCTTTTCTTTCTGATAATTATGGCAATTGATTATTGACTAAAGATATTAGGGATTATGAGCATTATAGAAAATGAAGATTATGGCCAGTGACCATTTTGACAAATGAAATTAGTACAAATGAAATAGGCCAAATGAAGAGATAACAATTAATTTACATCATGTTTATTTTATTTTCGAGATTTTTTTGGATTTATTAAGACATTAGTAATAATCCAGTAATTCTTGTGCAATTTCCTTGTAGAAGAAATATATTTTGTGTTTTTATAACCTGAGATATGGCAATATAATTTAAAACTTGGCACGACTATTATCAGGTCAAAGATAATTGGAATAAGACCGTTGGATTTTTTCATAAAATATGTACATAGCGTATTCAAAGGTTACTGTAATGAGTTTTAACTTGAAATCCTATGGAAACCTTTAGATAACAATATTTTTTAAAAAAGACGAACTAAAGAACGCCATACCACAGAATAAGTAATACTACTAACGTACAGAAGGATCACTCTCGAACAAAAGTCAACTTTAGGTATAAAAACTTGCCAG
Source organism: Archips xylosteana (assembly GCA_947563465.1). Lineage (NCBI taxonomy): Eukaryota > Metazoa > Arthropoda > Insecta > Lepidoptera > Tortricidae > Archips > Archips xylosteana. The sequence continues at coordinate 5,441,302 of OX387349.1, forward strand.
TAGGCACGCAAAATTGAAACTTATCGTGTGATACGAGCGTTCATATTCCGTTGGGCACCGCTGAACCGAAACCAAGGGCACAGGGTTATCACTCGCCGATATTTGGTAGGTATATAAATCAAGAAAAATAACAGTGTGTATTAATTCAGTAAACTACCTTTAGTAAGTAAGTAAGTTATTTATAAGATAAGATCGTTTAGAAGTCATTGTTTGTTGCAAAAGTCACAGAAAAAAAGATGCTTAATTACGCGCGACGCGGCTAGCGTGCGAACCGAAGGCCGACCGACAACCTACTGTCATACGCCTCCCCAGGAGGCGCGCCGGCCGAACGTACCTAAACTGCGGAGTGAAACCACCCTGGCCATACCTTGCTTATGATTATGAAACAGATGAAGTTTAAGTACTGACACCGTGAACCGCTTCAAGTTTTTATCTAACTATGTAGCGTCGGTCATCACTCATCAGGTACCTAATTTGTATTTTAAGATATTTAACTGTTTCTAAGACTATTCTGAATTAATTATCTACAAAGCATAAGTAGTGAAATTCCTAATATTATAAAATTACTGACTCACACCGACCGACCGGTCACTTTTCGGCCGATGGGGCCGAAAGGTTCTCGAGTGGCGTCCGCGGACCGGAAGACGCAGTGTAGGTAAGCCTCCAACAAGATGGAGCGACGACCTGGTGAAGGTAGCGGGAACGCATTGGATGCGGATGGCGCAGGGCCGATCTGTTTGGTGAGCCTTGGGGGAGGCCTATGTTCAGCAGTGGACGTCTTTCGGCTGAAATGATGATGATGATGACTGACTCACACAAATAATATGTGAAAAGAATAGAACAAATGGGCAGAATATGAAAGGATTCTACTAATTACTAACTTCGTGTGCAACCCAATATCTGCCAGTAATAATTGTATTATCATCATCATCATCATCCCAGCCTATATAGGTCCCACTGCAGGGCACATGCCGAGCACATGCCTCCTCTCAGAATGTGAGAGCTTGGGCCGTAGTTACCACGCAAACCCAGTGCGGATTGGGAACTTCACACGCACAGTGTTTTTCTTCTTTGTTTTTCTGCAGTAATGGGTTTAGATTCATACATACAATTATCAACACCCGTATTTTTAACAGCCGTGGTGGCCTAGTGATTTGACCGATGTCTTCTCGTGCTGAAGTTCATGGGTTTAATCCCGGCTCGCATCTCTTAGTTATCGGAATTTATGTGCGAAAAAAAACATCGTGAGAAAACCTTCATAAACTTGCGAAGAAATTCAATGGTGTGTGTGAAGCTCCCAATCCGTACTGGGCCCGCGTGGGAACTACATTTCAACCCCTCTCTTTCTAAGAGGAGGTCTGAGCCCTTCAGTGGGAGGTATATAGGCTGGGATGATGAATCAATATCTATCAAACTCCAACTAACTATGCCAGTTCTCGAATCATCTCAGCGGACTACGCCCAATTAAGGTACTTGCACAGCACACTAGCAATCCGGTGAGGTGGAAACCGTCAACATTATTATGGGCCCGATGCCACTATTAACATGCAAATGGGAATTCAACGCTTGTTACACAGATCAGAATATAAACTACATTCTGTAATGTCCGTAACTACCCTCCTAGTGCTGATGTTTGATTTATTATTGAATGACGATTTGCGTGTAAATGTAACATATCTATAATCATCATCATCATCATCATCCCAGCTTATATACTTACGTCCCACTGCAGGGCACAGCCTCTCAGAATGAAAGGACTTGGGCCATAGCTCCCACGCGGGTCCAGTGCGGATTAGGAACTTCACAAACACCATTGAATTTCTTCTCAGGTGTGTGCGGGTTTCCTTACGATGTTTTTCTTCAGCTTCACTCATGGTAAATTTCAAATGTAATTTCGTACATAAATTCCGAAAAACTCAGAGGTGCGAGCCGGGATTTGGACCAACGACCCTCTGCTTGAGAGGCCATAATGTCAAACCGCTAGGCCACCACGGCTTATACTAGCTAGATTTTGATTACACCACGGATATTAATACATCAACCAAATGCAATATAAATTAGTCATTTCTATATGCTGTGCAATGTGCAATCATTGCCGAGATCACACTCTCAGCTAATGGAGCGCCTTTGAACATAATAGATATGGAGAGAGTAGTACGGATTACAAACGACTAGACATATTGCTGGAAACCGTTCACAGAATGTTGCAGAATTATTTTGGTCAAACTTCTTTTTGTTGGCGGCCAAACGTTCGATAAATCTTTTTTGACGTGACAACGTCTAATAAATCGATAAACGCCGGCTGCATACACGAAAAAGGATGACGCAATGTAACGTTGCATGTACGTACATGTACTTACAGAGCGGCGAGGGCCAGTTGCAATAGAGCGGCGTAGGCCAGTTGCAATAGAGCGGCGAAGACCAGTAGGCTTATTGTCTAACGTTTTTGACGCTTGCCTTCGCAATCGCTATCTCTTTCTGTCAAACGGTATAAAACGTTGTGAGAAAGAGATAGTGAAAGCGAAGGCAAGCGCCAAAAGTGTTAGACAATACGGCCTCAGTTGCAATATTACGTAATACAATCTTAGCGCTCGGGTAATTTTTATTGAATGTTTTGTTATGACGTTGTCACGTTAAACTATCGTCCGTAAACCGACTTTACAGACAACCGGTTGTTTTTAGTTCAGAAATTCCTCCGGTGGTAGGCTTTGGCCGTGGCTGGTCACCACCCTATAGGTTGAGCCAGGCCGCCAAGCGACTTTTATCGTGTTCCGGCCTATTTTCTATAGAAGCCATTCTCGAGGAAGGGTCTGAGCAGTTGTGCAGCGCGCTAGTACCGGTGACAGTGCCCCGTATTTGTTGTACCTACGGTTTGCACTGCTTGGTGGCGCGCGCTACACCGTGCTAGACTGTCTTCTTTCTGCTTAAGTATTCCCTAGAATTCGAGTCTAGGGTGAATGAGCATTTACTAAGGCATGCGTGCTCCATCGTAGGCCTCATCTTCGCTTTCCATCAGGCGTGATTGTCGTCAATCCACAAGTTTTTTTTTGTAGGTATAAAAAAGCAAAAATCTGTTTAATGTGTACAAAGTATACAATAGCATTTAGTGTAAACTTTCGCTGTGACGAATAAATTTGCTGTCACGAATAAAATATTTTTGTTTCTTTCTTTCTACAGAACGAAACGAGTTGAGGCGATGCCGATCTGGTACTGGGCTAATATGTACGCGGCAACTTTCAGAGTGTCTTCTGTGAGTACCTTGTATATTGTGTGCGTGCCGTCAAATACGTTTGCCAACTATGCCGTGCATCTGAGCACGCATTAGAGCGGTATATGAGAGGAAGATGTCATTATTATGTCTCTAAATGCTAAGGAGTCTTGTAGCAGACATTGTTGAACACGAAGTTGATTGACTAAGGAGTTATACCTTGACATTATCTGTAATTGAGTTTACAAAAAAACCGGCCAAGAGCGTGTTGGACACGCCCAGGATAAGGTTCCGTAGCCGTTACTAAAAAATCCTTGCAAATCTTATTAATTTTACCATTAATTATTTATACTGTCCGTATTAAATAAGCAATATTTTATAGGTCAGGCTACTATTTACTCTTAAACTTCTAATAATTCTCAAGCAAACTTAGCCGTTATACTTAGTTTTCCTTGTTAATTTGAGATATTTATTCCCATCATGATTTTTTCAAAATTTTTTTATACGAACAGTGCTTTTAGAGGCGGGGGCTTGATGCCTTGTAGTGAGGGATATCGTTAGATAGTTCTTTTAAAATCATTCCAAGGCTGTGAAGACAATTTTTCGATATAGTAATTCGTTTGCGAAATATTCAATTTTAAAGTGTAATTTATTGTTAAAATCGAGCGTCGAGAATCGAGGCAACAAAAAAACTGTGTTAAGCCACCAAGAAAATCTTCTTACGTGTTGTATACCTTCAAGTTTTAGTAGAACCTGTAAAAACATATTAAGACCAAATTTTAAAGCAAATAGAGTAAACTGGATAGGATAACCCTTTTCAACTTAAATTTAAAAAAAAAAATTACGTTACTAAGCTGCTGCGTAGCTGGAAATTACTCCACCGACAAGAGCCTAGCTCTTAAATATATGATGATGATGATGATGATAATGATGACGTAACTAAGACGTTTCCCAAACATTTCTTTTCGTAACTAAACAAATTTTCCACAAAATAAAACGTTAACGCGACAACGGCTAGGGAGAAACTATTTCTTGAATATTTGCCAAGCCTTCCCTGTATTCGCTGACCTTCTATCTAATCCTGCGCCAGATACAATTGCATGCTGCCATTTGTAACATTGTATGGCCAAAGTTCGGTTCCAGTTTATGACGCCGTGTGTTATAAGTTTGAGTACTAAAATCATAGTAAAATAAAGGCAATAACTGTCACGAACACGGTCGAAGTTATTTGAATCTGAGCCATTTGTAAATATATCTCAACATAAATTTTAAATTAATATAAACTAGTTTTAAGGCATAGTGTTAAATTAGTTTTGGGAATGATCACGTATCACTCAATATTTTGTGAAGTGAAATTCAGCATCATCAATGATTGATTATTATTATCATTTCAGCCTAAAGACTTCCGCAGCTGAACATAGAATTCCCCCAAGGTTCACCAAACAGACCGGTCCTACGCGATCTACATCCAATGCGTTTCTGGAATCTTGACTAGAAAGTTGCTTCATCTTAAGCTCCAAACGCAAATACAGCAGAGGCGTGACGGTACAGTGGCGGTGATGATGATGATGTTTGGGGACGCCTTGCTGAGTCAGGCGGGCTCGACCGTTTTGCACAGTCATTCAGCCCAAATCCCCGTGGTTGGAGCCGACGGTTACTGTCCCAGCAGCGCTCCCACACAGCATCTCTCCTCGAATCTTCTCGTTCTCCTGCTGAACGTAAGGACATCTTCGAGACTGACATCCTTTATTTCCTCCTCCCTCAGCTCGTCACTCCCGAATACATCACGCCGCGCTGCCGCATACATGACGCACTCGGCTAGGATGTACTCACTCGTTTCCTCCTTCCCACAATGTGGACAGGAGGGGTCACTTTTTATACCTATTACGCTTAAGTGTCTATTCAACAAGTTATGGCCAGTAATTATGCCAGTTATAGTTCTTAAGCTAACCTTACCTAGATTTAGGAGATACCTAGTTCTTCTGTGGTTGATACCATCCAGCATCATCTTCGATTGTCTGGACCCTACAGACTGTTTCCACTCACTGTTTGCTTCCTGTTCCTTCATTCTATCAATATGTGTGGCGGTGACTGTTTTATTGTTATTTTGTATGAATGAGTTTGCGGTACGGTACCGCACAACCCGTTCATATAAGTTAGAATATTACAACCGTCACCGCCACCGTACGCACGCCTCCGCTGACTGTCCGTTTGGAGCTTTAAAGGCGGCCTACCTCTACACTGCGTCTTCTGATCCGTGACGCCATTCGAGAACCTTTTGGCCTCATTGGCAATCAGTTGTACGAGAGATGTGCCCTGCCCACCGTCATATGACTCTAGCGTGGATGGATACGTGACGTTATGGAGCTGTAATTGTGTCTTTTATCAAAAGCTTGTTTTGCTAGGTATTAAGTGCCATTTTTCAAATAAAATAGGTGAAAAACTTATTTAAATAATTGTTTGTAGTAGCGCACAGAATTGATTATGGAGCTTAAGTTTTTTTTTTCAAATTTGGAACGTTAATTTGTTTATACGGACACGTTAATACTACATACAACAGGCCATTTACCTATTTGAGTTTTTCAGCTATAATTGTTAATAGTTAAAAAGTCTCAACTAAATCTTATCGAGTGATTTTGCTTGTGTTTCACTTATGTTTGTACACTGTAGGGGAGACCGAGGAGAGTTATGACAGAGGAGAGTTGTGACATCGTCGATTTTTGGGAACTTATTTACTGCTAGCAAGCTCGCAACAGCGCGTGTTTGATTGCTCGAGTAGAGACTTGAACTAAAAAACGCGCGCTACTGCAATCTCGCTAGCAGTTAATAAGTTCTAAAGAATCGACGTTGTCACTACTCTCCTCTGTCACAACTGTCCTCGGTGTCCCCTACCGACCACCGCAAGTGAAAAAAATCTTGCGAACCCGCAAATACGCGAATATACTCGCTTATCTAACTAGCCCTGTAAGTATGACATAAATAAACTCAATCAAAACGCACGGTTTCATTGTTACCAGTTACAAAACCTTTAAAAAATCGGAGCGAAGGATACTGCAGTGTCTCATTTTAATGAAATTGCTTGCATAATTGTTTATTTATCTAACAATTTACATCAAAACTCGTCAAAAGATTTTAATAGAGTGCAATTAGAGGAAAAATACCCGTCACCCGTGGGCAAATAAACTTTCATTAATCATGTTTTTGTTGTGGGCAGGCGCTTACTCGACAGTTTTTCGTCAAATCTCAACGAAAAATAACGTAAACCGGTTTTATTTTTTATTTCGAGTGAAACTCGATCCTCTTGCTCTCCGCAGAGACGTGGAATGCTCTGAGGAACTCTTTGACCTCATTCCAGCTGCGGGGTTCCATTACAGATCCTCCCGTCGTAAGCGTTCATTTCATCGACATCATGTTGATGAATGGCAGTCTTCGACGGTGCGTTTCAAGCGGTCTTTTTTGCCACGAACTTGCAAAATCTGGAACGAGCTTCCCGCTGGGGTCTTCCCATCGAGTTACGACCTGGGTGCCTTTAAGAGGCGAGTGTACAATTTTCTGCAGGGCCGACAACGCACTGGTATCGCGTAAAGCGCTGCGAGTGTCTATGGACAGTGGTGTTCATTTAACATCAGGTGACCCACTAGTTTGTTTGTCTGGCTTCATTAACATAAAAAATAAAAATAAAAAAAAAAGTTTTAGAAATTTCTTGTCTCATTAAAACTATAGTAATTAATTGAAGATTTTGGTTGAATATTATTAACAGGAAGTCGAGTTTTATTGATGCACCCTTGTGGAAGAATAAAAAAAACGGCCAAGGCGAAATATGTAAGCAGCGCTGCCAGAGGTCCGAAGAAAACCCCAGGAGAATGACTTAAACTACTTTAATTAAAATTAATAACTATTTCTACATCTTAAATCCTAAATGACAATAGCTCGATGTGAGAAACTAGAGTGATACAGTTTACAATTGTCTTAACTAGGTAAACGCGAGTCACGTCCCGTTGATGCGTTGTCTCACGTAGTGGTAGGCGTCGCCTCACGTAGTGGCAGCTGGCGTAGGCTAATTTTTAATGTCAGGCTGCTATATGTTGGTTCGGCGACTCTCCTCGTAGCGCGCAGCGTAGTTACGTAACACGCGCATAGTCTTTTAAAATCTAAACATGCCAATATAAAATAATGCACAAAACATTATACAACAAATTATAAAATAAATTAGTATTATTGTTTTATCCTGTGTCTGCAATAACTTTAGGTGTTTTAGCTCGACAAATACACCACTAAGATCAATAAAAATGGCGGCGGATTGTTTTGTTAGTATATAATACTTTTTTTTTTTTTTTTTTGTTGTTTCCTTTTCTATTTTTGATATAATATTTGCCTTGGCCTGAACAGCAATTGCTGGCTTCATGTTATTAAAAGGATTCGCTTGTTTGTCCAATTTTTAAACCAATATTGGTTTTAAAAAATGGACAAGCTAACGAATCCTTGAGTAGGTACCCTGAGTATACCTTGAGTACATATCCTGAGTATATACTCAGCCAACACTTGCGTAAATAGGCCTAGGCAATGTCGACGCCGTCTCCGTGACTAGTTAGCGCCGGCGGCGGCGCTCGGTTGATTGCAACAGCCATTCACTTGATCGACACGAGAAGGAGCGCGCGCGCATTCATATTATTTACTGTATCTATTTACTTCTAATTTGTTATTAAAAAGTCATCTACAAATTCATTGTTTTCTTGTATCCATGATCGCATACAAGAAGTGGCGACCGTGACAGGACTTTATTCGTCAAGTACCGAGAAGGATTTTAATTTGTGCCGAAGTTAAATGCTTAAAGGCTCAGCCATTCACATGATCGACACGAGAAGGAGCGCGCGCGCGTTCATATTATTTACTGTATCTATTTACTTCTAATTTGTTATTAAAAAGTCATCTACAAATTCATTGTTTTCTTGTATCCATGATCGCATACAGCAATAATGTACTATTTCACGGGAGACTAAACGATGGCTACTTTCTGCTTCTTCGGCAATGAACATGTTGCGTGTTTTATACTGTGTAATGTTTATATTTTAGTTCAAATATAAGTTTGTAGAAACGTGACAGATTTTGCTTGAGTTTGAGTTTAGAAGTGGTGTACTGTAATACTTGTCTCTCCCAAAAATCATACCTAGATAATTTTAACTCCTGTTTGTAGTACAAAACATAAACTGAAGACAACTCCTACTGTTAGTACTTTGAGTTAATAAACCAACGCAAAAAAAAAACAATTTAAAAACATCAACTTCGTTCCAAATTCACTGCTATTGTTGCGACGGCCAATAAAAATACCACAAGAGAATTGCATCAGGAAAAGAAAAGAATTCCATCTCAAATTGGTAGTCCCGTTCGCTGTATTAATTCGGGCAAAGAAACCCCGGGCTTATTCGTGAATCCCGACCCTGGGAACGGAAACCCGGAATTTAAAGTCTTCTTTTAAACAATAAAAGCAAATTGAATAACGGGACGGCTTACAGTACAAGAGGCAGCGGGTAGGGATGATACTATGTTTTTAAAGGGCTCCCGTTAGAAATTAATTTCCCAAATATACCGAAACTAAATCGTTTTAAATTGCACCACCTGCAGAAATCTATTCCTAAATATGTTCCCCGGAAGAGATCGCTTCGAAGCGATAAGACCGCCCAGTGCTTACCTTATATGTATATTTTTTATGTTCTTGTTTTTCTGTCTTGTATTCTACGTAGTGTACAATAAAGAGTCATTGTATTGTATTGTATTGAAATTAGAGCACATTGAAAAAAAACAGGAAACTTCATTTTTGTTTTCTCAGTATACCTAATGTTAAAGTCATCTGTTGTAGTCGTCGGTAGTGTTTGTTTTCAGTGGTGATCATTTAACATCAGGTGACCCACTAGTTCGTTTGTCTGGCCTCTCTAACATAAAAAAATAATAATTATAGAATAGAAGATATTTAATGGTTTGTGTGAAGTTCTTAATCCGCAGTGGGCCCGCATGGGAACTGTAGCCCAAGCCCTCTCATTCTGAGAGGAGGCCTGTGCACTGCAGCGGGTCGTATATAGGCTGGGATGATGATGATGATGATGAATTGACACATTAAACAAAAAAAAAACAAATTTTAATTTCATGATAGCTTTGAAGGGTTCCTTTGTTTGTTTACTAGTATCGCTTTAATTTCGTACGATGTACTCCACCTCGACAAAGGGTATTTTGACAATCAAGCGTTTTAATAGAGAAAATTATGAACCCCGTCATTTTCGCCACCGATTATTTCTGTGAGACACGGGGACGTTCATTAAAATCGTAATGCTAATGCGGTCCAGTCAACCATTAAAACTTAAGTTTAGGTTGAATGACTGGGGAACCGATTGCCAAGGATTTCAGAGGGCGATGGAGAGGGCTATGCTTGGAGTTTCTCTGCAGAATCGCATTAGAAATGATGAAATCCGCGAAAGAACTAAAGTCACCGACATAGCTCGACGAATCGCAGGACTCAAGTGGCAGTGTGCAGGGCACATCGCTCGTAGAAGTGATGGCCGATAGGGAAAAAAGGTTCGCGAGTGGCGTCCACGGCCCGAAGACGCAATTTGGGTAGTCCTCCAAGAAGATGGAGCGACAACCTGGTTAAAGTTGCGGGAACGGGTTGGATGCGGACGGCGCAGGACCGATCTGTTTGGTGAGCCTTGGGGGAGGCTTATGTTCAGCAGTGGAGATCTTTCTGCTGAAATTATGATAATGATGAAGGATTTCAACTGTGTAGTTGTAATCGATTGATTTCGATTTCAACCGTTACTAACCATATAATTCATACTACCTAATAATAATTTATTTAGTCCGGCGTTACTTTGTGGAGGTCCATATTAATGAACGCGCAATAAAGACCGCGGGTAAGCAAAGTAATTGTTTCAGTTCATTAATAATAATTATAATCGACCAATTAAGTACTTTTTTAGGGTTCCGTAGCCAAATGGCAAAAAACGGAACCCTTATGGATTCGTCATGTCTGTCTGTCCGTCCGTATGTCACAGCCACTTTTTCCGAAACTATAAGAGCTATGCTGTTGAAACTTGGTAAGTACATAAGATGTATTCTGTGAACCGCATTAAGATTTTCACACAAAAATAGAAAAAAAAAACAATAAATTTTGGGGGTTCCCATACTTAGAACTGAAACCCAAAATTTTTTTTTCATCAATGCCATACGTGTGGGGTTTCTAATATAATTTTTTTCTAAACTGAATAGTTTGCACGAGAGACACTTCCAAAGTGGTAAAATGTGTGCTCCCCCGCCCCCCTGTAACTTCTAAAATAAGAGCATGATAAAACTAAAAAAAACCATGTAAACTTCCACCGAAAATTGGTTTGAACGAGATCTAGTAAGTAGTTTTATTTTAATACGTCATAAATCGTAAACCGCAATTTTTTATAGATAACTAGCTATAGCCCGCGACTCCGTTTGCGAAGAATAATAGGGGTATGAAAAATAGATGTTGACCGATTCTCAGACCTACCCGATGTGAACACAAAATTTCATGAGAATCGGTCGAGCCATTTCAGCGGAGTTTGGCAACAAACACCGCGACACGAGAATTTTATATATTAGATGGTACGGAACCCTTCGTGCGCGAGTCCGACTCCCACTTGGCCGGTTTTTACACTATATAGGCTTGCGTTTGACCACAATCACGCCTGATGGAAAGCGAAGATGAGGCATACGATGGAGCACGCTTGCCTAATGATATTTTCCACATCAGAATAATAACAATAAGGCTCTCGGGTCTTGGGTGTTTAATATGTATTACTGAAATTTTTAATTTTAAGGTATAAATTAATTAAAACAATTAAGAAAAAATAACAATGAATAAAACTTAACTATAAACTAAATATTACAAACTAAATTAAAAACTAAACTAGATCTAAACAAACAAAAATAATACTATTACAAACTAAATTAAAAACTAAACTATATCTAAAAAAGGCCCCTGCGGCATTGCCAATAAGTCAAATAATAAGGCTGTTTGTAACATTGGACTTGTAAGTGAAAATTCTCCACGTGCACACGTGTGTTAAAAAAGGCCGTAGTAGCCTCTGTGGTTTGACCTATGGACTCTCAAGCTGACGGTCGTGGGTACGAAACCGGGCTCGCACTTCTGGAATTTTTCGAAATTTACGTTCGAAATTACATTTGAAATTCACTATAAATTAAAGCTTAACGGTGAAGGAAAACATAGTGAGGAAATTACAATGGTGTGTGTTAAGTTTTTAATCTGAACTGGGCTGGCGTGGGAACTACGGCGGCTTTCATTCTGAAAAGAGACATGTCATCTGCAGTGGGACGTATTGTATTTAGGCTGGAATGATGATGATTTATATTTTCGAGAAAGTTTTAATAAATTAAAGATAAAGGATTTTATGCTAAAGTCGTCTGTAGTCGTCTGCTGGTCGAAAGGATAGATAACATCAATGATTGCTTTTAGTATGTGCATGCATAATTTAATATCGATACATTTTTTCTTTGTTACTGCTGTTCTGTCTTTAATGATCAATTGGATGTAATGTGTCTTTGTTTATTTGAGTGACTATTTATTATGTGTAGGTATAGTTTTATAACTTGATATTGTCAGACTAGTCTAATTAATTTCTAATTTATCTTTTTATTATAAAATTGTACTATATTATTATGAGAAAATAAACCGTTCATTTAATTACAGTAATTTTTGTAATTTACTTCAGATTGTGTGAATACATTAATGTTCCGCAGTAATTTATTTATTTATTTAATTCAATAATTCAGTCCAAGATTTACCAGTTTTTAGGATTTAATTTTAATCGAGTGACGTTTAATGTATCGTATTTGGAACCATTAATTACCATTATTTTTAGGGCCGACAACGCACTGGCATCGCGTAAAGCGCTGCAGGTGTCTATGGACAGTGGTGATCATTTAACATCAGGTGACCCACTAGTTCGTTTGTCTGGCCTTTCTAACATAAAAAAAAAAAAAATAATTAAATAAGCTTGTTAAACTATGAGATCATATTTTTACCCGATCAAAAAACAAGATTTTAATGCATTAAAATTTAACCAAAAATGGGTGATTTCAAATAGACCCCTGACCCCCCCCCCCCCCCCCCCGACCTTAATTGCTAGGTACTGTTTTTATATCGGAAACGCGACCTCCATTAACGGTTTTCACGGATAATCGTGATACAATATGCCTTCATTGACGAGAGAGTAATAAAATTTAATGTTGTTCCCGGATACTCGTTGGGAATAACGCGTTCGGTCAATCGCAGGGTCCGTGTGAATACTGTATTTTATGAACAGTTAGCTTCCCTGTGGTTTCACTTAAACAAAATATTGCTTCTGGCAGTTGCGTTAGTTGAAGCCGTAAACAGCAGGCTTATTGTCTAACATACGTTAATAACGTATACATCTGACGCTTGCATTCGCAATCACTATTTCTTTCTGTCAAACGGTATACTCGTAAGACGGTGACAGAAAGAGATGGTGAAAGCGAAGGCAAGCTTCAGAAGCGTTTGACAATACGGCCTCAGGATTCGTAAAGTAACACGATAAAAGGAAATCATGTGCAAAATTTAAAGTTTCTAGGCCTTGTAGTTTATGCTGTGAGTTCACGAGCTTAATAATGTATTTATCCATTACCTAGTACGGTCGACCAAGAAAGTGGTCTACCAGTTTTGACAAAAGTTTCTGTGAGATCTAAATATCGCTAAGTCACTGTCATCATTATTGCAAGGAAAAATTGACCTCGTTGTATCAGAACGTGCAAATGAACTTCGACAGTAGGGTGGTAGACCATATTTTTGGCCGAGTGTAATCATAACACAAGCTTTGCATATCTTAGGACTAGCTGTATTGGTTTGAATTGTCTCTTGATATCTCATTTATTTTCATTTCATTTTAATTATTTAATCTCAGCATTTTAAGGGATATGTATTACAATACCGAAGTACGAAAGACCGAATGTATTAAAACATCGAATGGGTCAAAAGACCGACACGATTTTTTTCTGAAACCGTTAACTTTTTAAGATTGTTATAAAACAAACCTAACCTAACCTAATGGGTTCTGTATGATGCCGTTTTAATAAATTCTGAAAAGTTTACGGTTTCAGAAAAAAATCGTGTCGGTCTTTTGATCCATTCGATGTTTTAATACATTCGGTCTTTCGTACTTCGGTATTGTAATACATACCCATTTTAAGAGTCCCAACGAAAAACATGAAAAGTTTTACAGGCAGTTGTGCTACCCTTATATTCTTAAGTCAAAGTCCTACTTTACTTGCAATAAAATTAAACCAATAACACAAAAACTCGTACAAACTATTCAAAATAGCCATTCAATCATCTGAAACTTTTAAATGGGAACTCCCTAACATTTTTCTTATAAAAGATAAGGTCCAATGAAAGTTTGGGAGGTTGTGAAAAGTTCCCCTTTATCAAATTCAATCCCAAAACGAGTCTTAACTTTACTAAGTATGGTTTACTTACATTAAATTGGAGAGTGAGATTAGGTTCTTTAAATGTTTCCTTATCTTGTTACTTTCTGTGCCAGCCGTTGGGTGATATATTTTTTATGAAGTAATTTTAGACATTATAATATTAAGTAAGTTTGATTCATCATCATCAGCCTAGGTTCGTCCACTGCTGGACATAGGCCTCTCCCATGGCACGCCACTGAGCACGATCCTCGGCCACTCTCATCCAGCTCTTGCCAGCCGCCTTGCGAAGATCATCGCTCCACCGAGTCTGAGGACGTCCCACAAGTCCAGTAAGTTTGATTGCTGGCCGAGTATTAAATCATCATCATCATCAACATAGGCCTCCCCGAGGTTTCCAAAATCGACCAGTCCTGCGCCATCTACATCCAAAGTGTTTCTGCAACCTGAACCAGGTCGTCGCTCCATATTGTTGGAGGCTTACCTTTACTATGTCTTCCGGTTTGTGGACGTCATTTGAGGAGTTATTGGCTCTAATCGTGTCGATCCTTGTAATCAAAACATTTTAATCGGCATTTCAATGTAAAGCAGTTGGCCAATAAAGACTCGTGTGTGGAGCTGCAAAGCTTTATGGCTGAACGTGACAACATTTCTATTGAGACTAGACGCAATGGTATTCGCCGCTCGAGTTGGTAGGGGTAGGAAGAAGAGCCTATTTACAAGCTCGTATTTAACTAAACTAAGTGATTCGGCCCCTCTCGAGTTTAGGCTTGTAGTTTTTATGGACCGTGTGTCTTTAATTAGTAATAATAATTAGCCCGCTACACTTATCGTTTTTTTTTTTATTAAAAACGAAATATATTTTTCCTCAATATATTTTTTTCTAGCTAACCGATTTTGGCGTGCGTCACATTTATTGTACATCCACTAAAGATAATAATATGACATAAATTACATTTTTCAATATGTCTTAGAAAAAAAAATAAAAAAAGCTCTCACTAAACTTTCAGATTTTTTAAATTTACTTCTAAGATAGAGACCGCTCCAATTTTTTTACTAGTAATACACCCCGTATAATACGTATTTTTTTTTCAAAATTATAGCTGTGGGAGAACATGAAAAATCTTTACATAAAATGCTTTACATCCATTTTTAATTTGTTTTATAAAAATGTAAAAATAATAATAAAATTTAATTTCTGTTTAGCTGTTTTAGTTAGTTTTAGTTATGTTAATTTTATACTTAGTCCCTGTTTTTATACCTTATTTTATAGTTAAATAAAGTTACGTTCGATTTGTCTAAAACTTAATACATACAATAAAAAATCAACTATTTATTTACAAACTAAATTTAATTGACCAGTTATTTAAGCACCACACACTAACTAGGTAGTCACGGTTTTTCACATGCACGTTTCTCTAAAGAGGTTGTAGGTTTTGTTTTAGGATAGTGGTTGTAGAAAAACACGCAACGGGGATTTGCCTCGATAAAGTGTTGAATGACTCGTTATAACAGACAATATACATCCAATGCTGGATAAAGGCCTACCTCAATGAGTTCCACAACGATCGATCCTGCGCTGCCATCATCCGTGGTTCCGGGGCTTTTACCAGATCCTCGGTCCATCGATTTGGGGATCTTTGTATGCCATGTCTTCCGGTGCACGGTCACCGCTCTAGAACTTTCTGTCCTTTCGGCCGTCAGTTCGTCGAGCAATGTTACCTGCCTACTGCCGTTTAAGTCTGGCGGCTCTCCGAGCTATGTAGTTAAGTACTTTGGTTTAATTTGAACAGCAAAAAATAATCTAGTCGACAGGCTGTTCTGTTGCCACATAGCATCACTTCACTTGCATCTATGGCAGCGTTTGAGGAAAATGCAATATAAAATGTTATGAAAGTAACCATTCATTTATTCAGGACGCTTATAAATTTATTCAAACAGAAAGTTCTTTGAAACGACATAGTATTTTTACATTGCAATTCTCATCGTGCTACCATTTCAAAACAAAAGAGGTAAGTAGACATAATACGTATCTAAAATTCCCGAATGTTTATTACGTCTAACTAAAACAATTTGGCCGAGATTTTGTCGATTGCATGGAGACTCTAACAAAAGTAATGAAAATAGTATAAACATAAATGAAGCCCATAATTATTATTTGATTAAAAATTACTATGAAGTAAGTAGCGGCGCAGTGTACAGTAGGTAAATAAGGTACAACAAGATGCAGTGATGACCTGGGGGTTAAGGCTGCGTTTCCACTAGAGATGTGCGAGG
Source organism: Archips xylosteana (assembly GCA_947563465.1). Lineage (NCBI taxonomy): Eukaryota > Metazoa > Arthropoda > Insecta > Lepidoptera > Tortricidae > Archips > Archips xylosteana. The sequence goes on from OX387349.1 coordinate 5,457,263, forward strand.
ATGCGTTGCGAGGGATGTGTTTATCATGAACCAATAGAAACACTTCATTCACTTAGGACCTTTTAAATGAAGTGTTTCTATTGGTTCATGACAAACACATCCCTCGCAACGCATCCTCGCACAGCTCCGGTGGATACGCAGCCTAAGGCTGCGGAAAGCATTGGATGCGAATACCGCAGGCCCGGTTTGTTTGGAAAACCTTGGGAAGGCCTATATTCAGCAGTTGACGTCTTTCGGCTGAAATGGTCATGACGAAGACTTGAAGCATATTTTGATTTAAATAAAAACAGATAAACGTACAATGTCACAATGGAGTCTTGGGCTATTCTTTCATTTTACGAAGCATTAACTTTGAAACTGGATACTCGCACTAACTAGTCTGGTATAATGGGATCTTTTGATGCGATACGATATCTTTAACCCGTAAGAACTGAGAGAAGCTGTTTCAGACATTTGATAGGTATTGTTCTTATTTAATAAAGCAAAGTAAAGGAACGTGCTGTCGGCACGTCTAACGCCCGACTACGCGCGACTGGCGATAGGGCCCCCGTTTTCTCTTTAGATTACGTCGTGTGCTGCCAAGTAACCACTGCGTGGTGAGCATCTCGGCCACGCAATGATCAAAGAATATGCTCGCTGCGTCGCCAGTCGCGATTAGACTAGTTGGGTATTTTTTACTGTCGATAGGGCCCCCGTTTTCTCTGTAGATTACGTCGTGTGCTGCCAAGTAACCACTGCGTGGTGAGCATCTCGGCCACGCAATGATCAAAGAATATGCTCGCTGCGTCGCCAGTCGCAATTAGACTAGTTGGGTATTTTTTAAAGTGAAGGCAGTGTACGGTAAGTGAATTGATTTTTTTTTGCTGACTAAATGATTTTTATGATAAACTTCATAAGTACAGTCAAACAATTTGATTCCTAGACCACTATAGGACCATGTAATAATGAATCAATTAGTTATCTTCTACGACAGTGATTATTGTGTGATGTATGTGATGATGCCATTTCGATCTTTGCGAACATGTGTCAACTATAGTGAATAGAAAAGGAGTTTGCTTGTGTATTAATAACTTGAATTGTCACTGTCCGTCTGTCAAAACTTCTTTTTCTACTCATGTCATGGAGCCAAAACGTTTATAAACTTACGTTTATTGCATGCTGTGATCAGAAAGTTGATAATCCATTGACCCGCATTGACGTTGTAATTATCAAGTAGTTAATGCAACAAGGTTCTATAGAGGCTTAGGAATCAAATTGGTTGACAGTACCTTTCAGGATTTTGTACCTACCTAAGGTGCGAAAAAAGCCTTAAATGCTAACGCTCAACTGTTGGTTTGTTAGTCAGTTCCAGTGCTATACACAGCTGTATAGTTAGAGCTGTAATAAGTAACAATAGAGATTTTTAACACACCTATTATCTACTAAGGCTCTACTAACACAACAGCAACAGATAAAAAATTAAAACAAAATAAAGTAAAAAATCAAGGCGTTTTCTTTAAAATACCTAGATAGGGTATAATATAAGAAAATCCTGTACCACTAAGACCTATTACTATGTATTTACTATGTTCTGGCAATAAACGTATTTGTATTTAAAAAAAACGTAATTTTTACATTTTTGCTCGTTCTTGATAAAGACAATTGTAGGATAGGAACTACGAATGGGGGATTACTTCGTTTGGGAGTTGGAATCGCAACTAAACAGTTTTTCTTATTATTTTTGTTTTTTATTGCCACTTTATTATTATTCAAAATTAATTTTGTATATTAGATACATCATAGATCTGATGATTGGATCTTAAGAGAATGATTGATTCAATGATGCTTAAGAAATTTTAGGTTGAGAATTTTCAGCAAGGTTTGAAGAAGCGTCTAATGTTAGACTTGAAACTAACTTGAGACTCAATTGAAATCTACTTCAAAGCTCTTGCCAAATACCCGAGAGTCCACTTGTTTGAAGCCCAGGTTTACATTTCATGTGAATACAAAACCTCAGGGCAGCTGCTAAATGTCGACCTACTTTCTTAGACATCGATAAAAGCCACTCTTCCTATTGAAAATAGGTAACCTAGGCGCTCTGGAGCCTAACTCTTGACACGGAAAATGGGAAGTCAAACTTTGAATCTGTTCTAGATTGAAATGGATTTCATGGAACTTTAATTTTAAAAGCCGTCTCGACGGAATGTATGGCGCGCTCGCGTGCGCCGCTGGCTCATACAGTATGATTGAAATATTGAAAGGAACTGCGGAACGGAAGGCGCAGTGTAGGTAGGCCTACAAAAAGATGAAGCGACGACCTGGTTAAAGTGGCGGGAACGCATTGTATGCGGATGGCGCAGGGCAGATCTGTTTGGCGAGCCTTGGGGGAGGCCTATGTTCAGCAGTGGACGTCTTTCGGCTGAAATGATAATGATAATGATTGAAAGGGTGGTGTTGCTTCGAACATTTAGTACACAGTCAAGTGGTGGGTCAAGCAAGATTCACAGAATACCTTTTATTGGGTTCAAATCTGGGCTTTATGTGCGAAATTTATTTGAAATTTACCATGAGGTTTACGGTGAAGGAAAACGTGAGGAAACCTGCACACGCCTGAGAAGAAATTCAATGGTGTGTGTGAAGTTATTTATTTTGTTTTTTTGTTATTTTGATCGTCCTACCCGCCTGTTTTGCAATGCCAGCACGCTATATAAGGGCGCAAGCTGAAAACCAGCGCGGTGAAGAGCAACCCTCACCGCACATGCCGAGCCAGAGCTTTTTGCCACATAATGTTGTGTTTTTTTTCTTTTTATGTTCAATAAATGTTCTTTTATTTATTTTTTATTTTCAGTTCCCAATCCGCAATGGGCCCGCGTGGGAACTACGTCCCAAGCCCTTTCATTCTGAGAGGTAATGATGATGATGATGATGAATATTATAAGCGCGAAAGTGTGTGAAGTATGGATAGATGCATTCACGCTAAAACGGTTTGATAGGTGAAATGAGAAAAATTTCTATGGCTACCAGAAACGAAATTTTCTCAAGAGCAATTTTCTACGGCTAATTGTAAGAGATACGAGATGCGAGGACGAGTAGAGTACTAACGTTATCCAGACATTTCAGTATTCAGCTGTTTGTTAAATGTTTTTCTTAATTGAATGTTTCCTTCCATTTCCACTTTTTAACCCCCGACACAAAAAGAGGGGTGTTATTTGTTTGACCGCTATGTGTGTGTGTGTGTGTGTGTGTGTGTGTGTGTGTGTGTGCGTGTGTGTGTCTGTCTGTGGCATCATAACTCTTAAACGGGTGAACCGATTTGGATACGGTTTGTTTTATTTGGAAGCAGGCTTTGATCAATTATAACTGAAGATACACATTGCCGAACAAAATCCCCTTCAAAAAATGTCCGAACTTTTTTATTTGTTTGCATAACAATTAAAATCATCACCTACACAGAAATTTGAACCTAGTCTTTACTTCATTACAGTCGAATTTCGGTTGACACTTGACAGCTAAATTTGACAATTTCACGCAACGTACTGAGAAAAAAGAAGGCCACTTTTATCAAAGTGGCGCTCATTTGGCTCGGACATTTTCGGGCGCGCGACTGTGGATCTACAGTTATAATTGATCAAAGGAAGCAGGTTTCTTAACGATGGTTCTATAGATATTATGTTTCATTAAAATTGGTCCAGCCGTTTCAAAGTTATCAGCTCTTTTGCATGCTGTGGAAGGGATCTTAGAAATAATTGTGTTAGGGGTTTTTAAAATATTTAATTTATAGTTATGTTAAAGCGCAACGGTTGTCCATTTTCATCAGACTGTTAAGAAGAGTTCATCATCATCATCATCATCCCAGCCCATTTACGTCCCACTGCGGGGCACAGGCCTCCTTTCAGAATGAGAGGGCTTGGGCCGTAGTTCCCACGCGGGCCCAGTTCGGATTAGGAACTTCACACACACCATTAAATTTCTTCACAGGTGTATACAGGTTTCCTCATGATATTTTCCATCACCGTAAAGCTCATGGTAAATTTCAAATGTAATTTCGCACATTAATCCCGAAACTCAGAGGTGCGAGCCGGGATTTGCACCCACGACTCTCTGCTTAAGAATCTATAGGACAAACCGCTCGGCCACCACGGCTTTTTTTATTACTCTAACTTACGACAATCACACAGAGAGTAATGGCTACCTAGGTTCACAGGTCGTTAGTTTTTTTCGAAATTATGTGCAAAACTATCCCTTTCCCAGTGAAAAGCAGCGTTGCATCTTGCCGCGACATTACGATGGTTGGGGCCCAATGTATACCTACTATTCGTAATATCTTTTCCATCCAAATCTATTACTTGTCCTGTGTATCGAATATGTGTAAATAAAAATGTCTCTCTCACTCTATCTCTCTAAATCACTTACTAAAATATTGTTAATGAAGTAAGACATCTAGAAAACTAGGACATTTTGGTACCTTTCTTATCATTGCCAGTCGAAAAACGTCCACAGCCGCCCCCAAAGAATGCCACAATGATCCATCGCCTTTATTAGTCTACCTTTTGGATAGCTTAAGGTTTCTATCTATCTATCTACAGCCATTGTCCGTCCACTGCTGGACGTAGGCCTCCCTCATATTGCGCCAAAATTCGCGATCCTGGGCTTCCCTCTTCCACCTACTGCCAGCTGTCCTCCTAAGGTCCAACGTCCAGTCCAACGTGTTGCAGGGCGTCCCACACTACGCTTTCCTAAACGTGGTCTCCACTCCAGGACACGTCTGCTCCAACGATCGTCAGTTGTACGGCAAACGTGACCAGCCCATTGCCACTTCAGCGTGCTAATCCTTCGGGCTATGTCAACGACTTTCGTCTTTTGTCTTATATGCTCGTTGCTGGTTGTCTCTTAAGGTTTAACTTAGTTTATATTTGTACCGATACTTCTTTATATTATACTGAACATTGAAGTCAGGCTTCAGTGTCATATTTGATACATTGAATGCATTTCTCCTCCATTGGTTTATCTCAGCGAGATATACTTATCATCTTTTCCAGCTCTCTTATATCCAATATAAAACAGAATGTTATCTTTAATGCACTATTCTTTTCTCACAGCGATTTTAATGTGTACACAACTTAGTACACGTTATGTTACTCAAAAGTTAGCAATTTTATAAGAATCTTTACTTATTTTTGATTTTGAAAGTTCATGGGCGTGTATAAAATTAAGTTTATTATTTGACCGCAGATTTCAATTAGTGGAAAAGTTGCGCGGTTGAGCTTCTCTTAGCTGGAACGATTGTGAACTATTAGTGGAGAGGAATAAAGTCTGTGCTGATAATTATAATTACATTAATTAATGTTGAATCTGCATTTTTATTATAATTACGTCGGGGCTAGCCTATGGATATGGCACAAACGTATTCTCACCCGACGATTAATGTACAAAATAGTTTGGGTTTGTTTGAGAATACCGACAGAAATTTCTATAGCGATGTCGAGCGAATCCTAAATCGCAGTAGTAAGTTTCTTTTGTTAACATACCTTTTAAATATTTATCACAAAACGTTTTTTTCTTAATCTATAAGGATAACTTCAATAATATATAAGAAACAATCTAGATTCACTTACAATGCGTGAACTACCTTACGTCACAAGAAAAATCATTAGAATGGGCGCGCCCCGCCGTTAACTGTCAGTTTTAAACACACCAAAAAGGCGGGACGGGCTCGAAGCTGATTGGTAGGATTATTTAGTTCGAGAGGTTGGCAACTGGTGGCGCGGCTGTTCTTTGTGACGTTTCGTTTGACAGATGTCATCCCGGAAGCACTACAACGCTCGCAGATGGCGCTAGTTAGAAGATTGCCAACACTTTACACAATTTCAAATAAATTGTCATTCTAATAAAAGAAAACCAATTCTTAATAGTTACTGTCTATTTATAACCCCCGACACAAAAAAGGGGTGTTATAAGTGTGACCGCGTGTGTGTGTGTGTGTGTGTGTGTGTGTGTGTGTGTGTGTGTGTGTGTGTGTGTGTGTGTGTGTGTGTGTGTGTATCTGTGTGTCTGTCTGTGGCATCATAGTTCCTAAATGGGTGAACCGATTTGAATGCGGTTTTTTAGGGTTTCGTACTCAAAGGGTAAAAACGGGACCCTATTGCTGAGGCTCCGCTGTCCGTCCGTCTGTCCATCTGTTACCAGGCTGTACCTCATGAACCGAGATAGCTAGACAGTTGAAATTTTCACAGATGATGTATTTTGGTTGCCGCTATAACGACATGACCACGATCACGAACTGACTGACCGTCATAACCGAGGTGTTCCGAGGGATGCGTGGGAGGAGGGTAAAGTTCACGTTATTTCAGCACTCTCGTATCAAATCGTATCAAAAATTATATCACATTCTTTGTAGGTAGGGTGAGTGGGGGTAAGATGAAAAGCAGTGTAAGATGAAAAACACTTGGCTGCTACGAGTAGTTTTTCATCTTACACTGCTTTTCATCTTACCCCCACTCACTATACTATGTTTTAAGATAGGACAGCGTCGAAACGAAGTCTGTAAATTTTATTTGAATATAATTTTTTACCAAAATTCCTAAGTTCGAGCGTAATTACAAAGGCACAAAGTAGCATAAAAAAGTGCTATAATTAACGCTGTGCCGGTGTTAGTGCAAAGTACAATACCTATTTTGAATTTAAGACATCAGTTTCTTTTCACTCGATTATAGGCTAGACGACTAAAAAAAACTGTTTAGTCCGTCAGTTAGATTATTAAAAAATATTGTACACGTATTTTTTCTTTTGTTTGACAAACAAAAAATGAGGAGGATACAGTGCTTAGAAGTTTCGAGTGACGTCACTATATGGTACAATTTTTACCTAAGGGTGACGTCACAAGCCCCCACTCCGGAAGTTTGATGATCTATATCTTTGTCGTTTTTTAATAATTTGATAAACCAAAAAATACGTGTCCCATATTTTCCCATAATCTAAATGACGGACTAATTAGGATGACCAATTTTTAACCCAGTCGTCATCCCTATTGTTGAAGGAGGGTTATACCTACAACAAAAATATTCGTAGATCATTTCACTAAGAAGACAAATGAGTAAATAGAAAACAAAGTGAAATTCTTCCGTACCACGGCAAGTTGTCACAATTGTTAGCAAAACGTGGCTCAGCCGTCTCATAGTTTTGCTAGTAAATTGGGCCATATTTTTTATCTCCGAGTCTATAATTAAAATTTTACCGCCCAGGGAATTTAAGGTCCATAAAACACAAACTTTTGCACTGTCATTTTAATATATCCGGAGCACAAAGACAACGACTAAAAAGGTTTTAAAAACGCAATTACGAGCTGAAAGCTGTTTTTAATACTTAAACGTGTTCCGCGCAAACATGCGAAGTGACGTTAAGCGTAAAAATTACCCCATTAATGGGGAATAATGGAGATGGGGGGTAACCTGGCATCATTCAGATTGCTCGAGTTCAGTTAACGGTTCATTTAGGCGACGTTTAAGTAGACGTTTTATTATCATGTTTAAACCATAACCTGCTAAATTCATTTATTAATTTGTTTAAATGGTTGAATTCTTTTGTTGAAAATTTCTGTTACCCTACTCTGTTGAAGAATTCCTGACAAAAGGGTTGTAGTTGAATTTCCTAATTATATGTACTGTCACACTAAATTTTCAAGCTATTCATACACCGATTTTGCCGTTTTTAACTCCTATTTATAAATTCACTATAACGATCCCTAATTGAGAACCGATTTTATCCTTTATAAAGATTTTATCGTTTGTTTTTTTTTTATTGTAAAATTACGTAGGTAATGACCTTTTAAAAATTCTACTGATATTATAAATGCAAACAATGGTGAGTAATTGCGTGCGTATTACTCTTTCACGCTAAAACGGCTGGACGAGTTTCGATAAAATTTCAACCGCTGGGTTCAGAGACATGAAAATTGGCACAGGTAGTTTTTTATACAACGTTAATGAAAAGCACGATTACATATTTTTTGAAAATTTGTGGGAAATCCCGGAATTCCAGTTCAAATGCTGGATCTAATGGTTAACGCGTGCGAAATTGTGGGTTAACGCTGGTTCAATAAAAATTATTTTAATTTCAAAATCAAATCTAATCTAATTTTGACTACCAGATGGCCTAGTGGTCAGAGAACCTGACTACGAAGCTTGAGGTCCCGGGTTCGATTCCCGTGTCGGGGCAGATATTTGTATCAAAAATACGAATGTTTGTTCTCGGGTCTTGGGTGTTTAATATGTATTTAAGTATATATCTAAATATATAAGTATGTTTATCCATTGCCTAGTACCCATAACACAAGCTTTCCTTAGCTTACTTTGGGACTAGGTCAATTGGTGTGAATTGTCCCGTGATATTTATTTTTTATTTATTTTATTAATTTGTAAATCAACGCTGTGGTGTTGCTATAAACGCCTCAGCATAGTGCTGAGCTCGTGTCCAAATTGGAACCACAAAGACACACTCTATCTTTACCATTTGTAATAATAAAATTGATGTGACTTGTTTCGTTGTAAATAACAATAATAAATAAATATTAGGGAACAATTCACACCATAATATTATGACCTAGGCCCAAAGTAGACTAAGCTTGTGTTAAGGGTACTGCCATCGGAAAAACATATATATATATAAAAGAAGAAACTGACTGACTGACTGATTGACTGACTGACTGACTGACTGACATATCAACGCACAGCCCAAACCACTGGGCCTATAGATTCCAAATTTGGCATGTAGGTTCCTTATAAGATCTAGGGGTGCACTAAGAAAGGATTTTTCATAATTCACTCCCTAAGGGGGTGAAACGGGGGTCCAAAGTTTGTACGGGGAAACAAGATTCGTTCGACTATTTTATTCGAAACTTCACAGAAGTACTCCTAATGATAAATGAGTAAACACATGTTTCAGGTTTTTTGAGAATTCAACCCCTAAAAGGGGGAAAAGGGGTAACAAAGTCTGAAAATCAACATGGATGTTGTTTCTATGGTTTATCGGGTTGCTGGTTATGAAAACAACAACGGGTTTAAAATCCGACGTGGCGGACGTAAAATACCATCTCCCTGGATGGGGTGCGATGGGGTTGAAATGTCTAAATAAACTAAATGACTGTTGATATATCAACGCACAGCCCAAACCACTGGACCTAGAGACTTGAAATTTTGCACATAGATACCTTATACAATGTAGGCATCCACTAAGGAAGGATTTTTGGGAATTCCCAAGGGGACGGGAAAAAAACGGGATTTATATATTCGATTCCGAGTGACCCTATCTCAGTAACTATAATAACTAGACTCTTCAAACTTGATACACAAGTAGGTATTACATTATTTAAAACACATAATTCAGGATTTTTCAAAATTCCCACGGGATAAGGAAAAAACGGGATTTATATATTCAGTTCAACGGGATCCTATGAACTATAATTACTAGACACTTGAAATTTGGCATAGAAGTAGGTAATTATAATAGTAAAAAACAGTTTTAAGGATTTTTGGAAATTCCCACGAGATAAGGAAAAAACAGGATTTTTCGTTTTACTGGTCGGTGAAAGCTGAAATTGGGCATCTAGGTTGCTTGGAGAGTGTACAGGAGGATTAGGAGGGGACTTTTCAAAATTCCCATGGGAACGGGAAAAAACGGGATTTTTCGTTTTACTGGTCGTAGAAAGCTGAAATTCGGCATTTAGATTGCTTGAAGTGTGTAGAGGAGCATTGAGAGAGGACTTTCCAAAATTCTTAAGGGAACGTGAAAAAACGGGATTTTTCGTTTTACTGGTCGTAGAAAGCTGAAATTCGGCATGTAGGTTGTTTGGGGAGTGTAGAGGAGCATTGAGAGAGGACTTTCCAAAATTCTTACGGGAACGGGAAAAAACGGGATTTTTCGTTTTACTGGTCGTAGAAAGCTGAAATTCGGCATGTAGGTTGCTTAGGGAGTAAAGAGGAGCATTGAGAGAGGAATTTCCAAAGTTCCCACGGGAACGGGAAAAACGGGATTTTTCGCTTTACTGGTCATAGATAGCTGAAATTTGGCAAGTGGGTTCCTTGGGGAGTGTAGGGGAGCATTAAGAAAGCATTTCCCGAAATTCTTACGGGAACGGGAAAAATGGGATTTTGCGTTTTACTGGTCGTAGAAAGCTAAAATTTCAAAATTCATAAGTTTATGCTGTAAGTAGGCCGCAAAGGGTTCTTTAACCGACTTAAAAAAAGGAGGTTATGCATTCCACTTTATGTTTTTTTTATGTAGGTATGTTCACCGATTTCTCGGTCAATTGTGGACCGATTATAAAAATTATTTTTTTATTCGAAAGAATACAATATACTCCTGAGATGGTCCCATTGTCACCAAATCAGTATCTGATGACGGGATCTCAAGGAAATCGAGGGCAACCCTCAAATTTTGTAGGCACGCATTACGTTTTTCATATATTTTCTCAAGCTATTTAAGTGTTTGCGTCTGGTAGACATCATCTCATGTTGATGAGCTGATGATGGAAGGTAAATCTCCTTAACGGTTAGGAGTTGAGGATATTTTTTCAAATATTATAGGTACGTATAGACCGATTGTTGTATTCTTTCAGGTTATCCGGGTGAGCTGATGATGGAAGGTTAAACTCCTTAACGGTTAGGAGTTTTAGGAAGTTTCTTTAAATATCATATGCTCATATAGAACTTTAGTTGTATTCTTTCTGGTTATTCAGATGGAGGGTATAACTCTTTAGCGGTTAGGTCACACGACACCTTTACAAAATACTATAATATGTAAAATATCAATGCTAAGTAGGTACACAGCGCTTCCAGTTACTCAAGTTTCCGTAGAAGGTAAGAAAACATTGAATTATACCTAATGCAGGACAGGGGAAAGTAATAATAGGTTTTATATTATTAACAAGCCTGGTTATTTTAGTTCCCGCTTCCGAATTAGTGAAAAACATTGTATATAAAGAAATACTGTAAAGGACCGTATCTACCTGAAGTTTAGTCGGGCTTGCTTGCACGCTTGCTTGCACGCTTACTTGCACGCTTTCATGCACGCTTGCTTGCTTGCTTGCTTGATATCTTAGATCTTTGGAATACTCGTGGTACACGCGAGCGAAGCTGCGGGCAAAAGCTAGTACTTATATAAATAGATACATACTTAAATACATATAAAACATCCAAGAGTCGAGAACAGATATTCGTATTTTTCATACAAATATCTGCCTCGACACGGAAATCGAACCCAGGAACGTATGCTTCATACTCAGGTTCTAAAAACACTAGGCCATTTTGATCGCGATGTCTACTAGGAACACCTATTTGGATCCCCCAGGTACAATAATTGTATATTAGGTGATATTAGGTTATCAAGTTAGGTGATCCTAGTCATCACCATTTTGGTCGTCAAAATATTTTTTTTTTATCATGATGTAACTTTCCATTAAATAATATAAATAAATTAAACTAAATACCAAAGTACCGACTTAAGAGAGCAATGATAATGTCTGGCATTTTCTATACGTTTCCAAGAAATCTGATCCAGACTTCAGATCAAGGTAACGATTATTATTAATGCAAACAAAACGAACAAACATCAAACATAAACCAATTATAGCTAGAAACACGAACAGTCATCATAAAAAATTACCAATCCGGGTTAAAGTACTCATAAATTAAGGAATTTTAACTTTTTATCAGTTCATAAAGCACCAGTTAATTACAATTAAATTAATGTAGGTACTAACTTTTGTTTCAGCACAATTTAATGAACTGAAACAAATTACTTTGCTCACCCGCGACCTAACGATAGTTACGTTTATGTAAGAATTGTGTGTTCATACAGTGTGGAGGTGGAGGAACTGCATGAACACACATTTCTTGCATAAACGTAACTATCGTAAGGTCGCGGGTGAGCAAAGTAATTGTTTCAGTTCATTAATATGGACCTCCGCAAAGTAACGCCTGATTCAATAAATTATAAATCAGCACAATTAATCTGGAACTAAAACAAATTTAAAAAGCCCTGGTAACTTAGCAGTAAGTCCTACCTCTCAAGCATAGGGTCATGTGTTAAAGCCCGGGCTCATACTTCTGAGTATAAAATTATGTGCGAATTTACATTTTGAAATTTATCGTAAGCTTTACTGTGAAAGGAAAAAATCGTGTTGAAACCTGCACATACCTGAGAAGAAATTCAATGATAAATAAAATAAATAAATAAATAAATATCACGGGACAATTCACACCAGTTGACCTAGTCCCAAAGTAAGCTTAGCAAAGCTTGTGTTCTGGGTACTAGACAACGGATAAACATACTTATATAGATAGATACATACTTAAATACATATTAAAACACCCAAGACCCGAGAACAAACATTCGTATTTTTCATACAAATACCTGCCCCGACACGGGAATCGAACCCGGGACCTCAAACTTCATAGTCAGGTTCTCTAACCACTAGGCCATCTGGTCGTCAAATAATGTGTGTGAAGATCTTATTCCACACTGGGCCCGCGGAAGCGGAAGTACCACCCAAGCTCTGATTTCGAGAGCCCTGTACCCTGCAGTGGGACGTATATATGCTGGGATGATGGTGGTGATTTTTATAAGCAATATTAGCTTACACAAAAACAGCTGTACCGCTAATAGCAATGAAACATAGATCACTTTGGACCAATTTGTATTTTGTTGTATTTTTTAATTTGGAAAATTTTATGTGATTTCTGCTCAGAATCACGATCTTTTTGATCCTACTAGGAGAACAAAAGCGTCCCATTTTTTCCTTTGAGTTACCATTTTTCATAGACTTTATTATATACTAGCTAGCTTAGTAATTTGGGCAGCTTTTTTTTATCCAATTTGCTTTTTCATCAATTATGTGGCTGTCCTTAGTTCCTCGATATAAAAAAAATTACCCCCCCGCACCCCCCCGCACCCCCCCGCACCCCCCCCCCGCAACCCCCCCCCCCCAACACCGACCGCCCCCCCGCACACCCGCGTTCACATTCACCACCGTACCTACTCCCAAGTCACTACTTCTAAAAACTGTTCTATAAATTCTTAAAATAGACGTATCTTTCTTATTTGTGAACCGATTCAAATGAAACAAACACTAAATGTTAATCCAAGAAAATACCAACATATCAGTGAAAACCGCATCCTTCAAGGTTAAGCCGTTTCTGAGATTAGCGCGCACAAACGCACAGACAAACAGACAATAATTCTAAAAAAACATTGTTTTGGGTTCTATTGCGCTAGTAAATAGCCCTAGTGACAGTTTTTCTCAAATATCTTCAATGTACAGACACCGACTTGTTACAGATTTATTATCTACTAGCTTTTGCCCGCGGCTTCGCTCGCGTGTACCATGAGTATTCCAAAGAACTAAGATATCAAGCAAGCAAGCATGCACGCAAGCAAGCAAGCGTGCAAGAAAGCGTGCAAGTAAGCGTGCAAGCAGGCGTGCAAGCAAGCCCGACTAAACTTCAGGTAGATACGGTCCTTTACAGTATTTCTTTATATACAATGTTTTTCACTAATTCGGAAGCGGGCACTAAAATAACCAGGCTTGTTAATAATATAATACCTATTATTACTTTCCCCTGTCCTGCATTAGGTATAATTCAATGTTTTCTTACCTTCTACGGAAACTTGATTAACTGGAAGCGATGTGTACCTACTTAGCATTGATATTATACATATTATAGTATTTTGTATAGGTGTTGTGTGACCTAACCGCTAAGGAGTTATACCTTCCATCATCAGCTCATCTGAATAACCAGAATGAATACAACTAAAGATCTATACGTGCATATGATAATTAAAGAAACTTCCTATAACTCCTAACCGTTAAGGAGTTTAACCTTCCATCATCAGCTCACCCGGATAACCTGAAAGAATACAACAATCGGTCTATACTTACCTATAATATTTGAAAAATTATCCTCAACTCCTAACCGTTAAGGAGATTTACCTTCCATCATCAGCTCATCAACATGAGATGATGTCTACCAGACGCAAACACTTAAATAGCTTGAGAAAATATATGAAAAACGTAATGCGTGCCTAAAAAATTTGAGGGTTACCCTCGATTTTCTCAAGATCCCGTCATCAGATCCTGATTTGGTGACAATGGGACCATCTCAGGAGTATATTGTATTCTTTCGAATAAAAAAAAAAATTTATAATCGGTCCACAATTGACCGAGAAATCGGTGAACATACCTACATAAAAAAATACATATAGTGGAATGCATAACCTCCTTTTTTTAAGTCGGTTAAAGAGCCCTTTGCGGCCTACTTACAGTATAAACTTATGAATTTTGAAATTTTAGCTTTCTACAACCAGTAAAACGCAAAATCCCGTTTTTTCCCGTTCCCGTAAGAATTTCGTGAAATGCTTTCTTAATGCTCCCCTACACTCTCCAAGGAACCCATGCCAAATTTCAGCTTTCTATGACCAGTAAAACGAAAAATCCCGTTTTTCCCGTTCCCGTGGGAATTTTGGAAAATCCTCTCTCAATGCTCCTCTACACTCCCCAAGCAACCAACATGCCGAATTTCTGCTTTCTACGACCAGTAAAACGAAAAATCCCGTTTTTTCCCGTTCCCATGGGAATTTTCGAAAGTCCTCTCCTAATCCTGCTCTACACTCTCCATGCAACCTAGATGCCAAATTTCAGCTTTCTACGACCAGTAAAACGAAAAATCCCGTTTTTTCCCGTTCCCGTGGGAATTTTGGAAAGTCCTCTCTCAATCCTCTACACTTTCCAAGCAACCTAGATTCCGAATTTCAGCTTTCTACGACCAGTAAAACGAAAAATCCCGTTTTTTCCTTATCCCGTGGGAATTTCCAAAAATCCTTAAAATGGTTTTTTACTATTATAATTACCTACTTCTATGCCAAATTTCAAGAGTCTAGTAATTATAGTTCATAGGATCCCGTTGAACTGAATATATAAATCCCGTTTTTTCCTTATCCCGTGGGAATTTTGAAAAATCCTGAATATATCGTACCTACCTACTTGTATACCTACTTACTTGTGTATCAAGTTTGAAGAGTCTAGTTATTATAGTTACTGAGATAGGGTCACTCGGAATCGAATATATAAATTCCGTTTTTTCCCGTCCCCGTGGAAATTCCCAAAAATCCTCCCTTAGTGGATGCCTACATTGTATTAGGTATCTTTGTGCAAAATTTCAAGTCTCTAGGTCCAGTGGTGTGGGCTGTGCGTTGATATATCAACAGTCATTTAGTTTAATTAGACATTTCAACCCCATCGCACCCCATCCAGGGAGATGGAGGGAGATGGAGGGATGGTATATGTTTACTCATTTATCATTAGGAGTACTTCTGTGAAGTTTCGAATAAAATAGTCGAACGAATCTTGTTTCCCCATACAAACTTTGGACCCCCGTTTCACCTCCTTAGGGAGTGAATTTTGAAAAATCCTTTCTTAGTGCACCCCTAGACCTTATAAGGAACCTACATGCCAAATTTGAAATCTCTAGGCCCAGTGGTTTGGGCTGTACGTTGATATGTCAGTCAGTCAGTCAGTCAGTCAGTCAGTCAGTCAGTCAGTCAGTCAGTCAGTCAGTTTCTTCTTTTATATATATCTATATATATAAAAGAAGAAACTGACTGACTGACTGACTGACTGACATATCAACGCACAGCCCAAACCACTGGGCCTAGAGATTCCAAATTTGGCATGTAGGTTCCTCATAAGGTCTAGGGGTGCACTAAGAAAGGATTTTTCAAAATTCACTCCCTAAGGGGGTGAAAAGGGGGTCCAAAGTTTGTATGGGGAAACAAGATTAGTTCGACTATTTTATTCGAAACTTCACAGAAGTACTCCTAATGGTAAATGAGTAAACACGTGTTTCAGGTTTTTTGAGAATTCAACCCCTAAAAGGGGGGAAAGGGGTAACAAAGTCTGAAAATCAACATGGGTGTTGCTTCTATGGTTTATCGGGTCGCTGGTTATGAAAACAACAACGGTTTTAAAATCCGACGTGGCGGACGTAAAATACCATCTCCCTGGATGGGGTGCGATGGGGTTGAAATGTCTAAATAAACTAAATGACTGTTGATATATCAACGCACAGCCCAAACAACTGGATCTAGAGACTTGAAATTTTGCACATAGATACCTTATACAATGTAGGCATCCACTAAGGAAGGATTTTTGGGAACTCCCACGGGAACGGGAAAAAACGGGATTTATAAATTCGATTCCGAGTGACCCTATCTCAGTAACTAGACTCTTTAAATTTGATACACAAGTAGGTTTTACATTAGTAAAAAAACAAATTTGAGGATTTTTCAAAATTCCCACGGGATAAAGAAAAAACGGGATTTATATATTCAGTTCAACGGGATCCTATGAACTATAATTATTAGACTCTTTAAATTTGGCATAGAAGTAGGTAATTATAATGGTAAAAAACAGTTTTAATTATTTTCGGAAATTCCCACGGGATAAGGAAAAAACGGGATTTTTCGTTTTACTGGTCGTAGAAAGCTGAAATTCGGCATGTAGGTTGCTTGGGGAGTGTAAAGGAGGATTGAGAGAGAGCTTTCCAAAATTCCCACGGGAACGGGAAAAAAACGGGATTTTTCGTTTTACTGGTCGTAGAAAGCTGAAATTCGGCATGTACCTAGGTTGCTTGGGGAGTGTAGAAGAGCATTGAGAGAGGACTTTCCAAAATTCCCACGGGAACGGGAAAAACGGGACTTTTCGTTTTACTGGTCGTAGAAAAGTGAAATTTGGCAAGCGGGTTCCTTGGGGAGTGTAGGGGAGCATTAAGCAAGCATTTCCCGAAATTCTTACGGGAACGGGATAAAACGGGATTTTACGTTTTACTGGTTGTAAAAAGCTAAAATTTCAAAATTCATAAACCTACTGTAAGTAGGCCGCAAAGGGATCTTTAACCGGCTTCAAAAAAAGGAGGAGGTTATGCAATCCACTTTATGTATTTTTTTATGTAGTATGTTCACCGATTTCTCGGTCAATTGTCAACCGATTATAAAAATTGTTTTTTTATTCGAAAGAATACAATATACTCCTGAGATGGCCCCATTGTCATCAAATCAGGATCTGATGACGAGATCTCAGGGAAATCGAGGGCAACCCTCAAATTTTGTAGGCACGCATTACGTTTTTCATATATTTTCTCAAGCTATTTAAGTGTATGCGTCTGGTAGACATCATCTCATGTTGATGAGCTGATGATGGAAGGTAAAATTCCTTAACGGTAAGGAGTTGAGCATATTTTTTCAAATATTATAGGTACGTATAGATCGATAGTTATATTCTTTCAGGTTATGCAGGTGAGCTGATGATGGAAGGTTAAACTCCTTAACGGTTAGGAGTTATAGGAAGTTTCTTTAAATATCATATGCACGTATAGACCTTTAGTTGTATTCTTTCTGGTCATTCAGATGAGCTGATGATGGAAGGTATAACTCCTTAACAAGATACTATAATATGTATAATATCAATGCTAAGTAGGTACATAGCGCTTCCAGTTACTCAAGTTTCCGTAGAAGGTAAGAAAACATTGAATGATACCTAATGCAGGACAGGGGAAATGAATAATAGGTTTTATATTATTAACAAGCCTGGTTATTTTACTGCCCGCTTCCGAATTAGTGAAAAAAATTGTATATAAAGAAAGTTTAGTCGGGCTTGCTTGCACGCTTGCTTGCTTGCCTGTATGCTTGCTTGCTTGATATCTTGGTTCTTTGCAATACCCATGGTACACGCGAGCGAAGCCGCGGGCAAAAGCTAGTATGTATAGATAACCGTAACTAAATGGAAGAATCGAAAATTATATGGAAGATTTGGACACTTTTTTTCCTAGTAGGGTCAAAGAAACTCGTGATTCTGAGCAGTAATCAATCACATACAATTTTCCAAATCAAAAAAAGTCAAAACATACAAAAAAATAAAAACTAGCCCTTTTACCAAGTTAAAAATGACTAAAACATGAAAGTATTGAATTTGAGATAATTTTAGACATTGTTAATTTATTTACTCGTCTTAACTCCGCCCGCCTTGGAGCTTACGATGGTATTAGCGAACAGAACACGTAAATGTTTTAATTAAATCCACGGTTAATCCCATATTACGATAAAGGAAATTTTCATAAAACCATAAAAATGGGTTTAAGGAACGTAATAAACGGTGAAAAATTATTTAATTTCAAAAATGGTGAAAATACAAAGTAACAAAAAACCAGTCAAGTGCAAGACGGATCGGGCACGCATGTGGAGGTTTTAGTGCCTCCGTACAAGGTTTATAAAAAAATTTAAAACCCCCGACGCACTTTGGTCGCACGTATTTTGAAAATAAAAAGTATCATGCCCATTATGCGTCGAAGATCCCTTCCACAGCTAACAAAATAGCTGATAACTTTGAAACGGCTGAACCAATTTTGACGAAACAATTGTAAGAACCATCGCCAAGAAGCCTGCTTTCAAATAAAAAAACCTGTCCAAATCGGTTCAGCCGTGTGAGTTAGACTCGCGCGCCGAGGGTTCTGTACACATTTTTAGATATCTCAAAATAAACAGCCGTAACTATAAAAATCCAGTGTTAGCAGAGCCCTGCTTCTAAGTAAAATGTACGCCGTGTAGGATCATTTTATGTTGGTTACTCGGGACACCCTTAATGTTTAATTTAATTAAATTTTTATTATTTGTTTTTGTAGCTATCACAGTAATATAATCAGTGAAAATTTTAACTACCTAGTTAATGTAAAGATATAGTTAAAAAACACGTTTCTTGTATGAAAACCCCCTATAATTTTTAATTTAATTTTATGTTTAGTATTTGTTGTTAAAGCGACAACAGAAATACATCATATGTGTAAATTTCAACTCTCTAGATATCACGGTTCATGAGATACAGCCGGTGACAGACAGACAGACAGATGGACAGCGGAGTAAAGATACCAAAGGTAAGCTAAGCCAAAAATAGATCCTTATAAAACAAATGAATGAACTGTTGTAATGTGTTCTGTGCGAGTGTGGCTGTGGAGAGCAATATTGACAAGAACAGTGTTTCCCGACCTGGGGTCCGCGGACTCCTGGGGGTCCGCGAGTACCTATAATGTATGGGGGTTCGCGGTAAACAGTTATAAGTTATAAGTACCTATTTTGTATCTGTAATAACTAAAATAAATACCTAATCCGAATTTTTTTTGCTGCTTATTTTATTAAGGGGGTCCGTGAAAACTGTGCTTGATTTTCTAGGGGTTCGTGGCTGAAAAAGGTTGATAACGCTGGACTAGAATATTGGCACCCGTGACGCATACTCTAGCCCTCTAGGTTGACATCGCATCTGCAATCTCAGTAGTCTAGCTTTGTGTGTAGGTATATTGACAGTTTCCCTCTTAATATGAATTTGCCTTTCTTGTTTCATAATACGAGTACTAGTAAAGATAGAAAAAACTTTCATGTATGTGAGTAACTAGTCATTTACCTGCTGCTTAACCATTGAATCTGGCATTTAAATTGAAATACAAGCTAGAAGTTTTCAGAACTAGAGTGAATAGGCTGTTACTTAACCGGTGAGACACTTTTGGCCTGATCTGCACGTTCCATTAGGTGACGTAGGGGTCAATCACTGATCTTACGTAACCAAAATTACATTGCGATGTTGATCGAAGTTGCATAAAAAATACCCGTAGCAAATTCATGTGTGTGGTTTTGATTTTCCCGACCCGTGGGTAAATCGGTATCTTAAGTGGCCTGTGTTATTCTAGAGATTCAATTTTCTGCATGCCAATTTTCAAACCCGTCGGAAATATTAGCGTGGAAGAGTAACAAACAGTACGCGCATGTGCACACACATGTACAAACTTTCGTAAATAATTAGTAATTGCGTTTGACAACAATCATGTTTGATAGCTAGTGTAATGATGTGGTAAAAGATGGAGCCGTCAGCCTGTTGGCCATTTGACCTAAATTTGAAGACGTACGGATTGCAGCGTCAAAAGCCGAGTTTAGACCTGCAAGAAAAATCGGGCAATTTGTATTACATTCCGTGGTCGTAAAGCGAACGAGTTTGAAGTGGTCCATCGAGCCCCGCAACTTACACTATTTTTCTTGCTGGTCTAAACTGGGCTTCAAGAACACAGAGACAAGCAGGGAATACCATTCTTCAGCTGACCAGAAAAAAGTACGAGTAAAAAAGCTACTTTAGAATTTTAGGGACGAAACTACATGTTTATCCAAGAAAATACCTGCGATCGACGTCTTCCAACCAAGTCGTGCTGATAATATCCCTCATTTTTCCCCACGGGACACCCGAGTATTGTGACCCAAGTTTATTTCCCGGTCGAATGGTCATCCTAATCAATGTGTGTCGCGCGTCAGGCCGGTACTACGGAAATATTGACAAACTTTATATTGGAGTTGCGAAGTTTCTTGTCTTAGGAAATGGAAGGGTAGTATAGGTGTAACGTGTGTCGTATCTTATTGAAACATCTGTCTTCACGAGTGAAATGAAAGTTGAAGGCGAAGCTAGTGTAGAAGTTGTTTTGAAAACTCTGTAAATGGGAATAACGGTGTGCTGCTACAAAATACACTCGCTTTAAATTTTCGTCTTTCGACAGAATGATTAAGGCAAACTTGCGCGTACCAGGGTACCAGCTATTATATCACTGAGTATGGAACTGTCATTGCTAACCTTGGATTAATGATTTAATTTTTTAACCCTAGGTTATGGGTGATAGTTCCATACATTTTGACACTACTTAACCCTGAGTTAGAACTTAGCCTGTGGTACATAGTTAAATCTGGTAAGCGCAAGCCTACCGTAAGAGAGGTTATTTTTTGTTAGATTATGCTCTACCTACTCGTCTAATAAACTTAATTCAAGATCCGACCAATTTCAAATGTACAAAACTTGGCACAGTTGGCAGGATAAACTGTTCAGTTTCATTTCACTGTATCACTTAATGTATAAAACTTGACACAGTCGGTAGGACAAACTGTTCAGCTTCATTTTACTGTATGCCCTTAATATACAAATCTTGGCGCAGTCGGTAAGATAAACTGTTCAGTTTCATTTTACTGCGTCACTGTACAAAGCTTGGCGCAGTCGGTAGGATAAACAGTTCAATCTTGTTTCACTGTGTTACTGAATGTACAAATTGTCATCTTACTAACATAATTGTTCCCTATTTCTTCAGATTGACAAATCTGTTTTCACATTCCGCAGCTAGTCCAAGCTTTCCCACTTAATGGGTCTAAGGTGTTGTAGAACCGCAACACCTCACCCGCTCACCGCTTGCCAGATAAAGGCTAACGAGCTAAGGGAATCCCTATTATATAAATTGCTATGCCCAAGTTAAGTTCGTTAGTTAAGTTCGGGAGTCGTCGAAACAACTGGTTTTGTAAGCAATGAGAGATGTTATAGTGCTTCAGTGAAGTTGGTAAAATGGCGCACAGTTGGCGGGCACTTTTTTATTACAAACAGCTTCTTTGGACCCACTCAGAGAAAGCACATTTTTTTTTATTTTGCGACATGCCCCTGGATTAGCGTCTGTGAGTTTTCTTTGAAATTAACTGTGAGCTTCTTGTTGAAATAAAAAAAAAAACGTGAAAAAACCTGTGTATGTGTACGTCTGCAGAGAAATTCGAGGGTGTGTGTTAAGTTCGCAATTTGCACAGCGTCCGCGAAGGAACTGCGGCATAATCCTTCTCAATCAAAGTCAAAAGGCCAAACCAAATGTCTTTAGTGTTAAAATTACCTATGCATTTTTGAAAACATTGATTTATTAATGAAGTCGTATCTACTTAACCTTTTATTGCTTCTAAAATTTAAGTTAACGATTTGTAATAATTACATATATCAGACAAGAAATTCATGGCATTGACTTAACTTGGCGTTTAGATAAGTCTAGCGACAAAGACAAGCGATATTATAATTTATCATACATTCTGCTCCATTTAGTACTTAAAACCATGCAAGTTGCATTGCATTGTGGCATTCAATTGACCACTTCAAACTAGTTCAACTAGTTTGTAGATATAAACCAGGCTTAACATTATTTTCATTCCAATGCTTCACCATGTGAAGTTCTCATGAAATAGAGTTCTTTATTTAGACCGTTGTGATTTTAAGCAGCAAAATTTTAATATAGTACCGGTGTTCATCCGCCTGGAGTTGTTAAAATTAATTCTAAAATTCGAGGCAACGTATCTCCCGCCCTATCTCCTCTTTGTAAATTACATAAAACATTTTACAGCGATAATTTAGCCCCAAGTTTCCATAGCTCTTATCGCCGACCCAGCAGAAGGGCCTATGTAATCCCTTTGAAAAGCAAGTAATCAATTCAGGACTTTTAGATATCTGAGGAACGCAGGCTATTGTAAAACTAAAACCCTGTAAATTGAACAGTTATCACTGATATGTTAACCTTTTCATTTATAATGACAAACTGCCTGTAACCAGCTTGAAATTTATCACAACGATTCCTTTTATCACGCGGGCACTAAGAATTTTCTAAATTCCTATGGGATAGGGAATACTGCAACGGGGGTGAAATAACGCTTAAAATCCAGTCATCATCATCATCATTCCAGCCAATACACATCCTACACAGCTGTATACTTACATCCCACTCTGTGGACGTCTTATAGCTGATACGATGAATGATTTTTAGAGTATTTTTGCTTCTGTTAGATAAAAAACTATTAGTCCTGGTAATCTGTTCCTATTTGATTTTCAGTAAAAAGAAATTGAACCAATGCCAAGTAATAATTTATGTAACAGTCATCTTGCAACAGGCAATTAAATACAATTTTAGTTTGAAGACTACCTACTTAACTAACTATTTAAACCAGCTTAAATAGTTCGCTGTAAGAAGTCTCTTCTAACCAAAACTAGTTAGTTAATAATTATATCAGTAAATTGCATTAGAATATGAATTCAGCCACTTACCATATTTTGATTAAAACGTTCTCCATCAGCGAGCGTTTAAAATCGTAACAAAACTTTCCGCAATACATATTTTATGAGGCACTAAATGGCGACAAACATGCACTATCTATTCCATAATCAACTCCCTATATATCATGCAAATAGCTAAAGCCACATGCATTCGAAACATACCAAATACAACCCTAACACTTTCGTATTTCGGCTCATTTCAAACGTCCATAGTTATTGCCTCTAAAAATAGAAGTCAACTGCAGTATTCGATTTTATGCCTTATAGATAAGAGTCACGGTTGATGATTCGGTGTTGGGGTTTAACGTTGAAGAAGTGTTGTCAGTTGGGCAAGTTTGATGGGGCTTGCATGTTGGTGGTCGAGACAGCTGAGTCTAATCGACTCGTGCGTCGTAGAAAACACGCCTGCGTTAATATCTGACGTATGATTTACGTGGGTGCTTGAAAATCAAGCGATAATTTTTCGAGCAAGTCGCAGTAGCGAGAAGGCTTAAAACAAAAAAAATGCGTGTAAATAAAGCCTAATCGTCAGTTTAACAACGTTCTACCTTTATCATCATCATCATCATTTCAGCCGAAAAAGGTTCACTGTTAAACATACAACTACCCCAATGCAAGGCCGCGTAGAAACTAAAGGCCCCGGCCCTCTCATTCTCATCAACCCTGCAGTGAGATCTATATAGGCTTCGATGATGATAGGATGATAAGTCTGCAGGAATAAGCGCTGAGAACATTTACAATTATGATTCAACGCAGGCCTCTTTTCACTACGTTTCTAATAATAGACGTGAAGCTTAAAAATCAGAGAAAATCAAACCATAGAAGGTCTTATTGAACAATTTCATTACAGCAAAAGACAACGTAATCGGTTGTCAAGTCAAGAAATGGATCACAATGTTGTGGTTACATGAAGGGAAAACGTAATAACGTCAACTATTTCTCAGATATTCGTAACTGAGCCAGTGTGAAGTTGCAAACTCGACCTTAATAATAAAGAACAAGAGTTCGAGTTTCAGGTGGAATTTAAAGCGTCATACGAGTTTCTGAAGGTTACCAATCGATATTGCGTGTAGCTGAATTGATATGTATTAACTTATAACAGCTCTATGGTAATGCTCTCGCGTTCGGTGGAATTAATATAAGGTTGTGTCGACCCTCCGTATGATGATATTCGGTGGCTTGGATGTTTAATATATCAATATTGTGCAAGCACGGCATAAGGTACGCTGGTATGTGTTTTTGTGATGCAAATGTTGTCCTCGGCTGTAAGGTATTTCACTATTAAATATTTTTGACTGGCAAACTCAGCTTTTAGTTCAGTAATTACATTTCAATGTTTCATGACAAAACCGTTGCTGCAATAGGTATGTATGTGGAAGTGGTGGTAGGTATGTGGGCTTTTAGTGGAGTTTAGAAAAGGGTGGCCTAAGGCCGTTCGCACATGGAGCTACTCAAAGAGAACTAGTTACGAACTTAAATTACTAACGAGTTGCTTGAGCGTCACCGCCCATACATTCGCATTGAAGTTCGCACACGACGCGTCCAGTTACTGATTCTGTAACTAGTTATATTTAAGTGGACGAAGCTGTGCGCATCAGCTAGTAAAGGAGAAACAAGTCGGTCTCAGAATTTTATTTTACATTAGATGTTGCCTGCGACTCCGTTTGCGATTAATAGGGGTATAAAAAATAGCCTACGACCTATTCTCAGAGCTATGGACAAAAAAGTTTCATAAAAATCGGTCAACCCGTTTCGGAGGAGTTCGATAACAAACACCGTGACATAATTTTTTTATATTTAAATAGAAAGAAGATAAAACTGACCCGTGATTGACTTCTATCTCACCTGATGAAAAGTGCATGAGGTCAAAGGTGTATCTTACTGATTCAGTAACAGCATTCACTCTAGCCTTGAAGACCTCTCTAGGCTACATCCATTTACTTTGTTACGTTATTCCGTACCTAAGCACATTGTAAAACCAATCGGATTACGCCGCCTCATCTATTTAACCAACAAGGCGTCGAAGACAACCCGCGATCCTAACTTTTGTAATAAACACAATTCCTCTAAATATGCTTTTGATTAAAATATGCGTCTACCAAAATTGACGTAATAAATACTGGGGCCCTTGGTAAATTTCTTAACGGGAAAAGTTGGAATTTGTTTCGAGTTCGGCTCAGAGTTTTACATACATTATTATGAGGGGATAACCTCATTTTAGAGTCGACTATCATACTAAAATTATCGTAATCTTTGGTCTAAACTTGTCTTAGGTTTCTTTTCTTCTCATTCATCATGGCGATTCTGATTTTGGAGGCCGCTGCTCTAAACAAGGATGTGGTACTACAGTTGAACCAGTCTCGCAAATTCTTCAGCCACGAGTGGATTCTCCTGCCCACGCTTCTCTTTATAGTCATAGACATACCGTCATAGGTATATAATCTGTCTTATAAGTATATTTTTTTAAATTGATAGTATCTCAAAAAGCAGTGGTAGCCTAAGCCTAGTGGTTTGACCTACAGCCTCTCCAGAATAAGATGATGTGTTCGAGCCCGTACCTCTGAGTTTAACTAAATGTATGTGCTGTTGCACCGTACGTGCAAACTTGCGGAAAAATTCAACGGTGTGTGTCAAGTTTCCAATCCACAATGGGCTGCGTGGAAACTGTGGCCCAAGCATACTCTTTCTAAGAGGAGGGCTGTGCCCTGTAATAGGACTTATAAGGCTAGCATGTTGCTCTGAAGATGAGTTGGAAACGCGTCAGTTAGTGTGGTGGTGGTGGTAGATGGGTTTGTGTGTATTGTGTGTGTTCGTACAGTGTCGTGGTGGAGGAACTGCATGAAGACACATTTGGTGCATAAATAAAGCTATTATAAGGTTGCCGGTAAGCAAATTAATTGTTTCAGTTTATGGTTAACTTTAAATTGAAAATGCCCTAAATCATGACATATTTATAATACTTGTGAGTCTTTGACCAGTGTGTGTTGCCAGTGATGAGTTATGGCACTGAGACGTGGCCGCTAACGATGAGCTTCATAAGAAAGCCCCAAGTCACTCAGAGGGCGACGGAGAGGGCTATGCTTGGAGTTTCTGTGCGGGATCGCATTAGAAATGATGACATCCGCGCAAATACTAAAGTCACGGACATAGTTCGAAGAATCGCCAAACTTAAGTGGCATTGAGCTGGACACATCGCTCGTAGAATTGACGGCCGATGGGGCCGAAAGGTTCTCGAGTGGTGTCCGCGGACCGGAAAACGTAGTGTAGGTAGGCCTCCAATAAGATGGAGCGACGACCTGGTTATGGTAGTGGGAACGCGTTGGATGCGGATGGCACAGGGCCGATCTGTTTGGCGAGCCTTGGGGGAGGCCTATGTTCAGCAGTGGACGTTTTTTAGCTGGAACGCTTACGTTAAATTTTAATGATGAGGCGGCTAGCGTACGAGTTTTCGAATCCCAAAATGGGAGCGATATTATTTACAATTTCCTGATTACTTACGTGGATTCGAGTCAACACTTTTGATGTTAAATCCGCCGACATGACAAATTACAACGTCAAAAATAGCATTAATTATATGTTAATTAACAAAACAGAATAATAGGATAACGAGTCATACAAAGATTATGTCATAAATGTTTTGTTACCTACACTGTGGCAGGGTTTTGTATTTGAAAGTCTCAAATATTATTTTAGAGTTTGTTAATCGATTTTACCGACGATAATGGTGAACACACAGCCATTGTTTACCTGTTTTAACGCAAAGTATACAAGCGAGGTTATTTAGCTGCGTCCTTGGTAAAACCGAGAGAATTCTAGAATTTCTCTGTGCCTTGTCCTGTCAGCTATTATTTTCTTGAGAGTCTTTTCAATGAGACGATTTATCAGTGCCATTATATTTACGCAACTTTTACAAAATACACTCAAAACCTGATTAATTACAATAATTTTCAATTAACTACAAAATTTGGTTGGACAATTTGGACATACGTCTCACTGCAAGGGACAGAGGTCTCCTCTCGAAATGAGAGCGCTTGGGATATTTTCCCACGCAGGCCCAATGATTGGGAGCTTCAGACAAAATTAAATTTCTTCGCATGTGTGTGCAGGTTTCCTCATGATATTTCCTTTCACCGTAAAGCTCTTGATAAATATTAAATGTAATTTCGCAAGTAGATTGGAAAAACTGAGAGGTGCTAGCCCGGGCTCGAACTCACGACCTGCTGCTTGAGAGGTCTTAGGCCAAACTAGCTACCACGTATTACGTACCGATAGTACAGGTTGCAGTTACTATCCATTGGGATTGGCACCCTGATAACTTTTTTTTCTTTTTTTTTTAAATAGCCTGTACAGGTGTCCCTCTGCTGGGCAAAGGCCTCCCCTTTCTTCTTCCACTCGTCCCTGGCTTTTGCAAAGTGTTGCCAGTTTGGCTGGAATCGCTCCAAATCGTCCCGCCACCTCCTTTTCGGCCTACCTCTGCTCCGGTGCTCGTCGTTTGGAACCCATTCAGTAGTGAGTTTGGCCCAGCGATCCGGATGCATCCGGCAGACATGACCTGCCCAGTCCCACTTGAGTTTGGCGAACTTTGTCCCCACATCAACAATTCGGGTTTCGGAGCGCAGTTCAGTGTTTCTGATTCTATCAGCTCTTCGAACACCTAGGATACTGCGCTCCATAGCCCGCTGGCAAACCTTGAGTTTGGACTTCTGGGCCTCAGTCAAAGACCAGGTCTGGGCACCGTAGGTTAGGATGGGCCCTAATAACTGTAAATTAAATTTATTAAAAACCCCAACGCAATTTGGTCACACTATGTTTGAAAATAAATGCCCATTTGCGACCAAGATCAAGGGATCTTAATAATTAATTTGCGGAAAGCCGCAGCTAACCAAATTTTAAATAAAAAATCCGTATCCAAATTGGCTCACTCATTTACAGGGTTATTTTTAATTCACTGACATCCTCTTAACGCTGAATTCCTATCACTCAAACAATTTTTTTTTGTTTTACGACTTTTTAAAATGAAGCACTTTTTTTCCCATACAAATACACAGAGTATCGTAAAAATAAGAGGAAATCTCAAATTTTCAAAACGTTATTACACCAAAAATATTAAGTTATGACAAAAGCCGTAAAACAAAAAACATTTGTTTAAGTGGTAGGAGTTTAGGGTTAAAAGGATGCTAGTGAATTACAAATAACCCTGTATACACACATAGCGGTCAAACTTATAACACCCCACTTTTTGTGTCGGGGGTTAAAAAAACATCCCCTTGACAGATGGATAGTACAGGTTGCCGTTGGCATCTCTTGGGAACGGTGCCCTAAAAAGGGTTCACTTCAAATGTGATAACAAATATCATAGAACCAACGATAACATCTGACTAATGTTTCTGCCTTCCACATCTCGGATTACAGGCGTGATCTTATGTTTCCTCTCGGAGGCACAGTCGTATTTGTTGACGTCACAGAGAAAGGTCAGACTCAGATTCTACGTTTATTTACTTTTCCCGTGTAAACAGATACGAACTTATTCGTGCCTCGGGGCCAGAAATAAATACAAGAATTTACTTAACAAAAATATTTTGTGAGGCACTTTGTAACGGACGGGCATCTTTGCTGGTGATGTTTTTGTTTCAAAGAGCGAGAAGGTTTATTAAAATTCAAATAAGATGTGTAAAGTTGGGTTTTCAATATACGAGATATTTTTTTACTAATTATCCTGAGTCGCACATAAAAAATATATTGCTTAGGCTGTGTTCGCTGCCACCAAACCCCGTTGTGACGTCAGTTTACGTATTCTAGTGCTCTTTACGGTATTATCGCGACCGGGTGCATTCATAACATTACTAAACATTTTACTTTTCTAACGCAATTATTAAACTGAGGTACCTATTTATATTTCGTACTAAATACAAACTGAAAAATACGGATGTACAGAAAAAACCCCAGAAAAAAGACCAGCGCTGGGAATCGAACCCAGGTCCTCAGCATTCCGTGCCGCGTGCCATTCCCCTACACCACCACTGGTCAGGTATTTAGTCGGTAGGTACTAATAGTGTTTTACTCAAGAACTAACATAATGAGCGCCACTCCCCGAATAGGCTGGATATAATCTACGAGTACTTCTTCATTGTTACGTGCGTGGAAGGGAAGACGCTGTCGCCTCCAACAAGATTGAGAAACATGGTCTAAGTTCGGAAATGCGTTGGATGCGGCTGGCTAGGACCGGTCTGTTTGGTGAACCTCGGGGGAGGCCCATGTTCAGCTGTGAACGTCTTCCAGCTAAAATGATGATGATGTTGATGTTCCATCGTGCGTGCGCTACACCATATAGACTAAACCAAGGAATGAGAATCGAACTGAATTCAATTCTCAGCCTAAACTAAATGGTTCTGGTTTTTTTTGCAATGTGTTTCAGTTTAATTTAGAAAAAAAATTTACAGGAAAACCGTTATTAAAGAAACGGTGGTACTCTAGCTGGTATTTAATTGTGAAATTACGTTTGACCATGAACTTGACGGTAAAGGAAAACGTGAAAAACCCTACAACCTGCGACGAAATTCAATGGTGTGTCCAATTCGCACTGGGCCCGCGTTGGAACTACTGCCCAAGCCCTCACAGAGACAGAGAGAGGTTATAACCCGTGATGATGATAATGATACACTATTTACTCAAAAATGCATGCAACACGATGAGATTTACATCCCCCAAACTAATTAACGCTTACAAATTCTAACGCGAGAAATTCATAAAATATGCAAGATAAATAAAATTGAAAATTTCTCGGCTATAACCAGAGTAAACTTGAAAGGGATAATGTTACACCTGGGGCCGAATTTCCTTAACTAATTAGCAGAGCGCTCGGCCTAATTCAAAGTACAGTTAATGAGCGGCCGGTGTTAGGTTGGGTTAGCTACAACATTGAACTTGAATACGAGTTAGGCGGGTTTGCGCGGACCTGGGTTAGCTACTCCGAGTTAACTGCCCAAGGTTAACAAGTGTCAAAATGTATGGAACTGTCATTATTAACCCAGGGTTACCGAACTAATTTTTTAACCCTGAACTGTGCAAGTGGCCCTTAGTCTAAAACTACGGGCTACGGAACATGGGTGCCGAAGTGTCATACACAGCTTAAAAACAAAAAAAATCTCTCCTGTGGGTATAAAATAAAAAAAAAATTAAAAACCCCTGTCGCAATTTGGTAGCAAAAATGTTTGAAAATAAGCCCATTATGCGTCTAAGATCCCTTCCGCAGCCAACAAAAGACCTGAACTTTGAAACGGCAGAATCAATTTTGATGAAACATGTCTAAGAACCATCGCCAAGAAACCTGCTTTTAAATAAAAACACCGCATCCAAATCTGTTCACCCGTTTAAAAGCTATGATGCCACAGACACACACACTTATAGCGGTCAAACTTATAAAACCTCATTTTGTATCGGGGGTTTCAAATTATCGACCCGAGTCCGCAAACTAAAGCCTTTTTAAATGGACTGAAAGTTGGCCAGGCGTCCCTCATTTTGATGTAGAGTTGACCAAAAAATATTGGCTATATACCCTTAACTTCTGCCATATCCACAAGAGAGACACGAACAAAAAACCGATTGTGCTTTAGACCACATGACTGAAGTAAAACTCGCGCACGAAGGGTTCCGTACCAATATCTATAAAAACGGAAAAAAAAATCACGTTTTTTGTATACTCCAGAAGAGATGTTTGAGAACCATTTACCGTATGCATTCTGAACAATCTCTTCGAAAAGTTTTTAGTGAAAAGCGCTTCATGACGCTATGCGGCATTTACATATTGGAATTATGCTTATTCGTTAAAAATCAATCCCATTTTTTTACAAAAAATAATTCACTGAAATTAAATGTACGGACGCAATATAAGTATAATTTACAGCTACCGAAAGTAAATAGTTCTATATATAAAAAGAGTACCTTTGTAACAGCTATTAGTGTTTTTAACAATCTCCCAGTTGATTTAAAGGTTATGGAAGGGGATATATTTAAGCGAAGGCTCAAAAACTGGCTTTTAGATAAAGCATTTTATAACATAAAAGAATATTATAGAACTAGTTAATTGTAAATAGCCATTAAGTATTAAAATTAGGCTTAACTTTTAGGTACCAAATTACATTAAGTATATTACTAACAATATTGTACGCCCGGAGCGGGTAACTATAAAATGTACTACCACCTAATTGTATGTGACACAGTTATACAATAAATTATTCTGATTCTGATTCTGATTCTGATTCTATAGGAGTGGTTGAAGTGAGGGTGAAAATGGCGGCCAAATAAAAGAATAAATTAACTGTTTAGCTATAATGTTGCTATGAGTACAGCGAGAGGTCCAAGAGCTCTTAAAACTAACGTGCTTTCGTTTTTATAACCTTTAATAGCGCCATCTGAAGGAATCCTTGTGTAACTACTACATTTGCTAATTAAGTAAGGAAGAAACACTTGTACCGAAGTTATCGAACAGAATAAATAGTACTTTGCGTACGGTACAGATGGCGCTGTTACCATTATTATGTTAATGGCCTTAACAGGGAGCCCCCTCAAATATTTATTTTTGTAACACTTCTCCCCAGGGCTTATCAGAAATGAATGAAAAGCACTGAAGTAATTAGCGTTCGTATTTATAGCTACCTAACACTTCAATAATTGGCCAAAATAAATGTGATCGTCTAGTTTTTTTAAATAGGACCCTCTATTACATTGCGTTGTGTTATAATTATAAAATAAATGGATAATTCAAGATAGTTCAGAG
The DNA here is from genome assembly GCA_947563465.1 of Archips xylosteana. Lineage (NCBI taxonomy): Eukaryota > Metazoa > Arthropoda > Insecta > Lepidoptera > Tortricidae > Archips > Archips xylosteana. Next base: position 5,488,993 of record OX387349.1, read on the forward strand.
TTAAGTGATAATAGTTATTAATATTAGAATATCCTGCCAAATGCTAAATGAATCATCATTCCAATTGCAGCGCTGCCCTCCGACTTCAGAACAAAATGTCTACTTATAAATTGATAAGTTTTTGGCCCTACCCTAAAAAACCCCCTACCTCAAAAAGGCCTTTCAATGAACGCCAACTTGTGTATTTCATATTAAATAGGCTGTGTTATAGCCAAACTTACACAATTTAACACCCATTCTGGATGGGGAATGACCGCGACCCAAAATATATCAGTGTCCTTTTATACCAGGTCAATCATTCATCCATACAGAGAAAAAAAAAATGCAATTCATGCAAATTATGCTTATTTAAATAACGCTTGAAATTACGCTTCCCTACTTCGAAAGCTGCCGCGGATGTCTGTGTCAAAGAGCTAGAGGGTGTTGACGAGTTGTACAAGGTGACCTGAATACCATTTAAATGAATATGATAAGTACTTTTTTGTGAACTCCTGCAAAGGATACAGCTTTAAAACTAGTCTTCACACAAGACGCAGACGGTCATGGGTCGAAAAGTCAAAGACGATGTACCTCAGAGACACTAGTAAAAATCATAAACACCCAAATGACTCAGGGCTTGTGTGTGTACCTAGTGTGTGTGAAGAACCCAAATTAATGAGTTCTAGTGTGTGTCGTATTGCTGTCCGGTATATCCAGGAGCTAGTCTCAGCCAAATAACCTTCTAGCATGTGTGTTAGCTAGTGTGTGTGTGAATTAATTAAAATGTGGTGTGTACCTAGTGTGTGTGTTGTGTGATGTTGTGCAGTGTAAGAGAATAGTGTGTGTATAGTGTAAAAGTAATACCTACTAAGACTTCTAGATTGACACAGACTAGAATCAAATAAGCAATGCTACGCGTGACACAGTAATCCAGTGAAATGCCAGGTTGAGTGAAAGTGACGTAGAATAATGATTGAGATAATATACACTCTTCCCTTTACTCCACCGAAATCACAGTGACACCTTAAAATTAATTATATTTTATAATGCACTCACTCATACTCTCAATCATACAAAATATTAGTAAAATATGATGAAACGAAGCTCTGCTTTTGACTTGTGCCAAAACACGCCGAAAACGAAAACAACCAGTGAATAACTATAAAATAGAATAATCAATTAAAACTATACCTAATAACTTAAGAAAACCTGTATTAAAGGAAAAATGGAATAACCGCCGTCAGCTCATACTATCTACAAATATAACTAAGTCATCCGGAAATGACACCAATAAGATTGTCAGCCTACAACTATAAACCTAGCTAAATTAGCTAAAATACCTAGCAATACTAGTCGATCGCTCGCCCCTATTATCTGAATAATAAAAACACCTTCTTAAATTAAGTTAATTAATCAATAAGTTTTAATCAAATGAGTTTAAGTTATATTTAGTTTAATTTAAGTTTTTATAGTTTGTTTAATAGAGAATAACCTAGAGTTATAATGGAAGAAAATTTAGTCAAGTCTTATTTTAATTTTATAGCACTAATAAAAAATATATATATCCTAAAACTTAGCTGCCGATAGTATGGTTAATCCTGCTGCGTCTCAGCTACTGCGAGATCGAGAAATCTCGACCTGCCTCACGAATACGAAAGTCTAGTCTTACAAAATAATCACTACACTAAACACTATATTTTTAATAAGTCGACGAATTAATACGATCGAAATCGGTTTTCGCTCTCGTATATTTTATCGTTTTAATTTGTATGAATAAAAATCACAAGCACTAACTTTATGTTATGAATCTACTTTTAAACGCATATGTGAATAAAAACATCTTAGCGTTTCGCGTCCCGGAATCCAACTAACTCAAAACAAAGCTCTCCCTACCCTATTCCTTCTACACAGCCTATATTAAAAAAATCACTACGTCTTTGGATTTCGAAAATATTCCACAAACTCATAAATCTATAACTTTATTAGCCCACTTGAGCCAAAATTTAACACGGCCGGTCTCACGCACTTGAAGACATAAATCGTCACACTTAAAATCAAAATTCTGGGACCTTTCAGAACACTTGAAAACTATGCAATAAATCTAGGTTCTTTACGATGTTATTTTTTTTATGCGTCAACAAGGCAAGTAAATATATTTTTATATAGGTGCGTTATATATATATATATATATATATATATATATATATATATATAAATTTATAATACTGTTATCACGCTTGGATAGCGTCGGTTACAGTACGGAACCCTAAAAAAGTAACAACATCCTATACATGAAACATTGCGATTTTCTGCCATCGACTCCCGAAGCCGTATTATCTAAAGTTTCTGACGCTTGCCTTCGCTTTCACCATCTCTTTCTGTCATCATCTTATACCGTTTGACAGAAAGAAATAGTGATTGCGAAGGCAAACGTCAGAAGCATTAAACAATAAGCCTGCCGGTCTATCAGGGCGTCACTTTCAAAGTAAACCCGGGCTTACACCGTAGCCTGAAAAGATGAATGCACGCGACCCGCTTTACCTTTATCCGGTGAAATAGAAAGTTTATATGAAAGAGCACAGGCACGTCGCCAAACGACAAATAAAAAGCATTAGGTGCATATTTTATTATTGCATGTAGAATCTTATGTTGCAACAATTAAGGTCCTAATTGGAATAGCTGCGGATTAGATTTAAGACTTTTTGAGAGGTTCGATAAGACATGCAATAGAAATAGATTGAAAAGGTGTGATTGACACGGAAATTCACTTTATAGGATTACATTTGAGCTACGGTATTGTTTTTTTGCTGCTGCCGGTCTGTGCTAATCTGTAGGTACGTGAGATATTAGTGCTTTCTAATCAATAATCATTATGATCTCAGCCTGTACGTTCCTGCAGTGTTAGAGGAGTCCCTGGGCCGTAGTTCCTATGCGAGCCCAGTGCGGATTGGGAGCTTCACACACAAAATGCAGATGAATCAGTATCTCAACGCTTTAGTAACAGCCTATTTACTCTAGACTTGAGGAGCCATAGTTTTGATCTATCTGGAAATACAGACAAAGGGAGCGAATTCCAAATTCAAATATAATCAAGTTAGGTAAACTTTTTGAATGACGAAAAAAAAATTCAGCTTCCAAACAGACAGGACTAATAATAAGGATAAGGGTTCTGTTTTCTCATTCTGACTCAACCTTAACCTTATGAAAGGAAAATGAAACCCGGCCAAGAGCGTGTCGGACACGCCCAGGATAGGGTTCCGCAGCTGTTACGTAAAAATCCTTGCATATCTTATTAATTTTACTATTAATTATAGGTACTGTTCGTATTAAACAAACAATATTTTATGGGTCAGGTTGCTATTTACATTTTAAACTACTAATAATTCTCAAGAAAACTTAGCCGTTATAGTTTTCCTTGTTAATTTGACATATTTCTTCCCATCCTGAGATTCTTCAATATTTTTATACCAACAGTTTAGCTTTTAGAGGGGGGGCTTTTACACTCGATTTTAACAAAAAATTGCACTTTAAAGTAGAATATTTCGCAAACGAATTACTATATCGAAAATCCACCGACACCCTGACCGACGACCTATCCAACGATACCCCACACTATAAGGTTAGACGAGAAATAAATCCAACCCCACTTTAAGTCTATGGGGGTACCCTAAAAAAAGTATTTTTACACATTTTATTTTTTCACTTTGTCCGGATAATTGCTACACATATTCATGCAAAATTACAGCTTTCTTAGCCCTAAGCGTCTCTGAGCTAAGCTACGTAGGGAAGGACGGACGGACGGACAGACATGGCGAAATTATAAGGGTTCCATTCTTGCCAATTTGGCTCCGGAGCCCTAAAAATTAAGATGCATGCCAGAAAAAGCGTTCAGTGTAAAACTTTGCAACATTTGGATCGGTTATAAGCCGCCCCGTCATAAGCGATATCCATTGACGCGACACATGGCGTCATATTGTTGGGTTAAACTCCCAAGCGATAAAGAAGTATTTTTCGCAAAATGTGTGTCATGAGTGAGTCAAAGTTTCGGCGGCCAAGTTGTTAAAGTTTTTAGTAAGCTAGCATCGAAGGAACAAGTTCCTTTCAGCTTTTGAACACTTTGCCTTTCGTACTTTGTAGCGAGGTTTAATATCGACGAACTTACATTATAAAGCAGAAAACAGTTATTTTTATGACGGGAACTTTTTAAATCCATTGTTGAGTTGCTTTAGGGAATTATATCAGTGTTTATTGTTTACTTTATTCACAAAAATCCGAAACCAACTAGCTATTTTTTAACCCAGACAGCATGCGTGTAATTTTTTCGCTAACATTTTATTCTTTAAGACCCACGAGCTGCTGCCCGCGACTTCGTCTGCGACGAATTCGTTTATCGCTATCCAGCGGGAACTATGCAATTTTCCGGGATAAAAAGTGTCCAATATTTTAATCCGGATTACAAACTATCTGTGTGCCAAATTTCATCAGAATCCGTCAAACCGTTTTAGCGTGAAAGAGTAACAAACATCCATCCATCCATCCATCCATCCATCCATACTTACAAACTTTCGCGTTTACAATATTAGTAGGATTTTCGTCGTTTGTCATATTCGTAGTCTAAAACAGCGGCATTTTTCCATGCAGTTGATTTTTTTTTCCTTCTTTTGTTTAATTAAGAAAAAGAAACTCGGTAACAAGATACTGGCCACTAACAAAGTGGCCGTATAATAATTAAACAAGATACACATAAGCTTTGGCGCTCATTCATATTCGAAAATCGAACGGGCTTCTACTGAAGTGAATTTATGATGTCTGTGCTTCTGCCAGAGTGTAATAAATCAGGCAAACGCCCGTACATACTGATTTCAAGTGATTGAGCACAGCACTAGTCAATATTTTGCACGGCCAGTTACATTGATTTTGGCGTTTGGAAGGAAATTGAAAGCAAATTGATTTTAATAAAAATACCAGTTTCGTACTGTTTTTTATGGCTATCCAAATATAAAACTAAATTGTTAACATATGAGATTTAGATTAGACCAAAATACTAAAACGCACACTTTCGTGAATTCTATTTTGTCGGCAAACGACCACGTTTATTTCATTATCTTCAGCTGCCGGACACAGGCCTTCTCTTAATTATCACGCGGCCTCAGTGCGCAATGGGGATTTAATACACACCATTGATTTTACTACATCTAATCCAGATTTCTTAGCAGTGTTTTCTTTCACAGTAAAACTCTAAATTACGTTTTTTCGGCATTTCCTGCTACGTACAGTGAAACTGTAGAATTAACTTCCGGCAGCAGTGTTTCCAGTCAACTATCACAAGGGACTTTCAAAAAAAGGGTTAGCACCTTTAAAGGCCGGCAACATTATTAGTGACTCTCTTTGAGTTGTTGATTATTTAGGGCCTAAGCAACACGGCGCGTTATTTGAAAAACGCCCGTGTGCTAGGGGCCTTAAGGCTGTTCTAATGGAATGAAAAACGCGCTGTAAGGTTAAAAAGACGCCGTGTGCTTAGGGCCTTATGGGCTGTGGTGATAATTTCTCATCAGATTATCCGCTTACTCGTTTGGCTCACTCTCATAATAAAAAGTCACGATAAATTACAACAGTAATGTCGCATACTAATTCCGAAAAACCGGATTTAGTCCAGAGGTCAATTTCCTAGGCTATTACAGCTTCACGGCCTGTTACTGATTTTTTTTAGTTTAAATTTATTTATTCATTAAAATAACAATAATTACAGTATAGGTTTTTGACAAATATTCATCGAAGTTGCTTCCAATGTAGGTGAACCGATGGTTCCCACACTAGGTTTAGCCTGTATCGTGGAGACCGTACATTCATTGCTTTAACAAATTAGCATTAAAATAGAGGGACGCGTGAACAGCAGACATGAAAATAACTAGTTTTATTGTTGTTTCATAATAAAAATCTAAAAAATAATTAATTATCAGAAGACATTATGACATAAGCTAGAGAATATTTCAAAATTTAGATACGAGACGTATAGGTAACGCCACCAGAGTTGAGGCCACGCACACAACCACATCTCATGTAATGACAGCGGGATTTTGACGTTGTGTTGACGTTTAACGACAACACAACGTCAAAATCCCGCTGTCATTACATGAAATGTGGTCGTGTGCGTGGTCTCAACGCTGGTGGCGTTACTAATACTACATGAGTGTGTGTCTGTGTGTCTTCGCCCACATTGCAATTTTAAGAATTTTATTGTGTGGTGCATTATTACAACCACCCTGCAGATAAACAGTTGGCGGACACTGACTGAGGACTCTGGCCTCAGTGTGCAGTTGATGAGTGGGGTATTGGAAAGGCTTCCTGTGATTTATCCATTGCTTCTTGACCACGACGCGTCAAGTCCCTAATTTGGCTGCAATGGAAATTACTTGACGGCCGCCGGCGCATTCCGGGAACGCAAACTGCTCTGCTAATTTCGTATTTGGTACGGAACAGTCGATAATGAATGCAATCCCGAAATCGAATAGCCACTCAACCGTCGATAGAGTTATCGAATTAACAACTAGATAAATGAATCGGTCGTTGCGATGAATAATGATCATTAGTAAAAGAGCTGGTCGATTGTAGCTACAGGATGTTTTTGGGGTTCTGTATTTCCAAGAACTCTTGCAGTTTCGCCATGTCTGTCTGTGTTTCCGTTCAACCGTAGCTTAGTTAAAATACTATTAGTAAACCTATTTATTATACAGGGTGATCAATCCAAATGGGTCAGTATGGAGAAATCAGAAACTATGAGAGATAGCAAAATCTGTTCTTAAGAACCATTGCTTTAATTTTAGATTTAACAAAAAAGGCGATTCAAACATTTTTTTTTTATTCTCATAGATACATAACCGGGAATCAAACCTGGTCAAAATTCTGTGACTAAATAATCGCATATCGTTTTGTTATTAGTTGATCCCTAGAGTAAAAGGCCCAACTTTTGCTATGAAATCTTGCGTAAACATTAGACAGAAATTCTCACAATTTAAATAAGTTGCAATATTCGTCATTAGTTCTTCATCATGAATAATTTATCTAAAGAGGCTACCTATGCATATTACCTAACTTCGATAGTAATACAATGCACTACTAACTGCATGTGGGTTCGTACCCACTCGTCGGGTACTTTCAGACTACACTAAGCTAGTCTTTAAGTTATAAATAAGCTTGTTATTTTTTTGAATTTCTTTATTATAATTAAGACTTCGAAAAACTAATTAAATTTTAGAACACGAAACTCATAGTGAAAGTAAACGGATCGGATGTCGAGTTAAACTCGTTTTAAGACGTGAGTGATTCGTTTATTTTCGCTATAAATTTTACAAAAGTTTTTTTAAGTATTAAATACTAGCTGTTGCCCGCGATTCCGTCTGCGAAGAATATGGGTATAAAAATAGCCTACGACCTATTCTCAGACCTACCAAATACAGTGAAAAAAGTTTCATAAAATCGATCAAGCCGTTATGGAGGAATTCGGTAACAAACACCGTGACACGAGATTTTTATATTTTGGAAAATGTACTACCTTGTGATATTTATGCTGTTTGTTTCCCAATTAAGAACAAAAAAGAGCCAATTTCTTGCAGAATATAGACGGAGTTACGACCAACAGCCAGTTAATTTATAAGCAGAACTATTTAACGAAAACTGACGAGGAGACAAAGGGACCTCTACTCATCAATTATGAAGGCTTATGTTTTACCCAATAGGGCTCATGAGACGCACTTAAACGTCCAAGGGAAGCCAATAATAACTCGTGACAAATTGCGGAATGAGGAGCGTGAAAGCTGTTTCAAAACCGCAACGTATGTTGATGATGAGATATGCTATTTTTAACTACTTATGAAATAACTTTAAAACAAAATAAGGATCAGAATGTATTTATTGATTAATTACAAATTAACACTTAATTTAATTATTCTAAAGCCTAGCAGTACGACCTATAAGACCTAACTATCCCTTCCGAGCACTCCGGTGAAAAAGAGGGCGAATGACAGCTCCTCTGCCTCTTATAACCTCCGCCCCACTGGAACGCGCCTCCATGTCATGTCTGTTTGCCGCCATCTTCTGGGTTGCCATCTAATACTATCATATTCTGGGCAAATGCACCTGATAAAGAAATGGCATTTAAAGCACAAAAGAGGTGTATTAGAGCCATGCGGGGCCTCCACCATCTTGATTCCTGTAAGCCCCGTTTTCAATCATTACGCATACTGACTCTGCCCTGCTTATACATATACGAAGTAGTAATTTTTGTGAGACATAACTGGCACTTATTTCAAACTTTTAGAAGCACACGCCTTGGAAATAAATTAAGAGCAATGCCTCGCAGCACAGCTTTATTTCGGAAAAGTTTATTAGGAATGGCGCCAAGTATTTATAATAAGGTGCCTGAAGAAATAACAAATATAGATAGTATCTCTAAATTAAAAAAAACTTTATTTAACTTCTTAGTTGAAAAGGCTTATTATTCAATAAATTAATTTCTAAATGATTGTTATTAAGTATGTACCTGTAAATTATTATGTGTGTGCATGTACATACATATTATGTGTGCATATTACGTCACGAATATTTGTATGCCTAACGGCGCAACATAGCGATACTTATAAATAGCTTTAAGATCTTTTGTGCCCACCTATGTTGAACTAATAAATGAAAAAAAAAATGATTGTATTCACTAAGCCCTCATTTAGTACTAGTGAGAAAAAATACGTAAGTTTCATTTGCGAAGCCATGAATCGAACGAGTCAGAAGTAGTCGACTGAGCGTGGAAATGTACAACAACTTAAAATTTGGGAGACGTAGTTCGGACCAGCCCCAAATGATTGTGGACTGTTCATCATCATAATTTAGGTAAGAAAAAGTCATATTTAAAGTTAAACTTTAAAAAAGCTGTAGTAGCCTAGTGATTTGACCTATTGCTTCTCAAGTAGATGGTCGTGGGTTCGAACTCTCTGAAAGTCTGAGTTTCTCGGAATTTATGTACGAAACTACATTTGTTACCATGATCTTTACGATGAAGAAAACCTTCGTAAGATAACCCGCACACACACCTGAAAATAAATTCCATTGTATGTGTGAAGTTCTTAATCCGCATTGGGCCCGCGTGGGAACTACGCCTCAAGCCCTTTCGCAGTAAGAGGAAACCTGTGCTTTGCTGTTTAAATTTCATTTTTATTGGTCGTGGTTCCGACGTAAACCCGAACTACGCTGTAATCAAAATAATTCGAACCATCTGCCAGCAATGTGAACGATTCAAACTCTATCGACAAACACGGCAATCCCAGCAAAAATATCGGGATGGAGCTTGAAAACGTACAAACAGGAAACTCACGGATCACCTGGACCGAGCGGAAGCAGGCATGTGCTCCTATGCCGCTGATTTTGATTCGACTCATGCATATTTCATAGCGACGAGCGGGGTCAGAATGGATGGCCAAGTTTAGAATAAACCGAAGTTATTCGCGGCCGTAGGATGTGTGCGAAGTTTTACGGTACGCTATGAGATGACAGGTAAATGTTGTTTGAAATTTGGGAGTGGAATTGATAGTGGGATTAGAGCTCAAAGCAATGACAACATTTTGCTGTTAGGTGCAAAAAGCAGTGCCTAGTTGATTATCCTAACGCTGCAAGGAGTATTAGTCAGGTGAGCTCATAATTCTTAAACTGAAAAGTCGTGGAACATAATGGCCCTTACGGTGATTGTGTCTCTGGCTGGGCGTTCGTTTGTTATAATTCCTAGGACTTACTTTATATACTGATTTCATTTTATTACTTTAATAAAACTACTCGTTATATCTAACGCTCAAAATGCATTAAAGCATTACGCATAATCAGGACGAAGTACAGTTGTTGCTTCATAAGTCAAAGCATCATGGTATGTAGACATGTGTCCGACATAACACGCGTATAAAAACTTAGCAAAAGTAACTGCAGAGTTCCTAACTTCGTTTTAGGTCAAGTATGAACATTCGGCTATAGTTGTGGCACATGTGTCACGACCTTTTACAACCTTTTTCTTCCAAGTGTTTCTTTTCCTAAGTTGTTATACTCTTGACAGAGAGGTCGTGGTCGTTGATTGAGGATACATCATCATAATCATATCCCCAAAAGACGTTCACTGCTAGACAAAGGTTTCCCGAAAAGAGTTCCACATACATACACATTTGGTTCGTGGTGGTTTTAGGAGGTTGCGTTAGATCAGCTCAGTTCCATGCACGCTACTAACTGTTTTTAGAAATGCTCATTTACGAAACACTAGCTTGTCATTAACTATTTTTTTGTTTGACCACAATCACGCCTGGTGGAAAGCGAAGATGAGGCCTACGATGGAGCACGATTGCCTAGTAAATGCTCAGTGAATAGGTTAAAATCGCCCTGTATTCCTAAGAAATCAACGCCAGTTAAATCTCCTTAAGTTCAAATTGGAGCATACGTCTGGAAATTTCAATATGAATTTCATATAAAATAACGAGCTAGTCAAACAATTCGTGCGCACGTCAATTGGCTGTTTGAAGTTTCAACAGGCGGATGTTGGGAGCGCCCACAAAGGCGAATTTATCGTAATTCGTAATGAGGGGGGAATGCCACAGGGATAGGCACCCTGTTTTGATGAGAGCCCCCGTATTCAGTAACCCATGTTACTTTTAAAAGGGTATTTTTTAAGCATCAAATCGGATTCCGTGTTGCCGGAAAAAATTAGACAGCTGTTGAACATGTGTTGAACACGATGCTAGTTAAAATATACGGATCACTCACATCTTAAAACGAGTTTAAGTCGATATGTTTCGGTACGTTTGGCAGCCGCCGTGACATGTGGCTCCGGGAAGAAGGGCTACGGATTAGCCCGAAACATGTCAAGTTAAACTCGTTTTGAGACGTGAGTGATCCGTATATTTTCAATATGAGTGAGTCTCACGGTAGTTTCATGTTTACAATGTTAGTTCTTGAATGACCATAATTTAGAAATTTTGGTGGAAAAGTTTTAAGTGACACAAAATAACTGTTCTCAGCACAGCTAGTGCTAGACAGTGTACAATGCTTTAACTCAGTGGTTCCCGAAGTAATTTTCTGGGCTACGACCCATCTAATACAAGTTTATAAACTCGGGACCCACCTCTAAGAAGTTTAACCGTTACCAATATGAATAAAGGGCTTTTCAAATAACAAACAAAGTTTTAGTACATTTTTTAAATTAATTAAATAACTACATCAAAATAGTTGTTTATGATATAAGTGCGGAAAGTAGGCAACTTCCACCGAATGGCGGAGATCTAAAAACACGAGCGAAGCGAGTGAGTATTAGCCGGCAGGAGTTGGGAATTTCCTAATTTCACCACACGTATATCATACGAGTACATACAACGTTTTACAATGCACATGCTCGGAAAGTGCCTCTTGACGTGAATCAACACACATATCTCTATAGAAAGTTAGTCATCCCAGCACGCTTTAATTTATTTGTAGGTTTACAAATAAATTAAATGTTGTGTCGAAACTACGGCCCTGCAGTGGGATGTACTAGAATAAGGATGATAGTGGTTATTAAAAAAATCACAGCAGTAGCTCATTTATTCCATGGTAGATACATAAATCTGATTATTTTAAGTCTCACGAACTATTTTTGTTGTTAGATTCCGAATGAGTATTTACCGTGTTGCATAACTTATAACTTGTTTTATTTTGAAACCATTAATTGTACAGAATTGTTATAAAACAAACCTAAGGTATAGAGTTCTACAGAATGACTATTTAAAATTTTGTGAAAAATTTACTATTTCGCCAGGAAAAAAAATTACGACTACCAAAAATTATGACAAACATTACATTATGACAATAGTACATTACTGCAGCGGCCGCGAAATAGGGTATTGCCGGCCGAGTAGTTATAGATGGCCGAGTGTTAACGGGGCCATCTAGAGATACGAGGCCGGCAATCCCTGTTCGTGGCCAAGGCTTGTATAGAGTTTTTCTCAAACATGCATCACCATCACCACCATCATCATCATCACCATCATCATCATTATCAACATCATCATCATCATCAACATCATCGTCATCACCATCATCATCATCATCATCATCATCATCATAATCATCATCACTATCACCATCATCATCATCATCACCATCATCATCACCATCATCACCATCATCATCATCATCACCTTCATCTTCACCGCCATCATCAACACCATCACCACCATCATCATCATCATCATCACACCATCATCATCATCACCAACATTACCATCATCTTCACCGCCATCATCAACACCATCACCACCATCAACATCATCATCACCATCATCATCATCATCATCATCATCATCATCATCTTACCTTACCTTAAATAAGCGTAGTGACAGAATGTCTTAATGAACCAAAACGCAAATAATTGCTTATAGTTTTTTTTAATGGCTAAATGCTATGATGCCATAGACCTATAAACGTCATGGTATTAAACAATAGACGATCACTTTGCTGGCCTTGGCCAGCAATGTTGTATGAAATTCCATTATTGACCTCTCGTCTAGGCGCACCTGCACCGGCTGTACCTGCACCTGCAACGTGACCCTTCGTGGCGTATTATAAGGAACATAACGTCAATATTTTATAGCATGTTTGAGAAAAAAAAATTATGCCACCTAGATAAGCTCCCAATCCGATATTGTGGTACAATTCAAAGATAACCGCAAGTCATTTAATTAAGTATAAATTAACAGTTTGCGGTAACAGGTGTCAGAACTCCCACCGAATACGGCACTGGACTAAAATGAACTCAAACTGAACCCGAGTTCGAATCAACAAACTAACAGGTTTGGGGTAAAATCTACCTTTCAAGAGTCTCTAGAAACATAGTTCAAGTTGAAAATGGATTTAATGTGTAACTTTATTATTTTAGTGGCCAGCGTTCGGGAAGCTCCGCAACATATTTTCGTCCAAAATACCTCAGTGCCTCAAAACAAAAGTCTTTAATCAGTGTGTGTTGCCAGTGATGACATATGGATCCGAGACGTGGTGCTTCACTATGGGCCTGATGAATAGGCTCAGAGTCGCTCAGCGAGCTATGGAGAGGGCTATGCTTGGAGTTTCTCTACGGGATCGAATCAGAAACGAGGAGATCCGTAGAAGAACCGGGGTCACCGACATAGCCAAACGGATTAGCTCGTTGAAATGGCAATGGGCAGGCCATATAGCACGTAGAACAGATGGCCGTTGGGGGCCAAAGGTTCTGGAATGGAGACCACGGACTGGCAAGCGCAGCGTGGGACGTCCACCAACGAGATGGGCGGACGATTTGGTGAAGGCCGCAGGTTCAGGGTGGATGCAAATCGCTTCCAATCGTAATGATTGGGCATCAATGATCAGGCCTATGTCCAGCAGTGGACGTCCTACGATGATGATTATTTTAGTAATACTGTAACTAGAACAAAAAAAAAACAAAAAAATAACTTTCTTAATGGTTCAATTCAATGGTCGCGTGTTGACCATTAAGGTAAACGTCTGTCACTCATCTATCACTTCTCTTACTATGACATAAGATTGAAGGTGCCATGTATTGGGTCAGTGTCGAGCACAGGGACGTTTACCTTACCCGAGGTTAAATTCCACGGCAAAATTTCTTCTACCTTCTTCTTTTTTCTTCCTTTTTCGAGAAGTGTAGTGGCAGAAGCCCAATAGATATTATGTGGGTAAAGTAGATGACTAGGTCCACTCCTGCTGGCTGGAACTGAGGCACCGAGTTCAGACAGATAAGGAGAAAGAAATTTTTATGCTTTTTATCATCATCATCATTTCAGCCGAAAGACGTCCACTGCTGAACATAGGCCTCCCCCTAGGCTCGCCAAACAGATCGGCCCTGCGCCATCCGCATCCAATGCGTTCCAGCTACCTTAACCAGGTCGTCGCTCCATCTTGTTGGAGGCCTACCTACACTGCGTCTTCCGGTCCGCGGACGCCACTCGAGAACCTTTCGGCCCCATCGGCCGTCAGTTCTACGGGCGATGTGCCCTGCCCACTGCCACTTAAGTCTAGTGATTCTTCGAGCTATGTCCGTGACTTTAGTTCTTGCGCGGATTTCATCTTTTCTAATGCGATCCCGCAGAGAAACTCCAAGCATAGCCCTCTCCATCGCCCTCTGAGTGACCTTGAGCTTCCTTATAAGACCCATCGTTAGCGGCCACGTCTCAGTGCCATAAATCATCACTGGCAACACACACTGGTCAAAGACTTTTGACTTGAGACACTGCGGTATATAGTCGGCTGCGGTATAGTATGCTTTTTATAGTCGGTTCAATTGTCATTTAATTTTTTTTTGCTTTTTAGTTATATCCCTCCGCAAGGATAGCAGATCTAGCCGGCTAGAAAGTTCTCGGTCGTTGACAATGCGAGCGGCTCTTCGTTGAATGCGGTCAAAAGGAAGAAATGAATATTGAGGCATTGTTGATCGAAGATTGAGGCGCTCCAGCCCAAAGATGGGAACCTCAAATAAAGTTTTCTTATGAGGTCCACCATAAGTCGCATTAGTAACATCCATACATTGGTCAAAGACTTTTGACTTTTTAGGTTTCCGTACCCAAATGGTAAATACGGGACCCTATTACTGAGACTTCGCAGTCCGTCCGTCCGTCTGTCTATCTGTCTGTTTGTCTGTCTGTCCGTCCGTCTGTCACCAGGCTGTATCTCATGAACCGTGATAGCAAGACAGTTCAAATTTTCACAGAGATGTATTTTGGTTGCCGCTATAACAAAAAATACTAAAAAACAGAATAAAATAAATATTAAGGGGTGATTTTTGCTCGTTTTTGCTCAATATTGACAACAACAACAGCTCGGTAACTGGTAGACGCTTGAAATATTCACAGAATATTTAGTTATATATTCACTTTAAAAATAATTTTAGTAGTGGTAGAGCCATGTTGTAGCTAGCCGCTGCATCACGAATGGGCCAGTCGTCCGGGGCAGTACCACCCTCTCACAGAAAACCGGCGTGAAGCAGCAGTAATACTGCTTGCGTTTCGTACGGTCAGTGAGAGTGCCGGGGGCCAATACCTCACCCCCTCCCTCTCCCCCTTCCCCTATTCCCTCTCCTTAAGGGCCGACAACGCACTGGCATCGCGTAAAGCGCTGCAGGTGTCTATGGACAGTGGTGATCATTTAACATCAGGTTACCCACTAGTTCGTTTGTCTGGTCTTTCTAACATAAAAAAAAAAATTAAATTAAAATAAAACAAATATTTAAGGAGGGCTCCCATACAACAAACGTAATTTTTTTGGCCGTTTTTATAGATAATGGTACGGAACACTTCGTGCGCGAGTCCGACTCGCACTTGGCCGGTTTTATTTTACTTTGTATTAATACGTACACGCATGCTTAATTACACCTTTCTTATATTAAGATTATTTTAGCTAAGTCACGGACAGGACATGAAGACAAAGTAAGTTTACAAGAATTCCATTTTTGGGATTTTCACTATGAAACCCTAAAAGAGGGATAGTTTTTAAAATTAGTATTTAAATGCTAAGTCAAAAGCTTCAAATTTCGGTGCTGGGTTAATTTTATTCCACCACGCAGTCTTAATTAAGAAAAGTAAATACGTTTCATCATTCCAAGCATAATTTAAATAAAAGTAGGAAATTAAAAGCTTTGTAGGTATGTGAGAGCTTTACAAAAGCTGTACGAGAGAAAAATTGTTTCCTAATTTCCCTAGAGACGTTATTCAAATTAATTAGACGGTCGCATTGTGAAATTGAAATCTTGAAAGGCACTTTCTTCGAAGGTCACATGGACAAAAGTTCAATAAGAAATAATATTAAAAACTGGACTTGTGTTCAATTTATTTACGAATGGATATTAAATTATGTAATTCATAATTTGAAAAAAAATAATTTTTGAACTGTCATACCCAGTTCTCTAAAATTCGGGAACAGTACCTTAGACTACTATATAGGTGAAAAACATAAGTAAATGATCTATTGTATGTAGCAGTGTAGAAAATTGATATGGAGCTAAAGTCATTTTTCAAATTTATAACGTCAATTTGTTTATACGGGCACGTTACTACTACATACAATAGGTCATTTACTTAAGTTTTTCACTTATATTATACCTACATCTCTATTCTTTCGCTGTACAACTCTACTCTCTACCTTTATTCACATAACCGTTTGGTCGTCTGATGAAAAAATTTGTAAGTGATGTCGTTAACAACCAATGAGAAAAAAAAATAATTTTAGGCAAGGGTAAGCCACCACAGTATATTCCAAGAAAGCCGCCATGAATGTTCGCAATCGCCTCAACCGAAAACCACGATCACTGTGTCAAGAGTGTAAGAACATACAAAGAACCAGCCAACTTCGTGTTGTATCTACAAACCGAGGGTTCCGTACCAGATAATTTGTAGGTATATCAAAATATACGCTATGAACGGTCGTATCTACGTATAAAAATTCAGTGTTAGCACACTCTGTTTCTAAGAAAAATCTACGTAGTATCAGGTCATTTTATATTGGTTAGTTACAGGAACCCCCGTAATATTTAATTTTACTTTTTTTATTTGTTTTATTATGCCAACTATTATATTATTATAAATACACAACTATTTATAAATTTCAACTGTTTATCTATTACAATTCTCAAGGTGCAGTCCCGGGACGGTCACACGGATGGACGCCCAGTCGGAGAAATGAGAAAGAAAAATAGTTTTTGTCACCGCTCCCCTTGAATTGGAAAATAAAAAAACACTGATCTAGACATGATAGATTGATTTAATGTTTGAATCGTACCTTCGGCTATGCTCGACTAGTTTGTTCGTGTCTACACAGCCGAAAATGAACGACGCGCCATATAAAGTGTGTACTGTACAGTCAGAAAAGAAGTTTTCATGAAAAAAAATGATGTTAAATTATTAACACAAGCATAATGGGCTTCCGTACCGTAACCTTTAAAGTTTTTATTTTTAAAATTAAATAGAGGAAAATCAAAGTAATTCCTTTATCACCCTAAACTTCAATATCAGTTGTATAGCTGAAAATAACAAAGGCTATTTTCACTGAAAACTCAATGTGACAATCAGCTTTATTGTTTTTAAACTGTCATACAAAAACACTACGTTAAGGTAATATAGACTGTTCCCTAGATTCTAATGCCCTAGCTCAGGCATTGGCCACAAGTCAGGCTACCTGAATAGATATTACAAATTATAACAAAAAGGTTCTCCTACTGTACAATAAATATTGCCCTTTATAGAGCAAACCCTCATAAATAATATCGTATTCAGAAACTAATTTGGCTGTATATCCATACTAACAAGCATAATGCTATATGACAGTGTCTGGATGGTTTCAGCAGAACCACTCATAGTTACCTAGTTATTTGTATAAAAATCAAGTACAAAAAGATCGATACGACCAAAGTTACAAGAATTGTATACGCGACTTTCTTGACTTACCGTTAAGGTCGAGTATACATATTTTTCATACTAAATACAAACTGAAATATAGATGCACAGAAAAAACCCCAGAAAAAAGACCAATGCTGGGAATCGAACCCAGGTCCTCAGCATTCCGTGCCGTGTGCCATACCCCTACACCACCACTGGTCTAGAGATTAGACACGAATCTTTCCTATACATCATACATTTCAGTCTGCTTAATCATCACCTTATGCAGTGACAAGCGCTCATCTATGTTACACCCTCTATCTGCATAAGGTGATGATTTAGCAGACTGAAATGTATGATGTATAG
Organism: Archips xylosteana; assembly: GCA_947563465.1. Lineage (NCBI taxonomy): Eukaryota > Metazoa > Arthropoda > Insecta > Lepidoptera > Tortricidae > Archips > Archips xylosteana. The sequence continues at coordinate 5,506,752 of OX387349.1, forward strand.
GAAAGATTCGTGTCTAATCTCTAGACCAGTGGTGGTGTAGGGGTATGGCACACGGCACGGAATGCTGAGGACCTGGGTTCGATTCCCAGCATTGGTCTTTTTTCTGGGGTTTTTTCTGTGCATCTATATTTCAGTTTGTATTTAGTATGAAATATATGATTTCACGGGATGACCGTAAAAGTAATAAAAAATGAAGTTGAAAAAATAAATACAAAAAGATACTTCATAGCTAAGCTAACTTGTTTAAAGTTGCACAGTAGCGCCATCTCTTGTCCAGGTGAGCGGTTAGTTCCGAAGGAGTGTTAAAATCTCTCGATAGAGGGTGTAACATAGATGAGCGCTTGTCACTGCATAAGGTGATGATTTAGCAGACTGAAATGTATGATGTATAGGAAAGATTCGTGTCTAATCTCTAGACCAGTGGTGGTGTAGGGGTATGGCACACGGCACGGAATGCTGAGGACCTGGGTTCGATTCCCAGCATTGGTCTTTTTTCTGGGGTTTTTTCTGTGCATCTATATTTCAGTTTGTATTTAGTATGAAATATATGATTTCACGGGATGACCGTAAAAGTAATAAAAAATGAAGTTGAAAAAATAAATACAAAAAGATACTTCATAGCTAAGCTAACTTGTTTATACATATTTTTGTAATTCTAGCTGCATCGATTTTTTTGTAATCGACTGTACATACTTATATAAGTGAAGCTCACAGAAGCGTGTTAAATTTATGTAAGTTTTATTAATTAAGGCACTCAATAACTAAACATGTTCCTATCCGCTTGATCAACTTTAAACCGTCCAATTTATTACACTTCATAACGGGAGCAAATTGTTCATGAATGTTTTAATTAAAAGACAAGTGTAGGTGAATGTTGATAAACTTACCTACTTTTACTTAAAAACCATAGTACTCTAGTGGTTTGAGCCTCTCAAGCAGAGGGTCGTAGGTTCGAGCACGAGCTCGCACTTCTAAGTTATTCGGAATTTACGTGCTAGCTTTACGGTAAAAGAAAACATCGTGGAGAATCAAAGGTGTGTGTTCCCCACGTGGAACTACGGCCCAAGCCCTCTTGTTCTAAAATTATAAGTTGGCAGCCGACTTCACGCAGCAGCAGCAGACGACGTGTCGCTAGCTACGCTAGCTACGGAGGGAATTTCATAGAAATAAGGTATAAGTTCGCGTAGCTAGCGACACGTCGCCTGCTGCTGCTGCGTGGAGTCGGCTGCCAACTTATACTTTAAGAGGAGGCCTGTACCCAGAAGTGAGACGTGGGCGTGGGACACAGCGTAAGAAATACAAGTTGTCTCTCTTGTAGACATAAAATTAGCGAGTCCAAGTCAGCAAACAAGATTTATTTAAATGGGCTGAAAGGATAAACTATGATAACATCAAAGCATACCCAAGTCATAGATCAAGTACATATAGGAAATTGTACCTTTGAGCAGGTCAATAATTTTAAATATTTAGGCAGCGTAATTACCTGTGACTCCAGATGCACCACGGATGTCAAAACAAGAATAGCCATGGCTAAGAAAGCATTCAATGATAAAAAACACATTTTTAAAGGCAAAATCTCAAGGAACATTCGGAAAAGATTTATTAAGACCTACATCTGGAGTATATAGCATTATATGGGAGCGAGACTTGGACATTGACTCAGCGGGACCGAGACAGATTGAGTGCATTTGAGATGTGGTGCTGACGGAGAATGGAGGGGATTAGCTGGACTGAAAGGAGAACTAATGAGGAGGTTTTAGAGTTGGTGGAAGAGGAAAGGCGGCTGTTAAGGACGATTGAAAATAGGAGAGGGAATATGCTGGGGCATCTGATACGACATGACAGTTACATAAAAACTATTTTGGAAGGGCAAATAGAAGGCAGGCGAGGCAGGGGAAGACCGAGACGGTCATTTATAGACCAAGCCAAGGAAAAAGTCAATGTCATGTCGTATCAAGAGCTGAAAACGCTGGCAGAGAATCGAAAAGAGTGGCGATTACTCCACCGACAAGAGCTAAGCTCTTAAATTAATGATGATGATGGGCTGAAAGTTCGTCAGGCGTCCCACACGCTTGGCTATAGACCCTCAACTTTTTCATGTCCATAGAAGAGACGCGATCAACAGTTGTGTATGACCCACGTATATTATAGGCTGGGAGGAATCTGATATTATATTACCTACTTACGCCTTACTAAAATTTTTAGGTAACTCGTTAGTACATAAACCAACACAAGCACTGAGAAGTGGTTATCTCTTACATACACTCGTGGTTACACAGAGCATTATAGATACAGCGAGAACACTGTAAATATCAGCAAAAATTTAAAATAAACCCCAGCGCAATTAGGTCACACCTATGTTTGAATAATCAAGCCCTTTCATTTGATATCAATATTGAGGGAGTTGTGAAAAAATATGTATCCGCCATTTTGTGGCGGCGGTCATCTTGGAACGATTTTCATCAAACGTTACTAAGAACACACCCGAATAATAGGGATGACGACTGGGTTAAAAATTGGTCATTCTAATTAGTCCGTCATTTAGATTATGGGAAAATATGGGACACGTATTTTTTGGTTTATCAAATTATTAAAAAACGACAAAGATATAGATCATCAAACTTCCGGAGTGGGGGCTTGTGACGTCACCCTTAGGTAAAAATTGTACCATATAGTGACGTCACTCGAAACTTCTAAGCACTGTATCCTCCTCATTTTTTGTTTGTCAAACAAAAGAAAAAATACGTGTACAATATTTTAAAATAATCTAACTGACGGACTAAACAGTTTTTTTTATTCGTCTAGCCTATTCACCTTTCAAAAAAAAATCTAAATTGGTTCATCCTTTCCGAAGCTACGATGCAACAAACAGACACACACAACATCACACACACACAAACATACGTGTCAAACTTATAACACTTCGTCGTTTTTGCGTCGCAGTTAATTAAAAATAGAGAAATAATTTGTAACCATCCAAAAAAATTTTTATCAGGATCTGAGGTTCAAATCAAAATAAATGTCAAACGCGCTGGAATTACAGTCGCATTCATCATTCTTTTTTGTAATTTATTGAATCACGCGTTACTTTTGCATTTTTCGCTATAGGATAAAAGTATATAAGAATTGTGAATGCGATTGCGAACACCTGCGTATTTGATAAGATGGCTCGGGGCTAAAAGAGCATTAAATACGTAGGTATTTACTTATTTTATAATATAAAATTTACTTATTTCATAATATAAAATTTACGTATTTTATAATATAAAATTTATTTATATTTGGATAGCATAAATGTTTTATTTAACTAGCATGTTCTTATGGTCGTTAGAGTCAAATATTGCCAGTCAAATTTTATCTATTTCTGGTCATTGGATTAAATTTAAATTTGATAATGTAAAGTACTATCATCAGTGCGTGCATTCACAATTAAAAAAAAATTGTATAAATTTTACTGTGTTTTATATCGAATCAAAAACAGCTGATAGGCTCAAGATTCGCTAATTTTGATTTAAACAGTAATGTGGGAAAGAGGGAAAATCATTAACATGCATACTCGATACACGGGAAAAATACTTTTGAAAAAAAAGCGGGCCCCATTAAAAAACTAAAAGCAAAGACATAATTGTTATTATACAATACACAGTGTGTGAAGACACGAACGCCATCGGAAAGTATAGTTCACAAAGAAACCCAAATACAAACCTAAATAATTGAACTAGCTTCATATTAATTATTTGGTACATACGGGTTTCTATGTGGGTATCTTATCTTTTTGTTAGAATGGGAGTTTCGTTAAGTAGATATAATCTGAGATGCCAAAGTTTTAGTCTACAAGGATGTTTGCTGTTTTGCAAAATTGCATTGTTTTGAAAAATAGGAAAAGTAATATTTAATCTAAGGCTCTATAATCTCAGGATCTTTTGGGATAATTCCGATAAATCCCTAGTTTTAAATACACCTTGTTAAAATGATACCTTGTTGAGTTTCTTGCGTCGAATGCCCCACCCCCAGCCTAAATTATGTCCCACTGCAGGGCCCAGGCCTCCTCTTATAAGAAGGGGCCAGTGGGGATCGGAAACTTCACAAACACCATTGAATTTTTCGCAAGTGTATGCGGATCGCATTAGAAAGAGCGTGTATAGTTAGGACGTTTTTGACAAAATCACATTAGCAGAGGAACTCTTAACCAAACTTGTAAATAAATACGAAAGAGTCAAATGTAAAAAAACTAATTAAGAGCTATTTTATAGGGTGCGGCGGGGTCGCGGATCTGTCCTAGCTGCGGGTAGGCCGGGGGGGGGGGGGGGCAGGCCTGCGGCGCCGGCGCACCCTACATTTGTACATTTATACTTAAATTTAACATTTAACATTATTGTAAGCGCGGAACGAACCGCGCGATCTCGCCAACTGTTAGGTACATAAACCAAAAAAAAAATTACCACATTTTATGCGAAATAGACGTATTTGTATTTGTGTTTTGAGCTTGGCTCTAACATGAGATCTAATTACTTTTTGACTGTGCGAGGTCGTCTTGTCTTGGTAAAATTTTACAGAAAGAGGTTTTGTTGGGATATTTTTATACCGGATATGTTTTCGTAATGATTCCATTGTTCTAGAATACCTCTATATTTGATTCGAGTGCAGGAAAACACATGCCAGCAAACAAAGTAACGTCAAACGCAGACGCGTCTGTTGGAATAGGATGAACATAAATCAGATTTGTTTTCCGACTGTATTGATATAGTGTATACGGTCTAAGTCACGTGGATTGGTTTTACCGAGGTACCAAAAAATTTTGCTACAAATGTCTAAATGAACAATGGAACCATTGTTGGAGTGTGAACGCAAACTCCTTAGATTAAGCCTAATGTTTTATAATGTTTATGACATTGCTGTATGTGTCAACTTTTACTACCGTTAAAACCTTCGTACCGACAGCAACTCTCTGATTTTTATTTCCCTATACACTAACTTGTACAGTCAAGTGTAAAAATATGGGTGCATACAACTTGCTCATAAATATGTCCTACAGCTCTTATGTCGTCGAATTAAGGTATAGGTATGTAACGATGGGAGGATTAAATCGATACTTATTTTTGCACTTGACCGTACTTCCATTTACTTCCATCAGGTTAAATTGTCTCATTATCAAAATGTACAACGGTCAAAAGTTAAACATGTTATAATAAATGAAATACAAAAGAATTAGATGCCACTAAAACTTAAGAGCCTTCTAAAAATGGTTCAAACAAGAATCGTATCAAACAAATGCAATTAAAAGGTTGAACAATGAAAAGAAAAATGCATTCAAGAACCAAAAAATGTAGACTTAAAGCAAAACTGTTCACAAAAAAAGGAACAACGAAAAGGGCAGCTAAAGGTAGGAAGGAAAATTAAAAAATATATTCGGTCGCTTGGGTTCAGTTAAACGCTAATGAGTTTGGGCGTTGGAATTATAAGAAATCGGTCATGTGCGAGTAAAACTCGTACATGGAGGGTTCTAAAAACTGTTCAGTAAAGAAAGAATCGCAAACTTATAGGTAAGTTTTCTAAAAACATCCAAACAGCATATGGTCGCTGGCGCTTATGCGTGCGGCTATGGCTACGGCTGTTAATCGTTGCCTAGCAACTGTCAGCTGTTGCCTAACAAGTCTAACAACCAGCGCCGCAGTTAAAAACGCTTAAAAAGACACGTTTCTTGTATGGCGATCCCCTTTAATTTTTAACTTTATTTTATTTTTAGTATTTTTTGGTATATCGGGCACAGTAATACATAATCGGTGAAAATTTCAAGTGCTTATTGCCGTTCAAGAGATAGAGCCCTGTGAAAGACAGACAGACGGACAGCGAAGTCTCAGTAATAGGGTCCCGTTGACACCCTTTGGGTAGGGAACCCTAGGAACCAGAAAGTAAATGCTGAGGATGGATATCGAACTTGGGTCTTCATAAATTTGGGGCGCGTGTTGAACCATTAACCCAGCCCGAGCTAAATTCCACGGCGAAATTTGTCAATGTGTTCTCGGGATTGTTACCATTTTTTTTAATGTGCGAATCTATTGTCACCAAGCGCCATCTATGTAACATGCGTCTCTATACGACAAAATTAATGGGTAGCCTAACTATATTTCTTACAGCGGACATACAGCGGAGTCTCAGTAATAGGGTCCCGATGACACCCTTAACGTACGAAACCCTAAAAAGTACCTATATAGTTAAATCACATTTACTTACTGATTTGCAAAAAAGGAGGCGGATCAGCGCTCTGTTATTTATGAAACCACTAGCCTTAACCCACGGCTTTGCCCGCGTTAGTTATTCATTCATTTACAAGCCTAAATTTGAGCCTAAAGAAATGTTACCATAACTTTTTGAAATCCCAATGCTTGGTTGGACAGCGTCATCTATTGAGATGAAGTTAAAACGTCAGACATTAGATTAGAATGTCTCTCTCCATCATCGTCATCTTGCAAGCCGAGGTAGGTACTTCAACATTCTTAGACAGACCCCTCTATTCTCGTTAATCTTAAAATTTTACCCCACAATTTTACCGGGATATTTCATACGGGATATTAGCTTGTTTCTTATAATGTCGCCCTAAAGATGAAGTTAAAATTATCCGTCAGCTATTTTAAGCTTGGGTGAACTAATAACATATGCACTGCAATGTCTGCAATACACTTGGTGTAAGTGAAAACCGTATAACGATTTATTATATCGGGTGGCCCATTATTTTAAAACTCTAAAACAGAAAGATTCTGTGTTAAGGAACCATGTTCATCAATTTTAGTGACAATAGAAACTGAATTCATTGATTTTAAAAAACTCATACTCAGTTCATGAAACGAAACAGGTTGTATTATAGCACCGGCGACATCATCCTGTTGAATATTTTTCTATTCTGTGGCTTTTTTTTACAAAATTTACTATTTTTATTTGTTTTGTGGATTGGATGGTGTACAATGTAGGTACGCGTAATTTTTTCCTGAACCGCAGTATTCGTAGACCGCAGTTCACTATTATATGCGGTGGGAGAGACGACGGCAGTACGCGCTGCCACTGTTTTGACGTATTGTAGCGTGACTGACAATACCAAGGTCTCTCTCCGAAATTCGATAATTGAAGATTGTGTCCTATCGTCTCGGTCGCTTTCATATGAAATACCATTTAAGCGTAAGCAGGATTGCACGATAAGAAGTTTTATTTTCGAATCTGTATACTAAATGTCAATGGCCTAAATTGTTCTTAAGTTATGGATTTACGTACAATTTCTACCCAAGGGAGTTCTAACTTTAGTTTTAAAATTTGCAAACAAGTAATTTCAGACTAAGGAGGTTTCAAGTCAGCCAACGTTTTATTTATTATCTTTAAAACTTAGCTATAACCCAAATTTTACAACACAAAACTTATCTACGCTTCATGAAAATTCGTTATTTTTATATTTTAAATTTATAACAAATAGTTTTGCAATTATTTTAGTAATATTTTTTTAAAATGTTGGTAGAATCTGGCCGTATGACCTTTCGAATTCTAAACTAAACACAGTTTACATTATCTATGGTAGATGACTCGAAAAAGTGACAATCTGTATTGGCGGGTAGCCATTATTTTATTCAATTTTTAAATGTTTAGAGACAAAATAATTTTATATTTGGATTTTTTTTTCTCGCAATGTGATGAAAATCATTGTGTATATCACGGGCAGTAAGGGGATTACAAACTCGAGTCATTAAAAGCCCTCCGCCTTCGGCGTCGGGCTTCTAATAGACCCTCGTTAGTAATCCCCTACTTACGGCCCTAGATGCACAATGTACTATAGCTATAGCATACTTACTATAGCTATAGCTTATATTTGGTATATAGAGTAACCCACATTAGCTTTTCTCTTTTGGCCTTTTATTTACCTCCGTTAGGATACCTGTTCAGCGAGGAATAGAGGAGAGAGAGGAGAGAGGAGGAGGTTTGTTCTATCAAGGATGATTAATACCTCAAAATAACCTCATAATTCATTACTGTCAATGATTATAATAAATACATTACGTTCCTTTAAAAATCAAATAATTAATCTACTGTAGCTAGCTTTACTATAGAGTGGTTTATGTATCATTTATTTCGCATGGAATTTTCGCCTCTGCTTACACTAGCGCCATCTTCGAACTCAATGAAGAAACTAAATATAGAGATACAGAATTTTAGTTTTCTGATCCCAAGAGACTGGTTTATTCATATTTAAAAACTTCAGTAATATAGTTTCCTGTGCTATGACGCTTATAACTTGCACCTACGATTCAACTATGAACTAAGACACTCCTACACACGGAGATATATCCAAACTTTCCCGTGCATACCGCAGTAGCTCGTATTTATCAACTTCCAAGTAGTAATGGAATTTGAAACCCATTTAAGTGTCGGTTTATAAATGTTATTTCATAAGTGGTTCTTCAGTTTACTATCGAAAAATACTTATAGGTCTAAGTTTCTTTTGTGAAGAAAAAACTGAAAAGTTAGAGCGAAAGTCACGAATATACTTCTACATGTTATATCTATCTATCTATCATCATCATCATCATCATTTCAGACGCAAGACGTCCACTGCTGAATATAGGCCTCCCCGAAGGTTCTCCAAACAGATCGGTCCCTTGCCATCCGCATCCAACGCGATTCCGCAACCTTAACCAGGTCGTCGCTCCATCTTGTTGAAGGCCTACCTAGCGTCTTCCGGTCCGTGGACGCCACTTTTCTCCCCATCGGCCATCGGTTCTACGAGCAATATGCCCTGCACACTGCCACTTGAGTCTGGCAATTATTGTTCGAGCTATGTCGGTGACTTTAGTTCTTGCGCGGATTTTATCATTTCTAATGCGATCCCGCAGAGAAACTCCGAGCAATATTTATTATATTATAATTTGAAAAGATGACTTCCTGCCAAGTTTCTTGCGGCGCATTCTTCTTGGCAATGATGGTCCTTACGAAAGCGCTGGTAGTTTTAAAAAAAGTGACATGTAAAAGAGCCCTTTGCGGCCTACTTGCAGAATAAACGTTTTGATTTTTTTTTTGCATAGCCCTCTCCATCGCCCTCTGAGTGACTTTGAGCTTTCTTACTAAGCTCTATATTATCACGCACATATCATGACAAATTCGACATTGATTCACCTAGTATCAAATTGAGCAAACCTCGTAACCACTGTTGGCGACGGATATCCAGTCCTAGTCGATTCGTAGGACCAGACACACTCGTCGAACAGCCTCGGGTTCACAGCTGGGCGTGCGCTGCAGCTTTCCTCTCGGTGACGTCGGTGGGAGAAAAGTGAAACAACGCACGGTCGGTTAAAAGTGGACTGTATATTGGTTCGCTTCGTAACAAATCGTAAACCGAGTTAACCGAGCCGGTAGCGTAGCCAATGTCGTTGGATCGCAGTGGGATCGCAGTCAAGACTGTCGCAAGTGGCTGCGGTCGACTAACTACTCGTAACTTTTCGCGACGACTGGCCGGGCGAAGGCGCCTCCTTTTTTTATTCGCAGACCCAAGGAGGCTGCCCTCACCCCTTGGCTGTTGGGTATTCCCAACACGTGCTTTTCGACCGACGCGCTGGGAAAACCCGGCCGCCGGGTGGTCGGTTACCTGGGTTTACAGTCTTTTTTGGCGACGCGCTGGGAATTCCCGCCACCATGCGGTCGGCTATTTCGGTCTACACAAGCTTGTACACTTTTACTAAAACTTAAATAATTAAATCGACTAATCTCAATACTAATTACAAAATTTCGGGTGGCTGTCCGTAACAGTCTTCCCCCGCCGCATCCGTAGGGAAGGCCTCTTCTGCAGTGGGGAGGACAGCCAGCCGCGTCGTCGGCCGCCGGAACACACCGCCCTTGGTGCGCACGTCCGCACTCCGTATGCCGCCATCAGGTCCAGGGAAAACCGTCTCGATGACGCCTCGGGGCCACACGTTCCGGGGAAGGCTCGCGTCGACGACCACAACTAGGTCGCCGATTCGTAACGGTCGCTCGCCCCCGCTCGGAGAGCGGCGGGGGGCAAGCGTCGGGAGGTACTCCCGGACCCAGCGGGCCCAGAAGTGGTCAGCCAGCGCCTGGCTCGCGCGCCAGGTCCGGCGATCGGCGTCGTCGCAGGGGCCAGTGATAGGGGCCCCCGCTGGTCCACCGAGCAGGAAGTGGCTCGGTGTAAGCGCCTCTTCGTCGCATGGGTCGACCGACACGTGCGTCAGAGGCCGCGCATTAACTGTTTGCTCGGCCTCCGCCAGCAACGTTGTCAGCACCTCTTCTTTGGGGGCCCGAGAAGACAGGGTAGCGGCCAGTGCGACCTTGATGGAGCGCACCAGCCTTTCCCAGGCCCCTCCCTGGTTCGGAGCGCCAGGGGGTATGAAGCGCCACTCCATCCGGTGGCGTAGCGCACAGTCGCGCAGCGCTGGCAGCCACTCGGTGTAAGCGGCGCGTAGTTCGGTGTCAGCCCCGCGGAAACATGTAGCGTTGTCACTGTACATGAGGCGGGGCCATCCGCGTCGCGCCGCCAGGCGCCGCAGCGCCATGATCGCGGAGTCGGTTGACAGGCTGGCCACTGTCTCGAGGTGGACGGCGCGCGTCGTCAAGCACGTGAATAACGCTACCCAGCGCTTTTCGTGCCGCCGCCCAATGGTGACTGTAAGTGGGCCGAAATAATCGACTCCGCAGTTGGTGAAGGGCCGGCAGTATGGCTCGATGCGGGCCCGCGGCAGATCGCCCATGGCCGGCGGGCGCGGCGTCGCGCGTCGCACGGCACACGTGCGGCAGGTGCGCGCAACCTTCTTCACCGTGGGGCGAAGGTGCAGCACCCACAGTTGCTGCCGCAGGTCGTTCACCACCCGCTCGTTTGATGAGTGGGCGGCGTTGCGGTGCGCCTTCTCTATTAGAAGGCGGACGAAGGCGTGGCGGCCGTCCAGGATGACGGGCCGCTTCGTTAGCCCCGGCACCGGCGCGGCATTTATTCGCCCGCGTAGGTGCAGTAGGCCGCCCTCCAGGACGGGGTCGAGTGGGTAGAGGCGGCTCTTCTTCGGCAGCCTCCCCCCGCTTCGGAGGAGGCGGATTTCCTCCGCAAAATTGTCACTTTGGCACCTCTGATACCAGAGGTGCTCCGCACGTCGCATTAGCTCCACCGAGAGCTCACTCGCACTAGCGCGATCCCGGCACTTCGCTACAAAAAGCAGCACTCGCGCCGTAGCTCTTATGAGCTTTTCATAGTTCGAAAATCGTTCTATTCGCGGTAAGTGTCCACTCGCGGTCACTTTATTATTACTTTCGGGCACATCACTAGCACTGTATGTGTTTTCGCGCACTATCGGAGGTTCCTGCGGCCACCGGTCCTCCGGCAGACGCAGGAACTCGGGCCCGGTGAACCACCGGTCGGTGGCGGCGATCGTGCGGGCACTGTCCGCCCGCGTCGCGTCGTCCGCCGGGTTCGCCTGAGTCGGTACCCAGCGCCATTGATCGGGCTGGGTCAACTCGGCGATCTCGGCAAGGCGGTGCGCCACGAACGACGTGTACCGCTTGGCGTCGTCCCGGACCCACGATAGCACCGTTCGTGAGTCACTCCACAGGACGACGCGCTCCATGGTCAGTCGTTGCTCGGCGACAATTGTGGCAACCAAGCGGGCCCCAACGAGGGCCGCCTGCAGCTCCATTCGCGGGATGCTCTGCTGCCGCAGGGGGGCGACCTTGGCTCTTCCTGCAATCAAGGTCGTGATCACCGCCCCGGCAGCATCGGTCGTCCTTAGGTAGGCCGCTACGGCGTAGGCGCTCTCGCTCGCGTCCACAAAAGCGTGTAGCTCGTAGCGGCCCCGTTCGTAGCATCGATTTAGGCGCAGCGCCGCAACGGCCGCTAGGCCATGCGCCCACTGGATGAACGCGCCGCCGTCCTCGGCGTCCAGCGGCTCGTCCCATGGCGCCTGTTTGCGCCACGTCGCCTGTAAAATTACCTTAGCCGTTATGGTATAAGGTGATAGGAGCCCGAGCGGGTCATAAATGGACATGACTGCGCTCAGGGCTTCCCTCTTCGTCGGCGCGCGCGCTCCGTCGTGCACCTCCTTCGGCACCCGGTTCATGGCCGTGTTGAACCCAAGTACGTCGTCGGTGGGGTCCCACATGAGGCCCAGAATTTTGGGCTCCTCGCCAGGACCCAGTGTTGTGGGTTCTGTTGCCCGCAGTTCGGGCTGAATTCGTTCGTATAATTTGCTGCTGTTGGTATGCCACCCGCGCAGCCTGAAGCCGGCCCGCGAGTGGACTTCATCGACGGCCATGGCTACGCTGACGGCCTCCTGCTCCGTTGTGTAGCTATCGACGAAGTCATCCATATAATGGCTCTTCTTTATCGCATTCAACGCCAGCGGATATTCCCCGGCGTGCCGCTCGGCGTTATGATTGCGCACACTGTGCGCCAGGAATGGTGAGCTAGATGCGCCGAAAATCATTGACGACATCTTGATCATTCTTGGGTTTTCTTCACCCGGTTCCCTCCATAGAAACATCTGTGCCGGGCGGTCCGCCGGCCGTATCTTTATGCGGAGAAACATCTCTTGGATGTCCGCGGTGACAGCGTATCGGCCCTCCCGGAACCTCAGCAAAATGCCCGGGAGGGACTGCAGCAGGTCGGGGCCCTCCAGCAGGAAGTCGTTGAGGCAGCGGCCTTGACTGCGGCTCGCCGCGTCGAAGACCAAGCGCAGCTTGCCGGGTTTATTCAGGTTTTTCACCGCAAAATGCGGCAAAACCCAGGCGCGCGGGTCGTACACGTCTTCACTGCTTGCGGGCTCGGCGTAGCCCTTTTCCAGCAAGTTGCTGATTTGGGCTGTGTACTCGTTCTCGAAAATCGGGTCGCGTCTCATTTTTCGTTCGATGCCCCGCAGCCGTTGGAGCGCTGCCGCGTAGCTCGCCGGAGTCACCGACCTGTCGGTTTTCCACGGCAACCCGACCTCGTAGTGGTCACCGTGAAATCGTATGGTTTCTTCAAAGGTTTTTTTTCGCGCGTTCGTCTTCTGGGCGCGTCTTCGTCCTGAGTGAGACGCCGAGCGCGTCGATCGCGAAATGTTTTTTCACTAGCTCCTCAGCTGTCGCATCGTTGTTTTTATATACATACAGGACGTCTTCTGTGCCCACGCTCGCCTGGATAGCCCGGGGCACTGAGCCGTAAATGACCCAGCCCAGTGCCGTCCGTACCGCTGCTGGCTGCTGTCGTTTGCCCGTCCGCGCCTCGCGGACGATCATGAGGTGCCAGTTATCCGCGCCAATGAGAAGGCGCGGAGTCGCTGTGGCGTAGCACGCTTCCTCGAGTCCCTGCAAGTGGGCGAAGCGGGTCACGTCCCTGCCAAGCTGCTGCTCGTGGATCACCAAGCGCTCCACCGTGCGCGCGGTGACCCTGTGTGCGTCGCCGCGTCCTTGCACCGTGATGGACACGCGGCGACTGTGTGGCAGGTCAGTGGTGGCGCTTATACCCCGCATTTGCATCGGTACTGCGGGGCCGGTAGCGCCGATGGTGCGTGCCAGCTCTTCATCGATAAGGGTCACTGTTGACCCGTCGTCCAGCAGCGCGAATGTGTCGACCGTGCCGCCGGGACCGCTGACCCGGACGCGACACATCTTTAGCAGGATCTTGGCCTCGCTGGTAGTGTCGCGCACCGTTGTCACCGATTGCTTGTCAGCGATTGGCGCCTGCCCGATCCCGGGCGGCGACGCCGAATCCGGAGTAGCGGGCGACGCTCGCCCGCGAGGGGACCAACGCTCGCTGTTGTCGTCAGTGTGGCGTGGCACTGCTGCCGCGTTCGAGTGTAGTAGCGGGTGGTGCACATGGCGGCACCCCTCCACTTCGCAGGTGCGGGCACGGCACGTCTCCCGTCGGTGCTGCCGGTCCAGGCACCGGAAGCAGACCCTGTTGTCGCGGGCCCACTCCCAGCGCTCATTGACCGTCATCTGGGCGATCCGTTTGCACCTCGGCGTCGGGTGATTGCCCCCACAGCTGAGGCAATTGCAAGATATGCGAGCGTCCTGCGTCTCGGTTGCGTAGACCGCCCGCGGCGCGCTCCACGTAGCGGGCTTCGTTGGCGGGCGGGGTGCCGGCCCAGCCGGCCGGGTGGCCTCTCGTCGGAGTGGTAGCATCGCTGTGGTGCCGGCGGACGTCGTGTCCACCGAAGTGTAGGCATAGCGGAGGGCACGGTCCGCCTCGCGCATCAGGAATCGCGACAGCGTCACGATTTGCGGCTCCAGGGACATCTGCTCAGCCGCAAAATCTCCAAAGCGCGCACGAAGGTGCGGGCTCAGCTTCTCCATCACATCGTGTGCCAGCAAGGGGCTGGCCAGATAGCCCTGCTGCTCGAGTGACCCCAGTACGGTCACGATGTTTTGTAGCTTCACCGCGAACGTGTTTATTTCGGTCGCGCTGGAGCCTAGGCGCGGCAACTTCTTGAGGTCGTCGAGGGCCTTGGATGCCAGGACCTCTGGGCGCCCATAGCACTGCCGGAGGGTCTGCATCACGGCATCGGGGTTAGCAGCAGTGTGAAGCAACGATTCGACGGATTCTCGGGCGGCACCGCGCAAACACGAGCGCAGCCGCGCCATGTTGTCGTTGGGCGTGAAATTATACGCCCGCGTCGATTCGGTGTAGGCCGCATGAAATGGCAGCCACTCGCCCGCCGTACCAGAGAAGGCAGGCAGCTCGTATACTTGGCGCGGTGGTGGGCGCACCCATGCCATCTTCTCCAGGGCCTCGGCGAGCTTTTCGATTCCTCTTTGCCCGCTCGCGCTACGCTCGCGTGTGGGTGTCGTTAGCGGCGAACGGCGCCGCCTCGTATCGTGGGCGGGCGACGGTGAGCGCCGCGTTGGTTCCGCCTTGGGCGCCTGTGGAGGCGTCGGCGGGTTCGCTGGGGTGCGCCGGAGCCAATCATCCACCTTGGCATGTGGTGCGATGATGCTGCCAGCCTGGGATGCCTCGGCTTCGATCATGCCGATTCGCTTCCTGAGCTTGGCACGGACTTGCTCCTTCTGCAGGTCCATCTCCTGCTGCTTGATGCGCAGCAACTCCTCCTCGGCCTCTTCCTCCGCCATTCGGATGCGGTTGGCCGTCGCATTCGATACGTGAGATGGGGCCGGCGACCTCGCATAGGCTCGTTCCGCCTGCGTCGCCGGGTCGTCGTAGAAAGCGACGGCTCGCTGCGGTCGCTCCCTGTTGGCAGCCCAGTCGGGCTGTTCGGCTGCTCCCACGTTCAAAAGTGGTCGATTGTGGACCTCGAGTTCCCCTCCCCCCGCTTGGGTGAGGGGGTGGTACTCCCTTCTCCCTGCCGCGGTGAGGGGCGGATACTCCCCTCCCCCCGTGTGGTCGAGGGAGGGGTAGTAGCCGGCTTCGGGTAGGGAGGGGGTTGGATGCCCCACCACCCCTTCCCCCGCTCGGCTGAGCGGAAGGAAGTATGCGGCGTGAGGTGGGGGCGTAACCTGCTGCCCCACCTCCCCTCCCCCCACGCGGGTCAGCGGGGGGAAGTACACGGCGTCGCATCGCGTCGCTCCGGTGGTGGCATCACGCGGCGGCTCGCGTGTTGCCATCCTTGTCTCGCCGCGGGGTAACATCGCGGGCGAGACGTCGCGGTGGGCCATCCGCTCAAGTTGACGCTGCCAGACGTCCTCGGGTGTCGTCGTGGCAGCCGCCACAGCAGCGGTCGTCATCGGGGGTAGTTCGGCGGCAGCTTGTTCGTCGGTGCTTGGCGCAAGTTGCCGCTCCTCACAGTTATCCTGTGAACGGGTCACAACCATGGTCGAAACACGTCGGGTCGGGTCGGGATGGTTAACTCAATCCGGTTCGGGGTCGCTGGTTCGGGGTCGCTGGTTAAATCGATCCGGCTCGAAGGACCAAACACTGTTGGCGACGGATATCCAGTCCTAGTCGATTCGTAGGACCAGACACACTCGTCGAACAGCCTCGGGTTCACAGCTGGGCGTGCGCTGCAGCTTTCCTCTCGGTGACGTCGGTGGGAGAAAAGTGAAACAACGCACGGTCGGTTAAAAGTGGACTGTATATTGGTTCGCTTCGTAACAAATCGTAAACCGAGTTAACCGAGCCGGTAGCGTAGCCAATGTCGTTGGATCGCAGTGGGATCGCAGTCAAGACTGTCGCAAGTGGCTGCGGTCGACTAACTACTCGTAACTTTTCGCGACGACTGGCCGGGCGAAGGCGCCTCCTTTTTTTATTCGCAGACCCAAGGAGGCTGCCCTCACCCCTTGGCTGTTGGGTATTCCCAACACGTGCTTTTCGACCGACGCGCTGGGAAAACCCGGCCGCCGGGTGGTCGGTTACCTGGGTTTACAGTCTTTTTTGGCGACGCGCTGGGAATTCCCGCCACCATGCGGTCGGCTATTTCGGTCTACACAAGCTTGTACACTTTTACTAAAACTTAAATAATTAAATCGACTAATCTCAATACTAATTACAAAATTTCGGGTGGCTGTCCGTAACAACCACTATAGGTAACAGATGACGGATAAATAGACGTACCTATGTAAATGAATAATACCTAAATACTTAATTCTTATAAACGCAAGACTCAATGGCAAATATTCGTATACTTACTTCATACAATAATACGTGCCGATACCGAATTGAACTCCCCATCTCAAATTTCACAGTCGATTTTCTGACCACTGGGCCATCTAACCGTCTAAAATACCCAGATGAGCTGGCAGGACGTAAGACGTCATTCAACGCTACTCTTCGTTGCTACCGCGTAAGTTGTTCCAGAAATTCATTATCAATACCAAAAACATAAGCTCCGCCCGCATTTTTTGCAGTTCCCGAACGTACTTTGGTGAATAAAAGTTTTATCGTCGATAAATTCCCATTTGCGGCAGACAATGTGGCAATAACTCTCTGGAAACAGTTGCGGTGGCCTTTATTCCGTCATTATTGGTTTCGGAACACTTCGAAAATAAAGGGCATACGATACTCTATTATCAAAATACGAAACGGTTTATGTGTGAACATAACTGTTCTTTGTGTTTTATTTGAGACGTAAATTAAAAATGTAATTAACATTATTATTAATAATAATATTCATTTATTTTCAAGGAACTATATAAGTCATACTTACATAATTGTGCTAGTACCTTAGTGGCTTATTTCCTAGAAATTATTTTGAAATAATTTATTTTCATTTTTTTTATTTATGTAAGCGCAGTCAAGACTGTTTCCAATCATCGTCAAGGCGGCATTAGAGCTGGCCCGCACGAAATAAGAAAAAATATATGATTACCTACGTCTAATCTTTATATATATATAATTCCACTGTACGTGTGTTTGTCACTGAACTCCCCTTAAACGGCTGGACCGATTTAAATGAATTTTTTTGTATGCATTTGGGTGGCGCCCTGGATGGTTTAGATTCACAAATCAGCCCGGCAGATGGCGCTGCAGTCGGTATCTAGGTTCATGCAGGACAACGCCTGTCGGGTCCGCTAGTGCAACTATAAAATTGTGAATTGACATTGTATAGCACATGTTAACGTCCTCTTTAGAGTACGACATGAAAAAACTGTAAATTAAATTACTTTCTTCGCAACTGTGTGTTGTTTTGCAACTGTGTGTTCTACTTCTTCCAAAATTTACTCAAAATCTTTTACTGTGCAATCTGCTAGACTGTGGAATCGATTACCCACCTCCATTAGGCAATCTCCCTCCGTGGTGTCGTTCAGGGAAGCTTTGAAGAAGATGTGGCTCACACCATCTCTTTAATATATTGAGAACACTGCTTATTTATTGTATGTATTTTGCATATATATGTTGTATATGGTAGTATATTTTTATTAGGTTTCTTTATATTATGAGTTTATGTATTGTATTTACTAAAAGTTGTATTGTAGCCTTTGCTTTGTCCGACTGTCTTATTTTTACTTACTCTTTGTCGATCCCTTACTAAATGCTCCTTTCATCCACTCAAAGGTTGACTGGTAGAGATCCCTTAAAGGGATAAGTTCGCCTTTGTACATGCATTTCAACGGTTGTCAATAATGTATTTCTTTTTTCCTTATTTTTGTACAATAAAGAGTTTGCATACATACATACTGTCAATATTTAGGTCGTAAAATGCCTGACAACAATTTTGTATCTGCATACAAAAAAAATAAACAAAATAAAAATTCTGCAATTTTACTGTTTTCTTTAGCCGTTTTCTACTGTTTCATTTTGTATGGAATCAAAAGTATGCTGCTGCGTTGTCCCGTAAATCGAGTGACTGAGCCAAGTTAAAATAAAATGTTTTCAAATAGATATTTTTTTAATTCACTGTGTGGCGACTACTAGCGCCATCTAGTCATCACATAAGGAACTAACTACTACAATCCTACATCACGCTATCGAAGTTTCTCAACTCGGCTGCATAAATACAACTTCCAACTTTCATCCATTGGACTTCGGTCCCCAGGCATAACATCTGCCTGGAGAGAGATCTCTCTATTGCAACTACCCCCAAATTGGTGAGCCACGACATTGGACAAAATCGCAACCTTCAGACACACAAGACGATGACGCAGCCTCACAGCAAGCCATACTCACCGCACTGTGCACCATTAGCATGTATCTATTATCTGCCTGGTGTCTACAGTTCGCAAATCCTCCTCCCACTACTTCCACTTGCCAATCAATCAACCAACGCTCGCCAACAAGGCTCCGAGCAATCACGCAACAGGCATGCATCACAAGTAGCAGAGGAACAACAATGCTCGCCGACGAGGCTCTGAGCGACAGGCCCTTACAAGCGCCTACATGACGCACAGACTGCACTCCACTGCAATTCGTATCGACCTCCGGTCTAAAAGGGGGGCTGATGTGGCGACTACTAGCGCCATCTAGTCATCACATAAGGAACTAACTACTACAATCCTACATCACGCTATCGAAGTTTCTCAACTCGGCTGCATAAATACAACTTCCAACTTTCATCCATTGGAGTTCGGTCCCCAGGCATAACATCTGCCTGGAGAGAGATCTCTCTATTGCATCTACCCCCAAAACTGAAACAATGCTTTCGCTTTTGCTTTAAAACGAGAAATGTAAGACTTATTCTCAAATAATTTATTGGCAGAAAGTAAAAGTACAGATCTCAGTCTTAAGAGCAGTGTCCATAAGGTTGAGAAGCTCAAGGAGGCACATTAAAGCCCTTGGCTGCGAGAACGGAGCTGGGATTCTGTGAGGAATAGACTGCCATTGCCACATGATGACTACCTACTATAATAACATAATTTTATTCATATTTAATGTAATGTTACAAATTCTTGGAATCCTAAATTGATATTGCTTGGTATTTTTTATTTACTTTACTGTAATGAATTATGTATAATATCGTAATGATAGTTATCACTTTCTACGGATAAAGACGATGCTTTCGCTCCCACAGACGGTGAATGATGAAAGTAAATACATGTAATTATAAGCTGGGATGATGTTGATTACTTTAACTTCGCTCCCTGTTACCATTTTCTAATCTCGACATGTATTTCACAGCAACCTTCATCATAAACCACGTTACTCGCCAGAAACTAACCAAACCTTACTCACAATACACTTCATTGAGCCATAATAGACGTGGCTAGCACGCCCAACAATGCTACTGATTTGTGAGCCGGACCACAAACCAGCCTGACCGCAAATAACGCCCCATTGTGGTACAAAACCTGTACTATTTTGGATAATCTAGATTGTATATTGACTATTATTCTATCCTGTCGTCTTGTTAAAGTTTGGATATTGTAGTAGTTTCGGTTAATTTACTTCATTGTGACTCTGTTGAATTATAATCATTAATGCTGCATGAATGTGGTTTAACAATCTAATATATAAAAATCTCGTGTCACGGGTGTTTGTTATCGAACTCCTCCGAAACGGCTTGACCGATTTTTATGAAACTTTTTTCTCCATATTCGGTAGGTCTGAGAATAGGTTGTAGGCAACTTATGGCAAAACAACGTTTGCGGGGTCAGCTAGTATTTCAATATAATCTTTAGCGTAGGTTCTATTTGTTTTTGTTTTTGTAGCTGTGTTTGGTTATCTATTATTTTTAAGTCAAAAATTTGTAGGTACACCTTTAAGGTAGATCGCAGAGAATTTTCTGTGTATTACAAATAAATAAATTAATCTGCGCAAGAACTAAAGTCACCGACATAGCTCGAAGAATTGCCAGGCTCAAGTGGCAGTTGGCAGGGCACATCGCTCGTAGAACTGATGGCCGATGGGGCAAAAAGGTTCTCGAGAGGCGTCCACGGACCGGAAGATACAGTGTAGGTAGGCATCCGACAAGATGGAGCGACTACCTGGTTAAGGTTGCAGGATCGCGTTGGATGCGGAGGGCACGGGACCGATCTGTTTATGATGATGATTGAGGGTACGTAACGTATACGTACTCGTACTTACCTACATAATTATTTTAGTTAGCGAATTGAATTTTATTTTATTTACCTACTGGATTCATTAATATGTAGCTACTTGTATAAACTTATTGTCCTTATTGTGCCTTATTGTACGACACGTGAGCCACTTTACCTTTGATCAATTATAACTGTAGATCCACAGTCGCGCGCCCGAAAATGTCCGAGCCAAATGAGCGCCACTTTGATAAAAGTGGCCTTCTTTTTTTCTCAGTACGTTGCGTGAAATTGTCAAGTTTAGCTGTCAAGTGTCAACCGAAATTCGACTGTAATGAAGTAAAGACTAGGTTCAAATTTCTGTGTAGGTGATGATTTTAATTGTTATGCAAACAAATAAAAAAGTTCGGACATTCTTTGAAGGGGATTTTGTTCGTCAATGTGTATCTTCAGTTATAATTGATCAAAGCACTTTACTATTATTTTCACGCATGCACGCGGCTGCAAAGCCGGTGTAACAGTCTGTCGACACATACTTGTGGGCCAATTTTGATTTTGTTGTGTTTTGATTTTTTTTTTTTTGGAAAATTATATTTGATTTCTGCTCAGAATCACGAGCTTTTCGATCCTTCTAGGACAAAAAAGCGTCCCAAAACTTCCATATACTTAAGTAAATACTAATAGTAAAGTGGCTCACGTGTCGTTTCTTATAAAAATAACTTTATATACGAATAAACATTTCCAGATAAGGCCGGTACACATTGTTGTGTTGGGACCGAGGTGTTACAATTTATAACGTTTCGTGCTGCATTGTCTCCGTGTAAACTACGCGTTACGGCTTGTAGCCTTTTGGTACACGGCCTTTTGTGTAGGCAAATGAGACTGTAGTGTGCCTCTTAATAGGAGGCAAAATATCAAGATTATAGGATGGATTTCGACAGGTTTGTAATGAGAAACCGGTACTTGAATAAATAAATCATGGTACGGTTGACACCAATTGATGAAGCTATGCAAAGCTTGTATAGTCGACCGAGTAAGTGGTTTATTAACCCCCGACACAAAAAGAGGGGTGCTATAAGTTTGAACGCTATGTGTGTGTGTCTGTCTGTCTGTGGCATCATAGCTCTTAAACAGGTGAACCGATTTGGATGCGGGTTTTTTTATTTGAAATCAAGTTTCATGGCGATAGTTCTTAGACATGTTTCATCGAAATTGGTCCAACCGTTTCAAAGTTATCAGCTCTTTTGTATGCTGCGGAAGGGATCTTAGATTTAATTGCGTTGGGGGTTTATAAAATTTTTAATTTATAGTTATGTCACGGTTTCTGTATCAGAATAAAAACTATAAAGGTGATTATCTTATTGACTTGTGAGTGAAATTATCCTTTGATATTTTAACCACTAGTATCCAAGTCAATGTGACAATCAGCCTAGGTAACGAATAAATTACTTATAACATAAATAAAACTTTAGTACATAATATTAAATATCCAAGATTTGAGCTGTAGTTTCTAAGAGGAAGCCTGTGCTCTGCAGTGGGACGTATATGGGCTAGGATGATGATGATGACGAATTATATAATATATTATTTTGGTTCTCTTTACCTACTTTCCATTGTATGTCTACTCTTGTTTCTGATATCTTGTCAATCATTCAATGGCTAACTGAAAGAGATCCCTTTCAGAGATAATTTCGCCTTTAAACAGCTGTTTTTTTTTCTTTCTGAAATGAAATGAAATGAAAAAATTTTATTTCGCACACACAAAAATAAAAAATAAAAAAAAAACAACTATTAAGACAATACAATTTTAAAAATATAAAAAAACAATAAAATAAAAATAAAATAATATATGATAAAGTGTACGAAAAAGGTCCCGCCTCAGCATAAATGCGGACTCCTGGGGTGGAGCCAGCGCTGATCTTCCGGCGAGACCATTTTTATCAGCCACAGAAACCCTGCCGTGCAACACGGCCTAACGCGGTAAGCAGAACGCAGCCGTTGCGACTGCAACGAGCAGCGCTGTCTGGCGGCGAACAGAACAAACGACCGATACATAACCTAAAAAAGACCGTGCGCACGACATGGTTCCTGTGATTGAGAGATTAATACAAAACAACTTACGCAAAACAGATATAAAAAAATATAAAACTAGCCTAATTACACAAAAAAAAAAGAAAACAAAACAAAATGTGAACATCGAGATGGATTAAATTGTTAATTCCAATCCTCTGTATTGGGGACATAAAAGAGGTAAGAGGTTAAATCTAACATGGATACATGGATAAAGCATGTTAACCAACTTTTTGTGCACATATAATTATAAAGTATGTAATCATCGGAGAGAACAAAAAGGAGATCTTATATTGTTTTCTTAATGGAACAGAAAAAACAGGTATATATCATTATAACACTCACTAGATAAACTAAAGAAATACAGACTACCTAAACTAAAACTAGAAACAGCTTATGTTTAAAGTTAATGTTTCCTGTTGCCGCTGGTGTTCATTTATAAACTTTTTAAGTGCATTTCTAAAACCAGTTTCACTTCGCAGGTTCCTGAAGGGTGGCGGGATATTATTCCAGCATTTTGTCGCCATATATCTGAAACTACCTCTGAAAGCTGCGGACGCGTGTTGAGGTGTCATCAGCTGTATACTGCATTGTCGTGTTCTCTGCGATCTCTGAGTGGACAACCACGACAACTTATCATAGAGATATGCTGGAGCTTTGTGCTTAATAACACCAAAAAGGAGGCACGCCAAATGCAGCCTACGGCGCTGCTCCATCTTGAGGATATTGTGCTTATTTAAAAAAGGTGTGACATGCGCTCTTGGTGGAATGTTAAAGCAAAACCGAGCACAGGCATTCTGCACCCGTTGAATTAGACATTTTGTTTTTGCCAGGATTCTCGGACCATATACAGAATCCATGTAATTCAACTTTGATAGGATGAGTGACTCAACCAACTGCATGCGCAGGGCTTCACCAATAAAGGGCCGTATGCTGTAGAGTAATTTGAGCCTGTAGAAGCAGTTACTAACAGAGCCCGCTACATGTTTCTCAAATCTAAGTCCACTGTCCAGTATAAGGCCAAGACTACGTGCCTCATGTATACGCTCTACGGGTTCATCTAACAACTTAACATCTATAGTGGGCCTGATGCTATTTATCTGACATTTTGTACCAAAGAGGACATATTTGGTTTTGGTAGGATTAAGCATTAAGCTATTGCTTGCGGCCCAAGATGCTATATTTTCAAGGTCAGTATTTAGTTTTTGTATTGCACTGTCAATATCTGTAGGCTTACACGAAATGTATATCTGTATGTCATCTGCATATATATGAAAACCACAGTGCGTGATGCGGGTCCTGATGTCTGCTGTATATAAAATAAAAAGGATCGGTCCGAGGATTGATCCCTGCGGAACGCCCCTAGAGAGGTCCTTCACTGCTGAAAATTTAGTTGATCCGTCACTTAAGCCAAGCTTAACATACTGGTTTCGCTTATGGAGGTAACTATGGAACCAATACAGAGCACTATTATCAAAACCATAGTAACTTAATTTTGATAGCAACAAATTAACATTTATACAATCAACTGCCCTGGAAAAATCAAGTAGGACAAGCAATGTGCACATGCCCCTATCCTGTGCCCACAAAATATTGTCGGTGACATCAAGCAAGGCAGTAACTGTACTTCGCCCTTTCCGGAAACCCGACTGTACATCTGGTAAGATGCCATTGCACTCGAGGTAATCAGTCAACTGCGCGCATACAGCCTTTTCAAGTATCTTAGACATACAGGGTAGTATACTGATTGGCCTAAGATCTTTTAGTTCAACAGGGTTAGAGTTTTTAGGGAGTGGACGCACAACTGCTGTCCTCCAGGCATCAGGGAAAGTGGATGTTAAAATGGACATATTGATCACATCAGTCAACAAATCCACTGTGTACGGAAAAGTCATAAGTAGCATATTCAAACTAACTAAATCATTCCCCTCAGCATTTGACTTTAAACTAGAGACAATTTTAAGTAGTTTGTCCGAGCTAACAGTTCTAAAATGAAACTTGGAGTCATTGAATCTATGGTACTCATAGTAGGTCAATTGAGAAATAGTCACCTGCGAAGAGGCTGGTAGGTTCAGAAAGTGGTTATTTATAATGTCAGGGTCATCGAAAATAGTAGGAAGTTCTATACTATTTTTAGGCAAAACAGTATTTTTTAGATTTTTCCAGAGCTTTTTTGGATTTTTAATATTATTATTTATGTTATGGTTGAAATAAGCAGTTTTTTCATGATAAAGCGCTTTGTTTACTGTGGCTTTAAGGTCTTTATAATATAATTTTTTACTCTCGACGCCTGTTCTATGATAGTCAGCAACAGCCCGATCACGCAGATTCATCATAAATTTCACAGTGTCAGTGATCCAGGGGTAAGAAGGTCCTCTTACTATGGAAGTCTTTATGGGTGCATGCATATCAAATAAACAGGATATATGCTGACTTAACGCTTCAACCTTTTCATTAACATTTGGTAGTGCAGACATCAGGTCCCACCTCACACTCTGAAGATCCAAGTCAAAGTTAGAACGATCGATATTATTGAGGGGCCTGTGTGTTATAGTATAAGGCTTTGGCTTATTTCGCTTAATATTAAACTCACATACAACCATGCAGTGTCCAAGAAGTGTGCCCACATGCACAGTGCTGCTTTTTCTAGCAGTCATGTCCGTGCAAACAACGTCAATTAGTGTTTGGCTAGTGTTCGTAAAGTGTGTGGGCTCCGTTACCAATTGTGCTAAATTAAAACTAGACAAAAAATTATTAAATTTAGAAATTTTAGGGTCAGAGGTAGAAAATAAATTAATATTGAAGTCACCCAGTAGTATTAGGTTATCATATTGTGACAATGAACTAATTGTATCCGATATGGCGTCTAAAAATAGATCAATGTCCTGCCAGGGAGGGCGGTACGCTGTACCTATTACTATTTTACTACTACTATATTTTACTATTAATTTTACTTGTTCTATGTACAATAAAAAGCTTTAAGTACATACTAATAGATAAAAATCCAACAATATACGAATAACAATTAATCAAAAGCAGACAAGGCGTTTATTCATCGCATATGCTCGTCCCGAACAATGTACAGAATTAAGGCCCCTAGAAAGATATTAATTTCTCAACTTGGACGATGGAGGGCAATTAAAACTTTCAGAGAGAAATATGAATCGCAGTAGGAAGTTGCAATTCCTTATTCGTTCCATTTAATTTCATCTTCGGATCTCGAAGAGCCGTTTTAATTCATTCAAGTTCAACTCGATCGGAGTTTTGAAAAAGACAAAAGACGGCAAGAAGAATTTTAAATTAGCCTCAAGAGTAAAATCTTCGACGAAGCCATCTCTTACTGTCAAACAATTTTATTCATTCTATTTAAAGAGGAGAACGAGACACCATCTATTTTCATATTCTTTTGAGCAACAATAAAATACAGAAGAATATATCTACAATAATTATAGCTAGATCGTTTAAGTGAGTCCAGGCACACAAGGCGCACTCGCCGCCCGCACCTCTCCTGGCCCCCTTTGTCGTCATACCCACCAGCCCCTGAACCGCGCGGGTGAGGACTCATTTCAACGGTTGAGCTATAGGAGATGACGATGATCATGATTGAAATAGACAGTTCTGTTGTAATGATAGACGAGGTACTAGTGTACCTAAACCACGCAAACATCCTAAACTTTAAACCGAAACTATTAGGTATACATAAATAAATAAATAAATAAATATCACGGAACAATTCACACCAATTGACCTAGTCCCAAAGTAAGCTAAGGAAAGCTTGTGTTATGGGTACTAGGCAACGGATAAACATACTTATATAGATAGATAAATACGTATTAAACACACAAGACCCGAGAACAAACATTCGTATTTTTCATACAAATATTTGCCCCGACGCGGGAATCGAACCCGGGACCTCAAGCTTCGTAGTCAGGTTCTCTAACCACTAGGCCATATGGGCCCAATTGCATAACAAATTACAACTAATATTACAAGCGGGACTCTCGCTTCAGCTATATTAACTAGAAAGGGAGTTCCGCTTGTAATATAAGTTGTACTTTGTTATGCAATTGGGCCCTGGTCGTCTAAAACATACATAATACTTCTAAAGATTTGATCACAGACAGATTAGTAAACGTCTCGTGTCCAACGAAGATACATTGCACAGAATCGACAGGTGGGCACTGCGGCATGATTGATTCGAGCTGCGGTGACTACAAATTTAGTCCATAGATTAAAATGGCAGATGCGATAGAAATTTGTACGTAAACCTCTGCTGAGTGACCGACTGAGTGAGCAAGTAAATACCTAAATACTTAAATACATTCTTACATAAATCATTAAATGCTTCGCAATTGTGCGCAGGTATACCCATAATCACCATAAAGCTCACCGTAAAGGTGAAAATTATTCTAGTGCCATTTTCTAAAAAGTTGTAGAAGACAAAACTATCTATAAAATACAATCGATGGTGTTGATCAAAATTTGGAGCAAAAAAAATGTAAATGACATCAAATAAATAAATATCACGCGACCATTGACACCAAAACAAAAAGTTCCGAAATTAGAAATGCTTGTGTTATGGGTACTAGACAACGAATAAACAAACTTACACAGATAGCGAAAAAATACGGATAACTCACGTAGGTATATGATCGAGTTTAGCTCCCATGTTTCGGGCTAGTCAAACATGTCGAGCTAAACTCGATCATAGACGTGAGTTATCTGTATTTTTTCGCTATGAGTGAGTCTCACGGTAGTTTTATATTAGGTATACTTATACACTAAAATAATTACTTAAATAGATATTAAACACCCCATAATCGAGAACAAACTTTAACATGCCTATTATTTGTACATAGTATCTGCCCCGACTGGAGATCGAACTCAGGACCTATGCTTTGAAGTCAAGTTCCAACCACTCGGCTATGCCATTTCTGTATAATGCCCAGCTCTTTGATTTAACAGGAGCCAGACGCCGAGGATTTGTAGTTTGTACCAATCATGGATAACATTGTACGGACATTCGGTGTTGTGTATGCAGGATCTTACTAATCTAGAATCAATGACTGAAATAATAATCCCTCGGATAACACATTCCATTGTGTTTAACTAAGGATGGTTGGAACTGACAACTGACAAACCCTTCCTTACTAAAAGGAAACGATAAAAATACCTACTGACGTGCAAAAATAGCGTGATACTTTCAAACGATGCCATGGGAAGTAGCCCGTTAACTTTGCTCGTCGGTTTATGTTGTAATTTATATCCTCATGAGTCCTAGCGTACTATACTCGTAAAGCACAAAATCACAAATCAATTGTAAGAGTAAAGCCCAGGTTAGATTAGCAAGAAAAATTGTCCAAATTGGCGCTTCATTTACCACTTAAAACTCCTTTACTTTGCCTCAGTGGCCTAATAATGTAACGCAACTCGCACGATTTTCCTGCTGATCTAAATTCGTCTTAACCGCCGAATGCACTATAATAAAAGCACTTACAAATTACTTAGTGACTTTAAATATGCTTAAATAATTTTCAAAATTACAATTAATGCTATGACTCTCATCTGAGACTTAAGCACTACAATAGTTAGAAAAAGTTGGGTTTCAAAAGTTAAGATACTTTTTAAAGTGTATCAAACCTGATTGCTAGGAAAAATAATCTTTGAATTATTGGTCATTCTCAATACTCAAGATTTTTCTTAATTCTCTTAATTGAGCTCTATAGAATAATTTTGTCCTTTTGGTTTTGGTTATTTTTGACGTTGGCCTAAACGGAACCAAACGGAAATACAATGGTAGCAAATAGAAATAGAGCGAAGTAGGTATCGTTGTAATTTTTAGTAGTCATTTATCTGTATTTGATCTCATAAAAATTCAACGATGCTTCTCAACCCTCGCGACGCAGTATTGCTTCTACGAACATTTAGATAAAGACATTTTAAAAATTGAAAAACATACTTCAAGCACTTAACTGCGATATCCACTAGGAAACTAATGGGCGCTAAGATTCCCCATTAGACCGGTAGGCACGATCCCTACATTGAAAAAACATCACATAACGAATGTAAAGGACCTATTTGAGCGTAATAGGGCATTAGAGAACTTGGTCAGGTAGCCACTACGTGTAGTTATAGGTTCCGGTTCGTTCGGACCCCCATATTGTTTTATTGATTTTCTTTTATTTGTATGAGATTGAAAAGGTTAAGATTGAAAATAACGTTTTGTTAGAAAGAACAACAATCGTTTCACGCATGCTCTCAGACACTCCGTTTATAGGCGGCGCATGAACAGTCAAGCTTATAAAATTATTTACGTTACCAAAGCATCAAAAATATCTATACAAATCTATGCCATCAACCATAAGGTTGACGTTTACATGTATTTGACGCGATGGCTGCATAGATATTTACAACTTAAAATGTACAATTTATTAAAAAGTGTACAAACCTAAATTGTCTAGCATCTGGCCACCAATAACATAGAATTCAAGCAGCGCGAGAAGAAAACCAAAGAATATCATGACTCATGACAATATGTGTTCCATCAGAACTGTTGTCCACACTGTGTGTTAATTTCACGTTGTTATTTATTATTTTGTTCAATCTATCTATCTATATAAATAAAAATGAATCACCGAAATGTTTGTACGCGCATAACTTCCGATTGACTGCACCAAATTGGATAATTCTCTTTATGTTGCGTTTGTTATTGTCAAGAGAAGGTTTTTATGAAAGAAGAAGGGCATCAGCTAGTTTTTAATATTTTACGCCCCCAAAGATCAGTTTTCAGTCTACACTGTCATCAAAAGAAGGAGAAGAAACTGTTAGGATCTTTCGACCTTGTGTACTTGCCCAGAATTTACAAAATTTCTTTTTCACTTTTCGCTTCTAAGTACGAAAAAAAATGTGATGATATTTATCGGCGGAAATCATTTAATATTAAGTACTAAAAAGTTATAAATTGGTGTATACATACTTGCACAAGTTAATTTGATATCATTTACGGCGTTATGCTAAAATAAATATACTTAGGTAGGTACATAATTCGATAAGTGAAAAGAAAAATGAACGCGGCTTAATCTTAATATTTCGATTTCAGTAAAGCTCTACGGTGCGACAGTCAGGATATTAAATTGACTTAAATTAATGAAAACATTTTGAACATGGATGGAATCAAGCTGTCTTCGCTATTTATTAAATCGAACACAATGCTCCATTTAATAACGCAAGTAAAGATGACTACTGTACTACTGGTATAGAATTAAATGATTTGTGTCTACATTATAATATAGTTATTATACAATTCCGTACGAGTTTGCAACAAATATATTCAGCATAAATTCATCTCGGGCTGAATGTAGAATGATGAGAGAGCTTAGACCGCAGTCCCCACGCGAGTTCAGTGCAAATTGGGAACCTCACACACACCTTCGAATTTCTTCGCAGGTGTGCACAGGTTTCAGGTGTAATTTTGCACATAAATTCCGAAAAATTCAGACCTCTTTTCTTTCACATATCCTTAAACAACTACCTACTCGGCTGGGAGTGAGGATATGACTTTATTCCGTAAAAATATAACAAAAATACTCATATTTCACAAACCTTGAAAAGGAAACTAGTTTTTGTAAACCTGATTTTTAAACGACAATCCACGCTATGAAAATTAAATAAGAGTAGAAAAAAAATCCTAAAGAAAATTAAAGAGTTTTTTTTTTTTAAATGGCTTCGAAACCCTAAAAACTTTGAAACTCAGAACAGTACCGACCAAAATAAGAAAGCGTTAAAAGTAAAGAGTTGAATGTTATCTTAGCACTAAAAATAAAGTGCTTCGGTATGCGCCTAAATCAAAAAGGAAGGGAGAAGCTCCAAAAGCAATGACTGTAAAAGAATTCGAATGAAGTGCCCTATTAAGCTTTTTATAGAGAAATTCCACGATGTATCCTAGCGGACCAAAATTAGACAATTTGGCAAAATGCCCCGTTATTGGTTTTTGCGGTTGCGGTCAGTTAATATATTTTCATGCGCCTAACTTCTTGCGGCGCATAGAGAAACTTTGACAACGGATTAAATGTATTAAGTAAAGAAATTGAGGTTCACTCTATAGTGAACAGAAATTACATCATCATCATCATCATCCCAACCTATATACGATACGTCCCACTGCAGGCCTCCTCTCCGAATGATAGAAATTACGTGTTAACGTATTTCTGGATAATTGGGTATAACTACAGGGTGGCCAAATAACAGTTATACACTTTAGTTTTGTAATTTTATTCTATGAAATATAAAAATTAAAGTATCTCTTGTTAAATATAGTATTTAGGGCCGGCTGTTAATTATGGCAAATAATGTCAGGCGCCTCTAGCAGCATGTTAGATGTGAACCCATTTCATCACGTTTTTCATCACATTTTCACACATTTCCTGCATTATATCATTGACTGTGTCTCGAATATTTTGTTTTAATTGCTGAAGGTTCATGGGCCTGATTCTGGTTATGAGCTCGTGATTATGAGTAAAGAAATAACAAAAAATTATTAGAATATATAAAAAAGTGGCATTTTTCTGAGAAATGCTCTACAAGAGCGAGCCAACGGGATAAAGCTATCATCATCATCATCATTTCAGCCGAAAGACGTCCACTGCTGAACATAGGCCTCCCCCAAGGCTCGCCAAACAGATCGGCCCTGTGCCATCCGCATCCAATGCGTTCCCGCTACCTTCACCAGGTCGTCGCTCCATCTTGTTGGAGGCCTACCTACACTGCGTCTTCCGGTCCGCGGACGCCACTCGAGAACCTTTCGGCCCCATCGGCCGTCAGTTCTACGGGCGATGTGCCCTGCCCACTGCCACTTAAGTCTAGCGATTCTTCGAGCTATGTCCGTGACTTTAGTTCTCGCGCGGATTTCATCATTTCTAATGCAATCCCGCAGAGAAACTCCAAGCATAGCCCTCTCCATCGCCCTCTGAGTGACCTTGAGCTTCCTTATAAGACCCATCGTTAGCGGCCACGTCTCAGTGCCATAAGTAGGGAAAAAGCTAGTATTGAATAAAATACAGTCTAAAAATGTAACATAAAACTTTGAAATGAACTGAACACTACCACACGAAATCTTCGCAAAGCAAGAGAGGGCACGTGTAACCTTTTCTTCTTTGAATTTAATATTTATTACGGCCATTTTAATTTCTCTTTGTGACGTTGATCCCTTTATGATATAGAACTCTTAAGGGACCTTGTTTTTGATTAGGTATCTTTTGAAGTCATACTTTAGACACGTGTAATTGTCTTTTTGGATTATATTTATGATATACTCTTGAAAAACCTAGGCAATGTTAAATAAATTTTTGTATTTCGAATACATTTAATTTTGCTGGCGAAGAGGGTTTTTTTTATGATCTAAGTTTTACGTAACAGAAAAGTTTGTAAAAAATATTGCCCTGACACTAGCTTATGTCCTATGAGACAAAAAATGTAAAGTATAGTTAAATTATGTGACTTAAACACACAAATGGCTAGACAATAGAGTCTTTGGGTACGGGAGCCTGAAAATATAAGGCAAGCTCCCTTTGAGGAGCATCTGAGGGGTATCTTGTTCCTAGGCTATAAATTTCTACCCTGATTTCGTTAAGGATAGGAAATTTCAACTGATTCTATGATGATTTCTGTGAAAAATATCAACATGCTTTACCCCAAAAATATTTACCAAATATTATTTTTAAGTTGTAAAAAAAAATAATTTATTGAATCAGGCGTTACTTTGCGGAGGTCCATATTAATGAACTAAAACAATTACTTTGCTCACCCGCGACCTTACAATAGTTACGTTTATGCAAGAAATGTGTGTTCATGCAGTTCCTCCACCTCCACACTGTACGAACACACACAAATCACATAATCACAACTATCACCACCACCAAGCTACACTGACGCGTTTCGAACTCAACCAGAGCTCATCCTCGGAGTTACCACAACCGTATGCTATGCTACCAAATGTTAAACTCTTAACATTCTGGGTTTAACATTTGGTAGCATAGCATACGGTTGTGGTAACTCCGAGGATGAGCTCTGGTTGAGTTCGAAACGCGTCAGTGTAGCTTGGTGGTGGTGATAGTTGTGTTTATGTGATTTGTGTGTGTTCGTACAGTGTGGAGGTGGAGGAACTGCATGAACACACATTTCTTGCATAAACGTAACTATTGTAAGGTCGCGGGTGAGCAAAGTAATTGTTTTAGTTCATTGTAAAAAAAAAGAAAAGAAAAAAAAAAACATTCCTGACAATATTAGCATAAAGGCATAAAGATTTCAATATAAAGGAACTAGGTATCACGAAACGGACCCACCTCAGCATAATGCCGGCTCGAGAGCCAGCGCTGGTCTTCCGGTGGGACCGTGAGGCCGTCATTTGCTCGCTGCACACACGATTGGACCGTGTCTAATTGTGGCGTGTCTAAGTTGTGGCGAGAGCGCGTATTTATTCAGATAGTGAATGGACCTTTTTCCTTTTAAAATTACTTTTCAAAATCCAATGGTGATGTCGAAGAAGTTTTGGGAATTTCCGGAAAATACTCATAATGTATTTATTTGGACTCCTTATTATTTGACAGTAAATAGCATTTATTATACTAAATTAATAAAAACATATACTTAAAGGTGTAAATATAACACTAAAACTACTATTAAATTAAAATAACTAAAACTAAACTTAGTTAAAAAAGAGAGGTGGGCCTCTTGGCATGGTGCCCATCACGCAGGCAGCATTCCCGCGCTGAACAGCGATTGCGATTCTTTGCGCGAGAAAGCTGCCGGCGCGAGGGTTGCCTGTTGCCTCTCTCAACCCATTGCTGAGCTCCCTGTGTAGCTCCAGTGCACCCTTACCCCAAAGACCTAGAGTCTCGACGCCGAAAGGAAAGAAAAAACATTTATTATTACCTTATTATTTTGTTTTCCTATAACATCTTTGAGAGATTTGCCGTTATGAAATTACAGATCATATTTTAAAATTTGTGCAACCTATAATTTTTATGTGACATCTGAATAGCTTCTACATAAATAAAATATCTCTTATTGATAGCTTACCGATAATAGGAAATCGGATTTCGTCCAAATGCACGCGAAACTGGTGAATAATAAAACACAGTGAGATTGGCTGTTTGTCAAAAGGGCGATGAACCCGAAAGCGGTAGAAATCAGATAATTTTTTTTTTTATAAATCTTTGTTTTGAAATTATCCTTCGCTTAGGTCTAAAAGACTGCTTTTATTATTTTTACAAGCTTTTTACTAACTTAAACTTAATTGCATATTATAAAGTGTGCATACGTGACTGTGTCTGGTTCACGTGTCAATTGTCACTCCAGCCGATAAATTTCCTTACAATTCTACTAGAGTTTGTTTATGCTTTTTTCTTTTTACAATTTTTTTTTGTATATTTTGTGTGTAAATTTTGTCAGTTTAACTAACATTCTAAATAAACTGCTGTACGACATAAAATATGCAAATTACGAAAAAAGGTACATAATTGCATAATATAAAGGTCGTCAACAAAATAATAACACGTAGATGTCCAAAACTCAGAAGGAAAGGTGTTAGGGTGAGGCTCCACTGGTGCGTTGCGATTCGTTGCGTCGCGTCATCGCAACGAATCAGCGCACGAAAGAAAAAAAAATGTTTATTTGAGGTAGTTAAGCAAAAAATATACGACACCCTAATGTCTAAACTAGGACGAGCCTGCATCTTAGACACTAATTTTCTTCCTTTGTCATTATTATTTGCAGAATGCGATTTAAAATACTTAACTAAATATAAATATTGTAGCAAAAACACAAAATATGTACGCACTCCCAGATCAAAAGAGCATTAACTCAAAATAATGTACCATTTTAATGACTTCACCCAATTTCTGGATGGTATGTATAAATTAAAATGGTATAGGTACTATTCGAGTTGATGCTCTTTTGATCTAGGAGTGCGACTCGTATCTAACTTATACTAACTAAGTAAAATAAGAGGGTACGATTATGCACGGCCCAACTGGCAACTAACCAAACAAGGTATGAGGGAAAACCACTGAGACTAGGAATTTAAAATCTTATTCAATTTTTTAATTGTATAAATATAAAATGTACTGTTAGAGACAGCGCAGCGGCATCACTCTCCCCTTCGCTTCGTCTCTTGTCCGTCGATCCGTTGAAACGTCGCGTGCGACGACGCAACGCAGGTTGCGGCATGTCATAAAAATATATATAAAACATCGCAGCGTTAACGTTGCGACGACGCAACGCGACGCAATGCACCAGCGGAGCCTCACTCTTAACCATTTGATGATATTAAACCCACACTTTTAATATCATTGCATCTCTGTGTCCCCGTAAAGGTACATAATACCCGGCGCGTAAAAAATCTCGTGCATTAGGATAGCATGAACACTCACATTTCACAAACACTTTTCATCCTATGATAAACAATGAAACTGTTCAAAAACAGACCTTGCATTGTCAAACAAAAAGTATAATTTCGTCCGGCTCAAATTTGATAGATGGAACCTTTTTAAAGTATAAGCGACATGTGTGTCATATTAAGGGTGAATAAAAGAAACCCCAAATTCTTGCAATCATACTCGAGGGATTTTGAAGATTAAGTTAAATGAATCCGTTTTGCAAAAGAGCGAATCTTCATGTCGTCATTTAAATCATTTCCGTCTGTACGCTTTGCCTACGAGCCAAAAGTACGGGAGTTGTCTTTAATTTATAATATGTATAATTTTCGCACTACACTTTTTTTGTTTAGGACACGTAAAGCACAAGTCTATATTCACGTCAAACCAGCACCCAAATCTGTAATCTGCATACAACTAAACAACAGTTGCGAATGCAACTGTTTTTTTCTGTATTTTTTATTGTATTAAGTTAATACTACCTATCTATATAGTAAAAAAATAGTTGATAATTGTAGATTATACCTAATGGGGGCTTCTTACGTACCCAAACGTAAAAGCCTTAAAACCATCTTAAAGCTTTAAAATTATACGACGGTCGTACCTACTATGTCAAAGTTTTATTTAGAGTACCGCTAGAAAAACCTCGTCGTCAACAGCTATTTTAATTAATAATAAATAATAAATATTAGGGGACAATCTTACACAAATCGACATAGTCCCAAACTAAGCAAAGCTTGTACTATGGGTACTAGTCGACGATAAACATACTTATATGGATAAATAAATACTTAAAAACATAGAAAACATCCATAACTCAGGAACAAATATTCGTGCTCATCACACAAATAAATGCCCTTACCGGGATTTGAACCCAGGACCTCTTGCTTCGTAGGCAGGGTCACTACCAACTAGGCTAAAGCGGTCGTTGGTTGCAGTAGTTATCTATTTTTTTGTTTGACAAAAGAAAGCAAGCATCACCTTAAGTTATAAGTACTTTGTGCTAAAAATTAAAATTAAATCTTCAAGAATGAACAGCTGCAATTTGAATTTGCAACAGGATCAGCGAAAATGACGCTGTTGCTTCTTTATTGTTATTTTATTACGCTTTAAAATTTTAAGATCACACAAAACTGCGCTAAACGTGCGACAAGATGAAACACTTCGACTGTATATAATGTTGCTTGTTACTTATGATTTTGAGTCGTGATTATTTATCAACCAACGAAAAAGCGGAGGAGGTTTTCAAGTCGACGCGTATATATTTTTAATTTACATATAAGACTCATTTCTTAGTGATACACAGTCGCACGATATAATTAAAACAAAAGTATGTTGAAGAATTCATTATGATTATAGCCGTGATTAATAAACAAGATTCATCGCTCGAGTTATGAAAATATACAGTAATTTATTTGGCGTCCCATTTTCTTCTTTTCTTCATCAAAAAAGAAGAAGAGTAAGGAAAAGAGGGATTTCGTGTTAATACAAATTTTCACGAGAATTGTCCAAAAATACTAGTTCTTGTTTATGTACATTGTATAAAAGAAATTGTTATATACTTGGAAAGCAATAAAAGACGGACTTGTTCCTAAGGCGCTTTAATAACAACTGCCAATAAACTGACATACCCTCATTCCTGTGATCAGCAATCTACCTACATATACCACATCACCTCCCCCTTTATCAATAAGATTTAGAGCACTATTTACTTACAATTTTGTTGGTCGTGCTATGTTTGATAATGATGACAATGTCTCAGGGTGGGAGGTGGTGCTCCTTCTTAAAGTTACTTATACTTCTAAAAATGTAATTAGCTCAATTACGAGTACTATGAATTACATAATTACCTAAACTTAATCGTTACATAAACTTATAAAGGTATCATAATGTAAATACATCCTACTATGGGTATACTTCTTCAAACCCGTAACGTATAACCGGCTTACGGACACGTTCCGGCCGGCTACTCGCCCTGGCAGGTGTATCATTCGGTAACCTGCAGTCGATCGCCACCTGGGGAGATACCTGAGCGTTTCCACTACTGACTGCTGTGGCCGCCGGCGCCGGGCCGCTGGGCCCCGCGCGCGTGCCGCTCTCCGCCGGCGCCGAACTGATACGCGCACGCAGTTGATTCATGTGCCGAGAAATCACTCCCTCCTCTGTCTGTACTTTAAAATTATTATTGCCTATTCTATGTTTTATTACGCCCGCTATCCACCTATTACCCTTACGGAAGTCTCTGGCCCATACTATATCACCGATTTCTACATACCGGTCTTTTTGAGGACCATAAGCTACCTCGATTTGTTTCTTTTTTGTTACGACGTCATATAAACCGTTTTTTAATAAGTCGAGTCTTGTTTTTAGCTGGCGTCCGAGTAATAGCGCTGCCGGTGACTCATCTGTTGTGCAGTGTTTGGCGTTGCGATAGTCTAAAAGGAATCGGTGTAGAAAATTATGTGTGTTTACTTTTTCTTTAGTTGCCTTTTTTAGACATTTTTTTATAATACGCACTGCATTTTCGGCTTCCCCGTTGGAGGGGGGGTGGTAAGGGGCAGACGTTATGTGTGTTATGCCGTTTTTCTTGAGAAACACCGCGAACTCGTCGCTA
Organism: Archips xylosteana; assembly: GCA_947563465.1. Classification (NCBI taxonomy): domain Eukaryota; kingdom Metazoa; phylum Arthropoda; class Insecta; order Lepidoptera; family Tortricidae; genus Archips; species Archips xylosteana. The sequence continues at coordinate 5,544,243 of OX387349.1, forward strand.
CTGAACGGAGGTCCGTTGTCAGAGACTAATTTGGATGGAATACCAAAACGAGCAAATACTTCTCGCAATTTATCGGTCGTGGCCGTAGCCGTTGTAGTAGCCATTGGGAATACTTCTATCCACTTTGAAAAGCTATCAACAACGATTAGATAAGTTTTGCTGTCGTACGTCAAAAAGTCTATATGTATTCTATTAAATGCTTCCTTACTTTGAGTCCATGGCACTATAGGTACTCGCGGGGCCATGTCCGCTGTCTCCGCACAAACACGGCAGGATTTGCAGAGCTGCTCTATGTCAAGGTCAATTCTTGGCCACCAGACGTAGCTCCGCGCGATTCCCTTGCTCTTGACGATGCCCAGGTGGCCGCCGTGTACCTCGGCCAGCACTGCTTCGTGCAGCGCTGCCGGCACCACGACGCGACACCCCCAAATCAGGCACCCCCCTTCCACATTAAGTTCATCACGCCTTTTGTAGAAAGGGGCTAATTCTGGAGATACACCCGATACTGGCCATCCTGTTTTTACGTACTGTATTACTAGGCTTAGTATTTTGTCAGTAGCGGTCGCTTTCTTTACATCGAGCGCTCTGATTGGGAAGTTATCTTCTACGAACTGCACAAAACTACAGTCATCGCTGATATCGGTCTGGTCGACGATAGGTAACGGCAAGCGTGATAGTCCATCTGCTACGTTGTCACCTATCCTCCTCCTCCTCCTCCTCCTCTTCCTGTGATCAGCAATCTACCTACATATACCACAGAAATCTCTGCATAATTCCATGTCTTAGGCTTAGTGGTTAAGATTTTGCGCTTTTACAAGCCTACAATCCAATCCCGCGGGAATACTGGAATACAAAAGTAAGTAGCATAATCTTATTGTAAAAATCCAATATTTCAACCAAGTCCACCCAGCCGTTTTAGCGTAAAAGGGTAACAAACACACAAAAACTTTTCAATTGATGTAATAATATTAGTAGGATGTGCAGCATAATAAGCCGTCTGAATGCACTTAAGGTGCGTGCAAACGCCTTAATGTGCTAACATAAATAAAACATTATAAAACTTGTAGTAAAACACCATTTATTTTATTAGGGCTGCACTTCGAGTCAAACACAGGTTATGAATATAAAACTATATAAGAAATCCCATATATATACCGCCGTTGATATATATATGCCTCGCGAGGCGATGGTTTATCCCTATGATAAAATACTATGTAATTTTGTGGTTATAACATCGAAAGAAAGAATTATTCCAAAAAAAGGCCGAAATGGAACGTATTTATCGAAAATAGCGTACGGGCACTTATGGTAAGTCCCAATTAGAATTTTGAAGATGGCGTTGGCACGTCTCGATACCAATTGTACCTTTTGCAACGCAGAAGAACACGAAGTTACTCTACAACCTAACTCGTAGTCCCCAAACCCTCATGCGCATGCTGATTCAAGAATCAGAGTATAGGCCAGTAGAAAGAGCGTAAGTTGAGAAGGGTTGCATTAAAGTATCAATTAGTAAGTTAGTGTGCCGAGGAGTAAAAGGTATAAATCTATACTATCGGAAAAATTAAAGTCTTGAAAACAAATATGTGAGGGTATTTAGGTTCGTAAATTTAACTGATGAAGTATCTTCTTCGTTGGCGACGAAACAAATCCAAGGTATACTTATGAGCACCGATTCTCTGATGTATTGAATTCCTTTGAAAACGTAACTCGTAGGTACGCTTAATGAGATAGCCTGCAGATCCGCTATTCCTCTCGCGGATGCACTGAGGTTTAACTACCGGGGTGACGGTCGGGCTGGAAAGAAAATTTAAAATTAGCCCATTTTCAACACCAAAACCTAGCCGAACAACCTGCTCTAATAACCAATGAAGATGACACTTACCCGATGAAAAAATCGGCCTTCTAAACAAAATCTGCTTCAACAAATAGGCGAGCAGCGAACGGACAGTATGTAAAAAGCTCCTTAAAGCCTTTCCTTCTTGTGAACGACTTAGTCACAGACTTATAAACGGGAAAACTATTTATCTTGAGAAAAAATTGGTAACTGACTTGCGTCCGACTCCTCTTATGTCTGAAGTAATTCTGTCATCCAAATCAAAACAAACAACTCTGACAAACCCCAAACCCAATTTTTAAATTTGAATAAAATTTCTCCTATGCATGAAAATATGTATGCGGCCAGGAAAAACAGCCAGTTAAAAATAACAGTGAATAGCCAAAAAGTTTTAATTTTAAAGTATTCATGCAGCTCTATAACGCTGCAGATGATATTGATGCTAGCTGATCAATAGTTTAATGGTTTAAATATTTTCCCTTACCAGGATTTCAATGCCTTCAATTTGCTCTAACAAACAATATGGAAACAAACTAGGAATATTTTTCCAGACCCATTTTTGTGCAGATGAATACAAATTTTGTATCCACTGTCAACTGACCGTACATTTTATTAATAACTTTTATTACTTTTTGGTTCAAAAAGAAAGGTTGCAGTTATTTTGATAAAAACTCCATATATTTACATACCTCGAAATATTGAAAATGGGTGCAAAACAGTTTTATTAAAACAATACATGCGGCTTTTTCAAATAAATAAAATATGCTAAAAATAGATGAAAAAAGACACCCACCAGCTTTATTAAGTTTTATAAAATTTTGGTATTGCAGTTTTGATAAAGCAAATATAACTCTGTTGGCTTTATTAAGCTTTCGTTTTTTGGTATTTACAGTCGTTATTATGTACAGATAAATTGGAGCAGCATAGGGTCTACTTTAATTTTTCTATTTTAATTTAGTCCATTATATTTTTTTTATTTCGACTGTTAACCTCCAAGATCACCTATCTCAATATCCCAAAAGTTAACAGGAGATCTGTTTATTACACTATTCTTTCATTGGTACCCTCCCATGTTTGTATATATATGAAGTAGCTCTGTATGTTAAGCGTAATATAAAACATTTCCCTTCTTTTAAGAGCGTTCGTCAGCAAGGAACAATAAGGACAACACGTTTTAATACTGCCTTGCTAACTAAAAGTATTTTTGGTATGGCTCCTAAAATATTTAATCATTTACCAAAGTCTATACTGGAAACAGACAGTATAATAAATTTCAAAAGATTGCTTTTTAAATTTCTGTGCGAAAATGCGTATTACTCTATTCAAGAATATTTAAATGACAATTTATAATAGTAGATTGTTCAACAAGGGACTAAAACAAGCCATAATGACACGAGATATTTAGCCACCCGAGCGATAGCGAGGGAGGCTATAATACGAGTTGTCATTATGGCAGTTTAGTCTCGCGTTAAACACTCTACTTTTCACTTTGAATGCGAGGAAAAAAACGACGTACAAAATTACTTTTTTACAACTTATGCTCAATACGAGCAATGGACATCTGTTCAAAATTCAAATAGCAAAAAAAAATTCCGCTGTCTTTTCTTTTCTTTTATATTTTTTTGTAAAGTGACGCTTTAAATGCTTGCATAATTAGCCAACAGATTCTAACTTAAAGACTATGTAAAAACTAATTCGACTATATATGCATGTAAGAATGATAATTGTTCATTCATTAGAATCTGCAAATAAATTAACCTAATTGATCTAGTTAGATGAGATGAGATTAACCTAATTGATTTAGTTAGTTGTGTGTGAACTTACTTACCCGTGAATAAAGAAACGACATTTTAAGTTTATTTTCTATATGCCAATTCTTTGTTAAATTACATCTAATTATACTATCTATTTACTATTAAATGCAACTGACATCGCATTATTTTGAAGTCACGCCATATTAACTTTAAAACGTAACTGCTCTATCTACCGTACACTCCATCCAGCACTGCTTTGCCGACAGTGCGGATTGTTATTTTATCGACAGAGCAGGGAACTGCATTGTCGACAGCGCTTTTAAAAAAAAAAACAAATTAAAAAACACCTAAGCTAAAGGAAATCTTTCTTTACATGCAGAATAAAATTAATTCATCTTTAATATTTTATAATTAAATTGATTAATATTCGTAATTATTCAATGTGTTTCACGAAATTATTATTTTTTAAATATTTTTTATACAGTTGTCATTTTGAGGTTATTTCCACGCCCTAAAGGCTTCCACAGACCGAAGCGCAGGGCGCTACGGAGCGTCCGCAGCGCGCTTCGGTCTGTGGAAAGCTTTAAAATTGTCTATACCCAGTCACTGAAAATGGCGATAATCCTTCATTCACAAACACCGTGATTGGCAGTTTAGGGGTTTCCTTAGTCAATTAAAAAAATTTTACTTTAATCCCTAGAGATCAAAAAAGAGCTTTAGTCCCGATATGCAGAGACTAAAGTAACATTTTAAGAGCATGAGAAGTGAAAAATTATTATTAATATTGTAATTATTATTGTTATTATTTGTTATTATTAGATTAGTTGATTTTGCGTATTGAACATTATAATTACCGTAAAATATATATAAATTAATAAATAGTTATGCTGCATGTGTAGTCTAGATATTTGTATGCCTTATGGTAAGCATAGTGCTACAAAACTTTATGTAACATCTGTAACACTTACCTATGTTAACAAATAAATGATTTGATTTGATTTGATTGGTAAACTAAAAATATTCAACTTAAAAACAAATTATTATGTAGACACATGAAAAAAGAAAAACAAGAGAAATGCGTAACAAATTGTGAGTGTAATCCTTTCAAATCTAATAAAAAAAAGATATTAAGGCATCGCAAAGGGCTATGGGGCCAAAGTCAAAAGCCAAGCCAAACGTAAATCTATCTGCTTTTAAGAAAAAAATTCTATCGAACCCTAATTTCTAACAATAGGCCGAAACGCAGTACTTTACATATCTAATAATCAACATCAGTTACAGACATCTGTTACTCGGTCCGGCCTTAATTAATATTTAAATAGAATTACGAGAGAAACGCGACCTCAGAATTAAATGGATTATTTCAATGTTAATAAAGTTAGGGCTGAGAGAAATAGCAATACAATATTTTAAAGTCAAGGTCAGTGTTTTAATACTATTGGGGAGACTTATTAAAGTTTCAGTTTTCGTGAGAAAAGTCTGTTACTATATAGCCGTTACCCGTGCCTTCGTTTGCGTGAACCAATAGATCTGGCATCTAAATTAAAATTCTGAAATTTTATTACATTTTAATGGAGATTTAAAAAATGCCGTGAAAACTTAGTAGTTTGACCTCAGCGTTTTTAGAAATTTACCAATCCTGACCTAAAACCTGAGAAGAAATTCAATGGTGTGTGTAATGGTTCCCAATCTGCACTGGGCCCACGATCTACGACCCAAGCCCTTTCATTCTGAGAGGAGGCCTGTGCCCTGCAGTTGGACGTATACAGGCTGTGATGATGATGATGATGATGATGATCCTGATAAAAATACGACGGAATTGAATTCCATTCGTTAGTTGCATTACAAAAGAAGACGTAAAAACCCTTTGTACGAGTGATCGGAAATTTGTGTGAGTAATCAAAATTGAAATCAAAACATTTATACTTACTATAAATAAGCCGCAAAGGGCTTTTTTATCATTATCATCATCATTTCAGCCGAAAGACGTCCACTGCTGAACATAGGCCTCCTCCAAGGCTCACAAAAAAGATCGGCCCTGCGCCATCCGCATCCAATGCGTTCCCGCCACCTTAACCAGGTCGTCGCTCCATCTTATTGGAGGCCTAACTACACTGCGTGTTCCGGTTAGCGAACGCCTCTCGAGAACCTTTCGACCCCATCGGCCGTCAGTTCTACGAGCGATGCGCCCTGCTCACTGCCACTTAAGTCTAGCGGGCTTTTTTACTACCAGTGAATTTGAAAAGACCATCATTGTCAAGAAGTAAAATCAGCATCAAAAGTAGCTGGTCACTTTTGTACCTTGTCGCTCTACAGTTACAGTTAGTGTCTACGTACTATTACTTGATTGACGATAAAATTGTGTTACCTTTTACGACAAAGTACAAAAGTGACCAGCTACCATGCTGACCGTACCTAACGATTATATTTCGCCCCACAAGAAAGTGGGCGAATTATGTACGTCCCGAAAATCTGTATTTCGATATAGGTATTATTATATAAAAGTTCGTGTGTTAAACGTGTCTATTTTGGGAAAGTCTGCGTTTTGGAAAAGTGTACTTTTTGGGAAAATGCACTTATTTGGCAAGTGCGTTAATAATAATAATAATAATATGGTAAAGTGTAACAAGTTAGCTATGAAGTACCTATCCTTTTGTATTTATTTTTTCAAGTTCATTTTTTATTACTTTTACGGTCATCCCGTGAAACCATATATTTCATTCTAAATACAAACTGAAATATAGATGCACAGAAAAAACCCCAGCCCAGTAGCGCCATCTCTTGTCCTGGTGAGCGGTTAGTTCCGAAGGAGTGTTGAAATCTCTCGATAGAGGGTGTAACATAGATGCGCGCTTATCACTGCATAAGGTGATGATTTAACATACTGAAATGTACCATGTATGGGAAAAAATCGTGTCTAATCTAGACCAGTGATGGTGTAGGAATATGGCACACGGCACGGAATGCTGAGGACCTGGGTTCGATTCCCAGCGCATTGGTCTTTTTTCTGGGGTTTTTTCTGTGCATCTTTATTTCAGTTTGTATTTAGTATGAAATATATGGTAAAGTGTACATTTTGAAGAAAATTTGCTGATTGAGAGAGTACACATTTTAGAAAAGTGGGTTTTAAAAGCCTAAACCATCGGAACTCTCGGTATCTCCGCGCGCAAATGGTACGCCGAACAAAGTCACAGCTATAATAAAATTCCCAACAAAGGCACTTAATTAACTCTCTAATTATATATTTTTATTTGACGCACTTTCCCTAGGAGCTTGTATTTATTTTCCTCATTAAACGTAAACGGAAACGTTCGAACATGGCTTCTTGTGCCTCAAAGTTTATATTTTAATGAGCTACTTTGAAACTGAAGGCGAGGTGAGGGAGTTTTGTTTCCTTTGTCATAGTTTGCTAATTAACACCGCAGTTCAACGGAGGATGGACAGATACAAAGGCTTGGGACGTTTCAATGCGTGGTACGGTATTTAGTTCGGTAAATAAATGTAAGCTGTTGGATTAGTTCCTTAAATAACATCCTATTAAGTTTGGTCCATAGCTACCTTGAAAGTTACATAGGCTAGAGTGAATAGGCTGCAACTGAACTAGTCTAGTGAGGTACACCTTTGGCCTTATCTGCACTTTTCATCAGATAAGACAGGGTTTAATCACAAGTCAGAATTATTTAAAAAAAAGACAGGAAAAATTAACAAAAAACGAATGGGAAAGAATGAAATTAAATATGAGCGAGAACGACTTTTTTTTAAGGAAACTTATATTTCGGAGTTACCTTACTGATATTTTTGAGACGGCGTAGTTTCTTATTATTAAGTCGTTTTATAAGATAAATAAATAAATTTTCTCATAAAATAATTTAAAACTTGAAGGCAGAGTTCCAGTAGTTGGTTGAGGTCTGCACGGTATGAAAAAGGGAGCTCGCCAAATAAACTTTCTTCGCAGTTTTAATGCTGTATTATTACAGAAGAAATACTTTATTATTAAGTACGTTGTAAGAAATTTAAAAAGGAACAAAGTCTTGGACGAGGGTAGAGAAAAATAAATTGCTCCTGGTGTATAAGCTTACAGTCAACATTTACTTTATTACCAAACTTTTAAAAACTGAAAGTTGATAAATCCTAACTAATATTATAAATGCGAAAGTAACTCTGTCTGTCTGTCGGGCTTTCACGCCAAAACCACTGAACCGATTTAAATGTAATTTAGTACACAGGTAGTCTAGAGCCTGAGAAAGGACATAGGCTACTTTTTAACCTTCCCACCCAAAGTCACTATTCCACGCGGACGAAGTCGCGGGCACAGCTAGTATATTATATTTTGTTAGTTGTTGTTCATTATATTACTTGGCTAGGAATTTACAGGGATCTAACTAATATTTAACGAACGCTTTAGCCTAGTTGGTAGTGACCCTGCCTACGAAGCAAGAGGTCCTGGGTTCGAATCCCGGTAAGGGCATTTATTTGTGTGATGAGCACGAATATTTGTTCCTGAGTCATGGATGTTTTCTATGTATTTAAGTATTTATTTATCTATATAAGGATGTCTATCATCGTCTAGTACCCATAGTACAAGCTTTGCTTAGTTTGGGACTAGGTCGATTTGTGTGAGATTGTCCCCTAATATTATTATTATTATTATATTATTTAAGTATATGTTTATCGTCGTCTAGTACCCATAGTACAAGCTTTGCTTAGTTTGGGACTAGGTCTATTTGTGTAAGATTGTCCCCTAAATTTATTTATTTTATTTATTTATTTATATGATATCGATCTAGAGCCAAAAGTAAAAACTTATTTAAAGTGTTTCTCTTTTAGGCTTCCGGAACCAAAATGGCAAAACAGAACCCTATAGTTTCGTCATGTCTTTCTGTCTGTCCGTCAGTCCGTCCAATATTATATGTAGCCGTATATGTAGCAATTACCCCGAAAAAGTGATAAAACCAAATTTAGAAAAATATGTTTTTAGGGTAGGTACATCCCATAATACTAAGGTGGGGCTGATTTTTTTTCTCGTCCAACCTTATTGTGTGGGGTATCGTTGGATAGGATATCTTTTAAATTTATTATGGGGTTTTGAAGACGATTTTTCAATATAGTGATTAATTTGCGAGATATTAAACTTTAAAGTGCCCTGAAGACACTGTGTAGGTAGGCCTCCAACAAGACCAAAAAGACTAGGAGTTTGTCTTAAAAACCTATGTTTTTATTTGAATAGAAACCTATGTACATGTAAGGTATTTTAAATATCTAGGAGGCACATGCAATCCTGCCTTTGTCGGTACACAAGGGACGCGCCCGGCTTCTATCGCACTCTGATTTGCTTGTAAATGTATGCACTTGCAGGCTACTCGCCAGGGAATATCTATTACTGTTGCTATGAGGATTGTGGAGCATTGGCCCATCTGTATTTGATACAATCTTCTTTCTTCTGTGTGTACATAATATATAAAAGGCAACCATTAGTGACTGATCTATTAACGCACATCCTAAACCATAGAACGAATTGTGCTGAAATTAGGCACGCAGATTGCTATTATGACGCAGGCATCTTCTAAGAAGAATTAAAACATCTATTTTTTAATAATGACTATTTGGAAACGAACTATTTTATTGAAATCATTGTCACCCTACATATGGTTTAGTCTATGAGCCTAAAACCTCTTTAACAAGTCAGTTTCTGAAACAAACTGTGACATTAGATCCGTCAAATTCACTGAAAAAACGTTGACACTTGACGAAACTACTTAACTTCAAAAAATTTAGGATTACCATGCATTCGGTGGTTGCAGGAACATTTTAATAATAAAAAACTTTTTTAATTATGCAGAAACTTGATTCCCTCAAAAACCTCATCAACTAAACTCCATTTCGGCTAGGGATGATATTTTTCAATTCTTGATCGCCAATAAATCACCGTGTATTTCACAAACCATCAGACGGGATTATGTAAGATCAAAGTTCTGTTCACGTCAGATGAAATAATACAGCGTAAAAATGTACGCTTCATAACGAATTCATAGAAAACGTGTAGTAACTTAATCGACTTTCCGTAACACGATTCATGGATTATACATCTAATTTCCGGGCTATGGTTTCTGGGAAATCATGCACGCTTCCGATTATAACCATGCGAATTATCAAGATTTGTTTTTACCTAGGATATGTAGTTCTTTTTTTTTTTGCACAAGCGCAGCGAGCTTTTAAAGGGTGAACTTTTCAATAATTATAATAGTCGCAAATATATTTTATTGTACCTGTGGTTGTATTTGTATTTTAATTTTTTTGTGAGAAATCAAAAGCTGGATGAGAGTGGCCGAGGATCGTGCTCAGTAGCGTGCCATGGGAGAAGCCTATGTCCAGCAGTGGACGAGCATAGACTGATAATAGTGATGATGATGAATCAAAAGTTTACATACATACATACTTCATCTCAGAGGACTTTGTTTTTCGCTATTCTGCAAAAGCTAAACTAATTAAGTTAGCATCTAAATAATGTCTACAGCATAATAATTAGTTCTGCAGTTTTGATTTAAACGACAAAGTAAAAAAAAAAACAAATTATTTTTACATAATATTTATTCAAATCATCATCATCATCCCACTGCAGGGCACAGGCCTCCTCTCAGAATTAATTAAATTAATTATTTTTCGCCATCTCTTAGCGTGGCTGTGACTCTGATAAAGTGGAACCTTTCCCATACATCATCACAGAACATATAAGAACTGAGCACATCTCATTAAAAACGAATAAACGAATAGACGACCCGATGGCCTTGTTGTTAGAGAACCTGACTACGAAGCTTGAGGTCCCGGGTTCGATTCCCGGTCGGGCAGACATTTGTGTGAATTATACGAATGTTTGTGCTCGAGTCTTCGGTGTTTAATATGTATTTAAGTATGTATTTATCTATAATAAGTATGTTTATCCGTTGTCTAGTACCCATAGTACAAGCTTTGCTTAGTTTGGGACTAGGTCAATTGGTGTGAATTGCCCGTGATATTTTTTTTTTAAATTTTACCGATATCTAAATTAAATTCTTGCCAGTCCAAAGAGATCTAAAATGAAAATCTCCTTATTAAGTAGAGTCTATGAGTAGAGTAAACAGCGCTTGTATTTTATTTCGAGCACGTGGCCGCGGAAATTCTGTGGGCCTTATTAAACGTCATAAATCATGGCACCTACGCTAAGGTAAAGACAGCAGCAAAATTAAAAAAAGGAGAACTTAAAAAAGATGTGGGTATAAAATACCAATACCTACCAACAACCACACAATCTGTCATTATTAAGGTTGAGGAAAAACCTGTTTCTTTTATTGAAAATCACTTTAAATTTTAAGTTTTTCTTTCTGTAATATTACAGTTTATCATAGATAAAAATAAATAAATAAATATCATGGGACAATTCACACCAATTGGCCTAGTCTCAAAGTAAGCAAAACTTATGTTATGGGTACTAGGCAACCGATAAACATACATGCTTAAATACATGTTTAACACCCAATTCGTATTTTTCATAGAAATATCTGGCCCAACGCGGGAATCGAACCCGGGACCTCAAGTTTCGTATTCAGGTTCTCTAACCACTAGGCCATTTGGTCGTCTTAAATAGATCAAACACTCCATAAACCACTGCATCTGTTTTGTTTCCGGAGCTCGGAGATTCAATTAATTAAAACATTTTATCACACTACTCCTACCAGACGTGCCGACCAGTTCAAAATTAAACATCCCACTAAGTTTTTTAATATCAAACTATTGACACGAGACAAATTTCACAAAGTCACGCCATTTATTACACAACATCATACATTAGAGCAAAAATAAAACACAGGAGAATATTTTTAAGTTTTTCCTTCACTTAATTTGCAGGCAGTACCTTTGCGAGGACAGCAATTTTTTGTAGGCAAGGTATCTAATATTTGTTCGTGGGTCACCTTATTTCGTGCAGGCTGGAGATAGGAGGCTCATTAATAAATCTCATTCTGCTGAAATCGTAAATTGGATCAATTAGGTAAAGTGATTTACGGAATACAGTCTACTACACAGTGCGTGGGCCGCAGAATGATTTTGGTTAGAAAATAGAGATAAGATTGATGTCTTCTCCGAGTACACCTTACTAATACTTGAATTTTAGACGACCGGATAGCTTAGTTGTTAGAGAACCTGACTACGAAGCTTGAGGTCCCGGGTTCGATTCCCGGTCGGGGCAGACATTTGTGTGAGTAATACAAATGTTTGTGCTCGAGTCTTGGGTGTTAAATATGTATTTAAGTATGTATCTATCTATATAAGTATGTTTATCCGTTGTCTAGTACCCATAGTACATGCTTTGCTTAGTTTGGGACTAGGTCAATTGGTGTGAATTGTCCCGTGATATTTATTTAAATGATTTGATGCACTAACAAAGCTTTTTTATTAGGCTCTAGCTAATTTAGTTTTAATATAATATAAAAAAATGACAATTATCATTTATTAAAATGTCTTTTTTCTTCACTTTTAAGTAATCAAACACGGTTTGCCAAATTACAAGTCTCTAGCTCCAGTGTTGTCAGTGAGTCAGTCAGTCAGCATTGTTTTGAACTGCAGGCTAATTGGACTGCGTTATGCAATAACGAACTAAGCGACAATAAGTTGAAACCGAGAAAATGAGCTTAAAAGATCTAATTTTTAAGATCATTTAATTTTTTCGATTTTGTCGCTTAGTTCGTTATTGCATAACGCAGTCCAATTATTGTCTAACTCCCTCGCAGTGGACAGGTTCTTGTATGGGCTGACAATTGGTATCGGAAACAGCCAGCTGGCACAGCCATACAAAAATTGTCATTTCAATCCGATGCCTAGTGTCAAAAAAGTTCACAATTACCCTGCAGGTTTAGATACGAAAAAAATTATGTAATTCAGATACAGGTTTTTAGGGTTCTGTACCCAAAGGATAAAAACGGAAACCCTATTACTGAGGCTCCGCTGTCCGTCCGTCCGTCCGTCTGTCACCAGGCTGTATCTCGGGAACCGTGATAGCTAGAGAGTTGAAATTTTCACAGATGATGTATTTTGGTTGCCGCTAATAACAAATACTAAAAAATGGAATTAAATAAATATTTAAGGGGGCTCCCATACAACAAACATGATTTGTTTATTACAGCGCCATCTAAAATGTATTTGCCGAACTAGATGGCTTGGTAATTAACTAACAATCGATGCCGGTTGACATCCAGTCACCTCAGTAGTTCTAATTTTGCACACATTTTGTGGTGGCGCTAGTATATAGTTATGTATATAAATTAAGGTTTGAGAGTATGTCTGTCTATTCCCGAGCAATCGGCTTCGAATTATAAGCTCCCAAAAATAGGTATTTAAAGGGGGCTCCCATACAACAAACGTGATTTTTATAGATAATTGTACGGAACCCTTCGTGCGCGAGTCCGACTCGCACTTGGCCGGTTTTATTATTTTGTTAGTTTACAATTTTATTATACGAAAGAAAATTGTCTCCAAAATTACCCATGACCTTTTCTTGGATATACATTCTAGTTAATTCGATTTCGACCTGATGTTTTCTAAAGGAAGTTTTTTGGTACAAAGCTTGTGACGAATATTTTATAAGGATTAATACATTAGCTATTTTAAATATAGCAGACGCATGTAAGCTTTCCAAACGTAATCCCAAAGATATTCGTGTAGTATGCCGATCACGAACCCTTGGATTTATTCAAGAGCACGTACAGGACTTATCAGTTGCCAGTGGCGAATCAGCCATCGTTATATGCTGATAGAGTGCTGAGGAAAAAGCTAAGATGGCCGTTCGGCTTGTTAGGTGCTTTGTACAATTTTTTCACCTTTCATTCTGTAAAAAATAATAAAAAACTGAACCCGGAATAAAAAGTGTGATGACTGCGTGTTTTCGTCAAGAAAACGCTGCGGGTTTGGGGGTGGAATCAATAGAGAGATGCCCGGGGACCGAAGTCCAATAGATAAAAGTTGGAAGTTGTATTTATGCAGCTGAGTTGAGAAACTTCGATAGTGCGATGCAGGATGTAGTAATTAGTTTCTCATGTGATGACTAGATGGCGCTAGTAGTCGCTACATAGGCTTCATAAAGGGAGCGAGAATATTTTAAATCTAATAGGAGATGGGAATAGGCTTATCATTCCCGTAAGTTAATGCTGGACTAGATTAACTTGATTGTTTAATACCTTAGGATATTAAAGTGGCCACCAAAACTGTTGAAGACTTATTATTTAGCATAAAGTCTAGTGTAGTGGTTAGACCTATAGCCTTTCAAGCAGAGGGTCATGGGTTCGAATCCGGGTTCGCACCATGAGTTTTTCGGAATTCATGTGCAAAGGGGAACTTATAATTACTTTACTAGACACCCCCTAAAAGGGATCTTTTCAAGCTAACCTCAATCGCTAATTTCAAATGTATCGTTGTAATTTATTGGAATAATATTTAGAAGAAAATTAAATTAAAACTCAGAATACTTTTTTTTTGTTTTGTGGCTCTAAATTAATATTTATAACTATGTATGAGTAGATCCCAAGTTTCCAGTCCGCACTGGGCCCGCGAGGGAACTACGGCCCAAGCTCTCTCATTCTGAAAGGAGGTCTGTGCCCTGCAGTGGGGCGTGTATTATAGGCCAGGATGGTGATGAGTAAATACTGTTATTATTAGACACGTTATAATAACAGATTTTTTATGCTTTTACTAAATAAGAATATTTAAAAGCGATAAAGTTTTTCGGGCGCGCCGGTGGGATTCGAATCCACGTCTCCTGGGTATACGCCCTAACCTGGGTTTTCTACCAATTGAACCACGTCGCTCAATTGGTAGAACACCCAGGTTGGGGCGCATACCCAGAGACGTGGGTTCGAATCCCACCGGCGCGCCCGAAAAACTTTATCGCTTTTAAATATTCTTAGATTTGGTAAGCAGCCGTACTGCTAATAAAATAAATAATATTTTTTTACTAAATATCTTAACAGATAATACCGTAGGTATTAATTAATTTAAATACGTTACGGAAACATTAGTCAAAAATCCAGTGAGTTTTTTTTGGTGTGATGTTAATCTAATACCTTTAAAGGAGCAATTCTTGTATATATTTAATCAGAAGCTCAGAAACGGCTCCAATGTTTTCGATGAAATTTGGTATGTGGGGGTTTTGGGGGATAAAAATTGATCTAGCTTGGTCTTATCTCTGGGAAAACGCTTGGTACCGAGTGTCAGCCCGAGCGGAGCTCGGTTGCCCAGGTATTTAAATAATTCACGGCGCTACTACATCCATTTAAAATAAATAACATTTATATTTACAAGAGTGAAATGTACTAAAATGTTGCCACATTATTCGAAACAATGGCCATAAATACCCAATGATAATAATTGCCTAACACTACAGCTATACGAAGATTATTATAGAAATTTAATTGACTCCAAATACTAGTAGTCGATACAAACACGACCAAGAAAACGGCTCCAATAATAAACAAGAACTGAAAATGGAAAACCCGAAGGTTTATATTAAAATGTTTTACCACAATTGTTTGGATTTAACCCTTGCTTTAATATGGGATTGAAATTTAATCTCGCCATTGTTTTCGAGATATTTACGAAATCCATTGAATTTCGGACGAGATTAGAAGTTTATGGAGTTGGCTGAACCATAGCCGTGGCGGTTTAGTATGAGATTTATGAAAGTTTGGAATTAAAGGATAACAGATTGATTTTTACCCACGGACGGATACGTGAAAGGTTTTCCATTTCCTTATAAATACAATAAAATTAAATATAAAATAGGTTTCGAATTATATTTCGGCCATGTTTTGATTTATAGTTCGATTAATTGCGAAACTTCATTCGCAATTCACAAAACACATTGCTCGGATCACATAATGGATCCGAGACGTGGTGCTTCACTATAGACCTAATGAATAGGCTCAGAGTCGCTCAACGAGCTATGGAGAGGGCTATGGGGGTTTCTCTACGGGATCGAATCAGAAATGAGGAGATCTGCAGAAGAACAAGGGTCACCGACATATAGTTAAGCCATATAGCACGCAGAACAGTTCTCGAATGGAGACCACGGACTGGCAAGCGCAGCGTAGGACGTCCACAAATAAGATTGACGGACGATTTGGTGAAGGACGTAGGTTCAAGTTGGATGCAAGTCACTTCCGAACGTAATGATTGGGTATCAATGAGAGAGGCCTATGTCCAGCAGTGGACGTCTTGCGGCTGAAATGATGATGATGATGCAGCGAAGGTAAACCCTCAATGTAGACTAATGAAACTGAGCCACATTAGCATAGTCTCCCAAATGAAGTTTCTTAATTATATTATGTATTTTGTCAAAAAAAATCCTTTTTTGCTACCGAGAACTAAAAAAATGTTACCTACCTAACATAAGAGAAAGTTTCCGTTCAAATGAATTAGGACCTTATGAATAGAATAGTTATGTTTCATTCACCAACTTGTATTTTTTTTTACAAAGCGGAGTCGAAAATGAAATGTGAAAATTTTAGTGAAATGCTCAAAAGTGTACTGCAGTAGATTGAGCTAGCAACAGATGTCCACAAAATTTAATTTAATATTAGCTTCGTTTCACTCCCTTTTAATATTATGTCGCTTTGAGGCTGGCCGGATCTCATTTCGAGACAATTCAATGTAAATTTTAATATAAGCAGACAGTAACGGAATGATAAAAAGTTTGCGAAGCGTCTGTTGTAACACAAAGTACAGGTCCCGTGAAATCAGCCCTTCCGACCTTTTTTAAATATTTTTTTAATTTTCCAGTTTTTGCCAGCCTTAGTGTGGCACTACGAACATAAGTCTCACATTGCTGCAAATGTGGGAAATGTATGATAATCATAGACTAGATAGAGGTAACGCCACCAGAGTTGAGGCCACGCACACAACCACATCTCATGTAATGACAGCGGGATTTTGACGTTGTGTTGACGTTTAACGACAACACAACGTCAAAATCCCGCTGTCAATGACATAAGATGTGGTTGTGTGCATGGCCTCAACTCTGGTGGCGTTACCTATACATAATCATTGGAGCAGACGTATCTTATAGTGAAGACCACGTTTGGGAAAGCGTAGTGTAGGACGTCCTGTGGCACATTGGACTGATTGCCTTAGGAGGGCAGATGGCAGGGGCTGGTTGAGGGAAGCCGAGGATAGCGAGTGTTGGCGCAACATGAAGTAGGCCTACGTTCTGTAGATAGGTAGATACATACGAGTATAATATTGCCTACAGGACTCTGCTGGTCAGCATCCAAGTTCAGCTATTTTAGAAACTAACGGCATGGCTAGAGACTGTGGAATGGCGGTCCGACTCTGGTTTCTTGGTGGATAGGCAGGCAGGCCCATACTTTACTATCATTAAACATACCGACACTTCTCTACGTCTGCGGAATTCTCTGCCTTTAGTAGTGAAAAAAGCAAAATATCTTCCTATTTTTCAAATTCTCTCTAAGGCTCACTATTAGCCACTATATAGCTTAATCTTAATTATTTTTTTGGTCCTTGTCTATTCATCATTGTTTTGTTTATTTTATTTTATTAATTTAAATAATTTTCTTACTTACGGTCGTTTCAAATTTTTATTTTTTATTTTGCAAAACTATTATTATGTACTAGCTTTTGCCCGCGACTCCGTCCGCGTGGAATTAGTAATTTGGGCAGGTTATTTTTTTATCCAATTTGCTTTTTCATCAATTATGGCTGTCCTTAGTTCCTTCCGGAAGAAGTGAAACTTAATAATAAATAAACCCGCTCCCAATACGCCCCCAGCCCGCTCCTAACCCGCCCCCAACTCGCTCTCAACCCGCTCCCAACTCGCCCCAACCCGCTCCCAACCAGCTCCCAACCCGCTCCCAACCCGCCCCCAACTCGCTCTCACCCCGCCTCCAACCCGCTCCCAACTCGACCCCAACCCGCTCTCACCCCGCCCCCAACCCGCTCCCAACTCGCCCCCAACCCGCTCCCAACCCGCCCCCAACCCGCTCCCAACCCGCTCTCAACCCACCTCCAACCCGCTCCCAACTCACCCCCAGCCCGCTCCCAATCCGACCCAACCCGCTTCCAAACCGCACCCAACCCGCCCCCAACTCGCTCTCAACCCGCCCCCAACCCGCTCCCAACCCGCCTCCAACCCGCTCTCAACTCGCCCCCAACCCGCTCCCAACCCGCCCCCAACCCGCCCTATCTAACTGGGCTATCTAACACTGAAAGAATTTTTGAAATCGGAGCAGTAGTTCCTGAGATTAACGCCTATAGAAGAAGTTTTACTTCAAAAACCCCCGATTTTGAAACATTCTTCCGCTCCGCTCCGCTCCTATTGGTGTTAGCGTGATGATATATATAGCCTATAGCCTTCCTCGATAAATGGGCTATCTAACACTGAAATAATTTTTCAAATCGGAGCAGTAGTTCCTGAGATTAGCGCCTATTAGAAGCTTTACTTCAAAAACCCCCGATTTTAAAACATTCTTCCGCTCCGCTCCGCTCCTATTGGTGTTAGCGTGATAATATATAGCTTATAGCCATCCTCGATAAATGGGCTATCTAACACTGAAAGAATTTTTCAAATAGGAGCAGTAGTTCCTGAGATTAGCGCGTTCAAACAAACAAACAAACACAACATGCGGACATCCAAACATCTAAGCATTAAAATATCTTCAAAAGCTTTTTTATTTATGATAGTAAGATTTGTGTGTATTTTCATATTTTTGTTTTTCGCTTCCGCTACCTACTTTGACTTACTTTTTTTAGTTTAAATACGTAAATGGTTGTCTAAGAGTTCTTAAGCGATAAGACCGCCTAATTTCTACCATGTCTTTTGTTTTTTTTTTTGTACACATTGTACAGCTCACTAGTGTTAAATAAAACAAATTTGTATGGTATTGTATTGTCTTTTCAAATGCCATTTATGTAGATACCCTTGCACGGAGCTGTCTTTGACAGAGCCAAAATGTTGATAGCTCTGCGGCGGTCTCAGTAGAAGACAAATAAAACAATTACAAATATGACTCTCTTGGTGGGAGTTATGTATTTGAGCGAGTAAATTAATACAAAAAAAAATCACTAAATCACTCAAATTGAACCCCAAATCGATATCAAAATGAGGCAGACGACTAACCAATATACCTATTAAATACTGGAGGTCGTCGACCCTTCGAGCCTTCTGTCAATACAATATTTACCGTTTCGTATCCTCATTTCCATTCGACTTTCACGTCTTGTGAACCCTTAATAATTAACAGTGTTCGTGTCTAAATCAAAGAGAAAATAGAATTGGTTTCGATGTTATTTGTATTTGTATAAGAAAAAGTATATTTTAATATTATATTGCTACTTATTCTAATTGGATGTTGATAAGCAATAACGTGTCATGTCACGAGATGGCCTTGTGGTTAGAGAACCTGACTACGAAGCTTGAGGTCCCGGGTTCGATGCCCCTGTCGGGGCAAATATTTGTGTGAAAAATACGAATGTTTGTTCTTGAATGAATACAATACTGAACAATACAAATGTTCTTTTCACCTCACTAGCTCGGAAAGCCCTTTTTGTTTGTTTGACATCTATTGAGAAAATCGCTTTTTATCCACATGTGAAGAAAGAGTTTTGACATTTGAGGGCAGCTTAAGTGATATTTGACAGCTAACAAAACGTAAAACGTTAAAAGTGCTGAATTTTTAAAATCACAATTAATGAATTGCATCGAGTAAAAAACACTAAATACAGTCTTACAACTTTATTTTAATTCATAAATATCAGCATTCAACATTAACCTTCATTCTTGTTGTAAAAACGGATAAAATGTTATGACAGTCCAAGTAAGTCGATGTGCGAACAAAACGCATCCGAAATAATAAAAAAAAAATTAAGTCAAAACTTTTCAATTAAATATTCGCATGTTTTTCTAATTATTTTCCTCGCTGTAGTGAGGTGAAAAGTTTTGTGTTATACACGGGTGAAAAGTTATTTTACGTCTCGTGTGTTGAAACACTCACTATCGAAAGGATTCTATTTTTGAACCACTCGCTTCGCTCGTGGTCAATCATAGAATCCTTTCGATAGCTCTTGTTTCAAATGAACACTCGCTGGTAAAATACAACTTTCCCCCCTTGTATAACAAATAACTATTATTGATCACCAAAAAAGTACAGAAAAAAAAGAATAATTGTAAGAAGGTGATGCTTGTGTCTTGGGAGTTTAGTTATGTATTTAAGTGTGTATCTATCTATAATGTATAAGTATGTTTATGCGTTGCTTAGTACCCATAACACAAGCTTTGCTTAGCTTACTTTGGGGCTAGGTCAATTGGTGTGAATTGTAGCGTGATATTTAATAATTATAGATAAGATATAGTAGTGGTAGAGCCATGTTGTAGCTAGCCGCTGCATCACGAATGGGCCGGCTCGTCCGGGGCAGTACCACCCTCTCACAGAAAACCGGCGTGAAGCAGCAGCCTGCTTGCGTTTCGTACGGTCAGTGAGAGTGCCGGGGGTCCAATACCTCACCCCTTCCCCCTCCCCCTTCCCCTATTCCCTCTCCTTAAGGGCCGACAACGCACTGGCATCGCGTAAAGTGCTGCAGGTGTCTATGGACAGTGGTGATCATTTAACATCAGGTGACCCACTAGTTCGTTTGTCTGGCCTAACTAACATTAAAAAAAAAAAAAAAAATTTTGGAAATTGAGATTCGAATATGAAATTGTACCTTGTCGTTTCCTCTACAATGTATAGAAATTAGTTATGTGACTTAACACCTTTACAATATCGAAAAACAACAAAAATAGTTGACATAACTGCGATACTTCATCCCTAAATAAATCTCTAATATAAAATATTCGCAAAATATGATGTTCGTGTTGGTTGATTATTTGCTGGCTTGTCAGTATCCAATTATAAATGCAAAAAAATTGTGTGCGTGCGTGCGTGCGCGTGTGTCTGTATGCCAATACAATCCTGCGGTTTTTAACTTTGTCAAAATATCTATGTATTTATTTAGGTTAATTAAAAATTTCGGTAGTTTAACTTTTCAATGCAATCAATTTAATTTTTTAATATTTCAATTTATTGTTTAAAACTTAACTCTTCCAGTTAACTTTTAAACGATAAGT
Organism: Archips xylosteana; assembly: GCA_947563465.1. NCBI lineage: Eukaryota > Metazoa > Arthropoda > Insecta > Lepidoptera > Tortricidae > Archips > Archips xylosteana. Next base: position 5,564,971 of record OX387349.1, read on the forward strand.
TCAACTTAATAAACCTGATTTCTTATTATCTGTTAATTTCCTGTGTTTAATATACAATAAAGAGGTAGTTCATACACAGGGTGCATACGTAAATCCCCTTGCTCGAAATCTACATAAATTAATGTTATACCTACCACCCAGACCCAAACATTACAAACTCTACACAAGATGCTGAAGTGTTTCTGAGAATACTCTTTGAGTGGACTAATAGAAAAGGTAGACTTGCTATAGCAATTCAACGTGGGAATGCTGCCTGCGTGATGGGCACCCTACCTAAGGGTCCAAATTTAGATAATAATTTTTAGTTTTTAATTTCTGTTTAGCTATTTTAAGTTAGTTTTAGTTATGTTAATTTTATACTTAGTCCCTGTTTTTATACCTTATTTTATAGTTAAATAAAATTACGAAGATCTTAAATAGAAAAGGTTGGTCTACATTTCAAATTAAACTACTTCATCCAACTTTACAGCCTCAAACATAGTCTAGGTTCCGAAATAGTTGACAACTAAATCACATCAAAAACCTTAAAGGCATTGATCACACACAACAGTCCCTAAGTAACTCTAAGCACAAACCTAATTCAGAACTTACTCCACATTTTACCCAAATGTACCATACGGTATCGACACATTTCATCACCACACACAATATGAGTGCTTATATTTTTAGCTTGAATTGAACTGTGAAACAAGTGCGCCTAAAGTTTCCGAGTATAAATCAAACGCGGCATGTAACCGCGGAAACTTCTCACCGTTTGCTCATGACAAGACAGCCTGGGGGCAACTCCTTCAACTTTTGAACTGGAAATTTATCTCTTTGCGAAGCAACATTCGGTTTTGCGGCGTGCATTGCGATTTTACAAGTATTTTACTTGATAAGGGAGGAAGTGGAGTCAATTGGAGTGGGGGTTCAAACATGTTTTTGGGTTCAGTTCGCAAATGCTCCAAACGGAGCTCTGTTGCTCTTGCTTGAGGATGATCATCCTCAACAAGGGTCATGGGAAACGTTACGTTTGGCTGGTTCGCATTTGTGTGACAGTTATGTTTTGGTATGAGGTTGTGGAATGTTACCAATTTTAACATTCTTCTCTTCTTCTTCTTTTTCAGGCTTTTTCTATCCACTGCTGGATGTAACCCTCTCCTAATCTCCTCCACTTTGTCCTATTCTTCGTCTTCCTGAGCCGTACTGGTTTAACATTACTGTACCATAAATACTTATGCTCCTACAAAAAAGGCAGACAAAATAGCTGAATGCTGAAGGTAATTCCCGTAGTAAGTTTTTTGACATAACATATGACATGACATAATGGAGCTTTGCTTCTTCTTCTTTGTCCCGTCTTTCTTTATAATGCGAAAAGTTAAAGAACGGAATTTGCGTCTATCTGTATTTACGCTTAGGAGCTTATACATAAAAAAATTACATTTGAATGTTGTTAAGAATCTGTGTAGGAAGTTAAGAAAATACCTAACCTTCTCTTGGAAATTGGCTCTACCTAGTCTGTGACAGTAAAGTTCTAAAAGTTAGTAGGAACTAATCATAACTTTCAATTTTGTGTAAAGAATTTTAAATATAAGACAGCTTTGAAGAACCTTTAATAAACAAGCAGTCTGGTGTGAGAGGAATCTAAAATAGCTTCGTCATCATTTTCAGCCGAAAGATGTCTACCGCTGAACATAAGTCTCCCCCAAGGTTAGCCAAATAGACCGGCACCTGCATTCAAAGGGTTCCCGTAACCTTCACCAGGTCTAAAATAGCTTGGTGGTTAAGATTTAGGCTGCGTATCCACTGGAGCTGTGCGAGGATGCGTTGCGAGGGATGTGTTTGTCATGAACCAATAGAAACACTTCATTTACCTATCCTTGCTCAGCTCAGCTCCGGTAGAAACAGCTCAGCGGAGCTAGGTTTTTGTACATATAAAAGAAGGGAAAGATGTGTGCGAGGAATGTGTTGCGAGGGATGTGCTGCTGTTCACATTTTTCACACATCCCGGAGGTGATGTGATAACGTCAGATATTTCTTTAAATTAGAAGGGAAAGTGTTGGCAGCTATCAGGAAGCATTAACCGATCGCTGTGGAAATACTCTGGGAAATCTTCTGTCCAGCGAACGTCTTTCGGCTGAGGTTGATGGTGATGATCTTAAGAAAGCAAAAGCTTAAGGCAGTAATTTTTTTTTAATGTGCACTTTCTCTAAAGGCAGATTTCTTTAGAAGGAGCACTATTTTGAAAGTGGTCTTTCTCAGATGGTACAGTTTCTCAGAAGGTCCACTTTTACAAAGCATTGAAGAAGTTATTGATTGCCTTCTGTCACTTTACTCTTCCCACGCTGTATTATCCTTGATTTCCAATAAATTGGCTAAGCTATCAATTTTTTGGCTGGATAGTTGTTATTAGGAGTTACAGTCAAGGTCAATGATGAGTGGTTTTCATAAAAATTGTACACAATAAAAGGATTTAATTAAAACAAAACATTCCTCTGTGTAACGAAAGTTACTCATTTAGTTTGTATGGCTAACTTTCGTTACACAAAAGACGCGATCGTGATTTTGTTTTCGTTAAGTCCTTATTATGTATTTTTTTTTAAAACAACTCTGATATCTTTATACTTAGCGCAGCCACATAGGGGCTCCACCACGGAATGAGAGATGATATGCTGGAATCTTGTAATATCTTGTGACTTAAGATATTCGATGTTAAAGATTTTCTTACAAATAATTTCGGTTCACCTGTAATACTTTTTTTACGCTTATTCTAGAGGTTTTATAGGGTATGTTTAGGGTGTGGCCCTCAGTTTCTTCGTATCCTATATATTTTTTATCCTACAACTCTTACATTGCTTATGTGACTATATTAACTTGGTTTGTATTCATCCTGGCCATTTCAAACAAAATGGTCTAAATTCTAAGTGACAGCGACAAAGTAGTGAAGTCTAAACATTTCTGACCTGGACCATAAATTATAAGTTACAGGGCAACGAAAAATTGGCATTAACAAAATACATAACTATAAATTAAAAACCCCCGATACAATTAAGGGTCACATAATAATATTATTATATGTATGAAAATAATGTAAATGCCCGTTATGCATCTATGAACCCTTCCGCAGCTTACAAAAGAGCTGATAACTTTGAAACCGCTGGACCAATTTTGATGAAACATGTCTTAGGACCATTGCCAAGAAAAATGCTTTTAAATTAAAAAAAAAACCGCATCCAAATTGGTTCACCTGTTTAAGAGTTATGATGCCACACACAGACAGACAGACAGATGCTCACACACACACACACACACACACACACACAGAGGTCAAACTTCTAACACCCCTCTTTTTGTGTCGGGGGTAAAAAATCATGAAAAACTTCTATCATAAATTTAACTTATCCAGCCTGTCTTCCTATTGTACAAAGTCTAGATTTCAGAAACACGGTAATATGAGACAGAGCTAAATAGCGTTGTAGTCACTTGCGGACGTTGCGGTTTGTGTCTAAAAAGGACAGCCTTTTTGAATTACCTGCTGCTTTGAATTTATACAGTTGTTATAAATAATGAATCGTAGGCACGTTTAAAAACTGCTGAACTTTTATAATTACTATACTAAACGGGACGCAAATAATATATTTACCTCGACGTTTCGGCCACATTGCAGCAGCCGTGTTCACGAGTTAACTGAAGTCTAGTGTTGGCAATCTTCTAACTAGCGCCATCTGCGAGCGTTGTGGTGCTTCCGGGATGACATCTGTCAAACGAAACGTCACAAAGAACGGCCGCGCCACCAGTTGCCAACCTCTCGAACTAAATAATCCGACCAATCAGCGTCGAGCCCGTCCCGCCTTTTTGGTGTGTTTAAAACTGACAGTTAACGGCGGGGCGCGCGCATTCTAATGATTTTTCTTGTGACGTAAGGTAGTTCTCGCATTGTAAGTGAATCTAGATTGTTTCTTATATATTATTGAAGATATCCTTATAGATTAAGAAAAAAATGGTTTGTGATAAATATTTAAAAGGTATGTTAACACTAGGGTGTCAAGTTCGTTTAGCCGCTCGAGTCTTTCGAACTACCCGCACTTGATTCCGATTAGAATCAGCACCCGTATCTCGAACTACCCACACTCGATCAAGATTTTTTAATGCAGTTAATTTAATACTCGTTTATCTTTATAGAACACCTTAGTCCTTTAAAGTGGGTGAGAAAATAATCTATCAAACAAACATCATCCAATGATGCACTGCACTGCATTGCACTGACTTTGTTGCACACAACACAATTAGTTAAGTTAGTAAACCGACGGAAGAAATTATTCCTAAAAATCTATTTAAGTTATTAATATACATATTATTGTTATTATACCCACTAATATTATATATTTAAGCTCGCAAAGATGTGGGTTCTTAAATGCACAACTGCGCAAAAATCTTTTTTTTTTCCTAACCTTATCATTGTAACGATTACATAATTTAAGTTGGTATTTGAATTTCCTAAACTTTTATATTCGAGGTTAAGTCAGAGACGGCGATATGTTGCTACGCACCATACCAAAACTAAAAAAACCGTGGGCGAGTCGGACTCGTATATGAAGGGTTCCGTACCTCCGTACAATGTTTTAAAAACAGTTCAGTAAAAATCGCCGAAATGTAGGCACTAACATCGCAAATTTTGTAATTAGGTAAACATCCGAACAGCATAGTGTCGCCTAACAACTTCCGGTTTTCGTCCTAGCAGCCGTTGCTGGAGTTAAAAACGCTGAAAAAAACACGTTTCTCGTATGACGACCCCCTTTATTTTTTTACTTTATTTTATTGTTAGTATTTGTTCTTATAGCGGCTACAGTAATACATAATCGATGAAAAATTCTAAGCTTTTACGGTTTAAAACATAGAGCTCTGTGACAAACGAACCGGCAGATAGTCAGACAGACAAACAGACAGCGGAGTCTGAACCCTAAAAAGGAATAACACAACTGAGCATTTACTCAAGAAAACTAATGGGAAGCGCATTTGATGATAAATGGCAATATAAAAGTGTTGTTCTCTCTGGCAAACTCTGCGGTTGTTAGGATTCTATTTAGCCCCACTGTAGTTATGTGTTATGTAACTTAAGAAAAAAGTTTAACTGACATTAGACGGAACTCAAATAAATCTATGAAACTTCCAAAAATTACAAAACTACTTACATATCTCGTTTCAAAACTTTGAATTGACAATTCTCGAGTTGAAAAAGTTGAAGACGATAAATAAAAGATGATAAAGCGTAGAAAATATTACTCTACATTATTTAGTAAATACCTAGTTCTTTTTGTGATATTGTTATGTCTGTAAATGTCACCCAATACGTCAAGGAACGTTTTTAAAAGGCGGATTACATCAGTTGAGAATTTCTCGGAGAAAGTCTCTTTTTCCAGGATTTAAAGAAATACCTAGGTATTTGACGAGGCAGTTGAATACAATTGGAACTTAGCATCCGACCTAATTTATAGGTATCTTACAGACTGTTCACAGACAATATAACAGTATTTTTTTTTGTTCCATGAAATAATGAACATTACTTATGTAAGAAATAGAAGTTTTTCAAATAAAGCGAATAATTCCTGGAACCACAAAAATTGATTGGTTTAAACTTAAGTAAGAAGAATATCAAGTACCTTATCAAATTTAGCTTACAAAATGTTGACAGTAATAATTGATGAAAATAATACTATGTCAGAACATAATTAATTATTATGATGCTCATAATACGTATAATTGCACCACATGGTAAGCGTTTCGATATCCTAAAGATTGACTAACATGCTCAGTATCAGTGGCGAAGGGTATACGGGTTGACTAATTAACATTCTATGTTGCCAAACGCTTCTCTTCCAATACTGCACTTTTTTAAGAGGATAAAATAAAGATAAATGAACATTGAAATAAGAAATAAAATTGTGTTTGTAAATTGTAACATGCCAATAATTCACACCCAATCAATAGTTCAAATAACTAATCTAGAGAGTTTTGTTTTACTGATCATAAAGGTCACAAGTTTAAAGACCAATTGGATAAAGCGATCATTTTGTACACAGCCTAATGGAAGGGTTACGTTCGGAAATTCACCTCACGTTGTTAAAGCGTGACTTCGTACCTAATAGAAACGCTAATGGCTGAAAAAAGAATATTAATGCCTTAATTTAAGAGGTGGTAATAAAATGAACGGGTTTCCAACTTCTTGAAAGAAAGAAAGAAAAATATTTATTACACAAACTAAAAGTTTACATGAAGCAGTATCCGGTGGACCCCAAAACTAGGCTGAGCCTGTATCTTGGGTCCCGGTGAGTTGGATAACATAATACATTTTTTTATTTTTGTAGTACGAAGTATGGTAATTAGAAATCATAAAATATTTATGGTGGAATTGCCAAAGCGCCCACGTTTTCTATAAACAAACACCCACTCAACACCCACGCTAATTTCCTGTCGCCTTTAAGGAAATAGGGATAATGTCAAACAACTATTACCTTGGCATAAGATGATCCAATACAAAATTAATGATAATGCTAAGAAACTGACGGAAAATTGAATGAAATTGGATGAGAGCGCTAAATAAATTTAAAGAGTTTTGATAAGTTGAATTCAAGTGTTCTTTGTTTCCTGTCAATATTGATACCACCAAGATTTGAATTCTAATTTTTTAAGTTCTTACTTTCTTGCAATCCTACTAATTCTATAAATGCAAAAGTTTGTAAGTTCGCATGGGTTAAATTTAGCTGGATATGTGTTATAACACATAGGTTTATTTTAATTCTGATCTCCATAGGATGGGTTGATTCAATGTTGTTAAGCTGTTTGGATGTTTGAATTTTTGGAAGTATGGATGTTATTCAATGACGCAATAACGGCTGAATGGATTTAACGTACAGTTACACAAAGATCTCGAGTGATTAGGTATATACTTAATATCCCGGTGAATGTATTATAGAACAAAGACGAATCCACAGGGTGAAGCTAGAAGAATTAGAATGTAATAAAAAATATCTACTGTAGTAAAAGAGATCGTGAATAGCTGTTACTAGAGAGTAGGCCTAAGTTTTTGCATAATTCGGTTTCTTGTAATATCGACAAACTGCTCCACTAAATCGATTGATTTAAAAGACTTGTATGTAGGGTCAACAGCATAAATAAGTGGTCATTTCAGTACCTTGTCGTTTTCAATCGTTTGACAATTTTGTATGACATTTCAAACATTAAACGTTAAAGTGACAAGGTACATAAATGATCACTTATTTATGCTGTTGACTAAACTATAAACGGCAGTTGGTATGTGGTCAAAGTAGTATATTTTTTAATAAATAATCTTTTTCGCATGCGCTATTGAACGTTCGGATGCAACACACAATTGATGGACGTAACGTATTGGAGCAATCGAAAAATGAAATATTGAAAAATCTAGCAACGCTGAAACCTTTGGAATATGAAAACAACAACCAATGTTAACGGAGTGTGTTTTGCATAAAAACATTTTTAATCCAACCAAGCTAAAAAAAATAATTAAGTTAGTAAGGTTATTTTAGTTAGTAAACAATAATGAAATATTCTTTGACGTACCTCTACCTAAACCCGAAATTGTTAGTGTCTATTGTTTTATACAGGTAAATAAGCCAGTTGCATAAGAAATTAAAGCTATCATCGTCATCATCATCCCAGCCTATACACTACGCCCGACTGCGGAGCACAGGCCTCCTCTCAGAAAGCAATATCCATATTGATATTATAAAATGTGAAAGTGTATCTGTCTGTCTGCCTGTCTGTTATTTCTCCATGCTTAAACCGCTGAACAGATTTGCTTGAGATTTAGCATGGAGGTAGTTTTTTCTCGGAAAATTGGATAGTTTCCGCTATGATAGCTATGATAGTTTTTGAGGAATGAGGAAAGACCAGCTGCTCTCACGACGAATAATAGTTAAGAGACATTTAGCTCATTGCACTAACGGTACTAATCACCGTTATTACAACCCGTAGTTGCAGCGTTAATGAAGGCGTTAATCGGCAATTAGCCCCCAGGATCAGATTGGTCTTAAACTAAATTAGTTTTCCGTCTAACGGAACTTTGCATCTCATTAACTAGAGAAGCTGTTCATTTACGCATTTCGCTAAACCCTAACTCATACCCGTTATAGTTGCGCATTTAAACTAAATTTTATTGAGTTAAAATTGTGTTTCTTTATTCATAAAGAGGGTCCCGACACTCAAAGAAAAACTGGGACCACCAAGAGGTCAAATTATATTAGTTCCTGAAAAAAGAAGACAAAAATCGATGTCACTAAGTTATGTGATAAAAAACACACGCTAAACACAGACAAAACCTGTTCTTAAGTACCTCAAAACTCAAGTAACCGTTCAATGGTCAAAATTGTAAGTTTATGTACGTTACCAAAACATCAAAAATAATATTACACTTTTATGCCATTAAAAACAAAGTGGATGTATACAGCTGCTTTAGTGTAAATCAAATTAAATCTCTTTAATTATTAGGTACTGAATTTAAAGTTTCTGCTCGTAATCTTGATTGTGTTGCACAGTTAGACCTACTACATCAAAAAAAAATGCCATTACAACATCAAATATTAACTTTGTTCTAAAACAACAGCAAATAGCCACCAAAAAATTGAACCTATTAAAAACAATTGAAAAACCAAATGATCCATACCAGGATCCCAGGAATACAATGGGCCTGGTGTTGAAGTTAGATGTACGCGTTTGGTAGCAGTTACTGTGGCGTGTGCTCCTAGAAGAACGCTACGAAATAGCGCGAAACAGTAGAACTAAACTCGGTTAAAGACGTGAGTAATCCGTTTATTTCACTATTAGTGAGTCTCACGGTAGTTTCATGTTCAAAGATGAAATAATTAGACTTAAAAAAACCGGTCAAGTGCAAGTAGGACTCGTGAATGGAGGGTTTCGTACCTCCGTACAATGTTCTAAAAACAGTTTAGTAAAGAATCGCCGAAAGGTAAGCACTAAAATCGCAAACTTATAGGTTTTCGAAAACCAAACAGCATAAAGTCGCTCGCGTGTACATGCGCGCGGCGGCTATGGCTGTTAATCGTTGCCTAGCAACTGTCAGCTGTCGCCTAACAACCAGCGTCACAGTTAAAAACGCTGAAAAAGACGTTTTTTGTATAACGACCCCCTTTAATTTTTAACTTTATTGTATTTTTAGTATTTGGTGTTAGTGCGGCCACAGTAATACATAATCGGTGAAAATTTCAAGTGTCTAGCTATAATTTTCAAGAGATATAGCCCTGTGACAGACGAACGGACAAGCAGACAGCGGAGTCTGGAGAACCCTCAAAAGGCACATTGGGACCAATTGGACGTCGCATTGCGTCTTTAGTTTATTAATAGCAAACTAAGTACACCGCATAACTAACAACCCGTGCCTTTGTGTATCACCCGACGTTAATGCATGGCTCAAACCTAAAGTTTTAAAGCTCGCACTTTAGTCTACCACAGCTATTAGTGGAGTATAAAAGGTCCGACAAAGTGTGCTTAGAAGAATAGGGCTCGCCTCGCCTCGTTACCCAGTCGGGTGCACACACTCGGCAATTTGCTGCGAGTTGGGTGAGTGGGTGAATTTAGGTTGAATAATAGCCATGTTCAGTGTTGAATCATTAGTATTGTATAACGGTGAAGACCAAACAGTTGGACCACGTTAAGCGGTAGTTAACCATACAAAACGAGTGCCTAGAAAATGTTCCGTTGTGACACGAGAATTAAGCATACAATGTACAGAAAACGGAAAGCTAAAATATTATCCCAGAGGAACACTTTACAGGAATTCCTTTCCTTTTCCTTTTTCCTTAGGGCTGACAACGCAATGGCATCGCGTAAAACGCTGCGGGTGTCTATGGACAGTGGTGATCATTTAGCATCAGGTGACCCACTAGTTCGTTTGTCTGGCCTCTCTAACATAAAATATATATATATATATATCACTAGTTTCCTAAGTGTTAATACTGATTTTTAGGGTTCCGTACCTCAAAAGGATAAAACGGAACCCTTATAGGATCACTTTGTTGTCCGTCCGTCCATCTGTCCGTCCGTCCGTCCGTCCGTCCGTCCGTCCGTCCGTCTGTCAAGACCCTTTTTCTCAGGAACGCGTGGAGGTATCAAGGTGAAATTTATATCAAATACTCAGGTCTACTGTCCCTTGGAGCTGTGAAAAAAATCAAACTTCTAAGCCAACGCAATCAAAAGATACAGCCGTTTATGCCGCAAATTTCCGCATATTTTCGAAACTCGCAAGGGAATCAAAACCTACAGCGTACTTCCCGTGAACTCAGAATCTTGAAATTTGGTACGAAGCAAGGTCTGATAGCACAGATAAAGGAAAAATTGCGAAAAGCATAAATATTTTTGTCTGTCTGTCTATATCACTAACCAATCTATAATTTTTGACACTCGCAAGGGAATCAAAACCTACAGGGTACTTCCCGTGAACTCAGAATCTTGAAATTTGGTACGAAGTAAGGTCTTATAGCACAGATAAAGGAAAAATTGCGAAAAGCATAATTTTTTTTGTCTGTGTCTATATATCAGTAACCAATCTACAATGATCCCACACTGCGCACATTTTGCTTAGGAGCAGGGGTCTGCGAAGACTGGATATTCATAGATACATATAAATTTGTACGGAACCCTCGGTGCGCGAGTTCGACTCGCACTTGGCCGGTTTTTGTCTATCTATACTCTATACACCAAGTTTCATCCAAATCTGAGATTGACTAACACACATTCAAGCATCTTCACAAACTTTCATCTATAATATTAGTAGGATAACTACTAACCAACGAATCTAATCAGCAGCAAGAGACTGTGGTATCATAATTTCACCAGTATAAACCATATTAATGTCCGTAGAATACACCTGGGTCGTATTCTCCGTGCAATACGACCACGTTAGCGGTGTTCTGTCGGCACAGCAGCTTCAAACTAATGACGACATTATTCAGGTAGGTTCTATTAAAATTAGCTAGACGAAGATATAGAAGATGCCGCCGGATCCAAGTGGTGAGTTGTCGTTTACTATGGCATTCTAAGGTGCCTTTGTTTAACAGTGGAAGTGGACATTATTCTGCCTGAGGATGAGATAAAAGTATATTTTCTACTACAAAGTCCTCCATTCTCCCATCTCTATTTTATTTACGCTTCTCTATCTTCTGTTATTCGCATCTATAATCTAGAGGTACAAATTAATATGCTGAGCCAGTGTCTAATTTACAACCGCAATGACACACTATCTTTAACCTTCGTGCTGTTTTTTTTGTAAAAAAATACGTGTCTTGTGTTGCTGTAAATATAGTACATTACTGCAGCGGCCGCGAAATAGGGGATTGCCGGCCGAGTAGTTATAGATGGCCGAGTGTTAACGAGGCCATCTAGAGATACGAGGCCGGCAATCCCTGTTCGTGGCCAAGGCTTGTATAGAGTTTTTCTCAAACATGCATCACCATCACCACCATCATCATCATCACTATCATGATCATAATCAACATCATCGTCATCACCATCACCATCATAATCATAATCATCATCACTATCATCATCATCATCATCATCAACAACATCATCATCATCATCATCATCATCACCATCATCATCAACATCATCATCACCATCTCATCATCACCATCTCATCATCACCACCATCATCATCATCACTATCATGATCATAATCAACATCATCGTCATCACCATCACCATCATAATCATAATCATCATCACTATCATCATCATCATCATCATCATCATCATCATCATCATCATCATCATCATCATCAACAACATCATCATCATCATCATCACCATCATCATCAACATCATCATCACCATCTCATCATCACCATCTCATCATCACCATCATCATCATCATCATCTCATCATCACCATCATCATCATCATCATCATCATCGCCACCATCATCATCATCACCATCATCATCATCACCATCATCATCATCATCACCATCATCATCACACCATCATCATCACACCATCATCACCATCATCTTACCTTACCTTAAATAAGCGTAGTGGCAGAATGTCTTAATTAACCAAAACGCAAATATTGCTTATAGTTTTTTTTTTAATAGCTAAATGCTATGATGCCATAGACCTATAAACGTCATGGTATGAAACAATAGACGATCACTTTGCTGGCCTTGGCCAGCAAAGTTGTATGAAATTCCATTGTTGACCTCTCGTCTAGGCGGTCCCCCACCACCGGCTGCACCTGCACCTGCAACGTGACACTTCGTGGCGTATTATAAGGAACATAACGTCAATATTTCATAGCATGTTTGAGAAAAATGTGTTTTCTTTCTTTCTTTCTTTCACGGACGACCAGGCAAGGGGAACGTCTTCATTCATAATTATGTGGTTAGTATTTCACTGGCCGGACGAATCGGTTTGCTTTCTTTCGTTGGAAATTGCTCCTATCGTCTACATTTTCATATCGATACAACCTAGAGCTCTTCAAGCTTAGAGCTTCTTTAGGGAATAGGCTGTTTCTGAACCCGTGAGATACACCTTTGGTTGGAGATACACCAAACTTGTTAAAAGTATGGCCTTGTAGCGACATCTCTTATCCGGGTGATCGGTTAGTTCCGAAGGGGTGTTAATGTTTCTCGATGAGAACTGAACATGGATGGCGCTGTATCACTGCACATTTGATGATGGCAGGCTGGAATGTATGGAATGCATAGGAAAAATTTGCGTGTAAACTCCTGACCAGTGGTGGTGTAGGGGTAAGCACGCGGCACGGAATACCGAGGACCTGGGTTTGATTCCCAGCATTGGTCTTTTTTCTGGGGTTTTTTCTGTGCATCTATGTTTCAGTTTGTATTTAGTATGAAATATATGGATTTCATGGGATGACCGTAAAAGTAAAAAAACTGAAGTTGTTTTTTTTTTATTTTTTATTATAATGTATGTGTAGGTAGAGATTTGATATTTATTATTATTTTAATACTTTACCACTTTGAACATAGCCTACGGTATAATAGCCGTTGCCCATTATAATCAATTTATTCTACACAAAATTTGGCCAATATTGGCAAGCGTAGTCGTTAAAGTGAAGTAATGCGCCATTTTCCGGGACAGCGAGCTAAGGGAACGCCCAGTCGCAGTATAAACTTGTTTTATAAATAAACTAACCTAAAATTTTAATTTTTAATATAAGCTTTTTTTGCTGACTGCACTTTTACTTTTGTGTGAAGTTTCCAATCAGCAGAAAACCCGCTTGGAAAATGCGGTCAAAGACCTCTTTCCAGCCCAATTACCAACCACACCTTACCTCTAAATATCTAATCCTAATGCTTTTAGGTCGAAAAATTCCGGTTCAATCCGATATTCAGTCAATCAGCAATTTGTCGTTCCGGATATAGTTCGCAAACGTCACGTGACCTCAGCTTTCCTGTTTCGCTTAAAACCACTTAGCTTGGTCTCTTCAGGTTTGAAATTAGTGAACGAACGGGGGTCAATAACATTGGACTGTAGCAATATCAGCCCAGAAAATGATCTATCTGCCTTAACTAGATTGACAGTTTAATTTTTGGAGGAAACGTTCGGTATTTCTAAGAATGCCTGTTAAGGCCTATTCTCAGATTAAGAGGGCTAGAGTCGTAGTTCTTACGCGGGCCCAGTGATGATTGGGAACTTCACCGTAAGGCTCATGGTAAATTTCAAATGCAATTTCACACATAAATTCCAACATGTACCTGGTCCTTTGTATTTTATCACTTTGAGTTTTTTTTTCAGACAAAACATTAATTTTACTACGACATGTTCCACTTTTTTTTGAAAAAATGGTACCTAACTATTAAGATTTAGCGAATTAAGTCAGTACTAAATTACATTTAAGTTTTAACGACTCTTTTTAAAAATACCTAACTTATTTTTGTAGTTGCATTAATATCAATTGTAGGCATTTTCAATTTTAAATGTTCCTGCTACTTTTTTAAGAAATAGGTATAGGTAACGCCACCAGAGTTGAGGCCACGCACACAACCACATCTCATGTAATGACAGCGGGATTTTGACGCTGTGTTGTCGTTAAACGTCAACACAACGTCAAAATCCCGCTGTCATTACATGAGATGTGGTTGTGTGCGTGGCCTCAACTCTGGTGGCGTTACCTATAGTTTTTGGGTTTTCTTAGTCTTACTTTCTTAAAAAAAAGTAAATAGTACACTTCACATTGAATAGGCCCTAGTATACGTATTGACGGAAGCAATTGATACACTGTCGGAACTACATTTTTTGGCAGTTTTAATTTTTTAGATTAACCCCCTATTTCACCATCCATTGATCAAATTTATTTGACGGATAAATGTGATGCCGTCTCTGTTTGTTTCGTTCGAATAGACGGAGACGGCATCACATTTATCCGTCAGTTAAAATTAATCAATGGGTGGTGAAACAGCCCCTTAATGTCTTAAACTAATCCATGCCTACTAATATCATAAATGTGAAACTTTGTTTGTTTGTTTGTCCTTATTTTACGTCAAAACTAAGCGACGAATTGCCGTGATTTTTGTATGGGCATAGGTTGAAGGACTGGAGAGTGACATAGGCTACTTTTTGCCACGTGAAAATATTTCATTCCCACGGGAAAAGCCGTTTTGATGTACTTCAGGGGGTGAAGCCGCGGGCATCAGCTATTATTATATAAGTAAATCTCTGCGAAATTTGAACGACAGTTAAGATTTATTACATACGCCTATGTTGATTGCTGCAGGATATATTACAAATTCCAAAGTTCGTGAATCCGTGCGTGCGCGCGTAAACGTGTGATCCGGCTATACTCTAGTGCTTAAAGTTTGCAAGTGACCTTAGTCCTGCTGTCGAGTTATTTGTACGTTTACAAAGATAATGTTGCCTTTTATTCCGGTAGAGGTTACGTATACATTATTCTACCGGAATAAAAGGCAACATTAACTTTGTAAACGTACAAATAACTCGACAGCAGGACTAAGGTCACTTGCAAACTTTAAGTCAATATATAAAAGAAAGAAAATAACGAGTAAAAGTTGCCAGAACGGTTAAACCGGGTTCGGACGTGACTCGCCTCTTAAAAATAGAGTTAACATTATTATAACCTAATTTCGTTGGGTTGCCCTGCTGTAATTTTTCGTAACGTCTTTTATTAGGGCTCGGTATGTTTGATAGAAAGCAAGTATTTACTAATCAGATCTAGAAAAACTTGGAGAATAAAAAAGACGATTGTTCTTTGAGTCAAAACTACCTTAAAACACAGTCGTAATTATTAGAAATTAATATACAACCCACGCTTCACTGCGCTGCACCGCAATGCATGCATGAAAAACTCTTATACGAAATTTCATACCAGTGTGTTTAGCGGCTGAATTTTAGGGATTTCATTAGCGTACAGTCAACCAATTTGATTCCTAGTCTTATCAAAACAAATAATTTATTTTGTCTGCGGCAATATTGTTCGTTTGACGCAAAAGTTAACATGAGAAGGTTTTGTGGTGGCCTACAAATCAAGTAGATTGATTGCACATACTTCCTAAGCTCGTGATAGTACTGGTGTAAAAAGTACCATTATAACCCCGATCCAGCCATCTATATAGCAAATCTCATCAAAATTCGTCTACCTACTTGTTTTAGCGTGAAAGAGTAACAAAGCACAAATCTACGCACGCACGCACATACGCTAGCACTAATGCACACACACACACACACACACACACACACACACACACACACACACACACACACACACACACACGCACACACACACACACACACGCACACACACACACACATTCAATCACAAATTGTCGCATTTATAATATTCGTAAGACATGTACGAGCAATAAACAGCATTTTGTATTCAACATAAATGCGAATAAAACGTTCGACGTTCCATTTCGCACCCGCCGCGGTACAACAATATCTGTTCCATTCGAATTTGCTCAATACCGTAAAATTCTTTGGCATGTTTTGAAATTCAAATTGCGTGAAGCATTTGAAGAATCTCTGAATTGACATCTCCTTCTAAATCAGCAGAAGTCAAGTGGCCCTTTAGGCTTTCGCAAGATAAGTGAGAAAGATGAGATTTATAATGAGGGTGCCGGCAGTGCATTTTAAATTGTACTCTATCTGATTTTTGCAAGAGCTGTTGTTGCAGGTATTCAAACACAATGTTGTGCTAGATTAAGTATGAGGTATTTTATCCGGGGATTGAGAAGGAAAGCAAGTCGTTTTCTAATGGAAGGAAGCTTTTTTCATCACTCAGTATGCGACTATTATAAAAAACCGTTTGTCTGTAAAGTCGGTTTACGGACGATGGTTTAACGTGACAACGTCATAACAAAACATTCAAAGAACAAAAATGAAACCAGGCGGTCACCTATCCAAGTACTGACCGCGCCCGACGTTGCTTAACCTCGGTGATCGGACGAGAACCGGTGTTTTGTCAAATATAATGAAAACGGTGCATCCTACGGCAAAATCAATGAAGTTTTCATCCCCCCTTTGAAATCCCCGCACCCCCTGTCCCGCAACCCCCTCAAACCCCCCCCACCCCGCATTGTACATCCTGGCGTTCGCCGCTCTCTTGCAACTGGCCTTCGCGGCTCTGTAGGTACATGTACGGGACATGTAAGTACATGTACGTTACATTGCGTCATTCTTTTTCGTGTATGCAGCCGGCGTTCAACGATTTAATACACGTTGCCACGTCAAAAAAATGCAGCAAATGTTTACAATATTACTACAGTTAGGGCGTGGTCAAAAAAGTTGTGGGTTGTGGTAGCCTAGTAGTTCGATCTATGGCCTCTCAAGCAGAGGTCGGGGGTTCAAGCCCGTGTCCGCGCCGTTTGAATTTTTTGGAATTATTGTGCGGAATCACACTGATGTGAGACGTTCCTAGTCCGTATTGGGCACGTGCAAGAACTACATCCATAGCCCTATCATTCTGAGGAGATGGTACTTTGTTTATACATTTTTTTAATAATATTACGTACTTGGGTCCAAAAGCATATAAATAATACTAGCTGCTGCCCGCGACTCTGTTTGCGAAGAATAGGGGTATAAAAATAGCCTACTACCTGCTATTCTCAGACCTACCAAATATAGAAAAAGTGTTATAAAAATCGGTCAAGCCGTTTCGGAAGAGTGCGATTACAAACACCGTGACACGAGATTTTTATATAAGTATTTAGAGAGAAAGATAAAGAAAAATTCGACGGTCCCCACAAACATAGTCGTATGGAAAAATAAGATGAAATAGCTTTTTTTACAGATTTAAACTAAGCATCAAACGAACTGCATGACTACATTTTTAATTATTTATTTTGTGTTATATTTACTGAGATACCCAATTGAACATAGGTAGTCTTAAATGAAAAACGTTTCGACGTACACTGTGGCATGAACGCTTACGATCTTGTTCAAAACAAGACGTACCGGCCGCGTCGCGGTGCAACGTCATTTGCGCCGTTGTTCTGCGGAGATCGTACGAGTTAGAGTGAACATTATTTTTTGTCGATTGCTTGTAAATTAATTGGAAGTTTTTGCAATTATAAAATTAATATATTCTGATATATTTTAAGATATCGGTATTACATCTAGTATTGCCAAAACATAATTAGTTTTACATACGACCTGATATTTACACAAAGCTTCGATGAATAATGTCTCATATGCAAATAAGACTTTTATTTAATTTCGGTACTCCATTGAACAAAGTCGTTTATGAATATACGACGCCTCTTAATCCACAGAACAAAGTCGTAAAGTAATAAAAAACGCCAATTATCTACAAATAAAAAAATAAAACAAACAATCTTACATAAATTAGAAGTATAACTATATCAAGAGGTATTTATAAGTAGTTTTAGTGTTAGATTACTTATTACGAAAATATTGAGATTTTAACTTGAGCCCAACTTTAAACGGCAATTTCTCGAAACTATAATTTTGCACTTAATACTTTGTTCTTGGGGACCGTCGAATTCACTTACTGGCTGTTGTGATTCCGTCTATGAGTCGTTTATTGCCATCCCGCAGAAAAAAGTATCTTAATATTAATCCAGATTATAAATTATCAGTTTGCCAACTTTTAACATACCTAATCCGTCAAACCGTTTTAGCGTCAAAGAGTAACATAACGTGCATACAAACTTTCGCGTATATTATATATCGCGTATAATATGTATAACAGTATAACCAAACTACGTATAAATGAAAAATCAGTAACAATCTCCAAAATATCCATCTTTTAAACTCTGCTTCCATAGCAGCATCATCCACTAATGGCGTATCCAACCTTTCAAAAACCATTCTTATGTTTCAAGAAATAAGCTTCATAATCATAACTGAATATGCTAATACTATTTGGAAATAAACATTCTCCAACTAACATTTTCACCGTCACCTTGAACTTTACACGCCCCTTAGCTATCATTAGTATCGTCACTTTAGCATCATTATATCCTCCTCATTACTACGATATCTGCATAACTAACGGCTTGTTGTGGGAGCTTTGTAACGTCATTACCATAATGATTATGTTAACTGTTTCGTGCCTACAACTATATGCCTAAAACGTTAACTTACTATAAAATTAATGACTATATCATGGACAGGGATGTTTGGAAATAATTCCGATCCACATTGGCGATCCCTAGTCTCAAATAGCATATCTTCTGTGAAAAAAAAAAAATTATTATAAACATGTAATTTAATAACAATGCAGATCTGTTTGAAAAAAATATACCTTGTTGAGTTTCTTGCCGGTTTCTTCTCAACAGGGTTTTTCCGAACCGGTGTTAGATTTTTCGACGTTCATAGGAGTATCAATTGATACCTAAATCGAATAAAGAATTTTGACTTGATTTGAACGATAATCTTCGTCTTAATGATTTTTTTTTTTCAGCAATTACTAAAAGGATGCACAAGAATATGCAGTGATTCAACAATTTCTTTCCCTGAACACTACTTACTATCTGGCTGTTTTCAAGTCTAGGGTGAATGAGCATTTCTAGGCAAGCGTGCTCCATCGTAGACCTCATCTTATAGCTCATCTTTAGACTATTTTCATTTCGTAAATCTAAAAACATCTAGGATATACTCGTATTTAAGCAGAGGGTCGTGGGTTTGAGCCCGAGCTCACACATCCGAGCTTTTTTTTTGGAATTTATAATATGCGAATTACATTCGAAATTTTATTTACCACGAGCTTTACGATGAAGGAAAACATCGTAAGGGAACCTGCAAACACCTGAAAAGATATTATATTCAATGGTGTATGTGAAGTTCCCAATCCGCACTGCGCCCGCATGGGAACTACGGCCGAAATCCTCTCATCCTGAAAGGAGGCATGTGGCCTGCAGTGGGATGTATGTAGGCTGCGATGATGATTGTGATGATTAATAACTATAAATTAAAAAAACTAAAACCCCCAACGCAATTATGTCACACGTATGTTTGAACAAAAAGTAAACGCCCATTGTGCTTCTAAGATCCCTTCCGCAGCTAACAAAAGAGCTGATAACTTTGAAACGGCTGCACCGATTTTGATGAAACATATCTAAGAACCATTGCCAAGAAACCTGCTTTCTAATAAAAAACCGCTTCCAAATCGGTTCACCCGTTTAAGAGCTATGATGCCACAGACAGACACACACATATACACACACACACACACACACACATAGCGGTCAAACTTATAACACCCCTCTTTTTGCGTCGGGGGTTAAAAAGAAACACAAATACTTAATTACACAATAAACAAAACGTTTAATACTGCGTAGTTCCCAAAACAAGAAATACGAGCGGATTTATTCAATTTTCACATCGAGACACGATTCTCAGAACTGCTATTTTTCTTTTAATTAAATCTGCCTAAATAAAATAACTTGAACAAAGCCTCTTACAGTCTAATGTATTTTGATTCTTAATTAATTACATCGAAAACCACTTATTCAGACAGAGTACTCTCAAATGGAATCGAATAAATATTTATATTTAGATTTCTTTCTCGGTAGAGTCTGCTTACCTAGAATTTTTCTTTTTATTTGTAAATAGGATGTCGAAAATGATAGAAGCTACTAGTCTATATCATATACTCGTCATCATCATCCCAGCCTAGGTATATAATACGTCTCACGCGGGCCCAGTGCGGATTAGGAACTTCACACGCACCATTGAATTTCTTCTCAGGTGTGTGCAGGTTTCCTCACGAACGAGGTTACCACGGCTTTGCCATACCTGTTGTCATGTAAAATATTGCACAGTAATGTAAGAACGAATAATGCACGCCCTCCCCATCCAATTCGTGTCCCCATTTAATTCGTTAAGTTGCTCAACGTGCTATGGACAGGGCTCGGAGTTTCTCTAAAAGATCGAATTCGTAACGAAGTGATCCGACAGAGAACCAAAGTTATCGACATTAGCACGCCGAAGTGGCAATGGGCCGGCCATATAACCCGAAGAACCGATAACCGTTGGGGTAGACGAGTTCTTGAGTGGAGACCACGGATCGGCAAACGTAGTGATCTTCGCAAGGCGGCTGGCAAGAGCTGGATGAGAGTGGCCGGGGATCGTGCTCAGTGGCGTGCCATGGGAGAGGCCTATGTCCAGCAATGGACGAACATAGGCTGATGATGATGATGATTTAATTCGTTCACATACACAAAATTGACAACATTTCGTATTTCTAAGACTATAATTTGATTCGTTCTCTGTATACTGTTTGGAAAGAGAAAGACGCTGATAGTTTTAAATTTTCACTAGAATTATTAACTTATTTATTACAATTTTTTAAAGATGTGCTTATTCTAAAAGAGCGTAACGATAGAATAGATCCATTACTTTTTGTCTAGTCTCTATTAAAAAAAAGTGATGACGTAAAATTGACGTTAAGGTTGTTATCAAATTTAAAATTATGACAGCTCTTTTTTCTAGTGAAAAGGGTAAAGGAAACATATCTATTCTGTGGCAATATTTGTAAGTACATATATGTTTTTTAAATTTGTAGTATTTTTTTAAATATGGAGAAATAAATTATAATAAATCTTTTTCCGTATTCAGGAGGCGATACTCTTTCGATTCCTGTAGTAATTTTCAGGTATTAAAAAAATGAAAGGTTGTCAATTATTAGGACGTGCATTGTTAAGTCATGCATTGTTAGGTCGTACATTTCAGGCCGTATTACAACAAAGATAAAATCAATTTCAAGAAGAAAGTGGACAACATAAGGAATTGCGAAACGATTATTATACATATTACTTACTAAGTACTTGTAAAAAACCGTAGCAGCCTAGTGGTTCGACCTAATTATGGCCTCTCAGGAGAATCTCGTGGATTCGACCTCCAGCCTCTGACCTCTGATTTTTTTGGAATTTATCTCCTAAATTACATTTCTCTACCGTAAGCTTTACGACGAAGGAAAATATCGCAAGGATATCGATATTTTCGATACTATATTATGGATAATACTGAAAGTAATTCAAATTGAATACTATTGATAGGCATCAATACTGTCGATAATATCCACTATTGCATTTTGGTCAACGTGGTGGGTCCATGTTGTCGTGGAACAAAATTTTGTTTTCGTTAATATCATTATGTATTGCATTGCATTTGCCACAACTAGGACCAACCGCGTTAATCATAATAGGTGAATTGATAGTAGGTGATACCTATTAATAGTATTAAATTTTAATTACTATCGAAACTATCAATGTTATCAACGGGTACTGCCGTTTCGGCGAAAATTATTTAGCAAAATTATTCATTTGGCAAATGTTTCGTTTGTTTTTTCTGAAACTGTAAACTATTCAGGATATATTTCAGGACTATCCTGTGTAGGTTAGGTTAGTTTTATAGCAATCCTGAAAAGTTTACAGTTACAGAAAAAATAAACATTTGCCAAATGAATTATTTTGCGAAAAAATTTTCGCCGAAACATTAGTAAACCAGTCCAATCTGATGTGGCAACTAATGTAGGGACTTGAGTTGTCACGACATCGCGATATTGTTATAGATCATACACACCGTCGCACACATAAAAGCTGTCTCTCCTGTGGGCATAAAATTAGTGACTCAATATTCAATATTTATTTAAATGCAAAGCAAACTCAATATTTATTTAAATGGGCTGAAATTACACCAGGCGTCCCTCACGCTGATGTAGACTTGAATAAAAATATTGGCTGTAGACTCTTAACTTTTCCATGTCCACAGAAGAGACGCGAACAAAGAAAATGTGTACCCTTACGCATGCTTGCTTTGTTCCGAGTTATAAAAGCCACTCAGGAAATATAATTCAATAATGTCGGACGCCCTGAAGTTTGTAACATGAGTAATAAATGGACTTCTAATGAGTGGATGACACTAAATAATACAGTTAACGCCGTCCAACGACTAGGGCTCCGAATTCATTTCACATTGAGATTGAATTTAGAACTTCCTATGAATATAATTTTACTGAGGTTATATTAACCATGTTGTGGCGTTTTACAAGCTTCGCAATGTGCCGAGATAAATTTGTGCCTATGAAAGTTATCTTCACATCTTAGAAGTCGAATTTCACCCACTTTTAGTAACCGGATTGACTTGAATTTAGTGCAGTTATGTTGAAAAGGCGTGGAATGAAAACTGACAGAAAAATTGTATGGATAATTAGGGTCACTCTTTTAAATCTTCAAAATCAATCGCACTGGTGATTTTGACCAAAAAAAACCCAAAAGTGTCTATGTAGTTCTGAAAAGAAAAGTAGTATTACTATTACTTTATTAAGGTTATTTTCCAGTGTTCCGACAATAATTTTGTTTACATAATTAGTAGAGTTGACTTTTGCCTACTCGTGACACTCGACCATCAATCTGAAATTTCACGTGTACTCTTTTACTCCCTTATTTTTCCTTCAATCAAGCTTAGGTATAATGATATACTTCCACTAAGAATACTCACAACCACAGACACTAATAATACGCCCCGTGATTAATGTATAACGTACCAAAATTAGTATCCCCTTACCAAAGATCAATGTTTGTACGTTCAAAAACCTGTATTTACGGTGGCTATCAATCCATGTGTGTCCAATAAATTTTACAGGCTTTTAGTGGGATGTATCGGTGCGTTCGGGACTGGGGGTAACGGTCTACAAATTGCTGCTAGTCCACTCATAATGTTGGGAACGTGATGTGGTTTCAGAACGCGCTGATGTTTGCCCTAGACGAGGATGGAGTTTTTACAAGATTTTATTTAACTTGCAATGTTCGTATCTAGGTATTGGTGCGTGGTCGAACCGGATAAATCGAAATAATTGACTGTTGAAAAAAGAAAACCAAAAACATCTGAGGTAAACGTACCAATGCTCGATACCTCAACGCCCAGTAGATGACCTCTCTTACCATGACATAAGATTGAAGGTGCCATGTATTGGGTCAGTGTCGAGCACAGGGACGTTTACCTTAATTTCAAATTTCCTGCAATTAGATCAATTTATCGGGTTTGACCATGCAACCCACGGTAATAAGTTGTCTTCGAATCCCGCAAGTTAAAATTCACCCACTTTTAGTTATCGATGGACTTGAAATTTGGTACGATAATGTAGTTTGGATGACAATGACAGTACTAATGAAAAATATTTATAACATTGCTTCTTCGCTACCAAATGGGGGCCACATATAGGTACGTATAGGTACGCCACGTGTATGTAAACGTGCAGAACCCGATTATTTTACATGGAAGTAGGATTTATGTCACACAGCCTCAGCTATCACAAACACCGTACAAAATGCTAACGCGTTTCAAACTCTCTACGAGTTCATCGTCAAACCAACCATCGTCAAACCAACACCCGAGCACACATTACGTTGACAAAGAAAAAAAACGATTTTTGTATAAAATAAATGCAAATGCAAGTCATCATTCATCATCATCATTTCAGCCGAAAGACGTCCACTGCTGAACATAGGCCTCCCCCAAGGCTCTCCAAACAGATCGGCCCTGTGCCATCCGCATCCAATGCGTTCCCGCTACCTTCACCAGGTCGTCGCTCCATCTTGTTGGAGGCCTACCTACACTGCGTCTTCCGGTCCGCGGACGCCACTCGAGAACCTTTCGGCCCCATCGGCCGTCAGTTCTACGGGCGATGTGCCCTGCCCACTGCCACTTAAGTCTAGCGATTCTTCGAGCTATGTCCGTGACTTTAGTTCTCGCGCGGATTTCATCATTTCTAATGCGATCCCGCAGAGAAACTCCAAGCATAGCCCTCTTCATCGCCCTCTGAGTGACCAAATGCAAGTACTAGCAACAAAAAACACAGTCAGCAATGAAGCTTGCATTAAAATTGTTTTTTTTTTCTTTTGTACGACTTTTTACAAACCTTTATATAAAAATAATTTCGGGCGTATATTAAAATTAAATCTTGAAAGTCAGTTGAGATTTATTTCTCACTAGCGACCCGCCCCGGCTTCGCACGGGTGCAATGATGATATTAAATAATACTGCAGAATGTCTTTATTTATTACAACGTTCACAGCTATTTTGTCATTAGACCTTATAGGCACCCCCCCCCCCCCCGGACGGTAACGCCTTCATTTAAATTTCATGCTGTGAAGGGCCATATTGATTTATATTACATGCACAATGTATTTAAGGTACTTAATTGGATAAGGACTAATGCTGTAGTGCTTAAAATCGCTTCGTAAATAAGCCATCATTTCTCGTAAAAAGTAAAGGATAAAAAATGGTTATGTTATCCCTACGAGATAGACGTATACCATCGCGAATTTTTTTGTATACCTTTTTAAGGGGTACAATACTCTGGTAGTACATTATTTTGATCTATCTCGTAGGGTTCAGCCAGTGTTTGCAGTGTTTGTGAATGTAAGCGTAAAAAATGTGTTTATTTACGACATCACATTAGAAACCTCTAAAATTATCAGTGTTTCTCTACTATATTATGCATGTTTTATACATATAAACCTTTCTCTTGAATCACTCTATCTATTAAAAAAAACCGCATCAAAATCCGTTGCGCAGTTTTTAAGATCTAAGCATACATAGGGACACACAGACAAGACAGCATGAAGCGACTTTGTTTTATACTATGTATTGATGGTCGTCTTATGTTGCAAATAAGTTTTTTTTTACAGATATAAACCTAATTTTAAATTATTAGAATATAAATCAAAATACCCTCTTCTCCCAGATTTACATACTTATCAAACTGTTTTAAACAATTACAAGAGGCGATTTTCAAATCAAGTTGTACTTAATGTTCAGAGTGAAAAATTTCACATGCCCATTTTAACGTTTTAAAAGAAATCCTCATTGTATTTTAAAGCAACATTAAATACTCCCTTAATTAGTTTCATTTATCAAATTTCCTGCTTAAGTATTTCATTGGCACAAAAAAGCGTCCTATTTTGTTTATTACGTTTCATTTCGACTTTTTTCGCTTCAATTGAAGGCTCAGGAAGGCAGTTATTAAAAAATAAATTAGGGTAAAGCGTTCTAAGCAAATGAAGTAATACAAAATGTAATAAGTTTCCGTGAACTCGGTGTTAGAAAAAGTGCATTGATATCCCGTATTGCGTGACTCGAAATAGTGCACTTATCGCGGATTTAATAGCAATTACGAAACAGTCACAATAACCTAGAATTATATTTATGGCAATAAAGTTTATAGAATATTCGGGACTTAGTGGCTAAGGTTGGGCAATTAAAAAAAGCCTGTTTTATTTATAACGTAGTTGAGTGGGAAAATTGGACCAAGTCAGCCAGTGGATTACCCATAACCGTATGGTTTATGTTAAATTATCTGCCGTATAACGGAAATTTTCAAATAATTGTTAACTAGCTATGTTAAAATATCCAACGTCTTGGCCTGCACTCAGATACCGTAGTTGATTCAGATCTATGAGAACGTTAATTTTGCATTGAAATCCTCTATCGTATTGTCATGTTTGCATTAAAGTCTTACCATGAAAGAATTTCCCAAAAATTACAACATTTTTAGAAATTTCTGATAAAATGACACTGCCTTGGGCACTGTTTGTAGTACGTATTACTTGCAATCGTGTTATTTTATTTATCCGTAAAAAGACTCCTCCGAAACGGCAAGACCGATTTTTATGAAACTTTTTATTTATACTCGGTAGGTCTGAAAAAGATCGTAGGCTATTTTTTTATACCTCTATTCTTCGCAGACGGAGTCGCGGGCAACAGCTAGTCCTTTTATAATTTTAAAAGCTTTAATTAACCTGCTATGTTTGTACGTAAGCAGTATCTTTAAATCTTGCAAGTCGAATTTCATTTGCAAAACTTGTAAAAAATAACTTAAAGTTATTAACACAATTGTGGTTCGCTTGTTATTCTATCTAGTTTAACAGACAATTGATTAGATGTTAAGGATGAATGAATGAATGAACGATTTATTTATTTTGAAATACATCGCAACAATATTATACAATGTTTAAGTGTAAAGACGCATACTTACAATAATATAATGTATTACGAAGACTGGAGAAGAAGAGTGACATAGGCTTTAATGTCATAGTACACAAAATCTCTAAAAATGTGCGTCGCTCTATTTTTCCCAGCAAGAATAGCAAGATCAATGTGCATTGATGTCAAACTTGATAAAGCGCTTTATTGTCCAGTATTTTAACATTTTGCCAAACCGATAAGGTACTAAATGCATCTTTGTAAGGGCAAATTCACTTAATAATAGTTTGTAACATTGCCTTTACAGTTCAGGGTTTCAAAGGCTTGAAATTTCCGTGATTTTGTACATTACAAAGGCAGTTTTGTTATTAACTAGGCTGGCCTCGTTTTTCCAGTGAGGTTTACGACTTGTTTCACATTTTGGGTTACTTAACGGCCTTTCGTAAGCTTTTGATATTAAAATCTGCTTACTTATAGTAATAAGTGTTTTATGTAAAATTTTAATAATGATACAAGAGTATTATTATCGGAAGAAAGAGTACTAGATGAAGGATACGGTATACCTACCATCTATAGTATACTTAAGAATACGATCTAGATATTTTTTTGCGACTTCGTCATTTCGTCTGGAGGTAAGGGTACACCATATCCTTTATTTTTCTTTCTTATAGTATAAAGTTCTTATCACCTAGAATTATGTGTGAATGTGACGCCCTTGCCAGGTTAAGATTGAGACTCTTTGGCGACGAATACCCCGTACCAGGAGACTTTAAGGCACTACCGCTACGTCAAATCATCCAATTTATGGATGAGGTGATAAAAGCAATGGAGTAAGTGCGAAGGAGGGGTAATTACACAAAAGATCCCTACGGGTCGAAGTGTATCCGCTAGGACCACTATTTGTAAGATAAGATAAGATACCACCTAGAATACTTTGAAATATATATTTTAGGCCTTTTATATATAAGCAATGACGATGACGACGATGATGATGATGATGATGATGATGATGAATGGTTTAGACGACCGGATAGCCTAGTTGTTGTAGGACCTAACTACGAAGCTTGAGGTCCTGTGTTCGATTCCCGGTCGGGGCTGATTTGTATGAAAATACGAATGTTTGTGCTCGAGTCTTGGGTGCTTAATATGTATTTAAGTATGTATTTATCTATATAAGTAAGTTTATTCGTTGTCTAGTACCCATAGTACAAGTTTTGCTCAGTTTGGGAGTAGATCAATTGGTGTGAATTGTCCCATGATATTTATTTATTTAATTATCTAACAAGGAACTGCTGGTGTCGCTCATAAAGCAAGAAAAAATATTGAAGTTTTATTTCCCACATTTGTCCAAGTATGTTTTAGCAATATTAAGAGCGTTTATACCTGCTGAGCTGGCAACGTTGCATTTTTTCTCGATTATTCCATAAAAATTGAATGAAAATTAAAAATGTGGTGTAAGTATACGAATTGTTCTAATATATAAGTTAATGTGTCTACTGCAATAATTATCCGTGATAAGACTTTTATTTTCTTTAAAAACCGTTAGGTAATAATTTGTTCGTTTTTAAAGAAAATAAAAGTCAATCACGAATAATTATTGCAGTAGACACTTAACTTTTATATTAGAACAATTCGTATACACCATATTTTTAATTTTCATTCAATTTTTATGGAATAATCGAGAAAAACTAACAAATGCAACTGTTTATAGTATTTGAGATTTGATTCTATACATATAGAATACTGTACCAAAAGTTTGCAGTAGCCAATGTGAAAAAAAAAACATTTATATCAAAAATAAATCATATTAGAAAATATCCAACATAGGAATATATCCTATATTCAAATATCCAGCTGATGCTGAGAGGAAATGATACTTGTCATATTAAGAGCTCATAATTACAGAAATTAAATATTTTTAATTATAATTATTATTTGGTGAAAAGGCGCAATTCTATGCGCACATGGCTACGCTATTTCAGTTTCTTGGTTCAGCGCACTTTTTTTTTTTAAAACATACCTACTGTTAGATTTTTAATAGCTTTATAATTGCATTATGTATGTATAGAGTTGTACATAATTATTAATATTTTATATACTTCTTCACACTCGGTAAAAATACCTCAACACTCTAAATAACGTTGATTATTTGCTCTTTTGCTGGCTTATTTCAATTAAACTGTTTCTTGTTAAGATTAAAACTCTTTACTAAACTCATTTTACTCGAAGAAGCTATCATAGCGGATTTTGTAGTTATCGTCGTTTTTGTAACCGACCCTTTATTTTTACTCGTCAGTGTAGATAAAATAACAAAACAAATAACAAATTTTGCATGATTAAAACTATCAGAGAGCATAGAATTTGCTATCATTTTCTAAAGCCATTAGAGAACTTTCACCGCGTTTCATATCATGTCATGCAACAAGTTCCTTTTAAATCTCAACAAGTGCTTAAAATGTCACTTAAATGAACTTGTGTTTGTCGGTATCAATTATATAATTACACACACAGTCAAATAATTCGGCCCACAGTCCAGCTTTCATGCAAACGAGGCCACTTTGATGCCTTAATTCTCCACCAGGGTGGCGTCCTGGTTGAGACTTGATGATGTATATCCAGAGTATCGATAATGGAGGTCCTGAGTTCCCAACATACACAACTGCTTCAACAAGCAGTTCGCACCACAGCGAGAGAAGTTGTGTCAGCATTTAGATTTTCATTAATTTTATTGCCATTTTAGGTGTTTTTCTGAACATAAACATGTTTAATTTCCGTTTTAAACGCAGATTCAATCACGTGGGTATCTTAAGAACTCTAATTGTCCTTTATCAATGCTCGGAGTAGCCATCATTAGATCACAGCCAAAGTAACGCCTAGTGGAGAACCAAGACATCAAAGTGACCTCGTTAGTATGAAAGGTGAACTGTGGACCGAATTTTTTGACCGTGAGTGTATGTTATGGTATGATTGTATTTGTCTGACGCATTGTGTTCTGGTGACTTATTTTGTGTCACTATCTATCAAATAATAATATTTAATCCAGCTTTATCCCGCAAATTCGCTCCCGTGGAATATTAAAAATAGCTAAGTAGCTTTCTACATATCACGCGAGAATTTTTTTTTTTATGTTAGATAGGCCAGACAAACGAACTAGTGGGTCACCTGATGTTAAATGAACACCACTGTCCATAGACACCCGCAGCGCTTTACACGATGCCAGTGCGTTGTCGGCCCTAAAGGAGAGGAAATAGGGGAAGGGGGAGAGGGAAGGGGTGAGGTATTGGGCCCCCGGCACTCTCACTGACCGTACGAAACGCAAGCAGAATTACTGCTGCTTCACGCCGGTTTTCTGTGAGAGGGTGGTACTGCCCCGGATGAGCCGGCCCATTCGTGATGCAGCGGCTAGCTACAACATGGCTCTACCACTACAATTACGAAACTTGCTAAAAAAATATGGTTATTATCATTTAATAAAAATGGATATTTTTAAATCTTCCTGAGTGGTTGAAGCTATAAGTTGTATTTCATACAGCCAGTCTTACAACAGATACCATTCTGACATGTCACGACACGACATGTGAGGTTAATTCAACGGTCACATAAATGTGTGAAAACTTTCCAGAGTATTTCACGTGCGCGATACAAATGTTTCAAGTGTGCACGAGGCTTTACTTTGTCCCTGGAAATGAAACCCAGTAAATGTATAATAGAAAGCTTTCTATTAATACCCATTACAATGGAAAGTTTATCTGATTACGTATGAGAGCAATACATGATCCAATTTCAACGTGATTACCGAAACGGCAAATCGTGATTTGTTTTTGTGTAGTTATTCATATATAACAAACTTTATTTAATTTATAAATCGAAGCAACCGCAAAAGGTTTTCAACATAAGTTTCCTGGAATTGAATCTTTCTTTTCATTTCATTACAGATAATAGTTGAAACATTACAGTGACTAGTTACTATTTATACTCCGTTAACAAGCGAGCAGTTTGGTGGCTACTTAAGATTTAGTGATCTGCAATTCGAATGTCAATGAACAATTTTTTTTAATTGTTTTTTCATATTAACTTTGGATTTCTCATACACAGCTACAAACGTCTTGACTTGGATAGTTTGTATTGCACATCACTAATGTTAGGTAGCCACAAAACTGCCCACTTGTTAAGGAGTATTACTAATTAAGTACATCCTTATTTGTTATAGCCTATAATATGTACAAATTAATGAATTGTAATTGCTGGGCAAAGGCTAAATTACATTCATAATGAAATAAATAAAATTAAAAAGCTTAGTTAATACATTTATTCAGAAAAGCTAACTTATTAAATATTTTTTTTTAACAAATAAAATTCATTTAATCAAAATAAAACAAATTGTCAATACACCCAAAATACAATAAAATAAAAGTCAAAATATTAAGTCAGTCAAACAAACCGCCCCGGATCGCACCAGGCGCAAATGTGCCCAACGCACTAGCCGCATTGCCTCTCTGAACCGCGATGGACAACCTTTGCACCAGAAACGACCCAGAGCGATGGTCAAGACCTCTCTCACGAAGACGGCGCCCCACTAACAAATAAATTTTCTCAATTCAAACTATCGATGATTCTGCCAATGTCGACGTTCGAGGCCGTTGTTCAATGTTATGCTAACGATATATTACGTTTTATTTATCAATCACTTTGACAATAATGCTTTTACCAGACACTGACAAAAGCTTGCATACGGCATGTAAATGACAAGTACCTGGGCGACCGAGCTCCGCTCGGACTGAAACTCGGTACCAAGCGTTTTCCCAGAGATAAGACCAAGCTAGATCAATTTTTCATCCCCGAAAACCGCCACATACCAAATTTAATCGAAATCGATGGAGCCGTTTCCGAGATCCTGATTATATAATATATGTACCTATATATTCATTCTAATTAAGCTAAGGTCCATAAATCAAAATTCTAACAACGTCGTCAACAAACGAAGATCTAACAAGTATAAAATTACCAAGGAAATGTTTCACGACTATTACGATTTGTAGTTCCAGAAAATTTCATTAGGGCGAAGTTTAACGTCCTATTAAAAGTAAAATAGACCTTAGTATTTTATTGCGTGCAAATGACATAGAACCGTAAAGCTAATTTCAGGTCAGCATTACAAATTTCTAGCTTAAAACGTCTAGAACAATTCTGACATTAGTGTTTTAGAATGATAAATCACACCTGTCAAATTAATTCAAAACAAAACGCATTCGTATCAAACTCACAGAAGTCAAACGATAAATCAAATGGCATAACAATTATATCCACGCACAAAACAATAAACGTTGCTACGCACGTAGCACCTCTACGTTCGCGTAGCCGTCTACGAATCCGTAGCAATCAACCGATCTAATGTTCGGATGCCATGTCAAAGGAATTCTATAAAACTGGTTCGGTGGAAATACCTTTCTTTGGACGAATGGTGAAAAAAACATAAGCGGCACTTTGCGTGACCGAACGCGTGGTCAATGAAAATTCGGGCGAGCATTAAATAAAATAAAAAAATCTTACCGAAATTGGGTTTATGTTGCTGTTGAAATGTGGTATTTTAAGTGAATACATTGATTAGCTCACTAAATAGAGAAGGATAATATATAAGGAACGTGCACATAGACGGTGCTGCCAACTGGTGCCATTAATTTGACTGTTTTACCCTGATAAGTTTCTGAAATCTGGTGCATGATTCAATTATAGTATTGAGTGCTTCATCGCCAACAAACTGGTAACCGTTTGGCGATAACAGCATTTGTTGTAAAAGCATGTACCGTTTGATTAAATAAATAAAAAAAAAACTTTTATTTTTTCATACATAATAAATACGCAATCCCAGCACCTCCACCACTTTCATAGTAAAATTTAAACATAAAAATGGATATATCTCAAAAACTAAGCATATTTTGACCTAAGTTCAGATAACATTTTATTCCCCTCACTCCATATATGGCCTCAGGAATGCGTGGTTAGACTCTCGCGGAAACCACGGACGGGAGCAACTAAACGAACATGACAACCTACACTTCAGTCAACTCGTGACTACGGCCGCTGCAATGTGGCCGAAACGTCAAGGTAAATCATCATTAATTTACGAGCTTAGCTCTTGTCGGTGGAGTAAACGCCACTCTTTTCGGTTCTCTGCCAGCGTTTTCAGCTCCTGATACGACATGACATTGACTTTTTCCTTTGCTTGATCTATAAATGACCGTCTCGGTCTTCCCTTGCCTCGCCTGCCTTCTATCCGCCCTTCCAAAATAGTTTTTATGTAACTGTCATGTCGTATCAGATGCCCCAGCATATTCCCTCTCCTATTTTCAATCGTCCTCAACAGCCGCCTTTCCTCTTCCACCAACAGTAAATATTGTTTGCGTAATAAGTCCCCGTTTAGTATAATAGCAATAAGTAAGGACAAGTGTGGTATAGGTGGCATTCAGGTGCACTGATTGCGGGTTATTGCATCAGAATACAAACCTAACCCACGTTTCTCTTACTATAACCATAAGAATAAATAATAACAGAGTAGGAGGGAAACTCCCGCTCCGGCCGGACTCAAGGTCACGATTGTAACGTTAGCCCGTTAGGCGGACCACGGCTTACAGGTAGAGCAGGGCGGGAAAGGAAACAAGTCATACCATCATAACATTTATTCCCTGGCCAAAACAATAGCACAAACTCCGCGTACGTCACTCTCTTTTTGAGCCCGAACAAAAAGCACTGGCCTGAGCGGCTGTCGCCGTCGCCCAACTGCAGCTCTTCCACGGCCGGCCTCAACCACCGGGATCGACTGATGCTGCCGAAGATGCCTCGACTACGCCGCCGTCTGCGGCCCAGCTCCCTCCAGCGAACTGGAGGTGGTAGGGCAGGTCCACGACCGGACCCGGAAGTTTGTTAGGGTAGACCAGGCTCCTGTAAGGACAGGAGGCATTAGGAAGATGCTCCTCACAGCTGTGCCTTGCCACCAGCAGATCTCGGCTACCACTCAGGACCAACGGCCGTTCGGGACATTGAAATTTGGATTTAAGGCGGTTAACGGTCAGTTCAGTGGCTCGGAACAGCTGATAGATTACGGATAAATCTAAGCACTATTTAAGCGGGTCTACAGAAGTGGAAACTCACCCCAGCGGGAACCAGATGTTGCACAGAGTTTAGGTATTTGTAGAATTTAATTACGACGCTGTCTTTTTTTTAAATATATACGTTCTTAACGGAAATCCGAATTTAAGTCGAGCGTGGAGTATATAGTAGTAGGTGCTCGCAGCAAAAGCCCCGAGAAATGAACGCCGCGGTTTATATAGGCCGCCCCCACTCTACGGCGGAGCCAGGGTTCCTTATATGAGCGCGCGCGCAATGAGAAAGCCCTGCAAGCCGCCGCGCGTTCGGCGGGTCCCGTATAAAATTAACAAATAATAATTAAGTAAATAAATCCATTCGCATTTCGAGGACGCACGTAGCTAGGGCCTAACATTACCACGGCGTTATAGACGCAACGTTACACGATATTAGAGTACTCTCTAAGCGCGAACTCAGTCAGGGTGTCACGGCCGGCGACGCCGCACGCGCGTTTGTCTGTTTAGTTTAGGTACTGTTTGCGCGTTCGTTAACAAATTTAATAACAATGACGTCAAGATATTGTGGTGTATTTGGGTGTGTAAATAACGGAAAAACGATGCCACACTTAAGTTTTTTTAGTTTGCCCAAAGATGATGAGCGGTAAGTAATTTATTTTCTAAATATTATTTCGTTTTTGTACCTAATTAATCAAAAAGACATGAACAGTTCTTTTTGTGTAGCCAATTGTTTCACCCAATGGTAAAATTTAGTTTAGAGTAGGTACCTACAGCATTTTATTGCTTTTCGTCAAATCTTCAATAACCCCGCCATCGGTCGTTGACCTTTTCTCGCTCGCCTCGCCTCGCGACGCGATCGCGCAGCGCAGTGGCCAGTGGCGCAAATTTGATTTAAAAGTAAATAAAAACTTATATTTTAGCGATATTATCTTTAGACGTAAGTAATATTTAAAAGTAAGCAAC
The DNA here is from genome assembly GCA_947563465.1 of Archips xylosteana. NCBI lineage: Eukaryota > Metazoa > Arthropoda > Insecta > Lepidoptera > Tortricidae > Archips > Archips xylosteana. Next base: position 5,599,496 of record OX387349.1, read on the forward strand.
CCTTGCAACACGCCTGGACGACAGAGGGGTGTAACGACGTGAGGGGGGAAGTAGGTATACAAATGGCGGCGTTTTGGACGCGGTCAAAAGAGATTCCCTTCTACTCTGTTATTATTTATTCTTATGCTATAACTCGCCCTTTCCCCACTCGCCTCTTTAATGTATGTAATTATCTTATTTGCTCCAAATCGTCTAATTAAAATTGTCACGCCATGAATCCAACTAAGTCACCGCCCAGCTTAATTAAGACTTGGCCGGGCATGTATGCCAGATGCACTCTCAAAGATGGGCGCACTCAGCCACATGGCGGCAGGCTAAGACGGAGATGGAGAGACGACATGAACGCGGAACTGAGTGAGAGGCCAAATATACCTCTGGATGGAGAGATGTAGAGATCAAGAGGAGAGATTGATCTTTGCCCAGCAGTGCAGTTAAGTAATCGGCATCATCATCATTCATTTCAGCCGAAAGACGTCCACTGCTGGCCATAGGCCTTCCCCAAGGTTCGCCAAACAACGGTCCTGGAACATCCGAATCCAACACGTTCCCACAACTCTAACCAGGTCGTCGTTCCACCTTGTTGGAAGTCTACCTACACTGCGTCTTCCGGTCTGTGGGCGCCACTCGAGAACCTTTTGGCCCACCGGTCATCTTCTACGAGCTATGTACCCTCCCCACAGTCACTTGAGTCTGGCGATTCATCAAGCTATGTCCGTCACTTTAAATCCTGCACAAATTTCGTCTTTTCATTTTCATTACGAGCGTTCTATTCCAAGCATAGCAATCTCCATCGCCCTCTGAATGACCTTGAGCCTTGTTATGAGGAACTAAAACAATTACTTTGCTCACCCGCGACCTTACAATAGTTACGTTTATGCAAGAAATGTGTGTTCATGCAGTTCCTCCACCTCCACACTGTACGAACACACACAAATCACATAAACACAACTATCACCACCACCAAGCTACACTGACGCGTTTCGAACCTTGTTATGGGGCTCATCGTTGGTGGCCATATCTCACTGCCATAAGTTTTAGTAGTGGTAGAGCCATGTTGTAGCTAGCTGCTGCATCACGAATGGGCCGGCTCGTCCGGGGCAGTACCATCCTCTCACAGAACACCGGCGAAAAGTAGCAGTACTCATACTGCGTTCCGTACGGTCAGTAAGAGCACCGCGGGCCCAATACCACTCCCCCTCCCTCAACCCTATTCCCTCTCCTTTTTGAAGGCCGGCAACAGATCATTGACTCTCTTTGAGTTGTTGATTTTTATGGGCGGTGGTGACTATTTTCCATCAGATGACCCGCTTGCTCGTTTGCTTCCCTCTCATAATAAGAATAAACCATCACTGGCAACACACACTAGTCGAAGAAACTAGTTGAAAAAGTAATAATAATAAATAAAGCAATAAAGCTATGTAATCGTAATTCAAATCATTTTATCAAATTAAGGGGCTGTTTCAACACCGATTGATTAATTTTCACTGTCGGATAAATGTGATGCCGTCTCCGTCTACTCGAACAAAACAAACAGAGACGGCATCACATTTATCCGTCAAATAAATTTGATCAATGGATGGTGAAACAGGGGGTAAATGTTTTAAATACACTCGTTAAAAGCTGAAACACGCAGCGCCACTTCAATTTCCCGTCCAAGACCCCAAAGTAAAAAAATAAAACCTCAATCATTAAAATCTGAACACTTGATCGATAAACGTTTAAAACATCGTCCTAAAATAATAATGGCTTTTATTTTAATGCGCTTAAGGTTCGAGTTGCGGGCTTAGAGATGGCCCTTTAGCGCTCCCCCATACAAACGGTTATTTTTTTTTTTTCACTTCTCATGCTCTTAAAATGTTACTTTAGTCTCTGCACATCGGGACTAAAGCTCTTTTTTGATCTCAAGGGATTAAAGTAAAATTTTTTTAATTGACTATGGAAACCCCTAAACTGCCAATCACGGTGTTTGTGAATGGAGGATTATCGCCATTTTCAGTAACTGGGTATAGACAATTTTAAAGCTTTCCACAGACCGAAGCGCGCTGCGGACGCACTGTAGCGCCCTGCGCTTCGGTCTGTGGAAGCCTTTAGGGCGTGGAAATAACCTCAAAATGACAACTGTATAAAAAATATTTAAAAAATAATAATTTCGTGAAACACATTGAATAATTACGAATATTAATCTATTTAATTATAAAATATTAAAGATGAATTCATTTTATTTTGCACGTAAAGAAAGATTTCCTTTAGCTTAGGTGTTTTTAATTTGTTTTTTTTTAAAAACGCTGTCGGCAAAGCCGTTCCCTGCTCTGTCGATAAAATAGCAATCCGCACTGTCGGCAAAGCAGTGCTGGAGTGTACGGTAGATAGAGCAGTTACGTTTGAATGTTAATATGGCGTGACTTCAAAATGCGATGTCAGTTGCATTTAATAGTAAATAGAAAGTATAATTAGATATAATTTAACAAAGAATTGGCATATAGAAAATAAACTTAAAAAGTCGTTTCTTTATTCACGGGTAAGTGTTTCAGTTAACAATATATCGTCGTATCCTACGATAAGAGCCACTATCACCATAGGGGCTTTTAGTTTTTATTGTAAAATTGAATTCTACACCTCAAGATACATATTTATAACTTTATATAATAATTTTAATATTTTTTTATTAAATAGTAAAAAAATATTTTTAATAAGCCACAATTACGTATGTCTCACTTCTAACGTGGAGTAAAGCCACAAGTATGCTGCTGTCCTTATTCGTCGTGCAAAAAGGATCGACGCGGGCGCGAGGAGGGGGCGCCAGCGCCGTTTCTACTGTATTCGGCGGACAGCGGCGGAAGAGTGGCATGCATTCGTAATGGTTATTTAATTTGTAAGATCATCTTTGTTTTCGTTAATTGTTAATGAAAACAACAAAATGAATCGTTGAAGACATAGATTAGTGAAAATAGTTGCAAAAGACGACGCTGAACGAAAGAGGATAACACCAAGTAAATTACGCTAAATTTATTTATAAAGTTTTTCCATTATTCAGATCCTATTTATTACTTCTTTTAGGTTTACTTTCTTAGTATATATTTTTAAATTCACTTATTTATATATTTACATAGTTTAATGAAGAAATTTAAAGAATTTAATGAAGTGGTTAGTATTGCCGAGAATAAAGCCCGAACGGCAACTGCGGCCTTTTTCCGCGGAATAGCTCAATTTCATTTGTATAGCGAATGTGTGGCCACAATTGCGGTAGTGTCCTTTTTCTATGTACGAATTATATTTTATTGAATTATTGCTTAAATATTCACTTTTTAAAGATATATTTGGTAGGCTTATTAACAATGCGGCTCCATGGAATGAACATAATTGTTTTTTGATAACAATTATTATTTTGAACGTCTGATTTTGCATGTCTCCTTTTTGGGTTCTTATGGCACTTGTGGCCTTTTTCGCCATATACAGGGTGGAATTTTGTAATGCCATCTCCAGGAAAAGTACTCTAAATACTGAAAATAGGAAAATTTACTCAAAGGAAACATTCCTTTATTTTTGAAAAGAAAGAAAACTGCATTCAAATATTTTTGAAAATTCGCTCACCTGACCCGGGAACCGAACCGGGTGCCCGATTTTAGCCGATTCGATTCCCGGGTGCGGCAAGCGGATATCCGAAAATATTTGAATGCAGTTTTCTTTCTTTTCAAAAATTAAGGAATGTTTCCTTTGAGTAAATTTTTTTATTTTCAATATTTTGAGTACTTTCTCTGGAGGTCGCATTACAAAATTGGGTACATATTGAAAAAAATCATGTGATTTTGGTATTATTATATCTATTTACCTTCTAATTTGTTGTCAGTCTGACAATAATAGGCACGAATATTATAATTCCTGAAGAATTTCATGAATGACTTATTATTTATTACAATTACAAGCTTTTATCTACCTTCACCTGGGGCACTTCCCGATTGCCGATTAAACTAAAATTTTGCATGCATGTGTAAATCGGATGACAATGCAATGTTATTATGACATTATGCTGATCTGATGATGGAGCTGGAAGATTTAATCTCGACTTTTAGAATTTAATACCGTAGAATTTGGACTCGTTAGATTCGTCTTGACGAGTACTTTGATCCTAAATGGTAACCAGGGTGTGATGATGGAGCTGAAAGGTGGCAATAGGCACTCCATAATGAGACGAACCTAAGCATTTGTGGTAAATACTTAGTTATTTATTAGTTTAGTTAAATTAACACTAAATTAACACTATAATTAAAAGTAAAATAAACTAACTTAACTAAAAAATTGAAAGACGCAACTCCGTCGAGTTTAGGCTCGTTTAATTCATCTTGGTGGGTACGTTGGTCCTAAATAAACTCTAAAAAGTTAAAAATATATTAAAAAAAGAAAAAATGTTTTTTAAAAACAAGCTTTTATTAAGTTTTACATGCTAATAAAAAGAACTAAAAAGTTGAAAACAATTTATGCCACATATCAAATCTTTGCGTTTTTATCACAGTCCCAATTATTTTTAATAAAAGCGTGTTACATTTTGTCAATAGAAATTAAAGAAGGTGTAACATGCTTTTACCAAAAAATAGAGCCTGTGATAAAAACGCAAAAATTTAATACGTGGTATAAATTATTTTCAACTTTGTAGTTCTTTTTATTAACATGTACCTTATAATTTATTTATATCGTTACCTCACGAGGTAGGAGGTGTTGCTACTGCGGGTGATACAGACGTTGAGGATGAATTATGAAAGTTCTCCAATGAATACTGAAGACTGATTAAATAATATGTGCAATTCTATTTATTTTTTAAGTTTATGAAAAATTAAGAAGTTTTTAGTTTCACTTGTTTCCATAAAAGAGACTTGTTTTGCGTTAGAAAATTACTGTGGGTACCTACGCTTTATAATTTAAAAAATCTTAAAAAATAAAAAAATATTGTTGTTATTTGCCACTTCTTTCTGCATTACGAGAAATATACTTTTTGAAATTAAAAATATGTACTTTATTTTAGCCCTCTCATTCTGAGAGGAGGCCTGTGCCCTGCAGTGGGACGTTTATAAGCTGGGATGATGATGACTTTATTTTAAAAATAAAAAATTGTTGACACTCAAATATTTTAACAGCTACAATTTTGGTCCTAATGGTAGTTGTGGCCTCGTATTTTTCGACGATAAAAGGCACAATGTAGCTTATGACCCCTTAAAACTCATTTAGTCCGACGAAAAAGGATTTAAAGGACAAAATCGATATATAATATACCATTTAAAACATAAATTTTATTTTAGCAGAACCCTAGAACACTAATACACATTATTTAATTACAAAATTATCAATTTTTTAGTTATCTTTTAAAAGAAACACAAAAACGCTTCTCCTGAAAGTAAGCATTTTGTAATTGTGGCTCTTATCGTAGGATACGACGATATTTTGTGTGTGAACTTAGATCAATTAGGTTAATTTATTTGCCGATTCTAATGAATGAAGAATTATCATTCTTACATGCATAGTCCAATTAGTTTTAACATCTTAGTCTTTAAGTTAGAATCTGTTGGCTAATTATGCAAGCATTTAAAGCGTCACTTTACAAAAAAATATAAAAGAAAAGAAAAGACAGCGGAATTTTTTTTTGCTATTAGAATTTTGAACAGATGTCCATTGCTCGTATTGAGCATACGTTGTAAAAAAGTAATTTTGTACGTCGTTTTTTTCCTCGCATTCAAAGTGAAAAGTAGAGTGTTTAACGCGGGACTAAACTACCATAATGACAACTCGAATTATAGCCTCCCTCGCTATCGCTCGGGTGGCTAAATATCTCGTGTCATTATGGCTTGTTTTAGTCCCTTGTTGAACAATCTACTATTACAAACTTTTATTTCACTTGCACCGTTAAGGTTAAATCTTGGAAGTCAAATTTGACTCTCTTCGAGAGGTTCGATTGACTTAAAATTGTATTAATGCAAATACAAAAAAATACAGTCGGTCAAAGAAATATTAAAAATTAAATTGTTATAAAAAACTTGAATCTTGCTAAGTTTGTTTCTTCAAGTAAATTGTTGTAACTCAAATTTAGCCCATTTTTATTGACTGGATCGACTTTTTGCGAATATTTAGTTACAAACACATCATCATCATAGCCTTCAGACGTCCCACTCCTTGTAGTCTACAGTTCTCTTCTCAGAATGAGAGGGCTTGGGCCGTTAGCTCCCACGAAGGCCCACTGCGGATTGGGAACTTTACATACACCATTGAATTTCTTCTCAGGTTTTCTCACGATGTTTTCCTTCACCGCAAAGCTCATGGTAAATTAGAAAATATATTTCGTACATAAATTCCGAAAAACTCAGAGGTGCTAGCCTGGACTCGAACCGACGACCCTCTGCTTGAGAGACCATAGGTCAAACCACTAGGCCACTACGGCTTTTTAGTTTCAAACACAGCACATAGGTATTAATAAATATGTTTTTCAATGTAATTTAGTTACAATATTATGTAAAAAAGGAAATTATCCTAACGGTTTAACTGTCAACTAAAAAAAAACCAGCCAAGTGCGAGTCGGACTCGCACACGAAGGTTCATCTATTATATTAAAAAAATCACGTTTTTTGTATGGGAGCCCCTCTTAAATATTTGTTTTATTTTAATTTTATTATTTATGTTTAAAGTCAACATATAACTTAATATTTTGTGAATATTACAAGCGTCTACCTATTGCCGTTATCAATATAGAGCAAAACGAACAAAAAGATCACGTTTGTTGTATGAGAGCCTCCTTAAATATTATTTCTATTTTGTTTTTTATTATTTGTTGATGTAGCAGCAGCAACTGAAATACATCATCCGTGAAAATTTCAACTGTCTAGCTATTACGGTTCATGATATACAGCCTGGTGACAGACGGACGGACGGACGGACGGACAGCGAAGACCCAGTAATATGTCCCGTTTTTACCCTTTAGGTATAGAACCCTAAAAATGAAGATCAGAAAGTGAATTCCTTAAGTTGGATAATGCAAGTACTGTCAGCATTAGCAAAAAAGCTCGTTTTTAGGGTTCCGTACTCAAAGGGTAAAAACGGAAACCCTATTACTGAGGCTCCGCTGTCTGTCCCTCTGTCCGTCTGTCACCAGGCTGTATCTCGGGATCCGTGATAGCAAGAGAGTTGAAATTTTCACAGATGATGTATTTCGGTTGCCGCTATAACAGCAAATACTAAAAAATGGAACAAAATAAATATTTAAGGGGGCTCCCATACAACAAACATGATTTTTTTGCTCGTTTTAGCTCGATATTGATAACGGCAATAGTGTACTTGTGTACTTGAAATATTCACAGAATATTTAATTAAAATAAATTATATATTATATATTAAATAATAAATTATATATTAACTTTAAAAATAAATCATTAAATTAAAATAAAAAAAATATTTAAGTGGGCCCCCATACAACAACCGTGATTTCGTACCCTTCGTGCGCGAGTCCGACTCGCACTTGGCCGGTTTTTTTTTCTTTGAGAATAAATTTGTGTGGGTAGTCTACAAGGGGATGCTTAATCAAATTATTCAAAGCGGACCTTGGGGCCGCCGTCTCGGCAAACACGAGTATTTACGGTTCGATATTGCTAACCATCAGACTTGGAAAGTATTTCCAAATTGAGCCAATAGTTTGGAGGGTATCGTTTGAGAACACACAAACGCACACATACGAGGAATCGACGTTCATATAACTAACACGGGCATGGTTCTGAATAACAAAAGTTAATATATCAAATGGGTTATTATATTGAAGTAGCCATGGTGGCCTAGTGGTTTGACCTATGATTTCTCAAGCAGAGGGTCATGGGTTCGAGTCCGGGCTCGCACCTCTGAGTTTTTCGGAATTTATGTGCGAAATTACATTTGTAATTTACCACGAGCTTTACGGTGAAAAAAGGGTATGTATTACAATACCGAAGTACGAAAGACCGAATGTATTAAAACATCGAATGGGTCAAAAGACCGACACGATTATTTTCTGAAACCGTTAACTTTTTAAGATTGTTATAACACAAACCTAACCTAACCTAATGGGTTCTGTATGATGGCGTTTTAATAAATTCTGAGAAGTTAAAGGTTTCAGAAAAAAATCGTGTCGGTCTTTTGACCCATTCGATGTTTTAATACATTCGGTCTTTCGTACTTCGGTATTGTAATACACACCCGAAAAAAAACATCGTGAGGAAATCTGCATACACCTGAGAAGAAATTCAATGGTGTATGTGAAGTTCCCAATCCGCTCTGGGCCCGCGTGGGAACTACGGCCCAAGCCCTCTCATTCTAAGAGGAGGCCTGTGCCCTGCAGTGGGACGTATATAGGCTGGGATGATGATCATATTGAAAAGTTTTTTCTAAAACCTGATTAGTGTATTTTATGGAAATTTTAATTTAGAATGTCTTCCAAAAATCATTGGTTTAACGATTGAGATAATAATTATAATATTAAGAAAAAAATAATTAGATTTACTTGCTGTTTCCCGCAACTTCATCTCTAAGAAATTGGTTTATCGCTATCCCGCGAGAACTATGCAGTTTTCCAGAATAAAACTGTCCTATGTCCTTTCCCTGGACTCAAACTATCTCTATACCAAATTTCATCTAAATCGGTTCAGCAGTTCAACCGTGAACAAGTAACAGACAGGCAGACACTCTTTAACATTATAATACCTATTTAGTGTGGATGGATGTATCACACAGCTACACAGCGTAGCCTTGGTGCACGATTAGCACCGGAGAAACAAAATAAAGTTACTGCAGCTCATTCATATTGACCTGCACGAAATAACACCTGAATCAATCAATTATTAAATTTAAATTACTTGGTTATATATGAAAATTTTAATTTATGCACTCTCATGCATAAAAAGCCATTTTATGCAGCATCCTTTCGACATAATGAACAACTTTACAAGCATGAGAAGTGAAAAACTTATTCATATTCAATAAAAGATTCCTTCCATTTTAAAATTGATCGCCATGAAGTTTATTGACCCCCCAGAACAATAGGTAAAAAGGCGTAATCAATGGCCGACTAATCCGAATAGGCTCGATTTACCGATCAGCCGCCTAATTATTGCTATTGAATACGTCGTTAAACAGATCGTCCAGAGATTACCGCATTGCGAACAATCACGCAATGTGAATTATACATACTCTTGAACCTATGATATTTCATAGGTTATAGGAAAGTCATTACTTTGCATTAGATAGATAGATAGATAGATAGATTTATTTATTTCATGATAAAAATTACAATATAAATTTGCATTGATGTCAAAATTACAAGAATTTATACCATGATCGTCAAAATAATGTAAAATAAAAATAATTAATTATAGTGCACAAAATTTCAGAAAATAAATGTTCTCCCAATAAGGATCGTCAGTATACAAAAAGAAAAACACTGTAAATATAACTATCACTATGTCAATATCATACATTAAAAAATAAAATATCTCCCAATAAGGATTGTCATTTCACAATTTAAAAATAAAAAAATATGAGTATTCGATACCATTACTACGACTATCACAATTTAAAATAATTACTTAGTATACAATTAAAACATTGTTTTTATTATTAGTTTGGTTTTTGTGCAAGTCATCATCCCTATGTACGGTCAAGTGCAAAAGTATCGATTTTATCCTCCCATCGTTATATATCTATACCTTAATTCGACGACATAAGAGCTGTGGGACATATTTATATTATAAATGCCAAGTAAATCTGTCTGTCAGTCTGTCACCTCGTCACGCTTAAATCGCTAAAGAGATTTGTAGAAGATGATAGTTTTCGACTTTAGGAAAGACATAGCGTCGGGGATAGTGCAATACCGCGTAACTAGCACTGGTAAATACTGCGTATCTACACAACACCAAACTTTACAGGAAAAGCTTAAAACGTTTCTAATCAGGATTTTACGTTCGTTGGCGGGAAATCTTAATTTGGCTACATTTGTCAGATACGCGGTATTAACCAATGCCAGTTACGCGGATGTTCCCTATGGGTGTTGTGGAGATACGCAGTATTTACCAGTGCTAGTTACGTGTTATTACTATCCCCGACGATAGTATGATAGTTTTATTTCAATAAATTGCAAAAATGCCCCCGAGATGGCGATAGATGAATTCTTGACAGACGGACTCGCATGCAACAGCTAGTTTCAAATAAATTTTTAAATGTATACCCAAAAATTTAGTGCTATCTGATTCTACTGATGACATCACATCAATTAAATCTGCCCGGGAAACTACGATTAAGCCATCAATTTTATGACTTTACCTTGAGTTAATTAGGATAAGGGAGGTTTTATTACCTTACTAGCTTTTACCAGCGGGTTTGCTTGAGTGAGCCATTAGGTTTGGCATTTAAATTAAATAATGGCTATTTCTAAAATGGGGATTACCAAAACAACCCTTAACTTGATAGCATATCCGATTAGACACATTTTTTAATAACACCTTTTTGTATTTTTTTTTGATGTAGAATTTGCAGGAGTTCTAGTTTCGGACTGGGTTTGAATTATGAGCTTTTATGAATTTTGCCAATTTTAGGGTTAACCGCTTTTTTAATTTAAGTTGAAAGAAGAACGCTTTCACGAATTTTAGGGTCTTTATACTCAGAGGTTGAAATTTCAGGATTTTAGAAAAGTTTGTTGTGGTGTGGAAGAACGGCGAGCATTTTTATGCTCAACGGGAGGTGCCAACATTTACTTTTTTTTTAAATTTGACCTAATTTTTTTTTGTATTTTGTATGTTATAAGTAAGATTTCGGTTATCAAACTGGTGTACCATTAAAATAAAACGTCAAATCAAACTATTGCAATTAAGTTATTAACAACATTGCTACGGATGTGTAGTTGGGCTGACAATCCAAGTATTTAATTTATTGAATCAGGCGTTACCTACTTTGCCTACTACCGTAACTACCGTAACTATCGTAAGGTCGCAAAGTGAGCAAAGTAATTGTTTAATTTCATTAATCCAAGTATGTAAGCACAGTCAACAATGCGTACAACCAGCGAAAAAAGCTTTAATGTAAATATCTGCTTTTGTTTTTTAAAGTTTTTTAATACAGTTGTATATTATCTCTATAGTTTTTTATTGTTTTTCTGGTACCTATACGTCAACTTTTTATTATTTGATAGTAATTTCACCATTGTCTGGGTGCCAACTGAATCGTTACTTGTGGAACCTTTTCACATTTGTGAGAGTGCCATCGCATTACCTAACAAGAAATATTATTATGAAATTATTAGTTAGAAACTACGAGAACTTTCTACGAAAGGTCAGGATTTAAACGGTTTGACAGGTACATGTATCATCATCATCATCATTTCAGCCGAAAGACGTCCACTGCTGAACATAGGCCTCCCCCAAGGCTCGCCAAACAGATCGGTCCTGCGCCATCCGCATCCAATGCGTTCCCGCTACCTTCTCCAGGTCGTCGCTCCATCTTGTTGGAGGCCTACCTACACTGCGTCTTCATGTACATGTATTATACATACATATAATCGACCAAAAATTTTTTTTTTCAGATCCAATATCAGTATTTATAAAGACAATAAAGCTGTATGTCAAGCGCGCAATTGAAATTGACTATATCAAAAGACGGACAGACAGAAATTATTTTTTAAGTTATACTATGAATACCCACTCCACGTCGCATCCACTGGACATTTCTTTTGTTTCAAACCGAAAGCCCTATAGCCTACATTTCATCTCCAAATCTAATGACGCAAACCCATTATCAGTATGGCTCATTAGATTTTACGCGCCCTAATCCAGCGACCTCATTCAGACAATTGTGCCAAACGATTTTGACCTTTATGCAAATGTAATTATGACTACTAAAGCAACCATTGTCAGTAAGTGAACCAAGTTAATCAGTTTACCAGCCAAGCGGAAAATCCCCTGAACGAAAACCCTACGTAATGCATATTTAAAGCAACTGGATAAAAGTAGTGAGTGGTAGCATGTTTGTTTACTGAGCCAGCGTATGCTTATTATTCTCGAATAAAATTTTCGTACAATTGCCAGTGTTATTTTGTTAACGGGTGCATTTTTAGGGTTCCGTACCTAATGGGTAAGTAATACAAGATATAACAACTTAATATCTAATATTCATAATATAAACGCTCACTTTATATAAACTCGTTTAGTATAACGTTCACTGGATATAATGAATGAAAAGTATAATTATAAAATATCTAATTTTGTAATGTATAACGTTGTTTATATATAATATCAATTGATATAACGATCAAAGCGTATAATGTTCATAACACCTAAGATTTAAAACGTATAAATTCATTAAAAACTTTGATGCAAGCAAACAATCAAGCAACCCATTATTTTTTTCCGCTCTGTTACAAAAAAAAACCTAACATCGAAGGCTAGCCTAGCCTTCTGAACCTAACCTATCCAAGTCGCTTCTGCCCTGAAAAGTCTTGCTCGCTCGCTTCGCTCGCTCGCCGCCACATAATTTAACATTTACACATATTATTATATATCATGACTGTTATACCTAATGTTTGTTATGTTAAAAGAAATTAGTCCATATAAATCTTATACAAATTGAAGTTATATAAAAATAACGTTATAATAATTTAAGCGTTTTACGTTAAAAATTATACTTTTTGCTGTTATAGCTAACGTTCATTATATCTTGTGAACGTTATTAATATGAAATTAGATATTTTGTAGTTATATCTTGTGGGACGCACCCGTACCTAATGGGGTAATGGGTGCCAATGGGACCCTATTATTAAGACTCCGCTTTCTATCCGTCTATCACAGAGCTCTATATCTAAAACCGTAACAGATACTTGAAATTTTTACCGATTATTATGTATTAAATAATAAATAAATAAATATCACAGGACATTCACACCAATTGACCTAGTTCCAATGTAAGCAAAGCTTGTGTTTGATAGCACATATTTAAATACATAGTAAATGCCCAAGACTCGAGAGCAAACATTCGTATTTTTCATACAAATATTCTGTCATGACGCGGGAATCGAACCCGGGACCTAACCTGAAACCTAACACAAGATACATCCGCGTTCAAGAAGCACCTTATTAAGCTTGACTAATTAATAAATGAGTACGTAAACATGATATTAATTTGCGGTGCGACACGCTTTTAAAGGCTGCCTATTGATTACTTGCCAATTAATTGTGCCTTTATGTAAAATAATGAAGAGCAGAAGTCAAACAATGAGTTAATTAAGACGTTACTTACATATGTAGTTTCACTGTACTATACAGACAGGGTGTAATCAATAAGTGTGCATAGGAAATTATTCCGTAACTATTAGGTACAGATAACTTAAAAAAAGTAATAAAACTATCTATCTTTTTAGTGAATGAAATCAATATTATTTATTTTCACCTCACTAGCTTGGAAAGCCCTTTTTGTTTGTTTGACATCTATTGAGAAAATCGCTTTTTATCCACATGTGAAGAAAGAGTTTTGACATTTGAAGGCAGCTTAAGTGATATTTGACAGCTAACAAAACGTAAAACGTTAAAAGTGCTGAATTTTTAACATCACAATTAATGAATTGCATCGAGTAAAAAACACTAAATACAGTCTTACAACTTTATTTTAATTCATAAGTATCAGCATTCAACATTAACCTTCATTCTTATTGTAAAAACGGATAAAATGTTCTGACAGTCCAAGTAAGTCGATGTGCGAACAAAACGCATCCGAAATAATAAAGAAAAACTTAAGTCAAAACTTTTCAATTAAGCCGTCAACTTTAAATATTTGCTTGTTTTTATACTTATTTTGTTATTAAAAATTAGTGATTCGAGTGAATAAATAAATAATAATTGATAGTACAAACCCTTTTATTCTTATTTTCCTCGCTGTAGTGAGGTGAAAAGTTTTGTGTTATACACGGGTGAAAAGTTATTTTATGTCTCGTGTGTTGAAACACTCGCTATCGAAAGGATTCTATTTTTAAACCACTCGCTTCGCTCGTGGTCAATCATAGAATCCTTTCAAAAGCTTGTGTTTCAAATGGACACTCGCAGGTAAAATACAACTTTCCCCCCTTGTATAACAAATAACTCTTATTTATCATTTTGTACTTAGGTACTAACTAAAATATAAATACCTAGAAAGACTTTTGCTGAACTATTTTTAAAACATTGTACGGAGTACTCGCACTTGGCCGGTTTTTTTATCCGCATGTAAAATTCAGTAATCTCAATATAACCGCTAAATATTGAGACATGCAATTATGCAGGGAGTTCTTTGTGCAGCGGCAATAAGTACGTAAAGACATAGATGTTATTTACGAATTTTCGTCTTGAAAGTTACATAAAATCATCAGTAGGACGTTCACTGCTGGACATAGGTCTCCCTCATAGACGCCCAATCATTACGGTTGGAAGCGACTTGCATCCACCCTGAACCTGTGGCCTTCACTAAATCGTCCGTCCATCTCGTTGGTGAACGTCCCACGCACACTGCGCTTGCCAGTCCGTGGCCTCCATTCCAGAACTTTTGGACCCCAACGGCCATCTGTTCTGCGTGCTATATAGCCTACCCATTGCCATTTCAACGAGCTAATCCGTTTGGCTATGTCGGTGACCCCGGTTCTTCTACGAAATTCAGTCAATATCATTATCATAATTTTATTATCATCTAGGAAATTGGCAGTGGTAATACGACAGAACTGTAGTGGCCCAACAATGCGCGACGATACGAGTTTTCACACAAAACTTTACGAGGAATAATTAAAATAGTTAAATGACTTTACTGTGTTGACTGCACTGCGCTATAACTTCAAGCTATGGAACCGGCTGCGCTGAAATTAATTAATCAAGAGACGTCTTCGGCAGGCTTGAGTCTTCGATTTCCTTAGCTAGTGCCTATGCATTTGAAAATTTACTTTGATTGTATTGTTTCTTTAAATTTTACTTAAATTGATTGTGTAATGTTAGTTTTTTGTGTGCCTTGTATGATGTCAATGATAGATGGATCTGGCTGGCAAAATGATGTCAAATGAAAAAAGGATAAATGTGTCCAGCTATAAATGTACTTTATATAATTTTTTTAATAGCCTGTGTCAGTGTCCCACTGCTGGGCAAAGGCATCTTCCCTGGACTTCCAACTCGCCTTGTCTGCACTTGTGTTTGACCATTCGTTCGAGAATGTGTCTAGGTGATCCCGCTATCTTGGCCATGTCTGCCGCATGCAGCCAGAGAGATGACCGCTCAATGGGCGCCCTAAGATGATTTATAATTTTATTAATCTAAAATGTTCTAGCAGATCTTTGAACAGGTGTAACTTAACATTTTTAATTGAAGCCGACAATGTTTCGGAAAAATTGGTTCATCATCAAATCGCCAAAAGCATGATTACATTGTAAATCGAAAAATTCGATAAAAACCGATCCGATAGTTCTAGCAAATAAATACTTTGAATTTGAATTTGAAACTTACACTCCTGTAAAAAATCGGCTGACTGTCGCAAAGTGGTCGACAAAGATACATAAACAAACAGTGTAATTAAAAACATAACCCGTTCCTTGCAGTGGGGTAAAAATCTCTTCAACTTTTTGAACTCAGTAAAACTCAATTATTTCGGACGGTTTTCAAAGGATTACTGCAAATTTTAATGAATTCGAATATCTTGAACAACTTGTTAAGAAATAATTTGGATAAGATAACATAAGCAAGCAAAATAAAATCTCTCATGATATAACCTCTCAAAGGGCTCTCGTTATAAACAGTACGTGAACGAGTATACTTTAAATATTTATAGGCAGGACCGCCCGCATTACGTGAGCAGAGCCGATGTGCCATTAATATGTACAAGGACGTGTTATTTTAAAAACCTACGCAGTTTTTACCTTTTGCAACATAGAACCTTCTTACTTTAATAACATCCAGCGGGCGTGCTGGAGAGTTTGCTTCCGGCAAAATCTAAGGAAAATGCGTCAAAGCACATGAGAGTTTTCAGAAATGCTGAAAGAAGATATAAGGTAACGTTTTTTCGGAAGTCTTGTATCCTTTTTGGATTGTCATCAAAATCACTATACTTGCGTTGGCTGCAGTAGTAATTATAGGCAATAATATACCTCCTATTTATTTTCTTATATGGCACTAATTCTGATTGCCACACGATTATAACAAATATTAATCCAGCAAAAACTGAAAGTGAACATGCTCAAGTTTTAATTGAAGTCACATTACTTATTTATATAAATAGAGAGAGAGAGAGAGAGAGAGAGAGATGTTTATTTACACATATTCGATACACAGGAAATACAGTTGACAGGAAAAGATACAAATATAAATCATCGAATAGTATAGATTGGGCCCCACTCAGCATAATGTTGCGGCAAGCCGCAACGCTGTTTTTCAGTGGGACCCATTTAAAAACTAAACACAGAAAAAAATAAAAAAAAACAACACAACACACTGTGATGACACGAACGCCACCGGAAAGTAGTTCGCAACAAAACCTAAATAGGTACAAACCGATAAATAACCGATATATACCGACAAATACTCAAATATCTCACAAAGAAATTCAAAGGTAGGAATAAAAACGGAAACTAGAGTAATAAAAGATTACGTTTACGTTAAAAAAGGCATCCACGCGTGTGTTTATATTTCATTTTGCACGAAACACCGAAAGAACATATTTGCGTGAGTTAAATGAAACAAAGTTCGTTTAACATGTTCATTATGATTTAAATTCAAATTATTTTTACTATTATTAGTATATTTTTCAGCTTTGTGCGTTATGAATACGATTTACGTTAAAAAATCAACCAAGGAAAAGTCGAATTCGCGCTCAAAGGGTTCCTTTTTGCAAAGTTTTATTTAACTTACAATTTTCGTTCAAGTAACTTTTATACATTATGTCATATTAATGCGAAGTTTGACATGCGTATATTTATAAGCTACTATAAATAAATATGCAAGTAATATAGATTTGTGTACCTACTTGTTTTGACAAATAACAAAAATTACATTCACTTTTAGTGATTGGATTGACTTAAATGCCCTGTTGCATTACCAGCAATTGGTATGAATTATGTTGTTAGGATTAAAATGCGAGTACAAGCGTACAGTAAGCAATTTTTTTATTTTCATTTTACAAAAACATAAAATGTAATAATAATAATATCACAGGACAATTCACACGAATTGACCTAGTCCCAAACTAAGCAAAGCTTGTACTATGGGTACTAATAGACAACGAATAAACATACTTGTATAGATAAAATAAATATACTTATACATATACATATTAAACATCCAAGACTCGAGCACAAACATTCGTATTTTTCATACAAATATCTGCCCCGACGTGGGATTCGAACCCGGAACCTCAAGCTCGTAGTCAGGTTTTCTAACCACTAGGCCATTAAATTATTTGGTCGTCAAATTTAAATTTAAATTTTATATTCCGAGGAGATTAGAGAGTTCAGCAGCTGGGAAAAAGCACAGGCGTAAGTTATATCAATTTAATATGCATGCAACTTATAATTTACATATAACATAAAAATATTCTAACTTTTAAAAGTTATTTCGATATAATTTTGAAACTAAAATGGTCATTTTCACTATCATTCTTAATATTGTTGAAATCTTGACAAAAAACATGAATTTTTATCACATAGAAACCTAAACAGGTCTTAGAATAACTGTTTTAATTAATTCGCGTTTAACTGACCGAGCGGGGTAAATGTTCCGTTTTTACCCGACTGCTTAAGTAGGATTATTACTATTTAGGCTACGGATCCCTAAAAAATGCGGTTTACATCCCTTACAAAATAAAGTCTAACGCCTTAGACGTCCCCAAAATCACAGTTTCCTTTGAAAGTGCAAGTGTTAAACATAAGTCCAACAGTTGTCCAAGTTGTTGTGGTAACGCGATAAAATTTAGAATGTTTTTCCTAAAGACAATAAAAACAGAATCGTTTAATCACATAAATTTATGTACCGTAAACAAATAGCCGATGCTAAATAAATCTTTGTTTATCTCTACGTTCGAGTTCACCACTAACAGTCAAGCTATCTTGATCTCGACATATTCCAGCCTTTCTTATTACTTGTATCGATCGCTCTGTGTCAGTGTATTCTCGCCCTTACGTAATAGCCATAAGGGTCGCGTTGTATGCAACAATAACAGTAGTTATTTGTACCCTCTTGCTTGGCGAGTTGTTTGAGTCGTAACGTTCTCCCACGCCGATGCTCATTGTTTTTGTTTGGTTTCTACGATGGCCTGTAGCGATTTTATTACTTAAGTCCAACTGGACTGGGTTAAGATCTGCTTGAAAAATCTAGCAAGTTGCAGTATTTATACAATGCAGTGTTCGATTGAACACATCAAACGCGTTCGCTTTACGGCCTTCAAATGTAATGCAACTTGCCAGATTTTTCTTTCATGTTTAAATTGGGCTTTACGATCGTAGGCATAAATAATGGACGGTGTCAGCCAAAGCATCTTAGGGGTTAGGCCTACCCTGTAAAATAGGCTACTAATTATGCTGCTAAGTTTTACTCGCAGCTGCCAACGTGAACCATTAGATTGAATTTTTATTCCCATGGGAATGGCCAAAAAAATACATCTTAGTTTTTATATGCGGTTTTTCGTCTTTATAGATGAAATCGTTAGGTTTTCGGGTTTTCCCGATACTGTGTGTGCATCAAAACACACATTAATAAGTATATAACAAACTTATACGCAAGTCCACAAAAAATAAAATTAAAGTTTAAAATTGTTGTTAAGTCAGTCACCAAAGTAGGATACCTTAGCTGTCAGCCTGCATCGATGCCGAGTGACCTGAATGCACATTATCTATCATACTTGTTGCCTCTCCGTCACACCACCCTCAACCAAAAAATACCATGAAAACATTCTAAATCCTCGGAAAGGCACAACTATCTCGAATTATCCGCAGGAAATTGCTTCAAATTCCCAAGCGTGACAGCCTACAATCACCACGCGCATCAACCAATCACACGTCGACTCAAAACATATCAGCCAATCGGATTACGCCGTCACTCACGTTTCGCGCCATCCCCCGAACTAGACAACAGAGAGCGTTGCGGTTAACGTTAATTAACTACCGACTGAAAATTCGTTAGAATTTAGTCGGGCAATTTGGAAATGGCAGACAAATGTAATGTTTAATGCTAATAAGGTAATGGATGTCAGGAAGAGACGGGTGAGAGTTTAATTGTTTTTTGTGGAGGTTTCGTTCAGAGTGACCGTAGCATTTACTCGCACAAGAATGACTGGTCACTTTTCGTAACATGTTGTGTGAAAAGCTAATTATTTTTGTGAGTAACTATGTACCTATACAACAAACAAACAAATTAATAGGTAAAATTAACTAAACACAGTTTAAAAAAAAAAAATGTTCAACAGAATTTTTTAACACCTAGGTTGACAAAATGTTTTCATCCAATTGCAGTATTCAAAGTACAGTGGGGTGAATATTCAGCGTTTTTGTGGTGTTTTTTTTTGTCATTATCATTTCAGAAAATATTATTAAAAAGGATGATGCTTCGGGTTAATTTTTTATGAAAACTTAAGTTACCACCGATGCTGAATCTAGTTTGATCAAATTTCGTACTTCAACTTTTACTGGACACAATGAAGGTGCAATTAAAACAAAAAACTATGAACTGAAACAATTACTTAGCTCACCCGCAACCTCGCCTCGTCTCGGGTTTTTTTTCTATTAAATATATATTTTTTCTAAATCAAATTCAAATAATTTAGTGAATAATATGTTGTCACCATGTTACAATAATATAAACATGTCCAAAACATAAACCCTGATAGGGAACAGCAACATTATATTTATTTCACTCTATGGAACCTTATAAAAAGAGTGTAGTTATGGCTTATCCACCAGACTTAGGCTAACATAATCAATTTTAGGTCTATGTCTAGTTGACCTTAATACTGTAATATTAGGTTAGGAAGCCCAAGGTCAAGCCGCACCACACTTTATGGACCTAGCTGTAAGATTTCGTAGGTCAATCTGATAAAAAACAGCCTGCCCCAAAGCAAAAGCTTACACATACGTCTACACAAGTAAGATAAATAAGTTTTTGTTAAAAAAATCATTTTCAATGCAGGCTTTTTCGCTGACTGTACTTTTTGTTAACTGTACTTGCATTGTCATCTAACTTACATAAGTATACTAAATTTCAAGTTAATCCGACCACTGAAAGTGGGTCAAATTCAACTTCCAAGATTTGGCCCGTACATACATATTTACATACATTGCAAGTTAATAAAAAGCTTTTAACAGCCTACTAATCATCATCATCATCAGCCTATGCTCATCCACTGCTGGAAATAGGCCTCTCCCATTTTTCATCATTTTGTATACAAATAGCACATTTTATACCTTTCTTCCGCTTTAGATCTCAGCGTAAAATTTGCGCTCAGGTTTCAATTAGCACTATCAGATCGCTATCACCCGTCCAACTCAACAGGCCGGAGATTGCTTTTCTAATTATGGGGAAGGAGCCGTTCGGTTAATCGCGCGAGTGCTATGCAATTTGCCAGGCTGATAACTCTAGGCGATGCACCAGTACGAAAGTAGGCAAGCAGATTGGCCATCAGATTAATTTCTTTGCGCATATGTATTTAAGCAACTCAGATGCTTAGGCTATGCAGTAATGTAAAATTCTTAATCCACTCTGAATATGTGTGGGAACCAGGGGTGTTGTAGATATTTATAACCGCAGATTATCCGCATTAAGTTTAACATCCGCATCAGCATCCGCATCCGCATGAAATTAATGCGGAGCTGTTGCTCCGATTGCAAGTTGCTGCATGTTGAACAAGTCGGTACAGAAACGACTGAGCGGCGGCGCGTGCAGTGCACGTGCTAGGTATTTTGGTCTTCAACCTTTGACAATATTTCCCAGTGAACAAGTTTTTTGTGGTGCCTGAATTTAAGACCCTTTTCGAAATTGCCTAGACCCAGAATAGGAAGCCAAGTTGCTGTTCATTAAATATAACGCACCCATTTTTATTTATTCATTAAAATAAGTAAAAAAATATTTTTTATTTTTTTTATGTACCAAACCTTACATCCGCATCCACATCCCCGGATGTGGACCTTGTGGCTGGTTTCATTGTCACGCGGACAGTCCGTACGGATTGCTACGCACGGACCAATATGTATTAAATCTGCTGTCCGCGCGGACGGTCTTCCGTACAGAGCCGCCCGCCCGCATTACTCTAAAACGCTCCCTAAGCTTAATACATATTGGTCCATGAGTAGCAATCCGTACTGACCGTCCGCGTGACACTAAAACCAGCCTGTAATATCCGCATTTAATGCGTACCTACACGTTTCCTCGTGATGTTTTTGTTTACCGTAAACCTCTTAGCGAATTTCAAATGAACCTATTCGTAATAATGCACATGAATTCCGGAAAACTTAGAGCGCTCAAAGCCACGATCCCCTGCTTGCTTGAGAGAGAGAGGTCAAACTACTAGACTACTATGACCCACACGGACGTACGGACGGTATGTGGGACGTATATAGGCCCGAAATGATGGTGATAAACTTAATTCTAGATGATAATTATTCCACTAGTACATAAGCTTGCACTAAAGAAAAAAAGAACCATAAAACTGCTTTATTTTCTGCCCACATGACGTCTACTTTCGCGATCCTTTTCAATCAAAAATACGTAGGTAAAGGCATCGAGATAAAATTAATATGTTTGTACTACGCACGTAAGGACTGCAGTTCCTTGACCCTGCGAAAGAATTAACTGAGTAATTGAGAAGTAATATGCGTCCATTTCGATGGATACGGAGCTGGTAGTTCACCCGACGCTGGTCATTGGTTTAGGTCGCTTAACATGCACCGACATGTTGGAACTTGTTCTCTCTACGTGTACGAATTGTGCGCAAATCGATTAAAATGTCCCATTGTGGAATCGGAAGGCTATCGGATTGGTTCACTGTTTGGCCTCAAAGTTTACAAGAGTGTTACTTAAAATCAGTGGCTAGATTCTTGATAATTATAATTAGTCTGACAGTTAATTATCAAATTAAATTGCATAGTAAAGAAAAAAAAACAATAACCTAACCTAACCTAAACCAACAAACTTGTGAATATGAATGAGAGGAAAATCGAAATTAATCCATTTTTTTAATGTTTTTCCACAGTTATTGTTTTGAGGTTATTTCCACGCCCTAAAGGCTTCCCACAGACCGAAGCGCGGGGCATGCGCGCGACGCCACGGAGCGCGCAGAGCGCTCTTCGGTCTTTGAAAGGTTTTAAAATTGTCTATACAAAGTCACTGAAAACGGCGATAATCCTCCATCCATAAGCACCGTGATTGGCAGATTAGGGGTTCCCAAAGCAAATTAAAAAAAAAAACTTTATTCCCTAGAGCTTAAAAAAGAGCTTTAGTTCAGATATGCAGAGACTTAAGGATAATTTTAAGAGTACCTATGAGAAGTGAAAACTGTATTTAAAGCTGTTGGTTCTCCTTAAATAAATAAAAGGAACTAGCTAGTGCACACAAAAAAAGCACTGACATTTAGCCTCTATACAATTATTCTATACTTTGTTAGGTTAAAAGCGCTGTCGGTCAGATGCTGCATCCTGTAATATCTAGCACTTAGGGCTTAGGTCCTTTAGCGTCGAGGTGAACGAAACACACAAGTAATACGTACAACATTTATTGCAGAACTGGCGAACCCTAACCAAAAGGTGTTCTACCCACATCTAGAAATATACTTAATAAAAACTACCCTCTATCTATTAATACACATATGTCACACCCTCCCACTTAATCTAGACATAACTATAGGTACATTCACATCGCTAATACAATAGGGGGTTGCCGTAGTGTTCGACGGTCGGTCTGATCCGTCGAGGTCTATCCTGGCACAGAAGCCTGGGCGGCATCGGCGGCGGGGGCGGTGGTTGCTCGTCCCACGTCGAGCTGGGCCACACCAAAGCGGAGGACTGTCCTCGTGGTCTAATCTGATCTACATGTCTCTTTAAGCTATCTGATCGATCGCCTTCCTTAACTACTACAAAGTTTCTAGAACCTACGACTTTATCTATGCAACCTTTAACCCACTTCTCTCCCGCACCATATTCCCTAACCCACACGGAATCTCCCTCGCGAAACGTCCTGGCAGTGCCTCCGGCGTGCTCTGCCTGCCGCTGCTGCGCGGCGAGCACGCGCCGCTCCCGCTGGCGGTCCGCCCGCAGTAAGTCCAGGCGGCCGCGCATGCTCCTCTTCTGCAGCAACATCATTGGCGACTCACCAGTGGTACTGTGAGGGGTGTTCCGATAAGTCATTAAATAGGTCTGGAGCGCTGCTTCTACGTCCACTTTGTCTTGCATAGCTTTTTTGATGGCCTGCTTGCATAACTTCACCGCGTTTTCTGCGGCACCATTGGATGACGGATGGTAAGCAGGTGCGAATGTATGAATTATTCCATTATACTGCATAAAGCTCTCCACCTCTTTACTCGTAAAGGGGGGTCCGTTATCCGACACTAACTGTTTTGGTAACCCGTAACGAGCAAAAGTTTCCCGTAAAATCCTTAGCACCGCCGTCCCTGTGGTGCTGGTCATAAGAAATGCTTCGATCCACTTAGTGGATGCATCGACTAAAATTAAAAACGTTTTCTCGCGTAATGGCCCAAGAAAATCCATATGGACCCGTGTCCATGGCTCTGACGGATACGGCCACGGCTGAACTGGCGCGTGTGGTGGCGCCGGTGCCTGCACCACGCACGTGTGGCACTCCTTGCATCTTCGCTCTATGTCACCGTCGATGCCCGGCCACCACACATAGCTCCTAGCTACCGCTTTCATTTTTACCATCCCTACATGCCCCGTATGTAATTCCTGCAGTATTTGTTCCCTGAATAAACTAGGGATAACGATCCTATATCCCCACATAACACAGCCCGATTCTAAATACAATTCGTTCTTTCTTGTGAAGTAAGGTTGCAACTCTTGTTCGGGGCAGTGCGAGGGCCAGCCTGATTGCAAGTATAATACCACTTTGCGTAAGTATAAATCCTTTTTAATTTCCTCACCAATCTGCGTATGAGTAATAGGTAAAAAATCGTTAGCAAAATTAATATACGTGCACTCCCGCGACTTGCCCTCGGCTGGGCTGCCCCGTGGTAACCGCGACAACGCGTCCGCTGCGTTTTGACTGGTACTTACGTATTGAATTTCGTAATTATAGCCTGACAGTATTACCGCCCACCTTTGCAATCTCGAAGCTGCCATTATGGGTATGCCGGCTTTAGAGCCGAAAATAGCTACTAGAGGCTTAAGGTCCGTTTTCAGTAAGAATCTACGGCCGTAAAGGTACTGATGAAATTTCTTGACCCCATAAATAATAGCTAGAGCCTCGCGGTCTATTTGTGAGTAGCCCCGCTCTGCCAAATTTAGCACCCGAGACGCAAAAGCAACCGGTCGTTCGCTTCCATTCGGCATAATGTGAGATATAACGCAGCCTACTCCAACGCTACTGGCATCTGTCGTGAGCACAACCGGTAAGTCCCCCGAATAATGAGCTAATATCTCGCTACTGCTCAGCGATTTTTTTACGGTATCGAACGCTTCTTCACATTCTCGCGACCATACAAACTTTATCCCTTTTTTTAAAAGTACGTAAAGAGGTGCCAAAATCATGCTGATATTTTTAATAAATTTTGCATAATACATAACCATGCCCAGGAATGCGCGCAACTCCGTTACATTACTAGGAGTTGGTACTTGCTCAATAGCTCTCACTTTATCCGGATTGGTATGTATTCCATTTTTGCTTACTACATAACCTAGGTAGGTAACGGAGTCTGCGAAAAACGTGCATTTTTGTTTCTTAACTTTTAACCCAAATTTTTGCAACCTCTCTAATACCTGATGTAAAGTACCTATGTGGTCCTGATCGTTCTTACCCGTCAAAATGACATCGTCCAAGAACACCCCCACCATAGGTAAGTCCGCGAACATTTGTTCGAGCTTCCGTTGAAAAATACCAGGGCTGGATGACAAACCGTAAATCAGTCTATTGTATTTATATAATCCCCTATGCGTATTTATTACGGTATATTTTGTTGAAGCTTCATCCAGGGGAAATTGCGCGTAAGCCTGCGACAAGTCGATTTTAGTAAATTTTTCACCACCATTAATCTTTGCTAGCAAATCTTCTACGCGCGGTTGTGGAAAACGATCGATCTCAAGACATTTATTGAGTGTTGACTTAAAGTCGCCACATACCCGAATTGTTCCATCCGTCTTTACCACGGGCACAATCGGCGTGGCCCAGTCCGAGGTGTCGACCGGCGCGATGACGCCGTCCCGCACCAGCTGGTCCAGCGCGCGCTCCACCGGCTCGCGCAGCGCGTACGCCAGCGGGCGCGCGCGCAGGAACACCGGCCGGGCGCCCTCGCGCACCCGCAAACTCACCGTGCCCGCCGTGTACCGCCCGAGCCCGTCCGAAAACACATCACTGTATCTGGAAATAAGTGCCTCTAAATTAAGCGGTGTACTAGTATCTACTCTATAACATGATAGTTCTTTCCATTCAATACCTAGCTCATATAACCATTGTCTGCCTAATAGTGGCGACTTGCCCTTATTTACTATGTACAGTTCCAATTGTTTACATACTTCTTTAAATTTTACATCAATTTTAATTTTGCCAACCGGTTGTTTTTTTTCCCCTGTGTAATAACACATAACTAAATTACTTTTATGTAGTGGCACGTCCCCGAATAACTTGTTATACAATTCGTGACTTATGCACGATATCGCACTACCCGTATTTACTTCCATATTAATTTGCTTATTATTTAAACTAACTGACAATATAAACGGTTTAAATCGGTTAACGTTGTTTACACTAAATACATTAAATGTTAACTCGTCATCAAGGTCACTGCCCGATTCCTCTCCTATCTCGTTGTTGTATGTGCCGGTGATCCGTCGGAATCTTGGACACATTTTTTTTAAATGCCCTGGCTGGTTGCACACCCGACACACATAGTCAATAAATTTACAACTAGATGATTCATGTTGACGTCCACAAACACTGCATTCAATGGCCATCGGCGCGCGACCTGCACTGGATCGCTCTGGATACCGCGCTTTCCGGGGCCCCGTACCGACCGCGGTAGGTACTGTTGTCGCCGGCGCCGCGCCTTTGTTTCCGGTCCGCCGACGTGAAGTTCCCGCATCCCTGTTGTGCCCCGCTCGCGCAAACACGGCATGACACGCTCCTGACGTATTCGCAACGGGTTCGAAGTCCCTTCGAGAACCTTCCACTGCCGCTGAATTCGCCTCCGCTGCCTCCATCGCCACCGCCAGCTTGAATGCCTGGTCAAATGTAATATCATCTTCTGTAAACAGCCGTTGGCGTATTGTTTCATTGCGCAATCCACAAACGAATTGGTCTCTCATACTTTCGTTTAACCCTACGCCAAACACGCAATGCTTCGACATTCTTTTGAGTTCCGCGACGTAATCCGCAATCGGTTCACTTGCACCTTGTTTCCTGTTCCGAAACCGGTAACTTCTTCTTCTTCTTTTAGTGCCCTCTCCTACCGGAGGTCGGCGATCATTAGAGCTATCTTAACTTTAGAGACTGCCGCCCGAAAGAGGGATCTGGTACTCATCCCGAACCAGTCTCTAAGGTTTCTTAACCAGGAGGTACGTCTTCTGCCAGGTGGTCTGCGGCCTTGTATCTTCCCCTGGATAATAAGCTGAAGCAGACCATACTTTTCGCTACGCATTATATGCCCCAAATACAACAGTTTCCTCTGTTTTATAATACGTATCACTTCCAAGTTTTTATTCATTCTTTGCAATACCGTTTCATTCCTTACTCGATCCGTCCATGATATCTTTAACATTCTTCTGTACACCCACATCTCAAAAGCTTCCAACCTCTTGCACATGGTTTGGGTCAACGTCCAAGCTTCCATTCCATACAGAAGAACGGAAAAAACATAACAACGCGCTAAGCGACATCTTGTGGAGAGTTTGAGATTCCGGTTGCAAAGAAGATGAGACATCTTACCAAATGCTTGTCGGGCCTGCTCTATGCGACATTTTACCTCCGTACTGTGGTCTTCCTGTTCATTGACAATGCAGCCAAGATATCTAAAAGAGCTAACTCTTTCCACTGCCTGGTTGTTGATAAGGAGAACACCATTCGTCTGTTGTTTCCGGCACACAATTTGTTTATATTTATCCAGTACGCTTATCGTCTATTTACTTACTTTGGTCAAACGGCACAAGATGTTGACAGAAAGAGATGGCGAATGCGATAGCAATTGCCTGTGCGTTAGATAATACGGCCTTTTATCGAATTAATGTTGTTTGTTGTAAGAAACGTGTCGAATGCGTTTGTGTTTAACTGTCTTCATGTATGAAAAAATCTGTTAACCTACGGCCTCGCAAACAGAGGGTCGTGGGTTCGACCCCGGGCTCAGCCCTTTGAATTTGAAGGAATTTATATGCGTTATTAAAATTTGAAATTTATCATGAGCATTACGGTTGAAGGAAAACATCGTGATGACATCTGCACACACGCTTACGAGGGAATTGGATGGTTATGTGAAGTTCCCAATCCGTACTGGGCACTACGAACTGCGGCTCAAGCCCTCTAATTCTGAGAGGAGTCTTCTGCCGTGCATTGGGACGTATACATATAGGCTGCATTGATAATGATGATCGCAGGCCTCTACTAAATATTCAGTGTTACAGGTGATGAGAACTATCAACTTTCAATTTGTCCCCCCTTTCACACTAAATAAAACCTTTCCAACTATACTTCATTTTTGCCTAAGATACAGGCTACTTATGTATCCTAGTTTAGGCATTATATTATATTTTAGTAGTAACCTGTTAGTCTTCTTGTTGAAGGCATAAAGGCGGTTAGACGCTTAAGTCGAGCCACTAGTATAGTACCTAGATATAATACCTAACATAGATTAAGTAAAGTGCCTACTAATAATTATAACTATGTACTAAAACTATTTAAATAAATGAATTGAATTGAATTTAGAATTGAAAACCACAACATCATTATATTGCGGCTTGTCGACCATTTCTTACCTAGCAAATAGTACAGTACAATAGTCTGGGAGCCGCAAAATAAAATTGTTTTAATGTAACTTTATTTGCGTGTCGTCAATTGTTACTCTAGTACAAATTGAAAAGAGATTACAGTTCACGAGCCGCAATATAATGTTCTTGTGGTTTATAATTCTAAATTAAATGGAGTAAAGCGCGATAGAATTACCTTTTTATCGACTCTTCAGCGTAGGTGGGTCAAACCGGCCTGAAAGAATGCTAGGCAAGCGATATGGCGAGAGCCTTGTGAGCCTTTGTGCCTTTGCCGTTCCACTACTTAAATGCCCCCTCTACGGGGTATAACTACGCTTGTTATGCGACGTTGAAATGTATCCGCATGTTAATATCGGTTTAGGATAAAAGAAGGAATTAAAGATTTTATTCTGATACCTATAATTTTTTTGTTTCTATGTATATAAAAAAAAACTTGATACTACTACTATACTTTTCTTTTTGTATTGGGATGTTGGGAAATGCAGAGTACAATCCATCCATCCATCCATAGCAGCCCTTAGTTCGTCCGTCTTCGGACATAGGCCTCCTCTCCATTTCTCCATGCCTGGCGATTGACAGCCATATGCATCCACCCTCCACCCGCCTGTCGGCAGATGTCGTCCTTCCACCTCATTGGTGGTCTTCCTCTACTGCGAGCGTTTTCACGAGGTCTCCACTCGAGTGTTCGCCTCGCCCAACGATCGTGGCAGAGTACAATATGCTTTGTGAAATCTCCACGTAAAATTTTTGCCAATCCTGTAACGTTAATTCTCCTGCGAGACCTGTTTAGATTGCTGGACGTTTCGAATACTTAACACAAAGGCTACTTTTTATCTCGATCCTAAAATGTCCACCGCTAGGTTTAGAGCAGGGATGTTGCAGATATTTGCATCCGTATCCGCATAAGCGGAACATTTGCTTTAAATTTAACATTCGCATCCGCATCTGGATCCGCATAAAATCAATGCAAAGCATTGGCGCGTGCAGCTCACGTGCTAGGTATTTTCGTATAGCTGTGACACATGAAGCGACAAGTTCATTTTACATCCACATCTACTTGTAATGTCCGCAACCGCATCCGCGGATATCAAAATTTCTGCATAAGCAACGTTTAATACTAGGTTTAGAGTCATGAAATTTGGCACGTGAGTTTTTATGCAAAGTAAATAATTATAGAGCACAAATGTAATACTGGGGAATTCCCACAGGATTTTTTGGTAATCCCGGAATATCAATTCGACTGTCAGATTTAAAGGTTTACGCACCTGAAGCCACGGCTAATAGCGGAATGTAATAATAAAAGTATATTATACGAGACAATTGCGGAAACTCGAGCTTAAATCTTATTTTTGCTTGACGGGGTCGCTTTGACTCAAAAGCTATGGGCGAGTGAAGTGCGCTTATCCTTTTAGAGAGCATTCCGGGCCGTTGCTTTTAAATCTACTATCGGATTAGCCTCAGTCTGTTACTGAAACTCTTCAGGAACCAAAATGTACGTATTAGTATCTCGCTCTAAGTTCGTATTTGTTAAGCGAAGAAGGCTGTGCATCCACCGGAGATATGCGGAGAAGTCAAGTGGTTAGATTGGTGAGCGAGGAAAGATTCACGATAGGATTACTTCGTTTTCCTAGCTTCGTTCAGGGCTTTGAACAAAACGAACAGAGAGGGACACACATATATCTTTCACATTAAATACCAGAAGCTTTCCAGTGTGAAATTGTGGAATTAATGGCCCTAATATTAAAAATCGTCGATGATATCCAATGCCGCGTAACCTACAAAGGTAACGAGATATACAATACAATACAGAAAAACAAGTATACATAAAAAAATATATATATGGTATGTAATGGGCCGCCTTATCGCTACGAAGTGATCTCTTGCAGGCACCTTTTTAAAAAAATAAAGCAAGGAATGCATTTCAACAGATGGTGCAATATAAAATTAATAGTAATAAAAACAGATATTTCATTAAAACAACTAAAGACATACAATAATACACATAAAACATACATAGATGTCGAGCACAGGATAATCGATAGTGTTGCTTAAGGATAGATTTAATGATAGGCAAAGATCTATCACACCGTGGTTCTATTTGCAGGGAGTTTTATAACCGAACAGCCTGGACAGTAAAAGAGTACACACAGAATTTGGAATTGGAAAGAGGGACAGTAAGAAGAAAGTTCTGAGAGCATCGAACAGAAGTAACATATTTAAATCGCTCTTTGAGGTAGCAGGGAATTTTCCGGCTGTAATGAAAATATTTTTTTATTTTAACTCTCTCCTGTTAAATTTGCAACTAGTTAGATACGCGGCATTAGCCATTATTGGTTACGTGGCTTTGCAGTATCATCGACGGAAAATTCATGTCGTTGAAATTTCTAGTCCAATTTACAGTGATGTGAATTCATTTTGTTACGGCTGTATTAAACGGCTACAAAATGATTCTGTACAAACAAAACTAACCAGTGTAATCGATGATTGATTTTGCTGCCATTGATTGAATCACGTACCATACTCCGCCGCCGCAACGTGTGACCACATGGCAGTCCCGCGGTTAGAGTGGTCGACATATCAAACGCGTGTAACGAACCTTACTTATTATCAGAAACAGCTACAAGCTACACGAAACTGTATCACGTATCACGGGACAATTCACACTAATTGACCTAGTCCCAAAGTAAGCTAAGCTTGTGTTATGGGTACAAAGCAACGGATAAACATACTTAATATAGATAGATACATAATTAAATTCATAATAAATACCCAAGATCCGAGAGCAAACATTCGTATTTTTCATTCAAATATCTGCCCCGACACGGGAATCGAACCCTTCGTAGTCAGGTTCTCTAACCACTAGGCTATCTGTGTTCATTGACCTTGTGTAATATACTGTATGTACTTAAGGTACTTTTTTTCGTTTAGTCAAAAGTAGATTAAATATTAAATAACTTTAGATTGAACAATTGGAAAAAAACAACGGCTATTCGGCTCCCATTGTCATTTCAACGAGCTCATCCGTTTGGCTATGTCGGTGACCCTTGTTCTTCTACGAGTTTCCTCATTCCTGACATTTAAGGCGAGGTTCTTGAAGCGCGCCACGTTAATTTACACCCCGCACCCCGCCCGCGCAAAAGCTACGATCGCCGCGCGCGCCGTGAACTCGCCGACGGAGGTCACGCTTGCCAGCAACAGTGTAATATAATTTACAGTAGTGTAATTTAAATGTTTAGGTGCAATTACTTAGATTACTTTTGTGTTATAAATGTAAAATATGAAATGTTTTCGAAGTGGATACTTCTTTGTCCGCAGCTTGTACAGTTCCAGAATTTCAGTTAGATACAAAAATAAACTATATATGGCGCTAAAATACAAATAACGGTAGTTGTCGGTCATTTTTCACGGATCAAGTGGTCAAAAATATGTATACACTCGCAGGAGCCTCCTAAGCCATATGACACCATACTTCTCACGCTCCCACACGCTACAAAAATTGCTAAAAGTGGCACTGTGTCGGTAGTCAGCGGTCTAAGTCAATATTGTAAAAACCGAATTTGAGATTTATGAAAAAATGAGCATATACATAGTGGTCGGCAGTTAAGAAGTAAATCCTGACACCTGTCATTTCCATATTGTCTTTAGGATAATGATAGGTGTCAGGAGTCCACAATATTAAATTTCAAAATCGATGTCATTTTCGTAATTAACGTCCCAAAAAAAAACATAAAAACGACACCCATATTGATATTTAGATATTTCAACCCCTCGCACCCCACCGGGGGAGATAGTATTTCACGTCCGCCATGTTTGATTTTAAAATTGTTGTTGTTTTCGTAACCAGCGCGACCCGATAAGGTCCCTAAACCATAGAAACAATACCCATGTTGATTTCCAGACCTTGTCCCTTGTGTTGGTCTTGTGACCTCTTTTAGGGGTTGAATTCCCAAAAAACCTGAAACACGTGTTTACTCATTTATCGTTAGTACTCCTGAAAAATTTCGAATAAAATAGTCTAACTAATCTTGTTTCCCCATATAAACTTCGGACCCCCGTCTCACCCCCTTAAGTTGTGAATTTTGAAAAATCCTTTCTTAGTGCACCTCTAGACCTTATAAGGAACCTTTTGGCAATTTGGAATCTCTAGACCCAGCCGTTTGGGCTGTGCGTTGATATTTCAGTCAGTCAGTCAGTCAGTTTCTTCTTTTATACACGATGATTTTTAATCAGTGATCAGGAACCAATTTTTCTAGATCAGTACTCGATGGCGACCACGTTTAAGTCGCAGTTACACGAAAAAATCCATCAATTTTTTTAAACAATAATTCTTTGGAAAATCACTTTTTAACTAAAATCATTGTCACCCTACGCATGGTTTAGTCTATGAGCCTGAAACCTCTTTGACAAGTCATTTTCTTTAATAACTTTGACGTGAGACCTTGCATTCAGTGGATGGAAGAAGTTTTAACATTTTTTTTTATTTATTAATTAACTAGAGACCTCATTGCTTTAAGATCTCATCTATTAAATTCCATTTTGTCTAGGGATCACGATTTTTCAACTCCTGATCACCGATTAAAAATCATCGTGTATATTTAGATGTATGAAACAGTCATCTTTGTCACCTTCATGCTGAAATAATAAGAATTATCATTTCGGCGATTGCAGCGGTAACATTAGTAAACTTTGTACTGAGGCAATTTTGTCAATAATTGCGAATTTATATTACAGGCACTTGTAAAAAATTTGATAGACCCGTACCACAGAGCAAAAATGTAACCAGTTATTCAACTTCATACTAGAGAGCCCGAATCGACGCACGCACACAGCCAAGCGTCATAGACGGCGCACCGCATGGGACTACAGCATTGTTTTGTATTCCGAAGATTACTTAGCGGCCGTGTAATACGCTTGGCTGTGTGCGTGCGTCGATTCGGGCGCTCTAGTATGAAGTTGAATAACTGGTTACATTTTTACTCTGTGCCCGTACTGTTTTTCTTTGTACACTGTGTACTGTGTATAGTTGCGTGGATGGGCGTTTCTTTTTGTGTGTGGCGGTTACATTGAATACGAGTAGTGGTAAATAACAGAAATAAATGATGATACTACTACCCACATCAAGGATACCTATTTAGTCTTAATGTGGAGCGCTTCAAAAATTGGCAAACGTCCGACCTCCAACACGTTCCGCTCGGGACTGAGCGGCGGGCTGGCAGCAGGGCGCCAGTAAATCGTGCCGTGAACTTCGTTAATATTGGCTTAAAAATTATATATTTTACAAAATTAACAAAATTAAACCCGACGGACATTACATCATTACAGACGTTTATTTTGATGTGACTTTCAATACATCAAGTAGTATAATATTGAAATGAAATGAGTTTAAAGGTACAAAATAGGGGTATGTTTGGATTTTTTTTCTATCGAGCGAAGTTTGTCCAATTATGTAACGAGTGCCCGACGTACTTACAGAAAGGTCTCAAAAGCAACATATATTTTTTTCACGTGTTTAATCATTACCGTTTCTAAATAAAATGAAATTAAAAATTACGTTTCTTAGAGGTACCTCGCCTTAAAAGTCTGAAGCTATGTTCCACTGACATGCATTTTCACATACATAGATGGATTTTTATAAATCTCGCCGTATTCCATATTCGGGTTAGCGTATATTTTATGGCAAGCATGCACGCAGGTTCGCACGGTGTACGAGAGAGGTAAAGATCACACTTTTCAAAGCGTTCTATGTCTCCTTTTACTCGTGCTCCCTGTGGGTGAGCTACACGCAGAGGGCATACAATGAGCACCGCGAGCAGTACAACAACGCGTTCTGGGTGCTACTGGGTCATGTTCGCGGAGGCACACACAGACGGGTTCGCGGCCGTCATGCGCAAGCGCGCCTCACTAGAGGATCGCCTGCGCGCCAGCCCCAACCGCATCCTGAGCGTGTTCGTGAACCGCTGGAACGGCCCCAAGATGGCCCGATGGACGTCCCTGCACGTTTTAAAGTGATGAACTGCCCGATTATTTGTTTATTTATTTATGTAGGTATAGTTTTGTTATAATTGAGTACTAACACTTAGATATTTAAGATTTTTATTGTTTACTAACACGTTTGTATGGACCTAAGGCTGAAATAAATATATTATTATTACGGATTGACAAAAACCCGGGTTCAATTCCCGGTCCCAGCAACATCTTTTCAGTTCTGTTTTTAAATGCGTTCATGTGGTTTAGCTATAGTACATTAATAGGTACTACTGATGTAGTTATTTATACTAACAGTATAATATAGTTATACTAAAATGTTTATGTTTCTGACAATCCATATCAAATTTAGATTTAAATTTGAAGAAAATTTACACAAAAGCAATTTTTATTTCTACGACTAAAATATAGTGAACAGCAATTGTTAACATGAAGTATTCAAAATGGTACGTTGAGTCCGTATGAAAATTTTTCTATTTCCTTTCGATGTTATTCGAATGAATGCAAAATCAGAGGTGGAAAATATTTTCTATTTCGTTGCTTTTAAGATTGCCTGATCTGGTAAAATCGAATAAATATTACTTTTAAATACATGTGTGTGTAATTGTGCATGTGAAGTGGCATGCCACACCAGTCACGTGAACCCAAATCAGTGGGCTAGAATAACCACGGACTGGATACTATAAAATGGATGGCGGCGATAAGGTCAGGAGTTGCTGGTGGGAGGACCTAGTCGTGTACCTTATGGACAGGTAGGCCACCGTTAAAAATCGGAACGGGTGGAGAACATGAAGAGAGGCCTGTATCTTGAAACAAAAAAAAAGAACTACGTCGAGATCAAAATTCCTTGAGTTCAAATAATAAGACACATGCAACGATAAACCAACAATATAGTTAAAGAACTGAAACAATTACTTTGCTCACCCGCGACTTTCATTGCAAGTTAAGGTCGCGGGTGAGCAAAGTAATTGTTTCAGTTCATTAATATGGACCTCCGTAAAGTAGCCCCTGATTCAATGAATTAACATAGTAAAAGTTTTTGTCACAAATAAACCCAACAGTATTCAAAACAATACTTTCGTTAATTTACTTCTGCAATTAGCAATTCAAATAGAGTCAAGATGAAAAGTCTTAGTAATATAGTGTTCTAAAAAAAATAAACACGTCAAATCGATATTTTGCGACGGTGCGGCATGTTTACGCGGAACTCTCCCCTCATTTGACATCCCACACCATTGAGGCGTCAAGCTTCATTTACGCATGTCACCAATCTGACGAGACCTCTACAACCGCACTAGTTTCCCCTCTCAACTTGTATTTGTAGGCCTTAAAGAAGGGAGGCAGGGGTCGCGCTGTATTTGCCACGTCCTGACGTCCTCGAATTAATTAGGCTCCCGTGCTTTTTATTGACGTTGGAAGATCGAATATGATCTTCAAAATGAGTTCAAGCTATTTTGATATTACATATTGCTTTGACAGTTTGTAGTACTACAATCTACTTAAAAAGAAAAAAAGTTATTTAAAAAGTCATGAAGACCTTTTGGTTTTTGAGTTTACGTGGGCAGGGTATTTTTTTTTGTTTTAAACTGACTGCTATACGAGATTTTATTTAACTTGCAATTTTTGTTATGAAGCAACTATAGGGTGTCGCTTTCACCCACTTCTAAGAGTGCTAGTGATCAGATTAACTTGAAATTAGGTAGGGATATGTAGTTTGGATGACTATTTCGCCCCCTTACTGCTAAAACCGACTAACCTCCCTTTTTGGCAAAAATGAGTTATACGTACCGTTAGAATACGCTTTCCAAGCTCTATCTGGTGGTAAAACCCGTTTTTTGATACGCCGCTCCGATCTTGATTTAGCCTCCAGCTTAAGGTAGGTTATTGGTGATTTTCAGAAATAAATAACAAGCAAAAGCTACCAAGTATATGTTAATGAATAAAATAGCAATTTTATTACTGCATAAAGCGACTAAACAATACATAGTCGTTTTTTGCTGTAAACTATGAAACAAATATGGCATTTCGGACGTCTGAAAAAACCATCAAACCTAACCTTAGTATTTTTTTCCTGTACTAAATTAATGCATCGATTAAAATATTCAACTGAAAAAACAAACTAAACGTAGTATAGTTGGTTTTGAATGTAACGTTTCTCCTATCGGCGGCAGAATTATAGTACAGGAAGTACAGGCAAAACCGCTTAAGAGCGCGTATGCGGCCCCTCCCCTCCCCGCACTTAGTCGCATTTCAACCTTGATCGAGACTGCACACGCGCGCGCGCATCCCGTTTTGAATTTATTTTCTAATGAGTTCGTATACTTTATGTGTACATAATGAGTTCAAGATCTTGAAAACTTTTCAATCTAGACTTGGAGGCGATGATACGAATAAAAGTAAGTACAAATTAACTGTTTACTGTTTCTAACCTACCTAAACTTTGAAGAGTGTAGATTATAGTTTTAAGCTACTTAATTATATTTATCTAAATGCAATAAATAGTGAAAATAATTAAAAGTGAGCGTTGAAGTCTCGGGATTCTTTTTTTCTTGCGTTAAATGACAGCAAATCGCACGGCCTTGACCGCACCTTAGCGCACCTCAGCGTACCTTATTAATAAAATTGTTTTTGTTTCAGATTTTGAAAATAAGCACGAATCGTCAGATAGTGGTGAGGTACTTAGAAAAAGTAACAAAAAAATCAAGCAGGCCATTGAATTACACCGTATTAAGTATTAAATCCACCTACACTTGTGTTTCATCATAAGAATACATAAATAAATAATATTTTATTATTTATTCTTATGGTTTCATATCGACTTGTATCTCATCACTTGTAACTTTTCTTTGTTTGTTTATTTTCTGTACAATAAAGTATTTACTTACTTACTTAAGTACCTATTTGTTTTATTTGTCGCAGCTTGAGGTTAATTTTTTTGTGGTCGCTTTAAGTAGGTAAATAAAAGGATGTAAGAGAACTATTTTATTTATGATTACTGAATGTCTTGCTTTGATAGACATTATTGACAACGTTTAATATTGAATACTTATTTAAGACCATCTGCGAAAAGGGTATTAGGTATACCTGAAGAGTACCATGGCTGGTTTCAGTCACTTGTCTGCGAAAATATCGTAGACCGCGTGCCAGATGTGGCCGAAGGCGAGTCAAGTGACGAATAATGACTATGTGGGTTAACGATATACCTATAATATGATTATTTTTGATGTTTAATAATATTTTATTGTAATGACGTGTATTTCTATCTATAATGTTGAATATTATTAAAGTTATATTTTGAATTATACCAAATGCAAGGTTTTGATACAAATGAGCTGTTTATTTTCTTTCAACCGTACCAGCCCTCGGATAATGAACAAAAACTTCCTTGTTGTGATTATTCGATGACACGTTATTTTTTTTTTTAGGTTTTATATTCCTCCCTGTGGTTACAAAGGACTTTTTGGGTTAATTTCCATAATATTAATTGTTAAATATTTATTAAATGGTTATTTTTATCTTGTTTGATGTTCAATGTCGCTCTATAGTCAAATAATCGTCAGATTTGTAAATATAACTCCATGATAATTTATATACAAATAGAATAGAGTCAAAATAACTGCAATCGTTACAAAGGATTTCGCTTCGCCCCATTGGATCTGTGCAGTTTGTAAAATTAGCTAAGTGACAAAACATACTAATTACATTTTAATACTTTAATGGCGCTTAATTTCGAAACGTTACACATCTCCTACAAGCAAAACCGACTATCTGCGACACTTTTTTTACTCAAAGCGTGATTTTACCTACTTATATTGGGTATAGACTAAATTTCTTCATACTGTTTTACTTACAGATAACCCATCTAAATAAAAACACAGAAACACTTCAATTAACGTTAGGTTTTATTAGAGAACGTACCACTCAAACCTTTAAATGCGTTTTTCTCGAAACTATCATTGATGCAGTTAGTCGGTTTTAGCAGTAAGGGGACGATTTATATTTAAGTACTCGTACCTTTAACAAAATTAAAATGAGTGTATTTCTTGATTTTTGCAAAAAAGCTTATGGTGTTGTAACGCTTTTGTTTTTTAGTGGGGAGTGTGATAGAAACAACCAGAATGATTTTACAATGTTTATTCTGAATTTAAATAACTAATTATACAACATTATTGCCAAGCGTTAAATTTAGAAGATCTCAGGGGGTGGATTCTAGATATTCACTAACTTCAGAAGGAATTTAGATTTAGCGATTAAATGAGTCTAAATACAATTAATAAAAAGAATGAGAGAGAAAGAGTGAGAGAGAGAGAGAAAGCCGTGAACACTTAACACCGTCCTATTGGACAGCCACTTCCCTGTAGTGCGACGGCGGCGTGTAGTTGCGCGCGTCCAGTGACGTCACGGGTAGATCCGGGACGTAAGCAGGTCAGCAGAAGTGGTGAGACGGGTCAGAGCACACGATAACGCAGCTGGTACCAAAAACCCTGAAATATCCATTTTTGGCCATTTAGTGGAAAGTCTGATTCCACGTTACTGACTGCAACATCCGGCGGAAAGTGAAGATGGAAGCACTACTTGCAGGATGACTACCAAAAGCATTAAATAGTGATCAATGATGTTGCAGCAGCATACAAAATCAGCTTAGTAGGTAAGAAGTACTTTGTCACAATAAAATTTGTAAATGAAGTGCTATAATCATTACCGAAATTGGTAAAAATGGATACAGTAAATTAAAAGCAACTGGGGTTTGATATTATTGAACGTTTAAGTTCATAATTACAATTAAAAACCAAATTATAATAATTATTTTTTGACAAGTGGGTAGAAAAATACTCAGCTAATATTAACTCAGGTATTTAGTTTCCTCAAATATTTATCTGCGACGATTGCTATAATAACAAAGAAATGAAACAAGCCAAACACATGATAATTAAGTAAAATTAGGCATGAAAGTAACTATCTACTGATTCATATTAGTAATAAATTGCAACACTCACCCGGTCGGGGCAAACTCGATTCACTTTTATTTTATTACGCAGCGATGCACATAATAAGTATTTTACTGTTTTAATTAGATGTAGTTTCATGTAAAATAAACGAATTAAAATATAGTGACAAGAATTAAGTCCAGAGGTGTCTAGTTCGCTCGCCGCTTCGGTAAAGAAATGAGTGACCTCTTCCCTCTGCCGTGCGAGACCCTCTCCGTGACAGCGCTTGACCTCCGTGCGCCTGCTACTTTCTATTAGCCAAATTTTTAAAGCAATGTTTGTTGATATTGTCGTAGTTATAGGATCCTTAGTTAAGTATTGTACATAGTTTTTGTTAGTTTAAGTTATTTTTAAGTTATAAATAATTAGATCGTAGTATAAAATTGTTTACCCAGAGGACCGTGTAACGATTAAGTTACAGTGTCCCAAAACTAAGCGACAAGTTGGTACCGGGCGAAAAGCCAATATTTTTCTCAATATTTCTAGAACTGTTATGAAAATTCACGAAACTTAATTAAGCGATAATATATTTATTTTCTTTAAATATCTTCTAATATATAAAAATCTCGTGTCACGGTGTTTGTTACCAAACTCCTCCGAAATGGCTTGACCACTAAAAACTTTAGTGGAAACTTTGAAACTATATGAAACTTTTTTCTCTGTATTCGGTAGGTCTGAGAATAGTTCGTAGGCCATTTTTTATAAACAACGTTTGCAGGGTCAGCTAGTCTCATACTAAAAGTGATTCTTGATAGTGATTTTTTCCAGTACCAGGTTTATCATTAAGTTTCGGGACACCTTGTACAAAAATAAAAACAAAAATACTTACAAATGAAGCCAAAGGCTTACCGTTTGTTTTTTGAATAAACTCATATTGACTATCTCTTTCTTCCCCTTAACAATCCTATATGGCTTGACTAAAAGAAGTCGTGTAAGGGATTATGATTCCGAATCCGTTAGACAATACCCTCTGATTGTTGAATTGTTTCATTGTGCTTCTAGTTTACGTATACACCATGCATTTAAGTAAGTATGCAGCACACACCCCCTCTCGCTACATTGTCATGTAAAGGAGGCGTCTTAATATAGCGACAATTTGTTTAGTTTAATTGGACAAGAAGGGTTTGTCTAGAGCTGTGTGTGTTGCGACGAGATATCATTGTTAGATCCCTTTTTGTGGCATTAAGAGAACTATGAGATGAAGCATTTCCTCTCATATTTATGCTTCTTGTGTAGATTTTGTTCATTATCTCAGCTTGTATACCTCATTTGATGTGTGTGTATCCGGAACAGTATTTTAACTTTAATTAAGAATAGTCGCCGCTGGGTTTCAAGATGATGTGTTAACTTCATCTGCAATCAATAATAACGTTGTCCGAGCCAACGTCGAGCTTTAAAAATATTATCCTAATCTGTTTCAGGCAAAACATTAACATTTTAAATAGTTTTTTTGAAAATATTCCTAAGGCGGGCCAAGGCGCCAGTTATGCTAGGTTTATACGGGCTTAGTAGCTAATGCTTAGTACTTGTCACTTACACTTGTCACATGTGTGTAAACATGTTGTATAAGTGTTTAGTATTAGAAACCGGTCCTATTTACTAAGCGACAAGCACCTTCCCACATCTAAAAATCTACTAATACTTGTCACTTGTCGAGTGGTAAACATTTAATGACAAGTGCAATCTGATTAGTGATTACTCAAAGCTCTTGTAAACTAATACCATTCTCTAACACCAATGTGTAGACGGTTACTTGCCACTTGTCACTGTGCATATAAGTCCCTAACCACCTACACTAATGACAAGTACTAAGCCCGTGTAAACCTAGCTTTGAAGCTAGTGGAAAATAATTTCAGAATACTATGTTTTCAATCGAATTAAAAACTAGATGACCATTAAATCCAGTGCCTATTGTGGCAATCCCAAAATGGTAGGTCTAACCTACTGTTTATATAAATTATTTAATCAGGCGTTACTTTGCGGAGGTCCAAATCAATGAAGTGAAACAATTACTTTGCTCACCCGCGACCTTACCTTACTTTGAAGTCGCGGGTGAGCAAAGTACTTAATTGCTTCAGTCCAGTGTTTATATGTTTCGCATACACAAGCAATTGCGTGCGTGTTTTTAAAATACCTAGATGTTAGTCGAATGATATTAATGTTAATTAAAAGCTAATCTCTTAATGTACTCATTAAATCTGGCAACAAGGGCAACGCAATTAATTTGCGCACTATTTAACTAATTCGGGCATTGGTACAAATGGATGGCTGGTCGATACGTTCTTATAATTGTTACTATTTTTTACTCGCGACTTTGCCTGCGCACAGATCTGGTATAATATAATGGGTAACTCTCGTTTTCTATCCCCCAAAAAATACCAAAATTCCCTTCTTACCGCACCTTTGTGATCGTAAAAGATTATATCTGCCAAGCATCAAATTTCTACAACAGCTAACAACTAAGGAGTTTCCTAAAATAAACTATTTTGAAGTCTTCAGTCATTATTGTTATCTCCATAAACCATTTTGAAACGAAAACAATCCTTTATAGTCTTTATTTCTTTTTAGTCTGTTAACTTAATTTAAACCTATTTTAAGATCATAATTACATAAAACAAATGTTTTGAATTTCAATAAATATTTCGGAAGAATTTCCAAAAATCCTGTAAACAATTTTGTTTATTTGATAACTAAACTATTTCGTTGACTGTACTTGCATTGTCACTTAACTTGCATAATACTAAATTTTAAGTTAACCCTTAAATTCGACTTATAATTTTTACTTGTCATCATCATCATTTCAGCCGAAAGACGTCCACTGCTGTACATAGGCCTCCCCCAAGGCTCGCCAAACAGATCAGCCCTGCGCCATCCGCATCCAATGCGTTCCCGCTACCTTCACCAGGTCGTCGCTCCATCTTGTTGGGGGCCTACCTACACTGCGTCTTCCGGTCCGCGGACGCCACTCGAGAACCTATCGGCCCCATCGGCCGTCAGTTCTACGGGCGATGTGCCCTGCCCACTGCCACTTAAGTCTAGCGATTCTTCGAGCTATGTCCGTGTTTTTACTTGTAAGATATAAATTTTTGAATCAAACTAGTTAAATAGACTGAAAAAATGAAGAAGCAAGAATATGAAGACTTTTCAGTTTTGTGACACAAAGAACAAACACTGAAGGTGACGAAAAAACTAAAATGTTATAACCTCAATGAGTAAGACCGTTGAAAACTTATCACAAATGAAAATCTAATGGCTTACGGAATCCGACTAGCACAATCGAGTGTGGATTGATCGATTT
This sequence comes from Archips xylosteana, assembly GCA_947563465.1. NCBI lineage: Eukaryota > Metazoa > Arthropoda > Insecta > Lepidoptera > Tortricidae > Archips > Archips xylosteana. Next base: position 5,641,938 of record OX387349.1, read on the forward strand.
TTATCAAACACTTTCTAGTCACGCGACCTCGGAATTCCTTGAAAATCGATGAGTTGTGACTTTAAGCAAGAAAATTAATCATAACGTTCTGATTGCTACAATAATGGAAGTATTCTGAAAAAAAATCGTGTCTGAAAAACAATACGCCGCCATTATCATCACCAACGGCCTAATATTATCCTCCTCAGTCCTGACTTTTCTTAACTGATGTAATACTTGAGAATCGTAAGTTTATTTTAGAAATTATTTAACCAAATTTAAAGTTGAAATGGAACAATTACTTTGCTCACTCGCGACCCTAAAAAAAGGTGAAGATCGCGGGTGAGCAAAGTAATTGTTTCAGTTCGTTAATATGGACCTCCGCAAATTAAGGTTTGATTCAATAAATTGTTCTTTATTAGTTAAATAATTTGTGCTTTACATAGTAGATTTGGCAGTTATTCTTACAATTGATTTTATTTTTATAGAGTAAACTAAGGCTCACGAGGACATTACGTCTTACTGCTAGGCTAAACCTCCTCTCAGAATGAAAAGGCTTGGGTAGCAGTTTCCGAGCGGGGCTAGTGTAGATTGGGAACTTCACACACTACTAAATCCGAGTTAACTGCTACATAACTCTAATAACTGAAATGCCGAAATGTATAAAACTGCCTTGACTAACTCTGGTTTATCTAGATAGGTTTATTTTATAACCCTAAACTGTGCAAGCAGCAATCAATACCAAAATAAAACTAAGAGTAAGTAAGTTGTAGCGTGGCTAATGAAGAGAGAGGCGTAGTAAGGAAGGAAACGGAGGTGTGTGACAAATTACCCGTCACTGATAATTATAACGCATGTATAGACATACAGGTCAGTGTTTTCTATTGTGTTCAGTTCTTATATCAATGCAAAATTACAGCTTTCTAGCACTAATATTCTCTAAGCTAAACCGCGGTCGGACGGATGGACAGACACTATAAGGGTTACGTTTTTGTCGTTTTGACTCCGGAACCCTAAAAATCTTGAAACTGAACTGTTTCATATATATTTTTTTGGTAAACGTTGTTATGACGAATAAAACAATGGAAAACGAAAAAAAATAATTATGGTGTAATATTAAATAGAACACGTGACAATGATTAAGGTAGCAGCGGTTTCTCGTTCAATGCGTCTCGCTTACGTTATGTACGACTGATATCGTTACGTAGGAACGAAGATATACAGTATCGACTAATCGCAATTACCTAGTTCCAATAGGTACTTGTCACATTAATTTAAATTTGTAGGCTGAACGAAACGCCAAGGAGACTTTTCAGAAGGTTTATTCAGGAAAACTTACAAAACAGTTTTGGATTTTCGGTCCCATGCCATCCGCATGCAACGCGATCCCGCAACCTTAAACAGGTCGTCGCTCCATCTTGTTCGAGGCCTACCTACAGTGCGTCTGCCGGTCCATGGACGCCACTCGAGAACCTTTTTGCCCCATCGGCCATCAGTTCTACGAGCGATGTGCTTTGCCCACTGCCACTTGAGTCTGGCGATTCTTCGAGCTATGTCGGTGACTTTAGTTCTTGCGCGGATTTCATCATTTCTAATGCGATCCCGCAGAGAAACGTCGAGCATAGCTCTCTCCATCGCCCTCTGACTGACCTTGAGCTTTCTTATGAGGCCCATCGTTAACGACGACAATGATATTTAATAGTAAATGTTTATTATTATTATAACATGGGCAACGTCGTGTTTACTGTGCTAATGCAGGGGAACCAAAATAAAATTAAACTTGAACACTCATTTTCGCCCTTTATTAAACAGACGTCAGTCATAGCCGGCTTGCCTAAATAAACGCTATAAACATTGTTTTTCTCGACCTTCCTTGGGAAATCCGTCCAAGCCATAAACTTTTTCCTCTTGTTCGGTAATTTCAGCATTTAATATTTCTATTTATATTGTTTTATATTTTTGTTAGAACAATTGGAACTGTAACTTGCGTTGAAAGACTTTTTACTTGTATTCTTACCCTACTTAACTTACAGTAGTTACAGTAATACCTATGATAGTGTTTTTTTTACTGTTTTGCAAGAAATCACTCACTCATTCTTTATAGTGTACGTTTAAGAGCCAACTCCACCAAAATTTGACGTGCCATTAAACCTAATATGATTGTCCCAGAACCAAGCATGATAATTTTGTTTTTTTATTATTATTCTAATAGGCGAATGTTTCTGTGCGCCAGAAAAATACAGCTCAAGCTGGACCTCGGACCTAGATTTTCTACAGTGGACGTTGAATACAATATCTCAAAATGTATCTAGAATAGTAGTAGTAGTAATCTAGAGTAGTAGTAGTAGAGCAAGGCCTAATAAACAGCCTTGAAATATTTTCACCAGAAATTTCAAGATGACGTCACGTCTTTTACATGTTACACTTGAACATCTTCCAGAGGCAGGCCTCTCCTCTTGACATCAATAACTACTGCAATGGCAATGTAAGGCCAATCTCTTGCATACGCTTCCAAACGTCCCGCCTTCTCCTCATTTTCCTTCGTCGTCGGTGGCCGATCTCCAGTACCCACCAAATGGTAGTGTGAGCTCAACTGAACAGATGTTGACTGTCGTGCTAAGTTCAGTCTCATTTTAGCTCGGCAGTTTTTATCTCATCGTCAGCTATGTGTGTTTTTGAACTCAATTTGCATGTGTAATTAGGAATAAAACATTCGTCAATCTCAATTATGATTTCATTAAAAAAACTTTGACAGGAGCATTCAGGTGAAATTATTAAACCACTTCGTAATATTTTGGATTTGTTTTGTTACTATCTGCTCCCTCCTGTATCAAAAAAATTACAAATCTTAAATCGACATAATTGTTAACTTTGTCATGGAAAAGTGACAATTATGTAGAATTGTTGTAGCACTTATACTTGTTGTTGCACGTTTGTGGTAAAGGGACCTGGTATAAAAAAAATATCCACCTGAGTTATTGAATGGGTTGTCGGCTAAATAAATCTCCTAAGTGCTATTTTTTTGTATCGGCTGAAATCTCTGTTCTCTTCCATCCTAGGCTGTCCACAAATCCGTCGTCTGACGGGCCGGTAATGGCGAAGCCTAACACGACACTTATTGCTGAAATAAATCATCAACGGGTGGCTACGTCGTATTGAACCTTTTCAAGTTAACTTAAATTACTATTTGGCCGTTGTACTTTTAGCATCAAAAGTAGCTGCACGCTTTTGTACCTTGTCCCTTGACAGCAACGTAGGCGTATAAGATAAATTGAAAAAATCCTGATCACGTTTTTTCTGACACTGGGCAAAATGGTTCGGTTCATAGATTTGGGTTAACAATCTGTTGTCATTTAAAGTTTCCTTGTACGGAAGTTTTGATTGTAATCGACGATGAAGTCGGGCACATATGTATCAAACTGATACAAGGGCCCTTAATTTGGTAAAAAAATGTTGCCAGACCACTCTTTACTCACTAAATGCATAGTGAATGAATACCTTCCACTCCCTTGTTTTGCAAAATAATATTTAGGTTTTTAATAATGTATTCTAAGAACTATCGCAAATGGACTAATGCCAAATATGTTACTGCTGTCAAAAGACTAAGAGTTTCGATAATGGATGGATATTCGGCACTCTATTGGTAATATGCTCGATGTCATGTACTGACGACGTGGATGGACAACTGACCTTTTAAAAGAAGCTATTCCATTAAAATTAATTAAATTAAATTTTAAAAATAAATAAATAAAAGAATGTTTATTCACAAACTTAAAATAAAACAAAAAACAATGAAAAAAGACAAATACAATTTTGTGAAAAGGTGAGGACTCAGCAAAGTTGCTGGTTTTCAGTCCTCACCTAATACGAGGAATGCGGTAGTGTGGCTGTCAAACAAAACAATGTCACATCACCCAAACAGATACATATACTTAAACTAAAGCTATAAGTCCAAAAATTCAGAAAATTCAGCTTCACTTTCACAAAATAGTTTTTTTCCTTTTAACTGGCGTTTTATATTAAAAAAAATTACTAAAACTAGACAAATCCAGTACATTATTGTAGAAATCGCAATGCATGAAATATAAGAGCTTTATAATGAACGTCTCGGGTAAAATGGCTCGATTTATGCTCCCGTTGAACAATCTACCATTGAAGGATGAGAGAAAAATAACTCTTTACAATAAATTGGTCTTCAGAAGGTTTGTCCAGCAACATGCTGTTTTCTGTTGTTCAACAATCCATTTTTTGCATTTAAATCTAAAACTGTCGATTGATATACATTTCTGAATGGGTGGAGGCAAATCATTCCAACACTTCGATGCTGCAAACCGAAAACTGCCTCTGAAAGCAACCAAGCGAGGCAATGGCAATTCCAACCTAGGGTTGCGTGTCGGCCTCGAACATCCCTCCTTCTCACTACACCACTTCAATTTACGTCGCAAGTATGTTGGCGAGCTAGATTTCTTCAGTTTAAAAACAAGACAGTTAAGTTTCAATATGCGCCTATTTTTCATATTTGGAATGTCAAGAGTATTAAGCCAAGGAGTGATGTGTGACCGTTTTCCTACATTGTAACAGAAACGCATGCAAGAGTTTTGAACCCTCTGAATTCTTCTTTCAGTTTTCTTATTTAGACAAGGCCCGTATACTATATCGCCATAATCTAGAACAGAAAGAACCAGGCTGTCCATCAGTTTAATGCGCACAGTTTGTTTGTTTTACACAAAGAACGAGCTTTTATTTTTAGAAAACTGCTAAAATTAAAGGGTGTGTTACCTCAGATTCTAATCGTTACTACATTAAATTAATTAAACCCTACATGATAGGTCCTTCAAATATTATTTGCGAACGATAATTCGATAAGGTTTAGCGCAAATTAATTTAGTTCAGAACGAGTGATTTCTATTTTAATTAACAACCCCTCTAAATGAGGGATGGTTGAGGGATTACGCAGGGTAGGGGTAGAATATTGCGTGGTAACCTATTTTTATGAAGAGATAAGATGAATAATTAATGAACAATAATAGTTTTTAGGGGTTTTCACGAACATTTGTGGCATTAATTAAAACTGTAACTAAAACTGGAATGAATTTCAGTTGCTTTGTGAGACTTGTGATAATTTAAGTAAAGCTTTGAAATTAATTTATTTTTATCAAAATTTTATAAAATACTTTCTGTCAAATTGATTCGCATGAGCATGGATATATATACACACAGATACAAGAAGATATTATATAGATAGCTCCATTCATGAAGACGCATGAATTTGTTAAAATTAAACATTAATGACATTGCAATAAGAACCACGGCAGGCGTCATCATGAATGACTCGATCTAACAGTTTACATTAAGTTACCTATTCGTGTTTTGTTACTTATTATCTTTATAATAAACATTTTTTTTTCTTTTTAATACGTATTAAATAAATATTGAGTTCATGATCATTGTAAAAAGTCTTCTGAATTTCAAAATATTGGTGTCGAATATGACAGTGTTTTATCTTCGACAGAACAGCTTAACTTAGTGGTAGATACCGAGCAATAGGTATTATTTAAGTTTTATTCTTGATTATCTTTATTACAATAAGAGTTAGGACATCTCATCGTGCAGAAATGAATTCAATGAATGTTATGTTCCCTTAAAGTTATATAAAGTCAAAATAACATGGTGTATGGATAGATAAATTTGATTGCCACAAACTCGAAAACCATTTACAGTTACATATTGGTTCCAGCACACTGGTCACGTTACACCAAACTCCATTAGTTTTAACCGATCACATCGTCCCGAGTCCACCAAACTGACAGTAATAAAAATACAGCCACAGGATATATTTATTCATCCCCCATCGTATCAAATATCACCCGCAATAGGGACGTTTGTCACACTTTTCGTCACTCAATAAAGTGCGGATGCAAACAGAACCCTTCCAAATAGAAGACACAATTACTCCCAACTCGGGCTAGAATAAATAAGGTTTGAGTAGAACCTTGGCCTTAATTAAACACGCCAAGAGCGATTCAATAGTATCCAAAGGAACTGAAGCTATTTTAGAAAAAAATCGTGAGTTTACAATTTAATACAGAATTTGGACTATGGATTTAACTACCTATTACCAAAGATGATATGGACTGGATTAGCAAAACAATAAACATCAATAATAATGTATTATTATGCAATATTTTTGAAAAATAATACATTTGTAGTAATATGAAACATCTGTAGTCATATTGTTTTGCTTTAACAGCCTCGGGCTATATTTCAGCGCCATCTAGATTTAATAATCGAACTATTTTTCTGCGGACAATCTGTACTATGGCGATTGCTAATCCAGTCTATATCATCCTTGCTATTACTAGCTTCTTTGTTCCGTGGGTACTTGGAGATGAATGTCAAACGAGCTTTGGTAGTTAATAGGTATTCTTTTTATTACATATTTAAACAAGCCAGATATGAAGTTTTTTTTTTTTTATTTATATATTTATTTTACAACTTCATTTTTTATTACTTTTATGGTCATCCCATGAAACCATATATTTCAAACTAAATACAAACTGAAATATAGATGCACAGAAAAAACCCCAGAAAAAAGACCAATGCTGGGAATCGAACCCAGGTCCTCAGCGTTCCGTGCTGCGTGCTTACCCCTACACCATCACTGGTCTAAAACCAATTAACTTATTATTAATTATTAATTGGTGGTATTAAATCTAATTATTTGAGAGTTTTGAAGAGGCAGCTAACCAGGCGGGAGCCGGGCATGATGGGCGCTTAATGCGAAAGGTGGCAAAAGACCTTCTGCCATCCGTTGGCTGTAGGCCTTGCGTGGGTAGCTCAAATCTGGTGATGCAGTGAATATCGGTAGAGGTGTCGTCACACGGATATTCAACTAACAACAAAACTTTAGTCATTAATATAGGTCGAAGAATATGGAAGTTAAAGTGGCAATGAGCTGCCACGTCGCTCGAAGAACAAGTACCCGAAGGGGAGATCGGAAGACAAGGCGTTGGTAGGCCTTGTACTAGGTGGACTGACGACCTAGAGAGAGAAGGGGGTAACATGGATGCAAGGGGAGACCTTTATACAACAGTGGACGTTTTCTGGTTATGATGATGACAACCGGTCTAGTTATTGTTGAACTAACAATAAGAAGAACAGAAATGTTACATAAGGTTTTTATGCAAGTTCTCATTCTAGCTAAAAAAAGTCACACGGTTCATTATTATTTTTTCCGGCTCAGAGGTCTCTATTAATCAATGATTGTACTTCAAAAGAGTGGGACAAAAATTTTGTTGACCGTAACGCCGTTTGCAATGGCACTATACTAATCTTATTAAAGCAATCTACTAGTACCGAAGTACCTCAAAGTAAATGAAACGGGTTCAAAAGCTATCATAAGAATAATATTATAATGGTTTTAAATTCTAACACGTAAGTTCATATTTTACATGCCAACATCATAACACCTGATCGCGCATAGAATCGAAAATGAACTTTCCCTACATCAAAGTCCATTAAATGATCAATCTAAAACTTCCAAGAAAACTGTTCTTCAAATGAAGATACTCCGTTCTGGCAGACTTGACGTGGGTCGTGTCAGATCGCGAAACTCGGAGCAAGGATAACGCATATGTATCATAATTTTCCATGAAAATAATACCTACTTACATTAAAATATTTAAAATATTCTCTTGTATAAATATTTTTCTTTCGGATAGTAATTTTTCTAGTAAACCCTAATTCAATGAATGATCTGAAACAATTACTTCGCTCACCCGCGACCTTACGATTGTTACGTTTATGTAAGAAATGTGTGTTCATGCAGTTCCTCCACACTGTACGAACACACAAATCAATCACACAGCCCCAACTATCACCAACACCAAACTACACTGACGCGTTTCGAACTCAACCAGAGCTCATCTTCAGAGTAGCTACCACAACCATTCGCTATGCTACCAAATGTTAGACTGACATTAGTTACTTAGTTAGTTTCCGTCTCACATCACTCGCTTTTAAGATCTCACTTACACAACCGTTGCATAAAATACTATTTTATAAGCTTCACTTGTAGGTAACTAAGCTTCCAATGGTCCAATTGACTATGAATTAAATATGCGTGAAAGTTCAATGACCGAATATAAAGATTATTTTAGGATAATTTCAGACTGAGACGTGACGCAAAGCGACGCGGCACGTTTAATCGAGAGAATAGGTCAATGAGTACCAGCCACGTCACATTTAAGTGTAAACTTAAACATGAAGTTATTGTCTACAACTTATTTCAGTCGAATAGAAATAAATGATCACATTTTCTGACAAGAAAGCCAGGTTTAATGCAATAGTTGTTGGTTTAAGGCATGAAATAATCAACCAACTCGATGTACAAAAAATAGCTGTTCAAAAGCTTTTCCAATGTTAATAGCTTTATGGTGAGTGCTTACATCAATTTACCAAAATCTTGTTATTTTCTAGTAGCCAAATTTCCATTCGCATTTTGATGAAACATGTCTAAAACCATTGCCAAGAAACCTGTTTTCAAATAAAAAAACAGCATCCAAATCGATTCACCCGTTTAAGAGTGTTGATGCCACAGACAGACACACACACACACACACATACACGTCAAACTTATAACACCCCTCTTTTACTGTTGGGGGTTAAAAAACGCAAAGACGTAAAACAAGGAGCAAGATAAGACTAAAAGCGCTTGAAATCAATGTTCCATGCGCGTGGAAGTCATTTTTCTCCCCAGCGGGTATTAGCACAAGGACGTAATGCTATTTGCCAGCGTGCCACAGGTTCAAACTGTGGAATAACGAGGGCTCGTTCATGAACTGTCGTCGTTAATCGCACGTGTTTCGTGTGGAGGAGGCACGGGCTGAGATCAGCGGAGCGGTGAGCGGATATCCCTTGTTAGTAACCATTAGATGTGGCCCTCTACCTTCCTAGATAGATACCTAATTAATCTAGGATAGTCCTTTCCATATCTAGACTAGATACATTATGGTCAAACCTGGGAAGGTACACTAGCCACGATTGACGGTTGTATTGTATTCAATTGTGCTCTACAAGAAATAGTATGTAACGGATTTTGTTTTTGTTTTTGGGGTTTCGACTATAATATTGGCCTTTTAAACTGTTTTTATTTGTAGGTCGATTTTTGAAATGAACTTAAACTATATATTACTTTATTAATTTACTGGTCCTTTAAGGTCGCGGGTGAGCAAAATAATTGTTTCAGTTCATTAATATGGACTACCGCAAAGTAACGCCTGAATCAATAAAAAAGATTTTTGAAATTTAGACATAACTATTGCCGCTACAACGAATATACAAAATACTAATTTTTTTCGCGTGTTCTTGCTCAATCAAAGTAATGACGTTCGTACAGCCGTACAATAGGTACTATTTATCTGCAAATCCAACTCGCATTTGTTTATTTTACCACAGACCACAATGTTTTTTTTCCGTCAGCTTATAAGCTCTTGGCTCTAAGCCCCCAGCCTAGATAAAGCTTATGAGCCAGAGTTGATCAACGGGACTACGTGACGTCCTGATTCTACAATAAAACGAGCCACTGAACCCGAGGCCTCATTCCCAGCAGACGTAATACTTGCAGGCTGTTAAATATCGACTGGTTACTTCTCCAACATTGTATCTTAGCTCTCGCTGCTACCAGTTTCCATCTTTCTTCTTGGCTTCGTAAGGCTCTTTATACAACTGTAAGTTATCTCGAGATAGGATTGTGGTATAAACTGTTGTATCTACATAGTTTGTGTTTAAGTGTTTCAGGTAAACAGTTACTGTTGTTACGCTTGTAATTACGCTAGCGGTGACGGATTGGATTCATTTTGCCGCAGCGCCAGGACTTGGGTAAACAATATGTGTGTATGCGGAAATAGCATAATAGAAGTTAGTAAATACAGAGCTAATAGATAGAAATATTCATCTTGTCATCATATCAGCCAAAAGACGTCGCATGCTGGATAAATACCTCCTCCAAAGGGGTCTATATGGTTTCGCATAATTTAACAAGTCATAATCTATCATTCTTCATAATCAACGTTAGTCATAAAGTGGATTATTTATGAAACAGTTTTTTTTTGGAATTGTTATAAAACAAACCTAACCTAACCTACCGCTTTCTATAAGATGGCATTCGAAAAATTCCTGAAAAAAATAACGTTTCGGAAATAAATTACTGTATGACTAACTCGCACCTCTGAGTTTTCCGGAATTTATGTGCGAAATTATATTTGAAATTTACCATAAGCTTTACGGTGAAGGAAAACAGAGGAAACCTGCATACACCAGCGATGATATTCAATGGTGTATGTGAAGTCCCCAATCCGCACTGGGTCCGCGTGGTAACTACGGTCCAAGCCTTCTCATTCTGAGAGGAAACCTATGCCCTGTAGTGGGACATATATAGGCTGGGATGATGATGATCAAGTCTGTAGCAATTAACTCCTTAAAAAGTGGGTTATTGCAGAAATTATAGTTCAAAAATATTATGTTTCTCTACTTGGTATCAACAATTTAGTATAGTGTATATATAGTGTAGTTATTAAACAGATTGAAATGTACGATGTAAGGGAAAAATTCGTGTCTAACCTCTAGACCAGTGGTGGTGTAGGGGTATAGCACGGCACGGAATGCTGATGACCTGGGTTCGATTCCCAGCATTGGTCTTCTTTCTGGGGTTTTTTTCTGTGCATCTATATTTCAGTTTGTATTTACTAGTTGGTATCGTAATTTAGGCATCTGACCTAGAATCATAAAACTGAGCAAGAAGCATCAGCGACATGTATTATCAACAGATTATCAGCGTTGTGACAGTATGTCGCAGCAAATGAGTCAGCGACTTCTCGCGACTGTGCCGTGACAAATAAATTTATGTACCTACTTAACTTTGTACTGCTTGTTTCTCGATAATGTTATGCCATGTTTGTGAAACAACAATATCTATTTCCACTGAAAGTTGGCAACATTTCGAAAATAACTTCTAATTATCTTATAATTTGTACTAACATTAAATATATGCAAAAGTTTCTAAGGATGTATGCGTAAATTTACAGAAGACTGTTACCGTTTTACGAAAAAACTACAGACCGGATTTTGGCAAAATGTTATCCCAGAGAGGTAAATGTATAGTTTCTGCTCTATATAAGTTTATCACTAGAATAAACATATTCTTCGCAAACTAATTTGCAGGTCACAACTAAGTATTACATAGGTACATTTTGCAGGTTGAGAATGGCCAGGAAAAAACACAGTTCAGGCAATCTTTAAACTGTTGCTCGGAATAAAATTATCTCCTTCACCACACAATTGGAGTTCTATTCTACATGCACAAATCGACACGGTTCTCGACTGATTTTATAACCCATGGGCATTCTTGTTTGATTTTATTTATATGACTATTCAATTCCCTTTACGCACTGGGTACAGGAAAACGGGATTTTTCTAAAGATATTGCGACAAGGAAAATGTTCCAAGCTTGGTTTGCAACCCGGATAAATAAGGTAATTGAAATTGACGTGCTCAGACGCGTAATTTAGTTCTGTTTTCTTGTACGTATTTTGTTGATTTTGGGACCTTGAGATGTCGTGTCGGTTAATCGCCAACTTTATTTTATGAGCCAAAACGCATAATAACGCTGTTTTTGACCCTGAGCAATGTGTTTATAAGTATTACATTAATAACTTTTCAGTTCCTTTATTATCATCATCATCATCTTCATCATCATCATTCTATCCTATTATATATCTCATTACAAAGCACACGCCTTTCAGAATGAGCGGGATTGGGCGGTAGTTTCCACGCGGGTCCAGTGCGAATTGGAAACTTCACACATACTATTGAATTCTCAGGTGTGTATAGGTTTACTTGCGATGTTTTCCTTCACTGTAAAGCTCATGGTAAGTTTCAAATCATAATTTCAAACATAAATTCCGAAAAATTTAGAGGAATCTACGACCCTCTGCTTTAGAGGCCATACGTCAAACCGACTTCGAGGTCATTGGTGATCAACAATAAAATTTGTAGGATTACTGAGTCGCTCCGCTGTCTGTCCGTTCGTGTTAAAAAGGGCCGTATCTTTTGAAGTAAAAGCCAAAAGGTTCAAGCTGGGATCGCACTTCTGACATTTTCTGAATTCATGGGTGAAATCACATTGGACTACGAGTTTTACGGTGACGAAAAACTTCGTGAGGAAATTTGCACCCTCGTGAAATTTTGTGAGCAGGTTTGATAATTATCTATACTAATATTATAAAGAGGAAAGATTTGATTGTTTGTTTGTTTGTTTGCATTGAATAGGCTCCGAAACTACTGGACCGATATCAAAATTTTTTTTTTCCGTTAGAAAGCTACATTATCACAGAGTGACATAGGCTACTTTTTACCGCGGGAAAATACCTTTTCCCACGGGAAAATTGATTTATCGCGGGCGAAGCTGCGGACAGAAGGCTAGTAATAGATAAATTTGTTTTGCAAATTCAACAATTGGAAATTTTGCAAACTAGCTGAACCCACACATATTGGGGTTGAAAATGTAAAAAAAAACAAATTTCACCCACATCAAAAAACTCGCAAAGGTGCTAGTTTTAAATCGGTATAGAAACAATTGCTGCACGACGATAATTGGTAATCAGTGCAATCTAGTGGTCAAGCGTGAAACTGCATTAACTAACCATTCAGAGAAAAAAATTAAATTGGACCCGATGCGTCACTTAAACGTCTCAGGCGGCAGGAACTGGCAGCCACTAACTCAGCGTTTCGACATTCAATCAAATACTGCCTACGAAGAAAGTGGACCGCAAATCACATCGGGGCACGCCCACAGTACACAGATATCAATTCACTGTTTATCTGCGACTGAGTTCGTTCGGCCACGCATCACTTTAAAAAATCGGCCAAATGCGAGTCATACTAATGAATTGAGGATTCTACACCGTGTTTCTTTTCATTCCAATGCGATCCCGCAGAGAAACTCCGAGCATAGTCCTCTCCATCGCCCTCTAAGTGACTGATGACCGATGGGGCAAAAAGGTACTCGAGTGTCGTCCAAGGAAGACGCTGTGTAAGTAGGCCTCGAACAAGATGGCATGATGACCTGGATAAGGTTGGGGGAACGCGTTTGAAACGGATGGTGCAGGACCGATCTGTTTGGCGAGCCTTGGGGTATGCCTATGCTCAGCAGTGGACGTCTTTCGGCTGAAATGATGATGAATGAATGATGATACAGTGACAAGGTACTGAAGTGTGAAGCTATATTTAAGCACTAGCTGCTGCCCGCGACTCCGTCTGCAAAGAATTCGTTTATCGCTATCCCGCGGGAATTGTGCAATTTTCCGGGATAATAAGTATTCTATATTATGGTAATCCACTAACTATAACTATGGTAACTATCTGTGTGCCAAATTTCATCAGAATCCGTCAAACCGTTTTAGCGTGAAAGAGTAACAAACACCCGTCCATCCATCCATACTTACGTAACAAACTTTCGCGTTTATAATATTAGTAGGATATTTAAAGTTCTAGGTTCATTGAATGACTTGTACATTATGCAGTACATTCGGTAGTTTTTCTTGCAGCTGATGTGTTCTTTTTAACTCGCGATTATAATTTTTTTTTATGCTAGAGAGGCCAGACAAACGAACTAGTGGGTCACCTGATGTTAAATGATCACCACTGTCCATAGACACCCGCAGCGCTTTACGCGATGCCAATGCGTTGTTAGCCCTAAGGAAAAAGGAGAGGGAATAGGGGAGGGGAAGAGGTATTGGGCACCCGGCGCTCTCACTGACCGTACAAAACGCACCAGGCTGCTGCTTCACGCCGGCTTCAAAATACTTCTTTTTTAAAATATTTACAAGTCGATTAGAGAAGTGAATAAGAAAACCCTTATAATATAATTGTGTATCTTTTGCTTTTTAAAATTTACAGCTCACTGGTTGTTACTAATGCTACTATTTTTTATTGATAAATAATACGAAGCTATGTTACTGTTTGTAATCTGTGTACTTTGGCTAGGGTCGAGCAATCGCTGACGCAGCGTAAACAGGAGCGTGCGTATTTGCCGAAAGATTATCTGAATGTCTAATCTCACTCAAGCCCTTTACTCGTCATACGAGCCCGACGGAGTAACAATTTAAAAGGTTCTTTGTGGAATTTGACACTTTTACGAATTATACACGGTGAATTCCTAAGTCATGAACAGAAATTATTGTTTCTAACTCAATTGATGTCGGATAATCTATATATATAAAAGAAGAAACTGACTGACTGACTGACTGACTGACTGACTGACATATCAACGCACAGCCCAAACCGCTGGGCCTAGAGATTCCAAATTTGGCACGTAGGTTCCTTATCAGGTCTAGCGGTGCACTAAGAAAGGATTTTTCAAAATTCACACCCTAAGGGGGTGAAACGGGGGTCCAAAGTTTGTATGGGGAAACAAGATTAGTTCGACTATTTTATTCGTAACTTCACAGAAGTACTCCTGACGATAAATGAGTAAACACGTGTTTCAGGTTTTTTGAGAATTCAACCCCTAAAAGGGGGGAAAGGGGTAACAAAGTCTGAAAATCAACATGGGTGTTGTTTCTATGGTTTATCGGGTCGCTGGTTATGCAAACAACAACGGTTTTAAAATCCGACGTGGCAGACGTAAAATACCATCTCCCTGGATGGGGTGCGATGGGGTTGAAATGTCTAAATAAACTACATGACTGTTGATATATCAACGCACAGCCCAAACCACTGGACCTAGAGACTTGAAATTTTGCACATAGATACCTTATACAATGTAGGCATCCACTAAGGAAGGATTTTTGGGAATTCCATCGGGAACGGGAAAAAACGGGATTTATATATTCGATTCCGAGTGACCCTATCTCAGTAACTATAATAACTAGACTCTTTAAATTTGATACACAAGTAGGTATTACATTAGTTAAAACATTAATTTCAGGATTTTTCACAATTCCCACGGGATAAGGAAAAAACGGGATTTATATATTCAGTTCAACGGGATCCTATGAACTATAATTACTAGACTCTTCAAATTTGGCATAGAACTAGGTAATTATAATAGCAAAAAACGATTTTAAGGATTTTCGGAAATTCCCACGGGATAAGGAAAAAACGGGATTTTTCGTTTTACTGTTTGTAGAAAGCTGAAATTCGGCATGTAGGTTTCTTTGGGAGTGTAGAGCTGGATTGAGAGAGGACTTTCCAAAATTCCCACGGGAACGGGAAAAAACAGGATTTTTCGTTTTACTGGTTGTAGAAAGCTGAAATTCGGCATGTAGGTTGCTTGGGGAGTGTAGAGGAGCATTAAGAGAGGACTTTCCCAAATTCCCTTGGGAACGGGAAAAAACGGGATTTTTCGTTTTACTGGTCGTAAAAAGCTGAAATTCGGCATGTAGGTTGTTTGGGGAGTGTAGAGGAGCATTGAGAGAGGACTTTCCGAAATTCCCACGGGAACGGGAAAAACGGGATTTTTCGTTTTACTGGTTATAGAAAGCTGAAATTTGGCATGTAGGTTGCGTGGGGAGTGTAGAGGAGCATTGAGAGAGGGCTTTCCCAAATTCCCACGGGAACGGGAAAAAACGGGATTTTTCGTTTTACTGGTCGTAGAAAGCTGAAATTCGGCATGTAGGTTGTTTGGGGAGTGTAGGGGAGCATTAAGAAAACATTTCCCGAAATTCTTACGGGAACGGGAAAAAACGGGATTTTGCGTTTTACTGGTTGTAGAAAGCTAAAATTTCAAAATTAATAAGTTTATACTGTAAGTAGGCCGCAAAGGGCTCTTTAACCGACTTCTAAAAAAGGAGGAGGTTATGCATTCCACCTTTTTTTTATGTAGGTATGTTCACCGATTTCTCGGTCAATTGTGGACCTGCTTGCTTGCTTGCCTGTATGCTTGCTTGCTTGATATCTTGGTTCTTTGTAATACTCATAGTACACGCGAGCGAAGCCGCGGGCAAAAGCTAGTATTATTATAATGGACTAACTCATTTGTTTCAAATAGTCTTATTAAATTTGAGGTGTCTATACATTATTGTGAACTCTGAAACTGCTCACTGTAGGGCATAAATATATTCCTTCTGCCTAGTACTAAATTAAAACTTGTTTGGCATTATTGCCTTTCAAATGAACCCAAAGTCAAAGTCAAAGTCAAAGTCAAAATTCTTTATTCAATTTAGGCATCAAATTGATGCTCCTATGAACGTCGAAAAATCTACCACCGGTTCGGAAAAAACCCTGTTGAGAAGAAACCGGCAAGAAACTCAACAAGGTATATTTTTTTCAATCAGATCTACATTGTTATTAAATGACATACATCTAAAGTATTTAATACAATTAAATTTTTTAACACAGTAGATACGCTATTTGAGACTAGAGATCGCCAATGCGGATCGGAATTATTTCCAAACATCCCTGTCCATGATATAGTCATTAATTTTATAGTACGCCTTAGATATTAATGTCTTCTTCACAATGGATTTGAATTTTGTATCAGTTTGTTCGGTTATTGTTTTCGGAATTTTATTATAAAAACGTATGCATCTTCCCAGAAACGACTTTTTAGTTTTAGCCAGTCTGTAAGATGGAACTTTAAGCTTCCCTGTGTTTCTAGTAACCTTTGGCTTATCGACGTTAGTGGGAAAATCACATATGTTTTTTCTTACATACATGATTATTTCAAATATATACAACGACGGCAGGGTTAGGATACCTATTTCTTTAAAAAAAGATCTTAAAGAATCGCGTGTCCTTAAGTTATATATCGCTCTGATAGCCCTCTTTTGCAAAATAAAAATTGATTCCAAGTCTGCAGCAGATCCCCATAAAATAAGGCCGTATGAAATGATGCTATTGAAGTAGGAAAAATACACCAACCGTGCCGTCCCCCCCGTGCCAACCCAGTTCGGAGTAAGCCAGTTGCATGTTTTCAGAGTCTATAACGGACATATTAACGAACTGAAACAATTAGTTTGCTCACCCGCGACCTTATGATAGTTACGTTTATACAAGACACACACTGTACCAACCCACACAAATCACTCGAACCCAACTATCACCACCACCAAACTACACTGACACGTTTCGAACTCAACCAGAGCTCATCCTCAGCATTTTTTTGTGTTTTACAATATACCACTACAATAAAAAGATTAATATAATGTGACTATTTATTATCAATATATTTCAGAAAAGTACTATAAACATTGTTAAAAGTTAATTACAATAATTTGCTATATTTATTCAATACTTTTCGCATGGCTGATTTTCTGTAGGAACTGTTTTAATTGGTTCTGAAAATGGTATTAATGAAGGAAAGTTACGATGAAGTTATAAAGCTTTCTGTATGATATTTCCCTATTTACGCCAAAGGTTAACCCTGTCTTAACCTTAAACCTAAAATAGACATGATATTATTATACTTTCAGCCGTTTCCACACTATCAACGTTATTCAGAAGTATTCATTGAAATAATACATCGCGTCGTTTTGTATTATTCATTACACGTTCAAGAAATGAACCCGTATAACAACAAATTGAAAGTCATTCGTTTGGAAAGAGTCATTTTTATACAAATAATTGAATTTGTCAATGTCATCATCATCATTTCAGGCTCGCCAAACTGATCGGCCCAGCGCCATCCGCATACAATGCGTTCCCGCCACATTCACCAGGTTGTCGCTCCATCTTGTTATTTATTGTTGTTGATGTTTGTTTGATATCATTTTGTTTTTACATAAAAATAAAATAAATGTTACGAGACAATAAAATTAACATCAATTTGCGTAGTCCCGAAGTAATCAAAGCTTAATAAAATTGTGTTTTGGGTATAGTTAAAATTTTATAAGCCTTGGTGTTTAGGACTGCAAAACTCATCTGGTAAAGATAACATTGTTCTCGTTTGTTGAAGCCTACCGCTAATAACAAATCAGAACAAGTAACAAAAAATGCAAACAACCAGCTACTGTCTTCTCTAAGTTACAAGGTTGAAATTATCTTTAATAATCTTATCTTTACCAGATGAGTTCTGCAGTCCTAAAGCCCCAGCTTATAAAATTTTGACTACACTATAGGTAACAACCAAACTAAAGATATACTCATTTAATTACAACACAATACTTATATATTACATATGTACAACTATCCTAGAACTAAAACAATTACATTGCTCACCCGCGACCTTGCAATAGTTACGTTTATGCAAGAAATGTGTGTTCATGCAGTTTCTCCACCTCCACACTATACGAACACACACAAATCACATAAACACAACTATCACCACCACCAAGCTACACTGACGCGTTTCGAACTCAACCAGAGCTCATCTTCGGAGTTACCACAACCGTATGCTATGCTACCAAATGTTAAACATTTGTTTTGTTAATGTTTAACATTTGGTAACATTTGTTTTGTTAATGTTTAACATTTGGTAGCATAGCATACGGTTGTGGTAACTCCGAAGATGAGCTCTGGTTGAGTTCGAAACGCGTCAGTGTAGCTTGGTGGTGGTGATAGTTGTGTTTGTGTGATTTGTGTGTGTTCGTACAGTGTGGAGGTGGAGGAACTGCATGAACACACATTTCTTGCATAAACGTAACTATTGTAAGGTCGCGGGTGAGCAAAGTAATTGTTTTAGTTCATTAATATGGACCTCCGCAAAGTAACGCCTGATTCAATAAACTATCCTAGACTAAAAAAAATATATGTACAATAAGAAAAAAGAAAACAAAAATATAAAATATAACTAAACATATTCTGAAAGCTAGTCCCCTTAGGCAAGGTGCCGAAGATGCTGGCAGCGTTTCCTCTTTGAATAGCTAAGCTAATTCTTTGTCCGAGGAAGCTGCCAGCTCTTCGGTCACCTGTGACGTCGACTAACCTCTTAGAAATTTCCTTAAAGAGCTTGAAGGCGCTAGGACCCCACGGACCAAGGGTCTCGACACCGAATGGGACAAAAATACTTAAATAGATATTAAACATCCAAGACTTGAGAGCAAACATTCGTATTTATCATACAAACTAGACCGGTGAGTGATCCCGTGACCTCAAGCTTCGTAGTCAGTTTCTCTAACCACTGGGCTTATTCGGTCTTCAAACCCGGTCGTCATTTATAGGGTTCCGTAGCCAAATGACAAAAAACGGAACCCTTATAGATGCGTCATGTCTGTCTGTCTGTCTGTCTTACTGTCTGTCTGTCCGTCCGTATGTCACAGCCACTTTCTTCCGAAACTAAGTATAAGAGCTATGCTGTTGAAACTTGGTAAGTCGATGTATTCTGTGAACCGCATTAAGATTTTCACACAAAAATAGAAAAAAAAAACAATAAATTTTGGGGTTTCCCCATACTTAGAACTGAAACTCAAAAAATTTTTTTTCATCAAACCCATACGTGTGGGGTCTCTATGGGTAGGTCTTCAAAAATGATATTGAGGTTTCTAATATAATTTTTTTCTAAACTAAATAGTTTGCGCGAGAGACACTTCCAAAGTGGTAAAATGTGTGTCCCCCCCAAGTAACTTCTAAATTAAGATAATGATAAAACTAAAAAAATATATGATGTACATTACCATGTAAACTTCCACCGAAAATTGGTTTGAACGAGATCTAGTTTGTCTGTCTGTCTTATCAGTAACCAATCTACAATGATCCCACACTGCGCACATTTACCTTAGGAGCAGGGATCTGCTAAGACTGGATGTTCATAGATCCATATAAATTTGTACGAAACCCTCGGTGCGCGAGTCCAACTCGCACTTGGCTGGTTTTTAATTGAAATTAATGTAAGCACGTGTTAGAAAGATGGAATTCACATATAAGATATTAGAAGGAGTGTTGAAATCTCTCGATAGGTGTAACATAGATGTGTGCTTGTCACTGCATAAGGAGATAATTTAGCAGACTGAAATGTATGATGTATAGGAAAGATTCGTGTCTTATCTCTAGACCAGTGGTGGTGTAGGGTTTTAGCCCGCAGCACGGAATGCTGAAGACCTGGGTTCGATTCCCAGCATTGGTTTTTTTTCTGGGGTTTTTTCTGTGCATCTATATTTCAGTTTATATTTAGTATGAAATATATAAGATATTATATGTATCTAACTATATTCTCTTATTTAGCGGGGCCAAGAGTTAACGGAATGTAAAATAATAAGTTTATGATGGTTTAATAAGTATATTTGTATAGTAGGAACAACCAACATCACATCAAAAACAAATTTCAAAGATCATAGTACATATATTGTATTTTAATATAACTCTTATTGATTACTAATATACATAGACAATAGTCTCCGTATATAACGACATTATTATATAATACCACCACAATTCACATAATATTAATTGATCAAACAGTAGTATATAAAACTATATAGCAAGGGAACTGAGTACTTAACTGTGATCTCGGCGACGACTCGTAACAAAGTGCCGTCTACCTGAGGAAGGCAGCCTTTTATAGCCTGGCATCGCAACCCGGGCTTGTCGTCAACACGTGACGTCACTCGTAAAGGAAAGTACTCAGTTCTTTACTAAAAATAGTTCTAAGTCTAAAAATATTACAAACTGAAGTATATTATACTATATTAAATAATAGTACCTGGGCGACCGAGCTCTGCTCGGGCAGAAACTCGGTACCAAGCGTTTTCCCAGAGATAAGACCAAGCTAGATCAATTTTTCATCCCCGAAAACCCCCAAATACCAAATTTCATCGAAATCGTTGGAACCGTTTCCGAGATCCTGATTATATACACCGGAGGGGTGGGGGGGTGAGAGGGGCATTAAAGGGGGGATGAAAATTTCATTGATTTTGCCGTAGGATGCACCGTTTTCAAGATATTTGACAAAAACTTCGGAGGGGGTGGGGGGGGGGGGGGTGAGTCACGTTAAACTATCGTCCGTAAACCGACTTTACAGACAACCGGCTTTTCCTGTTCTGTGCTCCCAATAGGGAACGTGCACATAGACGGTGCTGCCAACTGGTGCCATAAGGGTGCCATCAATTTGAATGTTTTACCTTGATAAGTTTGTTTTACTGTCCGCACAGTGTCTCTTCTGTCGCATTGGTGCTGCCGCCTATAGTTACTGCACGTTCCCTATAATACTTTTTCTAGCAAAAAAGTAACTTTTTCTCACAAAAGAAGAAACTTGACGTTTTCTCATAAAAAATAAACATAAAAAAAAAAAAACAAAAATCTTGAAAAAAAACGTGGAATCGAACCGAGGTCGGCTGGATCCGCGACCACCCGATTTCTAATGTGCCATTATGATCTGCTCGAAGTCGGCGAAATTTAGCTTTATATTCTAATGCAAACAAGAATAGCCGGAAAACACGAGTAAAAGCGATTTTCTGAAAATGAAACATAGCTAGATCACTTTTTCATCCCCGAAAACCCCCACATACCAAATTTCATCGAAATCGTTGGAGCCGTTTCCGAGATCCTGATTATATATATATATATACAAGAATTGCTCGTTTAAAGGTATTAGATGACTATTATTATATTCATATTAACTATGTTTTACATAAATATTCTATCACACGCAACTAGGATTATGTTTTTGTTAACATTGTATTATGAATTAGAGTATATTGTAGTGTATCAATGCCATCATTTATCCTTCTAGCCAAATTTAATCAAGATTGGTTTTTGGAGCCTTTTGTATTGTATTTTTTTTTCCTTTTTTCAACTCCAAATTTGTTACTTTTACGGTCATCCCGTGAAATCCATAATATTTCACACGAAATACAAACTGAAACATGGATGCACAGAAAAACTCAGAAAAAGAAACCAGCGCTGCGAATCGATCCCAGGTCCTCAGCATTCTGTGCTGCGTGCTAAACCGAAATAAAATGAAATGAAATATATCCAAATTTACATCATAATTTTAACTATGTTCTAACTTCATTTATTTCTCAGTATTTGATACCTCGATCCCTTTAGACCTAACAAACCGAACGACACACCTATCACTGAGGAACGTTTCCAATATCCAATGTATCTAAGTGCCATTTGCGTAGCCGCTAGGTGTGGTACTCACATTAATTGCACCATCTATTCAGGTTTGTCGGGTGCACTATGCATTACTATCGCTCCGGGTGGTCGAATGCATAATTAAAGCGACACCGTTTATTATAGCTACGAGATCAACATTATGGTCTGGTTTTTGTTATTTGTTATTTTAAAGGATATATTTTTAACCCCCGACACAAAAAGAGGGCTGTTATGTTTGACCGCTGTGTGTGTGTAAGTGTGTGTGTGTCTGTCTGTCAGTGTAGACGTCTGTGGTATCATAGCTCTTAAACGGGTAAACCGATTCGGATGCGTTTTTTTTTATTTGAAAGCAGGTTTCTTGACGATGGTTCTTAGACATGTTTCATCAAAATCGGTTCAGCCTTTTCAAAGTTATCAGCTTTTTTGCTAGCTGCGAAAGGGATCTTAGACGCGGAATGGGCATTTGCTTTATTTTCAAAGTATGTGGGACCAAATTGCGTCGGGGGTTTTTAAAATTTTTAATTTATAGATAAACAAGTTCTTATTTAACTTGCAATGTTTGTATGTTCAGATGAAATCTTGAAACTGAATTTTAAAGCAGTTTTTGCGTGCACATTTAGTTCAGATAGCAATTCAAAATTTTTTTTTCTTGACGCCACTCTAAATCCAATATGGCGAAACGAAACCTTAAATCATCATCATCATCATCAAATCAAATCATCACCAAAAGACGTCCACTGCTGAACATAAGCTTCCCCCAAGGCTCGCCAAACAGATCGGTCTTATGCCATCCGTATTCAACGCGATCCCGCGATTTTAACCAGGTCATCGCTCCACCTTGTTGGAGGCCTACCTACACTGCGTTTTCCGGTCAGTGAATGCCACTTAAGAACCTTTTTGCCCTATCGGCCATCAGTTCTACGAGAGCTTAAAGTCACTCAAAGGGCGATGAAGAGGTCTATGCTCGGAATTTCTCTGCGGGATCGCATTAGAAATGATGAAATCCACGCAAGAACTAAACTCACCGACATTGCTCGAAGAATCGCTAGACTCAAGTGGCAGTAGGCATGGCACATCGCTCGTAGAACTGAAACCTCAAATACCTACTTATAGTTTGCTCGATAGAAAAAAAATCCAAAGTAGGGTAAGTCCAGGATAGATGCCCCACTTTTTGAAATAGCTTTATAATTCAAAACCTTAACAAATTATAGCATTGCGTCCAATGCGTATGATAAATATGGTCCTTAATCTATTATTTTACTGTACTTGTTTTAATATAAATCGTATGGATTTTGTGTAAATCGTACTTTTTTTGACCCCTTATAAATGGGATAGGTGCCTACCGTGGGGGATAGACGACTCGTCGCAAAAATGCGTCAGAGGATAGATGCCCTTTGAAATTAAACAAGTTAAATAAAAGTTATCAATACTTCATTGAAAATTCGCAGTTTGAATACGAGTATGAGCCACGAGCCTCTTCTCATTTTAGAATCCTAGTACTGGATGTTTTACTGAAACAAATTATAAAAGTTCAATCAATTCCATATAAAATGTGATTTTGCTTCTATTTGCAAATACCTACAGAAAAAACTTCACTAAATACCAATCAACATGTACCTACTACATAACTACCTCTACCTCAATTGATTTTCGTCATTTTTCGCAAAAGTCGTCTTAGTGTTCTAGACGGTATTCCATATTATGTTCTGGCTTCTTCGTTGACTCCTTTTTCTCCCTTCTTCATTTCCTCGGAGGCTGCTAGCAAGCTTTCTTCAGTCCAGGCGACGTTACGCGGGACTACGCCCTGTTTTCTCTCATATTTACGAGGCATTTCGACCCTCTGCAACATGAAAATTATTTTTAACAAGTTGAGGATAGATGCCCTTATGGGCATCTATAGCGATCGAAAACGGGGCAACTATACTTTTCGCAGAGGATAGATGCCCTTTTCGATAAAAAATCAAGTAATGATAAAATCACTATAAAATATTACTAATCCATGCAGCCTAAACTTCAGTGCAACCAAATGAGTTGGTTAAAAGCGCAAATTATAAGCCAGTCTAAAGTTATTCAAAAACAAATACTTACGAATATAATTTTCACGCTCTGCGCGATCTCGCCGCGGAAGGTTTTGGCTCTCATGGTCTAAACGCGTTCGCTCTTGCTCATGATAGCAGCGGCCCAGAGGTTTGCAGGGAGGGGGCTTGCTATCATTTAGTGGAATTTTAGTCCCACAGCCTTGCTACTAGTAGAAATTGAAATCGAGGCATCTATCCCACTGGGGCATGTATCCTGGAATTACCCTAGTTTGTAAAAAAAAATCTTTAGTACGGCGTAAATACCTACTGCACGGCAATAATGACTTTTTGAATGTTAATCTTCCAATATATAAAAATCTCGTGTCACGGTGTTTGTTATCTAACTCTTCCGAAACGGCTTGACCGATTTTTATGAAACTTTTTTGTCTATACTCGGTAGGTCTGAGAATAGGTCGTAGGCTATATTTTATCTTCACAGACGGAGTCGCGGGCAACAGCTAGTAACATATTAATAAGATGTATTCTAGGGTCTAGTGTTGCTACATTTTTAATTGTATTTGTATAGGCAAAATATCCATCCATACTAATATAAAAAACGCGGAAATAACTGTTTGTTTGTTAACTCTTCACGCTTAAGTCGTTGAACCGATTTAGATGAAATTTGTTACCCTAACCCTAAAAACATAACCCTTCTTCAACAGTCGGGTGGAAAAGACATGTAGGATAGTTTTTATTTCGGAATATTGAAAAATTCCCACGGGATAGCGATAAACGAATTCTTCGCAGAGGAAGTCCCAGGTAACGGATAGAATAAAATAAATTGCAAAGAATTAAACCAGATTACTTAAATATTTAGATTTATTTTAATTATTTCCAATATTTCACCGATGATTGGAGCAAGAATATTTGAGTTAAGATTTATTTACTGTGGTAAAGTTAGCACAAGTTTATTTTGTGAAGCCAATAGTTTTTTCTTTATAACAGTCTAGATATTTAATTACAATAGCAAACCAATCTATTTTATCTTACTTTATTAAATTAAAAAGCAGCAGACTAACCGCCTGTTTCACCATCCATTGATCAAATTTATTTGACGGATAAATATGTGATGCCGTCTCTGTTTGTTTTGTTCGAATAGACGAAGACGGCATCACATTTATCCGTTAGTTAAAATTAACTGGTTTTTAACAACCGCTTTAGCCTATTTGGTAGTGACCCTGCCTACGAAGCAAGAGGTCCTGGGTTCGAATCCCGGTAAGAGCATTTATTTGTGTGATGAGCACGAATATTTGTTCCTGAGTTATGGATGTTTTCTATGTATTTAAGTATTTATTTATCTATATAAGTATGTTTATTGTCGTCTAGTACCCATAGTACAAGCTTTGCTTAGTTTGGGACTAGGTCGATTTGTGTAAGATTGTCCCCTAATATTTATTTATTTTATTTATTTTATAATCAATGGGTGCTGAAACAGCCCCTAAGCATTTTGTTCATAAAAGTAGTCGTGTAAAAATACTTTTCTAAAGACAATCCTACCAATATCATAAATAAGAAAGTTTGTGAAGTGAAGATGTCTCGATAGTTGGATGTTCGGTTATTTGCTAGACAGATTTGGACGAAATTTAGCGTAAGTACAGATAAACAAAAATCTGGAATACTTAATATCCAGGTAATGCGTTACCCTTAGAAAATATTGTAACTTAAAACAAGAATAGACCTCGCTGTTGGGGTAGATAGTATCTCGGCTTTCAAAATGATAATGCCAAAATGAGAACGTTGTCATCATCATCATCATTAGCTAGTCTATATATATAAAATTAAATTCTCAAATATGTTACTAAGCATTAAACTCGTGAACCACTGCCACCACATTGGATATTGCTTTTTTGTTGTCTTCGCAAATTGTCAAAATAAGTTAGCGGGGCGAAGCCGCAGGAATCAGCTAGTATGAAATAAAAATAAACGAATGTTAAGTTTACACGAGCCTAACAAGAGTTTATGAAAGAGGGAGTTTGCAATAACATTTTGATTTAAACAACAAAGTTTTTTACAACATGCATCACAATAACACGATTACCAAAGCTCAAATCTAAGATTATGTCATGTAAAATTACTACAATGGAAGGGCCCAAAGTATTCCAAGGGGCACACTTTAAGATATGCAATATCGCAAGTAGTGCCTGGAGACAGGGGATGCATGAAAAATATTGGGGTATGGTGCAAAATGACTTCAAATGTCCATTCGAATCTGATCCCTCTTATTCATTACGGGCCCCTGGCCGCTCCCTTTGTTACAACAACTTCCACCCTTTATGACAACCGAAGGGGCTCAAATTAGGCTGGCTTTTTGTCCGTAGAATTTTATCTCTTGCAAAATGTTAGTCTCATTTCATTTTATATTGATGTTACGTTGAAGCGTTAGGGCCGGGTTCTTTTTAAGTTTACCCTTCTTATGGGTCCCTTGGAGATCTTTAGACTGCTACTCTTTTGTTTTAATGTAATGTCTTTTAAACTCTTTTTGTTCCCATGCAATCTACTGCTTCCTACTTTGTGATGCGTTTGTGATTTTAAGTGTTCCTATTTTGGATCATTACTTACTTTTTAATGAATATGTTTGGACGAAATTTAGCGTACAGACAGACAAAAATCTGGAATAAGGCATACCTAAAATACTTTATATCCAGGTAATGCGTTACCTTCAAGAAATATTGTAACTTAAAATAAGAATAGACATCGAATGATATTTGATATTTGTGTGAAAAATACGAATGTTTGTGTTCAAGTTTTGGATGTTTAATATTATGTAAGTATGTATTTATCTATATAAGTATGTTTATCCGTTGTCTAGTAGCCATAGTACAAGCTTTGCTTAGTTTGGGACCTAGTTCAATTGGTGATATTTGTTTTCCCGTGATATTAAATAAAATATAATTGTTACACGAAAATGAAATGTTACACTTCAACTGTTAGGTTTTAAAGCGTATTACAATATACAAAATAATTTAAAATATATCCTGAATATGACTTCAGGTGCTTAGATTAGTTGGACTAAACATCCCTATAAATGTTTTTATAATTGTTTAATTGTGGTTGACATATTTTTCCATACATTAGGCAATGTTCAAAGAGTACCATGTCAAAGGTTGACCACATTTTAAATCAAAAATGCCGATGAAAAAAACCTTTGAAAGTATTTTTTTATTTAAAACTAAGATAAGATAATTTATTCAATAATTTGCAGTACAAGATGACAAGAAATACAATGTTTTATAAAAGTCTATGTAACACGTATGCCTGCACTAGGGTTACTAGGGAACTCTGTATCGCAGGCTAAACGAGCTATCATAAATAATTAAAATAAAGAAATAATCAGCTAAGCTTAACAGTGCAAATATTTTATAAAAATATGCAGACATAAAATAAATTTGAATCCAGACACAATAAAGAAAAATAACAAATATTCGAAGTAATTACAAAATAGTATAGCTAAATCAATTGATTTTTTAAATCTAAATAGGTACGTAAACATCATCCGTCATACATAAGCAGGTATTAAGGTCGTATAAACCATACTTCCATTGCAATTTTTATCCGGGTCAGAGCCGATGCGAAAATTTGTTGACTAAGAACTTAACACATTCATGCCTAAGGTAAAAATAATAATATTGATAATTTATAATTTATGTTAATAGGTCAGCCATCATTTATTTTATATTTTATATAGTGGTAATTTACAAAAAAACTTAAATGAAGTAAAATGATTTTATAACAATTATCGCGAAAACCTAAAGAGACACTATTTGTTGCCTTCGTAATCTATTGAACTTATGAAACGTTTTTCAGCCATAATTTTTGCTGGACAGCCAGCCGCACCTGTAATATAAGTTGCTCGGTTTTTTAAAACGCAAGCAAGTAGCGCACTTTGGATCATCTGCCTTATTTAGGCATTCTTTTATGGTATGGCCTAGCTCGCCACAGTGGCCGCAGGTGACGGTTGACTCCCGACAAAACTTGGCAGCATGACCATATTGCTGACACTTATAACATCTTGTGACCAAAGTAAAATCTCTAACAGGGCAGGATGACCAATTAATAAAGACTTTGTCTTTAGTAATTAAGACTTTACGAATAGCTGCAGGAACTTCTATGACATGATTACAAGTTTCTGAATCCTTTTTTCCCGACTTGTGGCTCATCTTAATAGAGTTCAAAAACGTATCGTAGCGAGGGGTCCTGCTACTCCGGTTAAACGGACTGTTCTCCATGTTTAAATATATAAGAGATGTCACGTAGTAACATTTCCCATAACCAGTACAAACGTAAAAACACCACAACACTTAACACATATGTACCCAAACGGATGACATGATTACGTTTTCTGTCGACTTAGTAAACAAGGTCACGACTCAGCATGTGATTATTTAATTATTTCTACCATCTATCGACACGTCTGTTCTCAATGATGAACGACTGACAAACTCAAACTGACTAGCGATTCTATCTTATTTAAATAGTAAGTGCAGATAAGGCCGAAGATGTAGCACACTGGTTCAACAACAGCGTATTCACTCTGACCTTGAATGTATAATTTTAAAATGCATTGTATGATAAATGAATAAATAAATAAATATAATGACCTGTGCCAAACTAAGCATAGCTTGTACTATGGGTAGGTACTAGACAGCGGAAGAACATACTGATATAGATAAATAAATACTTAAATACATAATAAACATCCAAGACTCGAACACAGACATTTGTATTTTTCACACAAATATCTGCTCCGACCGGGAATCGCACGGGGGACCTCAAGCATTGTAGTCAGATTCTTTAACCAGTAGGCCATCCGACTATCAAACTTGATCCAAAGGCAAAGGAATGTATAAGGTTTAGATTGTTTTTCGTATGGGACCTTGCAAACTTGACCGAATCCCTACACTCATGATGACACGGCGATCTCTCGCCCCCAAACTGTCAACGTACACAGCTGTCAATAATAGAATCCATAACGAACTAAAGGGCTCGGAACTTGAGGCAATCAATGGAGTTGTAATCCCCGTTGTTACGCCACCGATATAAAGTTGGTGTAATCCCAACTGGATATACTAAGAGTACGTGAGGGTTGATTGGCTAGGGTCTTCCGTGCGATTTGGTTAATCGCCGTTCGGTAATCAAACGTGCCGGCTCAATCAGCCGGTTACGTGGGCAACGGGTGGGTTAGCTTTTATTGAAATGTTGCCAGTTGCCGGTTTGCTCAGGTTTACATAAAATGTGGGGGCCAGTTTTGGAAATGAAGTGTTAAATACTTGCGTAGACACACTAGCTCCTTCCCAGGTCCGCGGAACAGCAAATCAAGCTGGTGCAGCAGCAGAGGCGGCGGAGAAACTCAAGGCAAACAAATACAAAGGTCTCGGCTCTGAATACAACCATTCTTCCATTCGGGGTTGAGACCTTAGGTCCGTGGGGCCCCAGCGCAAAAATATTTTATAAAGACCTTTCAAAAAGGCCACAGGGGACCGAAGAGCTGGCAGCTTCCTCGCTCAACGTATCAGCATTGCTATACAGCGAGGTAATGCTGCAGTATCTTTGGTCATGCCGCGGGGGGACCCATTTATTAATTTTATTTAGTTTTTAGTTTAGTTAGTTTTAATTTATTTAAAGTTAATTTTATTATGTCATGTTTTTCTTCCTATAGTGAACCAATAAATGTTTTTAAAAAAATGAGTGTTAATAGGATTTTGCTCTCGATGTTCTTGTATTCGAAAGAAATATCCCATCAAAAACATAACATGTAAAAAAAAGATGCAAGTCTCGCTAGGCAGTTCTTATACTGCAAAAAAGTTTTGAGATGCAATGTTAAACTAAGTCGGTTATCTTAGTCAGTACCGGGTGGTGTCCATAGAAATCGTTTTCCACCGAGTTGCTTATTTTAGAACCGTTAAATTAATATTAGAAGCTTTATTTTTTAACACACAAAATGACTTGACAATCGCATGGTTACCTAATGACGTAAGAATAATCGTCAACGTCAACTATTTATAACAATTCTAATTGAACATAGCGCTAGCTCTAATGCCATGCAGTTTGAGCAATACACATAGGTACGAGTATGAGTAAAGCGTTGCGTGCGATTGCCAAGTCATTATGTGTACTAAAAAAATAAAGACATTTACGGCCATATCTACAAAAACGTTGTGTTAGCAAAGCCCTGCTTCTAAATATAATGTCCGTCCGCAGAGTAGCGTCTGTAGCGCCTGCGTAGAATAGGGTTACAAAATATAAAGAAATAACCCTCCTTCGACAGTCGGGTGAAAAGTTTCATAAATATCAGTCAAGCCGTTTCGGAGGTGTTCTATAACAAACACCGTGACACGAGGTTTTTATATATTAGAGAAGAAAGATATACACTAGAAGAAGAAGAAGATTAGATTTTACATGCCCTTCAATTTTTATATTTATTTATTAATTTATTGTTTGTTGTTATACAGACACATTATTTATAAATTTCAACCAATCTGTTACTGTTACGGTGTTAGACGGATGGACAGATGGACGGTGTAACGACATTAGTGAGGTTTCATTTCTTACCCTTCGGTACCCGTAGTATGAAATAATTCTATTGTTGTTTTTCCTCGTACACAGTTCATGATCATTGTTTCTTCAATTCGATATTTGTCATGACAAACCTTAATTGAAATATCAACACCGGCATATTAATTCGAATAATTGTTAAGTTAACCCAAACGTTTTATTTGATAAGGGTTAATCTGTCCAACGTTAAGTCGTCAGATGATTCTGAAATTAACACGACAATAAAACAAATTAGCATTTTACATAATTGCTGTTTAACGGTCTCTGAGACGTAGCCGTTTTGCACCCTTTTAATTATACGCCCTCGTTTTTGTTTCATTTCTTATAAGGTATGCGAAGAGGGGGAAGTATGTTGAGGTAATGCTTGGATTTTTGGTGGCTGATTGTGGAAAAATCGCATTTTTTACACGCTTTATATTAGCTTCACCTGTATGTTTGTATGTTAGTATGTTTTCTCAAACATGCTATGAAATATTGACGTTATGTTCCTTATAATACGCCACGAAGTGTCACAATGCAGGCGCGGCGTGGTGTGCGGCTAGACGAGAGGTCAATAATGGAATTTCATACAACATTGCTGGCCATGGCCAGCAAAGTGATCGTCTATTGTTTCATACCATGACTATGGCATCATAGTAGTTAGCCATTAAAAAAAAAAACTATAAGCAATATTTGCGTTTTGGTTCATTAAGACATTCTGCCACTACGCTTATTTAAGGTACGATGATGATGATGATGGTGATGTTGATGGTGGTGATGGTGTTGATGATGGCGGTGATGATGATGGTGATGGTGGTATGATGATGATGGTGATGATG
This sequence comes from Archips xylosteana, assembly GCA_947563465.1. Taxonomy (NCBI): domain Eukaryota; kingdom Metazoa; phylum Arthropoda; class Insecta; order Lepidoptera; family Tortricidae; genus Archips; species Archips xylosteana. The sequence goes on from OX387349.1 coordinate 5,673,397, forward strand.
ATGATGATGATGGTGATGATGACATGATGATGTTGATGATGATGATGGTGATGATGATGGTGATGATGAGATGATGATGTTGATGATGATGATGGTGATGATGATGATGGTGATGATAGGTGATGATGATGATGATGATGATGATGATGATATGATGATGATGATGTTGATGATGATGGTGATGGTGATGATGAGATGATGATGTTGATGATGATGATGGTGATGATGGTGATGATGGGTGATGATGATGATGATGATGATGATGGTGATGATGAGATGATGATGATGTTGATGATGATGATGGTGATGATGAGATGATGATGATGATGGTGATGATGATGAGATGATGATGTTGATGGTGATGATGGTGATGATGATGGTGATGATGAGATGATGATGATGATGATGGTGATGATGAGATGATGATGATGATGGTGATGATGATGATGATGATTATGATAGTGATGATGATGATGGTGATGATGATGATGGTGATGATGGGTGATGATGATGATGATGATGATGATGATGATGATGATATGATGATGATGATGTTGATGATGATGGTGATGGTGATGATGAGATGATGATGTTGATGATGATGATGATGGTGATGATGATGATGGTGATGATGGTGATGATGGGTGATGATGATGATGATGATGATGATGGTGATGATGAGATGATGATGATGTTGATGATGATGATGGTGATGATGAGATGATGATGATGATGGTGATGATGATGAGATGATGATGTTGATGATGATGATGGTGATGATGATGGTGATGATGAGATGATGATGATGATGATGGTGATGATGAGATGATGATGATGATGGTGATGATGATGATGATGATTATGATAGTGATGATGATGATGGTGATGACGATGGTGATGATTTTGATGATAATGATGATGTTGATGATGATGATGATGATGATGATGATGATGATGGTGGTGATGGTGATGATGATGGTGATGATGACAACGACGACGACGATGACTATGATGATGGTCATGATGATGATGATGATGATGATAATGCATGTTTGAGAAAAACTCTATACAAGCCTTGGCCACGAACAGGGATTGCCGGCCTCGTATCTCTAGATGGCCTCGTTAACACTCGGCCATCTATAACTACTCGGCCGGCAATCCCCTATTTCGCGGCCGCTGCAGTAATGTACTATTGTTTGTATGTTTGTAACCGACTCCTTAGGGCGCGATTTTGACCCACTTCCCGGTTTCCGATTAAGCTGAAATTTTGCACGTATGTGTAAATTGGATGACAATGCAATATTATGGTAACATTGAGCTGATCTGATGATGGAGCTGGATGGTGGCCATAGGAACTCTGTAATAAAACAATACAATCCCGTCGAGTTTGACCTCGTTTGATTTGTCTTGACGAGCACTTTGATCGTAGATGGTAACCAGGGTCTGATGATGGAGCTGGAAGATGGCCAAAGGCACTCCACATTAAAACGACACAACCCCATCGAGTTTGGGCTCGTTTGATTCGTTTTGACGAGCACTTTGATCCCAGATGGTAACCATGGTCTGATGGTGGAGCTGGAAGATGGCCAAAGGCACTCCACAATAAAACGAAACAACCCCATCGAGTTTGGGCTCGTTTGATTCGTTTTGACGAGTACCTTTAGTCCTAGATGGTAACAAGGGTCTGATAATGGAGCTGGAAGGGGGGTAGGTGGCGGGGTGGAGGGGAAATGGGGAGGGGGTAAGAGGCCTAGATGGTAACAAGGGATTGATGATGGAGCTGGAAGGGGGGTAGGTGGCGGGGTGGGAGGTTGGGGGAAGGGGGTTTAGGGGGTTGGGGTTAATGGTGTGGGGGGTTGGGGTGTTTGGGGGAAATAGGGTGGGGTTATTGGGGGGTTCGGGAGTTAGGAAGGTTGGGGGGAGTTGTGGGAAATGGGGAGAGGGTAAGGGGGGTTGGGTTTTAGGGGGTTGGGGTTGGTGGGTAAGGGGTGTCCGGGGTTAGGGGGTTGGTTGGGGGTTTGGAAAATGGGGAAGGAGGTAAGGGGGTTTAGGGGGTTGGGGGTAAGGGAGTGGGGGTTGGGATTAGGAGTTTGGGGGGGAGTTTGGGGAAATGAGGTGGGGATGTTAGGGGGTTGGGATTAGGGGGTTGGGGGATTGTAGGTGAGGGGGGTAAAGTAAGAAAGAAAGAGGTTTACGTTTAGTAGTGTAGAGCGGTGCGCGCGCACCAAAGACCAAGTATAAGATGGACCGATTCTATTTAAGACGAGCAAAAAAACCGTTTTGTGTCTCTTCTTAGCATATGGAAACTCTCACTGTGAAAAAAATGCAACTAAAAAATAGAAAATAAATAATAGTTTAAAAAACTAAAAACACGCTTTAAAAAAAAAAAACAACTAAAAAATAAAAAATAAATTTTAATAAATTTCAATTCACTATTCTTATAGTGCAGTAAAAAATCTTAATAAGCAATTATTATATTGTTATATCCAGATCAAAATTTGTAAACAATACTAAATATGGATAAAATATATTTTTAAAAAACAACTAAAAAATAAAAAATAAATTTTAATAAATTTCAATTCACTATTCTTATAGTGCAGTAAAAAATCTTAATAAGCAATTATTATATTGTTATATCCAGATCAAAATTTGTAAACAATACTAAATATTGATAAAATAAATAAAAATATATTTTATCCATATTTAGTATTGTTTACAAATTTTGATCTGGATATAACAATATAATAAATAAAATAAATAAAAATATATTTTATCCATATTTAGTATTGTTTACAAATTTTGATCTGGATATAACAATATAATAATTGCTTATTAAGATTTTTTACTGCACTATAAGAAAGAAAAGTATAGTATATAGTGAATTGAAATTTATTAAAATTTATTTTTTATTTTTTAGTTGTTTTTTTAAAGCGTGTTTTTTAGTTTTTTTTATTTAAATTTTATTGTACTAATAATGTAAATAGGAAAGTGCGTGTATGCGTTGTGTGTGTTTATTTGTTTCTCGCACTTTCACGATGAAACACTGGACAGATTTATGCGAAATTGAGTATGTAGATAGCTGGCCCTCAGGAAAAACAGGCTACTTCTGATTGCGATATTCCCGATGGCTTGGGATTTATTCACACATACAATCACACAAGTTTTCACACATATAATATTAGTAGGACATCAGATTTACTGGAACATACCAAATTTGAAGTCAACTTGATGATTACAAGTGAAAAGAAACTATTACTTTGCTCACTCGCGACCTTAATCAGTTCATTAATATGGACCTCCGCAAAGTAACGCCTGATTCAATAGATTAGAAGTGAGTAAAAACCAACTTACTCGTACGGTCAAGTGCAAAAATAAGTATCGATTTAATCCTCCCATCGTTATACACCTATACCTTAATTCGACGACATAAGAGCTATGGGACATATTTATGAGCAAGTTGTGTGCACCCATATTTTTACACTTGACTGTACATTATAACTCAAAGCAAACAATAAAGGCTTACATAAATTACCTTCAGCAAAAATATTGTATAGTTATTTTAAAAATTATTTTTAATAATTATTATAGTTCAAATTTCCGTGTGAACGAATAATAACCACAGAAATGGTCCCCAGATTGAGCGAAAGACGGACTGAAACAATGAAACCAGTGATTTTTTATTGCACTGCATTGCGCTTATACTATTAGCAGTTGAAATAATGTACATATTACATTCAGCTGTTTCAAAAACCGATACATAAGTGTGAATTGGATTCACATGTGATACATTAGTACCAACGAGCAAATTATCTTTAGAGTGTAAGGGGAAAAAAGAATAATTACTGACTGCTACAGTGACTAGTATATACTCCTCTTATTCACTCAAAGGTTGACTTTCCTGATTCTTTAAAGGGATACGTTTCCCTTTGCACATTAATAAATATTAAATAAATAAATCGTGGGACGATTCACACTCATTGGCCCAGTCTTAAACTAAGCAAAGTTTGTGCTATGGATACTAGACAACGGATAAACATACTTACATAAGGTAAACGTACCTACCAATGCTCGACACCTCAATGCCCAGTAGATGACGCCCATCCGTCACCTCTCTTACTGTGACATAAGATTGAAGGTGCCATGTATTGGGTCTGTGTCGAGCACAGGGACGTTTACTTTATATAAAAACATAACTCGAGCACAGACATTCGTATTTTTTATACAAATATCTGCCCGGGCGGGTATCGAACCCAGGACCAGACCTTAAGCGTCGTAGTTACTACGCTAATGGTTGTTACATTATCTCAACGGTTGTCAGTAAAGATTTTTTTTTCTTTATTTTGATGCTGGATTTTGACGCTTTGAGAATGTTGACTGACGCTATTAAAAAATAATTCGAAGACACGACTCCAGGAAAAGACGCATTATTTAAGCCCTGAAAACCGGATTAATTTTCGATTAACTGCAAAATTAGATTTTTTGTTGCTTTAAAACAAATAAATAGTTAGTTGATTGAGTTGGCGAACAAGTGACGTCATAAAGTTGCTAATATTGCCATTCAAACTCTACGCGAGAATTGTTTTTGACAGCTTATAAAAAGTACGTCAGTTGATTGGTGGTGTCAACATTATTATATAAAATAAAATATATATATAAACCTCGTGCCACGGTGTTTGTTATCGAACTCCTCCGATACGGCTTGACCGATTTTTATCAAATTTTTTTCTCTGTATTCGGTATGTCTGAAAATAGGTCGTAGGCTATTTTTATACCCCTATTCTTCGCGGACGGAGTCGCGGGCAACAGCTAGTCTCTATATAGTATTTTTTCTGAATCAGTCATGTAACCTATAAGTAGTGGGTTCATTCTTAAACTAACAACTTACGCTGCGGAAGGGCGGGTTCGTATCGGTTTATGTTATAGCTTTGACCTCGAAACGCGCCTGAGGGTGGAAACACACTGAGAGCTAACAGCCTGCTCAGTAAATAAAAGGAATCTAGTAAATAAATTATATAATTAAATATATAACACAAACCATTGAATTTCTTCTCAGGTGTGTGCAGGTTTCCTCACAATGTTTTCCTTCACTGTAACAGTTTCCATTAAATTGGATAAACACGGGGTGAAGATCAGGGTAATCCTACCTCTATTTTATTAATATTATAAATTAGAAAGTTTCCGAAGATGTATAAATGTCTGTTACTCAATCACGAAATAACGTCTGAACGGATTAAAATGAAACTTGGCGTACCTGCAGTTGGACAAAGATTTGTATTTAGACGTTAAAATCAGTAAGGAGGCTTTACTTCGTCTGCAATCTATGCATATCCTTGTGCTGCATAGCGAAAGTTGTGCTTTAAAAATGTTAATGTAACCTTTTATCAATGGATTTCTAACACGGGCGAAATCACAGGATAAAGACGTATACACAGCTGAGATGATGATAATGATCATTATAAAAATGAAATAATTCTTAACGGTAACAAGATAAAATTATATAATACAAAAAATCAGAAAGTGACATTTGTGGTTAGTGTTGTGTGTCGGTGTGATGGGGTATGGGGTGTCGTCGAAAAATCGTGATCAAGTACGGATAGTTCGAGATACGGGTGGTGATTCTAATCGGAATCAAGTGCGGGTAGTTCGAAAGAATCGCGCGGCTAAACTAACTTAACCCCTACACTTCGATTAACTCGTGACCTTGGCCACTGCAATATGGCCGAAACGTCGGAGTAAATATATGTATAGATGCGTGATAAGTTTCGTGTTGGGGAATATTCTTCGATAGCAAAGAGAGATATTCAGACACTTACCTAGGCTTCAGGAATGCTGCTCCTGGGGGCCCCCGGTGTTGTCGTCCACAGGTGTATATCTGGACTGGTTGGTGCTAGTTCTGAGTTTTTTTTTTTTAAATTTTGAATTTGGATTTTTGAGCGGAGCGGCGACGTTGCATGCACACGGCGGTAAGAGGTTTTTCGAAGAGCTACTTATTTTACGTTGGCAGCACTGTCTTAGAGGTACTGGCGTTTCGTTGTTCCTTGTTTGGAAAGCGTTTGGTTCGCATCAGCGTTCGATCTTGCTATCGACTTATATGGATTAAAAATTAGTTAGAAAACAAATGATCGCCTTGTGCTAGCTGGACGATAATTTGTAGAAATACGGAACATTCCGTATATAGTAATAGTTATGAAATTTCTGAAGTTAGGTAATACTTTTAAGCGTGATTTAATTATTTATCACCCTTCTACTTATACCCGGTGTATTTCAGCCTTCATCCGACGCCTGGTATAGCAAGTCACGCGGACCAATTTGGTGAAACGCCGCTGGTATAAGGAAATAGGCTCGGGCAAAAGTAGTCGATGGGGTCATTATATCAAACTTACAGCGCACAGAACGTCAGCAGTACGAACAGAACACAGCACTCATCATCGTCATCATCAAAGCCACGTCCCACTGGAGGGCACTGACCTTTCAGAATGAGAAGGCTTGGCCCCTAGTTCCCACGCGGCCTCAGTGCAAATTGGGAGCTTAACACACACCATTAAATTTCTTCGCAAGTGTATGCAGATTTCCTCACGATGATTTCTTTGACCGTAAAGCTTACGGTAAATTTAAAATTTAATTTTACACATAAATTCCGAAAAACTCAGAGGTGCGAGCCGGAATTTGAACCTACGACCCTCTGCTCGAGAGGCCATAGGTCAAACCGCTAGGCTACTACGGCTTTTTACGTACTTCGTAATAAAATAAAAATAAATTGTCGTGTCAGTTAAAGAGATTTTATTTTTAGCAATTAACTATTGTACCGTGACCATTATTGTAGACATTTAAGTTATTAACTATCGACTCACTTACTTAGTTTAAAACTATGGTTGCCAAATTATTTCAATCAAATGTACAATATTATTAGACAATAATGACATTTTTTGAAATCACTTGTCAATAGATGACAGTAAATGTAAAAAAGCAATTGAGTAGCTATTTAAAATTAAAAACAGGTGTAGACCCATTATTCACCGTAATCACGACACGTCTCCCGAATCATCCTGTATATATTATTGTCTCTTAATGCTTACTGCTAATTTTCTGTGCTGTTTGGCGTAGTTCTGCAAAAAGTTGCGCCGCTACGAATTTTGTATGGGCGTTCATAGCGAATAAACTATTGGAAAATGGCTACAGTTGGCCTGCAGAGAGTGTTTAAGTCTGATATATTTGAATTTATTTTTTTTAAGTTTTTTTTGGTTTCCTGTTGTTATACTTTTTGTTGTTTTGTAACACGAAAACTTTACCAGAATAAAAGAAAAAGAAATTAAAAATCCACAAAAAAAATTACATTGCGTGTTGTAGAAACGCAATTTTAATTTCGTAGTGCCTTGATCTTGTTTAAATTAACGGTATGGAAACCGTTTCATCATACTAAATTAAATTCTACACTGAAAAGTTGGAATAAGGCCGCCATTTTCTTCGTAGCTATCACATATTGGACTTAAAATGCTATCATTTCATAATTATTATCTTCCCAGGCTATATACTTCCCACCGTAGGCCTGCAGAGGGATGTATGTGTAGCTATTAGGTACGAGGCAAAAACTTTTCATGTTTTTTTTTAGTTCCTAATACGGCCTTTTTCTCATAACAAAATATTACGGATAACTCACGCCTATGATCGGGTTTAGCTCGACATGTTTCGGGTTAATCTGTAGTCCTTCATCTTGTAGCACAAGCCACGGCGGCTACCGCATGACGCGCACTCCGCGTTACCGCTGCTCTGATCCCGCGGCTCCTCGACAAAACTAATACCAGCACATAGCTACCCAACACTAAAATTACCCTGTTTTCCATTATGAGTGAGTTTTACGGTAGTTTCATGTTCAAAGCGGCCGTTTTCTACTTTGTATTGTCTTCTTCTATAGGACTAGCTTAATAACGTGAATAAATCACAATGCTAACACCTTACTTTATACATTCAAGAGAAAATGTGTACTTACAAGGTATTTTAAAATAATTTCAGAATATTTTAGTCGTGGGTTCGATTACTTCGACCACTGTTAATTATGGGTGACTAATATTTCCATTCATTGGTTGACATAGTGTAATATCACATCAAAGGTACCTAAATCACCAAGAGTACCTAATCGTATTATAATGTATTATTTTTTTATCCGTTGGTACAACCACGATTTATCGAAAGCGTGTGAATATATCTTAATGCCCGTAAATGAAAAAAAAGGGGGAGAAAATTCATGACTATCGGATAGCACGTGAGCTTACGCCTTTGAAAAGAAGGCGCTGGCACAATTTACAAGTAACACAGAGTATATTTAAAAAACAGCAAAATTAGGATTGAAAATACCTCGTTTGAACACACGCAATGTCAGTAAACTATTTCATGTCCCTCTCACACGTTATAAATATAAATCCAACTCCTTTGTTAATAAAGCCTGTAAAGCCCACAATACTTAATTTACTCAGGTTGATATAATTTATTTATCTTTCAATGTGAATTTTAACTATGTTTAGGTTTAAGAATAATGTACCGTTTGTGTCCAAATAAACATTGAAACATTATATCCTTCCCAGGGTATCAAACTATCTATATCCCAAATTTCATCTAAATTGGTTGAGTGATTTGAGCGTGAAAACACAGATAAACAGACACACTTTCGCATTCATAATATTAGTATGAACGGATTTTTCACTAATAATCTTTTAGTACTAGTCCTTTAATTGACTGATAGGGTAGGGGAGACCGAGGAGAGCTGTGACAGAGGAGAGTTGTGACATCGTCGATTTTTGGGAACTTATTTAGTGCTAGCAAGCTCGCAACAGCGCGTGTTTGATAGCTCGAGACTTGAACTAAAAAACGCGCGCTATTGCGAGCTCGCTAGCAGTTAATAAGTTCTACAAAATCGACGTTGTCACTACTCTCCTCTATCACAACCGTCTTCGGTCTCCCCTATACTGCGTCAAAACGTGACTAAATTTTGAATTGGCAATTTGAAAAAAATCTTTATACAGGTGTTCAATCAAACTAACCCAATCAACTACTGAGATCATCATATCAGCCAAAAGACGTCCACTGCAGCAGTGGACGTCTTTTGGCTGATATGATGATCTCAGTAGTTGATTGGGTTAGTTTGAAGCAGCCTCCCCCAAATAGTTCCACAACGAATGGTCCTACGCTGCTCTCATCTAAGTGGTAAGTGGTAAGACGGATTGCTTTTTATCGCTGTTGGGTGATCTGCAGTTTCAATAAAAAATTCAAAGCATCCGGGTTAAAGTCGACTCTAACCGCAACACGACTGGCTCACGTGCCATTGGTCTCGACTGGTAGCTCTTAGCAGTCCGTCTATGGACCGTCTTACTTAATGGATCGTTGCTCAGTTTTATACCTCAAAGTCCCTCACAGAGCGATAGAGAGCTATGCTCGGAGATTTCTTTCGTGATGGAATCAGAAATGAGGGATCTGCAGAAGAACCAAAGTTACTGACATAGTGTGGATAGTCGCAAGAATTAAGTGGCAGAGGGTAGAGCATATTGCTCGTAGAACGATGTTTGTACGATGTTTTTCTTCACCGTATAGCTCATGGTAAGTTTCAAATAAAATTTTGCACGTAAATTCCGAAAAACTCATAGATGCGATCTTTGTCTCTCCTCTACTTCAGCCTCTGTTAGCTTGCAAGACAAATACAGTCAACAAAAATTACACTCCGAAAAAAATCTTGAAATTATTTATTTACAGATAATAAAATCCATAGATTGTTAGTTTATGCCTAAGCATATATGTTAGGAGATGAAACAATGCAATACTATTTATTATTTGTCACTGAACTATTATTTGTCTAATAATAAATGAACTTATAAAATAATGCTTATATATAAAGATTAGGAATTAAACTTGTAGCTATAAAATCGCGTGTTCTTGCCACTTGGGTCTGTGAGACCGTCGCCTTGATAGCATTTGTCCGTCTAACTTACTTACGTTCGTAGGGTAGATTTTCTCGGAGCGACTGGTAAAGTCACAGGTTTTACTGGTTATTTAATACGCTGAAGTTAGGGGAGACTTCAATTTACGTGAGAAAACAAGCTGCGTTGTCATTTTCTATTTACATGTAAGTACTATTGAATCATTGTTTTCTAACTATATCTAGAGATTATCTTGGCACGCAGTGTCAGTGACTTCCTTCTGATACTTAGTTTATCGATATATTATATTATATTGTGATGTCACTGTGGGAAGGTTCTATATACGGTAAGACACGATTCAGTTGATTTGATAGTACAGTGAATCAGTTGAAGTCTGCATAAAAATAATACAATATCTACTCGAACTGTTTAACTAATCTTCTAAATATGGAGACTTTAATAGAATTCACTCACGTAGCCATTTTTAACAATGCAAAAATAATCACACAGAAATAATTAAACAGGAGTACTGCCCTTTCGCTGAAATTCATTTCGCTGCCTGAATCATTTGCTAACCGTTTCGTTTCCCAACTGTTTATTTTTTCTAAAACTGTAAACTATTTGAGATTATATTTCAGGATTATCCTGTAGGTTAGGTTTGCTTTATAACAATCCTGAAAAGTTTACAGTTTCAGAAATAAATAAACAGTTGGCAATCGAATCATTTGGGAACAATATTGTTGCGAAACAATAGTAAACCAACTGAACAAGATAAATACTCATACGAGTAGTAAACAGATTTAAAAGATCAAAGCTTTGCTTGAGGCCCTGACTCAGAATTATACTTATGGTACTTGCTTCGTAACAGATTCCATATTGGTGTTGAACTGACTACATTCACTTACCAGTCGGCTCACCGCTAGCGGCGTCGGAAGCAATAGAGCCCATTTTCGAGTAGCAATTGTCGAAGATCACATTGTAGGGGTCTTAAGTCTGATATTCATTTTACAAGTGACAATTTTTATTTTTAATTTTTAATATAGCTCCAACGATGCTATCGATGTTTCTGCTAATGTTGAGGTTGATTAAGACACTATTCATCATCATCATCATCATCATCATTTCAGCCGAAACACGTCCACTTGACTGCTGAACATAGGCCTCCCCAAGGCTCGCCAAACAGATCGACCCTGCGTCATCAGCATCCAGCGCGTCCCCGCTACCTTAACCAAGTCGTTTCTCCATCTTGTTGGAGGCCTACCTACACTGCGTCTTCCGGTCCGCGGACGCCACTCGAGAACCTTTCGGCCCGAGCAAGCAACGAGCGATGTGCCCTGCCCACTGCCAGTTAAGTCTGGCGATTCTTCTAGCTATGTCCGTGACTTTAGTTCTTGCGCGGATTTTATCAAGAAACTATTAGTGAAAGTAAAATGTTACAATCATTACGTGTCAACGACGGTAGTGGGGAAGTAGGTACTCTATTGTACGGAGTGTTGACATACTGGCGCTGTGCTACATACATAAGTCGTAATTTATTTCTATTTCGGCCTCATAACTCCATCCAGGATTATATTAATTGAACCATTCCTCGCTTAATTTCATAAACATCGACCTACTTTAATCTACGACGGTTTCTCACTCAATATTTAAACTGATGTATTATTAAGTTGTACCCAAACGCGGCGGCATTGCGTTGGGCGTTATCATTATAGAATCAACCGCGAGCACGCACGAATAATGCGAACCAAATTACCACGCAGCACGATGGTAGCGGCGCGAAAAACGCCTATGCGAAGGAATAAGCGGTGACGCTAAGCTAAATTATAAACTAGTGGATCTGTAAACAGTAGATCTTGCGAGTTTTTCGCAACGGCTGGAATCCCCCATTTTGAAAATTTTCCAAAAATAAACCAATTAATTACAAACTAGATGCGGTCGTGTTAGTTCTAGCTTTATCATCAGATCAGCTCCATGTCGTAATGATATTGCATTGTCATCCGACTTACCGGAAATATAGAAGTGGGTCAAATTTAACTTGCAAGATTTGATGACAGACAAACAACGGAACAAGTGAAGGTAAATAAAAGCTTGTAATAAAAAACATCGGAATTCTACTCATTGACGATGACGTAAAACTCAATAAGTTACAGAACATACGACGGGATAGCAACTCGCAGAATTCGAAACAAATGAATGTTAAGTTTTAAATTTTTGACTCATAACTCATAGGTATGTAAAGCAACATTCATCCTGTTCTCGTCCAACAATGTCTAGACAATACTTTCCAAGCTAGAACACGCATCTGCAGCGGCACTCATTTGTTTTATTGATCCGGCCAAAATCGCCTCCGCATTGTACGACGCTGGAACAAAACTTGAGACTTTATGGCTTTTAGACTAAGATTTTCAAAGGCTTTAAATTGAATGTAGTGTGCATGTCAAATATTAGAATAACTTTTTATCGTTGGTTATAGTTTTAATGTGTAGTTTTTATTACAAGTATATCATTTTGTAAGCTACTTTTCAAAAAGCTTAGTCTTCTGCCTTGGCCTTTATACTCTGGAGATATACCTGTTTCTAAATAGGCAAAAGTATTTTTTGACAATAGATTCAAGATTTTTTTTCTAAAATTCAGCGCATTCCAGGATAAATGGTTTATTTTTTTTTTTTTTTTAAATAAAACTGACCCGTGATTGACCACTATCTCACCTGATGAAAAGTGCAGATGAGGCCAAAGGTGTACCTCACTGGTTCAGTAACAGCCTATTCACTCTAGCCTTGAAGAGACCCAGGTTGTATTTATCAGGAAATACAGATGACGGAAGCGAATTCTATTCTTTAGCGGTTCGCATTAGGAAGGATGACGCGAACCGTTTCGTACGGGCTACTGGAATACTAACCACATAAGGATGAAGACGCTCCGCCAGCCTGGATGTCCGTTAGTGAAATGGAGATGGAGGAATTAAATCATGTAATTCCTGCGCACACTATCCAAAATGTATCCGATAAAAAACAGACAGACAAGCAACTCGACGACGGTGCTCGAGGCTCTGCAGCCTACCACCGATTGACGGACTATCACCAATGAGTCTTCGGGCTCAATGCTCCACCGAATCCAACGCCGCCAACTGATACTTGGCAGAACCGTCCCAAAGGTGGCAGCAGTATTCCATACATGATCTTATCTGTGCTTTTTATAAGGTAAAGGTAAGGTAAGCAACTGCTCCTGCGTGAAATACCGTCCCACCTTATATAAGATACCAAGTTTCTTAGCAGCAGTTTTCGCCCTGAACTCAATGGCCGCGCCGAAGTTGAGATTAGATGGCACGCTCAGTCCAAGAAGCTCAAGGTGGTCTTTGGGTGGTAAGGATAAATTCTGGAAAGTAGGAGCCAAGGTGAATGGACTCCGCTTTGCGGTGAACAGACACGCCTGTGTCTTGGCAGCATTAAACTGGACCAAGTTGGCCGATCCCCAGTCGGACACGGCCTCCAAGGTCTTATTTGTCCGTTGTACAATAGCCTCCCTGAGTGAACCGATCTCGTCCCCACTGGCTCGACTGTTAGATAGGTACCTCTCTGTGACTGTGCTGTCATCGGCGTACCCATAGATACCGGGTATGAGCAAATCGTTGATGTGCAGCAGAAAAAGAGTAGCAGAGAGAACCGATCCCTCATGCTTGTGTTCCTAAGACAGCACTTTACAGAAAACACTGTTTTGTTATGTGGCTGAATTTTTTTAATGAACAGGCCAAGTATGTATAAGATCCACCTATAGATAAATTTAAAAGGAAGTTACTGCAGATACTGCCAGAAAACACTTCCCATTAAAGCCTTCACTTACCATTTAAGCCTTCACTTACCATTAAAACCTTTTGCATGCTACCAATTCGAAATAGCAGAATAAGCTGTGTAATTGTCCTAATAGTTTTGATGTTACTACTTATTCTCGGCATATAAATATTATATTTCATTCTATTCTACGGTAGTACGGTGAAATTCAAATGTCAAAAGGGAGTCAAAAGACTCATTCAATTCACTGGTATTGTAAAAGTTGTACTACAAAATATTAAAGTTGATTAAGTACTCAATTACGGCAAAATAATAATGAGAATCGAAGTTATAATCTTTATTTTAGAAAGAAATAAATATTCTACTAGGTATAGTTCCAAAAATTACATCGCCTAACCAGTAACACGCGTAGTCTCCGTTTTTAACCTCTCCTATGTCAGAAGTAATAAAAATACCTACTGCATTCAATTCTGGTTTGTTTCAAATAATACCAATATACGGATTGAAATAAAAATTGAAAAAATAGCCTTAAATTTGGCACATATCTGTGGCTGGACATACCAGGGGGTTTCTGTCGTCCGCCTGTATTTCAATTTAATTTTCACAGAGTTCAACTTTTTGCTTCTGTTAAATTTAACCGCTTGCAACACCATGCAAGATTGGCAATTTAATATTTGCAAAAGATCAATTTAAATATTAAAAAAATCGATTAGTTTTTTATACAATTTTCCATCAACCTCCCTTCGACATTCTCTTTGGATTGGACTTCTGTTCTGGCTGGAGCCTGAAGCGCAAATTAATTTAATAACCTACCATAGGGGTGTTTTTTTGGCATCGGAGGAATTTGGTTAATTTTTGTTGATTGTTATTCTTATAAAACTTTCATTTGTATTATTTTAGAACTTAGGTAAATCTCCACCACCATAAATTTATTGTACAAAGTAGACAATCAAAGTATAATAAGGTCATCCTTTCCATATTATTTCTACTTAAGCAAAACAGTTTTTTGTATATTCTTGTATGTAAACAAAAACTTTTTGCTGCCCAGAAAGTAATATGAATCTATAATGCTTTATTCTTCTCCCCAACTTCCCCGACGATCTAATGTATGTCTGTTCTCCCCGCCCTCCCGTCGGAATAAATTTACCTTCTATCTGTCATCCCTGAATGGAACTTTTTTCCAGTTAATGTAAAAGAAAAATCTATGAAAAGAAACGCAATTATTTTTTTAAAACTTTATTGTTTCTTTATAATATTCATTACACATGTAATTTATATTGTAACGGCGTGCCAAACCGTCCGGTATCATTATACAATACATACAACAAGTTTTTAATTCTATTATTTACCTGTATACAATAATAAACTTTTGACATAATAATAACTGGTTATATTAATCGAGATCTGTTATTTTCATAGCCTAATTCAAGAAAAATCACCTCAATAAAATGTCGCGTAACTATTACTGATGACAACAGTTGATTTAGTTAGGTAATCTTGTTGGACAAATTGGGTCTGGATATATTTACATTTTGAGTTCGCTAAAAATTATGACACACCTGATTGTTTAAAGACAGCTTCTGTCTCGAAAGCACTTTAATGTTTATAATCCGACATACGTAAAATATTTATTTCATGGGAGCTCATTTTTTAACGAGATAATTTTGGGGACGGGTGCGCGTAGACAATTTTAAAGGTCCGGTTCTACTATGAAACTATGTTCTCATACCAAAAAGAACGCACTTTAGGAAAGTTGACACCAAGTCGAAATAAGAATTAATTTCTAACTAACCTGTTTATGCAAAATTTATATTTTTGTGTCTAATTTTATACTTATTCTATTATTCTTCAGTACCTATGTTAACTGGACCAGTTATCACGAGATTGTACTCGCATCCCACTGGTCATGTAACTCCAATTCAAATTAATAGTTTCTTCACCTGTGTTTAGTGTTCTTACTCTCTATACAATATTATGTACAACATCATTTGAATCAGCAAATTATTAGCTAAAACTTAAAATACAAATTTACACCCCTTACTACAGACATAGTAAAGCTAGATAGAATGATTCGTATAGTTTTACTTGTTATATTATTTACAGTTTTTCTAAACATTTTGTGTTTTTAAATAGTATTGTCAGCTGTTTTTACATTCCTGTCATCTTTATTTCTCTCAATGGATAAACTTTTCATTATTTTTTAAATTTTTTAACACATTTAATTTCGGTTCAGTTATGCTTTTTGTGAATTTTTAAGAAATTCAAATAATCTTGCTCGAACAGTGTGACATTTTACAGGAAATGTTAACGCTATTTTCAGTGACTGTTCTGTAGAAATTATAAAACAAAGTCCGCAGATGACTTATGTTACACTATTTACAGTTCATTACTAAACAAGCGCTTAGCTACTTGCTTAGGGATTTAATTTTATATTTTACATAACACAACCCACACTATAAAATAGAAAATAGATGCTTAAGCTTCTTTCATTGACATTTGTTTATACGTCGTCAAATTTTTTTCGTCATCTTTTGACTTGACCTACCCAATATCCCATCCAATAGTTAGTCAAGGCTGTTATTGCTCTGATGTGATGTCACATGACATTATAGCATTTTTTACTTTTTTTGCTCTTAAATTAGTTCCTTACAATCTATGGACATTAGGTTATCAATACATATGACTTGTCCAAAAGTTAGTAAAGGCTCTTTTTGGTGGTGTCTCATGATAAATATAATAATTATCATTGACGTTTTTTGCGCTTGAGTGAGTTTCTTACAATATTTAATTTTCTTATTAGATAAGCATGACGCACGACCTGCTCATTAGCTAGTTAAAGAGTATGTGACATTATTATGGATTTTTATAGTTGTTTTAACGGTTATCAAGAAAGGTGCGTACTTTCTATGTTACAACAAAATGAACCTCACCTACTTTTGGAAAACAAGCACGCGTAAATTGAAACGATGTTGCTCCAAACATACCACTTTTGAAAATGTCAATGTAACAAGCCGATGCGTAAAACTTTATTTACATGTATAAGTTGGTTGGTATGTGTCAGGATAACGCTATGAAGAGGCAGGCTGCCAACACGAGGCAGTGCGTGGGTGAGGTCGGTGCGAAGGCTTGCCCGCCTCGCTGCATGGCCGCGGGATACTCACCTGATAAAGGAAAAATCGAATTTGCTTCTTTGGCAAAAATTAAAACTGCTCTGGGAAACGCCATCACAATTTTTAGTCACAACAGTTTGAAGATTCATGTTTGAAATCAAATTATAGAAGGTAACAAAAGAGCTAATGGACCTGTTAAGACATTCTAGAAACTAAACGAATGCAATGGTGTGAATTTGTAAAAGTGAAAAGTTAAGTTGTAAAATAGCAAATCTAAATTTTGATTCTAGGAAGTTTTATCTTCGTCAAAATAAGTATAATATAATTTTTTGTAAATTTTTGAATGTAATTGGCACTGTACAAGCTATTTTTTAATAAATCTAGCTAGATAATTTCAGCAGTTTGCTTATTGTTTTTGTTGACTGTAAGACTCCGTAGATATTTTTAAAATTTTAGAACACCTTGTTTGGAAACGAATGTATGTATACAGCAGTGCAATGATTACCATTTTATACACATTTCTATGTGGCGTTGAACGAACGTATGTAAGTCACGTAAAGAAACATTTTAAACTAACCCGCAAAGCTTGTCTTTTATTCGGTAGATGCAATAAACTGACTATAAAACTTCCGTATGAAAAATAGCGACGGAGGAACATATGGCTTTCGTCAAGCATTTTTAATACACCATGCCGTGAATTTTTCCGGCACAAGGCCGTGTATAAATTTTTCGACATTGCACTCTTTGACCTAGATAAATTTGACAGCATGAATTTTTGGAGGACTGACCGGATAATGCCACTCTCCGTTAATATTCAAATTTATTTTGATATTATAGAAGAATAGACAACAAAGCTAGTATCTGGATTACAGTTATAGGCCACACATTAGGAAAGTTAGTAACTGATACGTTTTTTGGAAGTTCTTTTGGCACACAAAACTTGAAATCCTGAACATAATAAAAACATTAGCGCACCCATCTAAAAGACACGTTTCATACTTTTGATTTATTGCGATCGTTGTTTTAATGATAATGGCCTTTATTCGGGATTTTTACTCTTCCCTGGGATTTTTAAAAATGTATTTCCTTTCTGCTATCTTACGGTCGTTTATCAACTAGATTGGGATGTCTTTGCGAATAAGGCCGTCCTGAGTCGCAGAGATTGTATTTTTTATATCTTTTTCTTTAAAAGATTACTTTAAATCAAAGGTAGAAGATTTTTTGTGTCACAAAATCTTTGTCGGTCTTGGGAAAAACAAAAGGTTCAAGAGAAAAGCAATGATGTGGAGAAAGATAAACGTGTAAAAAACCTTCGATAATAGGTGCGTAATATAGGAATGGACTGACGCGTTGCTGGCAACGGGTAAAGGGATTGGCAAAATCGACAAATTATATTTAAAGCATGACAAAGACGACGAAAGCTTACAGTTTAGTTTTACATATGTAGATAGTTATAGACAAAGCTATTGAAATCTTTGATCGTTTAGTAATATTCAAGTTTGACCATGCTACATCCTAAAATTAAAACAGAAAGTACAACAGGGAACCACAAAGATAAGTATTAAGAATCAGTTTTAAATAGTAAAATGAATTGACTCAATTATGATGTGTTACCTACAAATCGAAATAAAAGTAAAGAATTTATGAAAGGATTATTATTTTATCGGGTACAGGGTTTGTTATAAAAGTAATGATTTAATTCAAGTTTTTAAGTAATATCAAGTAACTCACCATTAAGCACATGCACAACAATACTTTTGGACTGTGCATTGCTCGGGTTGCATTGATAGGTCCCGGAGTCTGATGGCCTGGCTTGCTGTATGAGCAGGAAGGAAGTTGTGGTTTCTCCCTTCTCTGTGACCACTGACACCCCGCCTCGGGGGGAGTCGTAGCTTATAATCTGTAAGAAAAAAAACCTTGTTAATGATAGTTCATGAACTGAAACAATTACTTTGTTCACCCGCGACCTTACGATAGCTACGCTTATTTAAAAAATGCGTGTTCATGCAATTCCTTCACCTCCACTCACACAAATCAGACAAAAGTAATTATCACCACCATAAAACTACACTGACGCGTTTGAACTCAACCAGAGCTCATCTTCAGAGTACCGCAACCGTTCACTGTGCTACTAAATGTTAGAGTAAAGTTGTTAGTTTACGATCAACAACCAAAGAAGATAAATTGTATACACATTATTTATAATAAATAATGATACATTTATATTTGGTCATATTGCTCATAGGGCTTGCAATTCGAATATTCGGCCAATTTTCATATTCGAATATTTGGGGGCATGGTATTCGAATATTCGATATTCGATTTTATGTTCATCATTTCAGCCGAAAGACGTCCACTGCTGCACATAGACCCTCCCCCAAGGCTCGCCAAACAGATCGGTCCCGTGCCCTCCACATCCAACGCGATCCCGCAACCTTAACCAGGTCGCTCCATCTTGTTGGAGGCCTACCTACACTGCGTCTTCCGGTCCATGAACGCCACTCGAGAACCTTTTCGCCCCAACGGCCATCAGTTCTACGAGCGATGTGCCCTGCCCACTGTCACTTGAGTCTGGCGATTATTCGAGCTATGTTAGTAACTTTAGTTCTTGCTCGGATTTCATCATTTCTAATGCGATCCCGCAGAGAAACTCCGAGCACAGCCCTCTCCATTGCCCTCTGAGTTACTTTGAGCTTCCTTATGAGGCCCATCGTTAGCGGCCACGTCTCAGTGCCTTAAGTCATCACTGGCAACACACACTGGTCAAAGACTTTAGACTTGAGACACTGTGGTATATTGGATGACAAGATATTGCAGAGCTTCCTGAACGCTGCCCAGCCGAGCCAGATTCTTCGATTGACTTCTTTCTCGAAGTTGAACCTACCTAATTAGATTGTGTATCCCAGGTAGATATAGTCATCAACAACTTCGAGAGGAGAGTCTCCAATTATGATAGGAGATGGTACAACATGGGCATTCGACATGACCTTCGTCTTGTCCATGTTCAATTTAAGACCAACTCGCTCAGATACAGTCCCGAGGTCAGCGAGCATCGCACTTAGGTCTTCCAAGGTCTCAGCCATAAGCACTACGTCATCGGCAAATCGAAGGTGAGTGATGTATTCGCCATTTATACTCGCCCTTCCCAGTCAAGAGTCTTGAATGAAAGCATCCTCCAGTGCAGCGGTGAACAGTTTCGGAGAAATAACATCTCCTTGTCTGACCCCACGCTGCAATAGAATAGGCTTCGACATCTCTGGTCCTGAAGTCGGACAGACATTGTGGCGTTATTATACTTCAACACTTCGATGTACCGGTAGTCTACTTGGCACCGTTGGAGAGACTGCAGTACAGCCCAAGTCTCGATCGAATCGAAGACTTTCTCGTAGTCCACAAATGCCCGGCAAAGCGGGCGGTTATACTCCTCGGTTTTTTGTATAACCTGCCGCAACGCATATATGTGGTCTACGGTGCTAAAGCGCTAAAGTGATCGTAATATTTAGATGATTAGGTGAATTAGGTAGGTTGTTAAAGTGGAAAGTTGGCTTTTAACGACGTACAGTACAGTACCTACAGTCCATTGTGAATTAAACAATAATTTCATACTTAAAGCCACGCATACGTTAAAAACTTAAAACTGATTGTTAGATGTGTGTGATAATGATAAAATGTATGGTTTGTTATTCGTATTAAGTAAACTAATACATGTTTCCTATGTTTGCGTTGATATCTTTGTTGTTTTTTTTATGAAAATTATAATTACTGTTTTGTTTTTTTATTGCCATGTGATTTTTCAGACTGATAACGTAATTACTACTAATTAGACAGCTGATTCTGTAGTTTTCTGTGTTTAATTGAACTTTTCTAAAATATTCGAATATTATTCGAATAATTCGAATACTTCCGAATTTACGAATCGAATATTCGAATAATCAAAATGGTCGAATATTGCAAGCCCTTTTGCTCATCATGCTGTTTTTAAGGTTTAAATTTAATGATGTCAAATGTACACAAAAAATATTAAATTTAATTTTAGTAGAATGAAATGTGATTAAGAGAGTTTGAGTATAGAATATCTTATAAAGTATTTAACCGAGTCATTTTTACAACGTTTTGTAAATTTATATTTAAATTTATATTTAGGTACCTGATCAAAATAATTATAACAATAGTAAATACTATAATAATATTTATAATACTGTTTTCTAGTTGATATGACGTATAAATCCAGTTCTATAGGAGTGAGCTCCAAGAAATCGGGAGCATACAGTAATTTTATTCTTCCGGGCACGCGGATTTTAGAAGCATAGAATGAGTTAAAGCTTTAAATATGATTCAGGTATTTAGTATCTACCGTCAACGGTTTCCTAATTTACTTTATCAATTTGCTCACATACAAATTTTATCGCAATACAGTTGAAGAAAACAACATCTAAGTAGATTGAAAAGTTCCAAAGAAACCATAATTCCATTCAGCCCTGCAAATTCTTAAGCCAAACGAAATCCTTTCGCTTACGCAAACGATTTCGATAAGTCAATTTTGAATCGTTGGCTGAAACTTGATCAAACAGGTCTGGGTTTGTCGAGAAAGAAATCGATTACCTAAAATCTGGCTAGACTACACCAAAAAAATAAAGGACATTATTAAAAATATATATTAAGTACCTAATGTTTGTTGTACCTTTTTAGTTGTATTAAATTTGGAAAATGATTCGTTTAAAAATTTAAGAAATGTTAAACAAGTATTGTTAAAATCATGTACTTACATTTTTTTGATTTATGAGTTCGAACGGTTTGCCTTAGCGGACGTACAAAACATTACCTAAATTAATTGTATGTATACTCGTACTTTTGTTTTTATTATTATAATATTTCGTAAAAAAATATTAATTTCAGTTATAAAAACACTCACGTACACACAAAATAAGTTTATTTTTGAATAGTCCACCATCCAGTGATTTTATTTATTCAGGTAAATAACAAGCATTTATTTTGTAACGTAAATAAAGCATTGATTTTTAAATAAACTTTATGATTTCTAGCTTCCTCATTTGTACGACCAAAAAATAAAGATAATGTCACCAATTCAAAAGAAAAAATATTTTTTCACTAGCTGTTGCCCGCGACTCCGTCTGCGAAGAATTTGTCTATCTATCCCGTGGGAACTGTGGAATGTTCCGAGATAAAAACTATCCCATGTCCTTTCCAGAGTCTCAAACTGTCTAACCTATAGCAAATCTAACCTATATCAAATTTTATCGTAATCGGTTGAGCGGTTTGAGCGGGAAGAGGTAACAGACAGACAGATACACATTTTTACATTTATAATATTGGTATGGATTGCTTACGGCATCATTGTGGTTCCAGAATATATACGCAGGTGGTTCCGGCGAGTACAATACCACACAGGTTAGGTTTATTGTACTGCCTCGGTCGATGTACAGGTCAGGGCCACCGATAATCTCCGTGGTGGGCTCTGTGGACAATAACAATACATAAAATAACAGTTTTTCATGATTTACGACTAACTATACAAAATATCATTTACTACGGGATGTAGACCGTGATTACTTTTAATTTACCTACACTTGCCAATAAACTGCCATGCAGTTTGGCATAGGTATTTAGAGATAAGTATTTCTGTACTTCTTTTGTTTGTATTTGAGTAAATAAATAAAAAAATAAAGAATAAGCTCCCGATATTTCATTTACCCGGAATCATAACGCTAAGTATATCCGTTGAAATATCAAAACTCATTAAAGAAAATCACGGTCTACGACCCTGTGTATTATTGCTATTGATAATTGGGGAAAAAATTGTTATTGGTAACTATACTAAGGGGCAATTTCACTGAGTTGATATCCGCAACATCGGTGGCCGCAACAGTGCAAAGAACAACATGGTAGTCGGCCGCACTCGGTGAGCGGCAGCTGCCACCTCCTCAATATTGCCGCCGCAGTAGGCGGATAAACTAATGTGAAGACAATTTTGGTTCGGCGAAGTAGTTTGAAACAAGTTCGGCGAACGCATTTGGTGAACGAAGTAGTGTAATTGCCGCATTAAATTAGAAACGATTGATGTATCACATTCATTACTCCCGTTGTTTGGATAAATTATTTTTAGAAAAGTGTCTTATTATTTTCCTTTCATTCAAAAATTGATTCGTCTTTTACTTTAAATAGTACTTATCCTTTAATTAAAATACAACTTGCCTAAAACTAATTACAGACATAAATAGAAATAAATTAAAACGCGATGTTATAAATATTTTATTTATATAATGAATATGTTTTAATTATAGATCACGGCCTTATATCATTATCTTTGTTGGCCGATATTAATTCAGGAATCCTTAGCCTATTTTCACCATTTCTTCCTAAATCAGTAAAAAAATTGACTTTATTAACATTTTTCGTAGTTAAATCTACAGTTTTTCACAAAGCAATATTGGTCATTTTCATTTTTGTTAAACGTAAACACCTTTACGCTTTAAAACCAAAGTTACGACGCATAACCATCAAACCGTTTGTCGTCGATCTGCCTACAACAACGCATAGTGTGGTTACTCCGGTCATGTAGCGCGTAGGGCAGCGGACAATTTTGAGAAGCTAATGGTGACCGGAAAAATAGAGGTTCAAAGACTTCGAGGCCGAAGTCCCAAACGATGGTCAGATCAAATCTCGGAACAACTGGACTTAACTGTCAGCGCTGCACTTCATCAAGCGACTAAACGCAGCCGATGGCGACAACTAGTGGACAAAGTTAAGAGTCACGATCCTCAGCAGTGAATGAGCGATTCAGATGATAATAACCATCAAATAGGCAACAGGCGTACCTACTTTAATATAAATCTGTAACTGTTACGAATTTGTACAAAAGCTTTGTTTCAATATTGTGTATTTCTTTTGCTAAGTACATGTTAGTTAAGCTTGCAGGTAAAAAAATAAATGTGAAATTCAATTGCTGATAATGTCCAAGGTCCGAGTCGTTAAAAGGGCCATTAACCTTCAATATTACGACGTTGTATTTCTGCTTTATCTAAATTCTGATACGGCATGAAATCAAATATTTTAACTGCAAATAGGTTCGGGATGGCTTTTTTAATTGACAGAATTTTTACTACTTTTTCCCGGTTGTGAAAAAACGGGGCTGGATGAATGTAAAATATAAAGAACGCAATGTTTTCTGTTTTATAGATATAAATAATATATAGGGTGTTAATCTTGTAAAGGCCACGTCAAATTTCGACTATTATAAATCAAAACTTATTAATGAACTAAAACAATTACTTTGCTCACCCGCGACCTTACAATAGTTACGTTTATGCAAGAAATGTGTGTTCATGCAGTTCCTCCACCTCCACACTGTACGAACACACACAAATCACATAAACACAACTATCACCACCACCAAGCTACACTGACGCGTTTCGAACTCAACCAGAGCTCATCCTCGGAGTTACCACAACCGTATGCTATGCTACCAAATGTTAAACATTTAATGGTGGTGGTGATAGTTGTGTTTATGTGATTTGTGTGTGTTCGTACAGTGTGGAGGTGGAGGAACTGCATGAACACACATTTCTTGCATAAACGTAACTATTGTAAGGTCGCGGGTGAGCAAAGTAATTGTTTTAGTTCATTAATATGGACCTCCGCAAAGTAACGCCTGATTCAATAAATAAATTATTCAAAACTTATTGTCAATCAAGAAAAAATTAACATTTGTTTCGATATAAATAGGTGATAAAGAGGTGTACAGATATTTTTGACTTCTGACGTGCGTGTGTTTGTGACCTTGACTGCATACACACAAAAAAAGACTTCTTAACTTATAAAATCTTTTTAAATTAAGATTATTAGTTAAGATTATGCATGCAATTTTGTAATTTTACTGAAATAAACAGTTTAAATTTTAATTTTTTTTTTTTTTTATATGTGCACTAAATTTAGTACGACAGTTGTTCTCGTAGGTTAGATGTAAATATTTTAACTAAAAGTAGTATAGTATTAAAACTTCAGAGCTAAACGATAAAAAACGAATAATATTTTAAGCTAAACCACACTATTCTTGGGGATTAATCTCACTGAGTGCATTGGTCTTTGATATCAAAATGTTCTGATCAGAAATCTCCAAGTTTAAGCACTAAATCTTAAGCAATCTCAAAATATACGTAAGCTTATGGTTAGCTTTATTAAGAGGTTTTGATAAGATTGCTTTAATTTATCGGTACGAGATATTTATCAGTGTAGCTTGTAAATTACCATAAATTGTAATTTTATCACGCAAATTTCGAAGCAATAAAGCACAAAACTATGAATATACAATAAAGTAATTCTTCAAAAATCTATAAATTATATTAATAAAATACGGATAACTCACGTCTATGATCGAGTTTAGCTCGACATGTTTCGGGCTAATCCGTAGCCCTTCTTCCCGGAGCCACACGTCCATAATAATTAATTTATTAATAATAATTTTGGCAACATAAGTAAATGGTATAATTAAACACAGGTATATTAGTAATCACTTCAAATTTAATTTCAGTCAGTACTTGAGCGACCGGGCTTCGCTCGAGGTAAAATTCGAAAACATGAGTTTTTCTAGAGATAAGGCCAAGCTAGATCGATTGCTTGCTCCCGAAAACCGTCACATACCAAATTACATTGAAATTGTTAGAGCCGCTAGCCGCAGAGGTATCCGAGATCGCCGAAATTTATAGATACTACCGTGAGACTCACTCATAGTGAAAAAATACGGATAACTAACCTCCATGATCGAGTTTAGCTCGACATGTTTCGGGCTAATCCGTAGCTTTTCTTCCCGGAGTCACACGTCACGGTAGCTGCCAAACCAAAGCGTGTACGCGTGTGCGGTGCGCGTTTGGCAGCCGCCGTGACGTGTGGCTCCGGGAAGAAGGGTTACGGATTAGCCCGAAACATGTCGAGCTAAACTCGATCATAGAGGTTAGTTATCCGTATTTTTTCACTATGAGTGAGTCTCACGGTAGTATCTATAAATTTCGGCGATCTCGGATACCTCTGCGGCTAGCGGCTCTAACAATTTCAATGTAATTTGGTATGTGACGGTTTTCGGGAGCAAGCAATCGATCTAGCTTGGCCTTATCTCTAGAAAAACTCGTGTTTTCAAATTTTACCTCGAGCGAAGCCCGGTCGCTCAAGTACTGACTGAAATGAAATTTGAAGTGATTACTAATATACCTGTGTTTAATTATACCATTTACTTATGTTGCCAAAATTATTATGGATGTTGACACCACCAATCAACTGACGTACTTTTTATGAGCTGTCAAAACACATTATCCGACAGAGTTTGAATGGCAATAGCAACTTATGACGTCACTTGTTCGCCAAATGCCAACTCAATCAACTAACTTTTTATTTGTTTAAAAGTTGAACATATAATAATTGAACAGCTTCTTAACAAAATCAAAACGGGTAATTTGTTCGAATTTTAATTTATTGGTTGCTTATTTGTTTAATACCTAATTGACTTTAATTATTATTATTAATTTTGTATGGTTTATTTTCTATTTGTTATGATTATGTATTTGATTATGCCTGTTATTTTATTTTGTGCTTCTCTAATAATAATGTGTGTGTACTTTAAATGATTGGAACTAGTTATAGAACTGCATGTATAATAAAGTTTAAAATGTTTCTTGCTATACCCTACCGGGGTCCATGTGGCACAATTATATTTTAAGACCTTTACAAACACCATGGTTGCAATAAATAAATAAATAAATAAATAAAGCAACAAAAAATCAAATTTTGCATATAATCAAACAGGAATCTGGTTTTCAGGGCTAAAATAAAGCGTTTCTTTACTGGAGTCGTGTCTTCGAATTATTTTTTAATGGCGTCAACATCCCTATTCAATGTACGTCTAATTATGAGTCATGACCAAGGAACTCCAATGCAGCCAATAATTCGACATAATAATTTTCAGTATATAAAAAACTTCATCAACTTCCGGATCTGTGTAATTATAAAAAAAAGTTCAAAACATTGTAAATAATAAAAATAAGCAGAAAAAAGAAAAATAATGATTTATAATAAAATCACAAGCTAATTAAACATTTCATTTCCATTTTTGACCTAATAATAGCCCCGAGTTATAAAACAAAAATTGCCACCCCTACTCTTCTCGCAATAAAAGAAATTAATACAACGCGAGCTGGCGAAGACATTTTTTATATTACCCTCAAGTTATCATCTGGCCGGACTTTTATTAGGTAATAATAAACGTCTCGTGATAAACATCGGCGCGTTAATTTGACAAAAAATACATAACAGTATGAAAGAATGGAGACATAGAGAACGTGCATGGTCAGCTAAATCCAACCATGTAATATGACATATTTAATTCCAATTAGACAATAAAAGCCTGTAAATAAAACGAATAAAAAAGTGTGCGCAGTAATAGCAGGAAAGTTGATAAGGTTTTCTTTAGTCAATTATGGATTAAATATTTCATCATCATCATCATCAGCCTGTGCTAGTCCACTGCTGGACATAGGCCTCTCCCATGGCACGCCACTGAGCACGATCCTCGGCTACTCTCATCCAGCCCTTGCCAGCCGCCTTGCGAAGATCATCGCTCCACCGAGTTTGAGGACGTCCTACGCTACTCCGTGGTCCTAATTCGTGGTCTCCATTCAAGAAGTCATCTACCCCAACGGTTATCGGTTCTTCGGGTTATATGGCCACTTCAGCGTGCTAATGCGGTGGGCTATGTCGATAACTTTGGTTCTCTGTCGGATCACTTCGTTATGAATTCGATATTTCAGGAAAACTCCGAGCGTAGCTCTTTCCATAGCAAGTTGAGCAACTTTAAATTTAAATATTTATCACCCTTTTAATCACTTTCATAATTCAGTCTTATTTCTATTAACAAAATAACTCCCCAGTCCACATTTGTTATGTTCATATTGTTCATGCTTGTCTTTCGTTCAAATTAAAAATTTAATTAGCTCCAAAATATGGATAAAACTCAAATACACAACCCCATGATATGTTCAAAGTTATGTTTTTCTTTCGGACTTCAAACTTACGTGCGTGCGTTTAATACTCCGTCTGTACTTTAGACTTGGCCAAACATTGTAAAGTAAACATTTAGTACTGTGTGAACGAACTTTTGAAACGCAAACGTATAATGTTAGACTTAGTTTTAACATTACGTCAACTTTGATGTTAAAGAGAGTTTGAGTAAATACCTACTTGCTTATTTAGCAACGATGGGGGCGGATATGTATCAAATTACATTAAGTTTCAAAATGACAAAAGATGACATATACAATCAAAGGGTCATGACAATTTACTAAAAAAAAAAACTGATGTCTTTACAGGATTGAAATAAACCTATTTACCAATCTGTCGATTACGCGATTAATAAAGTTTGTTTTGCCGAAAATTACCTTACATCAAAAATAAACATTACAGCGGTGCGCCCTGTTATTCATCGCAATTCGAAAGAGATTTTGCAACAGACATAAGTATAATATATGATTATAATAGTGTACTAAGTACATTTTTATTTTTGTTTATACGTACATACATTCAGAATTTATTACAAAACCAAAGGTATTTATTTCTTCTAGGTCGACGGTTCGTAATAAATTTAATGGTCAAAATATATTCTACATATTTTTTCATTAAATCGATGGCCTTTTACACGTAGTACGTAAAAATAGTTATATTATACTTAACTAGATGGTGTTAATGAAGTAAAATTAAAACCCGGAAGTAGTTTGTTCACAATCGAGATTAGAATTGATTATTTGCACAGCATTTTAATAATGCAGTTCGTGTTTATACTTTTCATTCCTTTTTTACTATGCCTAAAAATGTGAATTATATTTTGGCAATGTTCAACTATAGCGCTCATAGATCAACAGCGAAGCGTAACTGACTAAATCATCATCATAATCATCCCAGCCTTTATACGTCCCACTGCAAGGCACAAGCCTCCTCTCAGAATGAAAAGGCTTAAAATAAGTAACAAAAAAAACTTACGAGTATATTTTGAAATAATAAAGATAGATATTCGAAAATATACACGTCAAGCTAATTTAAAATAATATTAATGAAACAGTGTGGCTTTCATCATGTAGACTCAAAAAACCTTTGTCAGTTATTAAATTGATTAGGTACTTTATCAAGTCATAGACTCTTAGTACTTTTTGAAATAAGTTTTTGTTAAAAATTTAATTTTCAATGCAAGCTTTTTCACTGACTGTACTTTTGTTGACTTTGTTTGCATTGTCATCCAACCTACATAAGTATGCCAAATTTCAAGTAAATCCAACCACTGGCAGTGGGTCAAAACAACTTGCAAGATTTGAATTTGACCCGTACATAGGTACACACTTACATACTTTGCAAGTTAATAAAAAGCTTTTAAAATGAGAAACGTCAATGCGATATTGTGTTTTGTTTGAAACAAAATGTTGACAGGACTGACAATTGCCTTGGTGCAAGCAAATGTCAACTTTAAGGTGACGAACCATTTCTTACCCCGACTGTAGAAATGGTATACCTACATAACTAGCTTTGGCTCGCAACTCCGTCTGCAAAGAATTTCTTTATCGCTATCCCGCGGTAATTATGAATTTTTCCGGGATAAAAAGTTCCCAGGGTCTCAAACTATATCCATATAACATTTCATCTAAATCGGTTCAGCGGTTTAGGCGTGAAGAGGCAACAGACAGACAGACACACTTTCGCATTTATTTAATATCTATTAGTATGGATGAATGCGATTTGATATGACGTATTGGATTAGGTTAGATTAGATTTGTTTTATAAAGCAATCCTGTCGAGTTCAGTTCTTGTTCATATCGCAATACATATTGTATTAAAATAATTTTATAATATTTAGATTCCAAAAGACACCTAGGCTCGCCAAACTGATCGGTCCCATGCCCTCCGCATTCAACGCGATCCCGCAACCTTAACCAGGTCGTCGCTGCATCTTGTTGGAAATGTACCCACACTGCGTCTTCCGGTCCGCGGACGCCACTCGAGAACCTTTATGCTCCATCAGCCATACGAGCGATGTGCCCTGCCCACTGCCACTTGAGTCTGGCGATTCTTCGAGCTATGTCGGTGACTTTAGTTCTTGCGCGGATTTCATCATTTCTAATGCGATCCCGCAGAGAAACTCCGGGCTTAGCCCTCTCCATCGCCCTCTGAATGACTTTGAGCTTCCTTATGAGGCACATTGGTAGCGGCCACGTCTCAGTGCCATAGGTCATCACGATGGGACTATTCTGAGTAAATTCGTAAAAATTACTTCAAATTAATTTACAGCGCAAAGCTCTCCCCAAATTGCATATCTAGTTAACAACTGGTCGTTAAAATGTCTGCCACTGTCTTACAACAACACATAATGCAACCGTCTAAATTTTAAATAGCGGCCATTTCTCAGTCTTGCCGTCGCTGAGTAACATAATACTAAGACCTCAGCCACGACTGTGCGCGATCGGAGAAGCAGCAAGCGATATCTACACTAAAATGAAAACAGAACCTTAAACCGTATGTTTGTTTTCAGGGTAAACAAAAAAACCGAGTTTCGTTGATTCGTTTGGCCTTCTATTGGCATGGATGTACTTGATGATCAGAATAAAATCATACAAAAAAGCATTTTTTGGATAGACAAGATACTTCCCCTTCCCGTCAACTGTGGAGTAAAATGACTACTGTTTGTTTTCTCGGCATGAGTTTCTGATTGCCAAGCGAGCATCGTTGAGGGAGTTTTATCTTTGATACCTCTTGTCACTACGACAATCTAGTGGAGTGAGAATTCCCGCCGGCAGCGTGAACATCCAGCGGTCAGCTATGAATAATCTCTTTTATCGACACAGGACTTACATCTCTCGTTCGTTTTTTGGGCTAGAAAATAGTCGATAGGTAATCGCTTTTTGACGGCGGTAGGGCATGTGCCTTAAGCTTTGTATTCATGAACCTGGCTAGACAACTAGTAAATCGCGCGGATCAACGAGATTACTATCTTAGTTAACAAGTTCAGTCACCGTCGAGACGAAGAGCGTTTATTTTAAACACAGTGGTTAAAATATAGAAAAAGACCTACCAGCATTATTGTTAGAGTTAAAGCGACTTCAGATAATATCAGTTGTGATAGCATCTTTGAACTCTACGACCGATTTATTTGATCACTAGTGTGTTTTTAACCACTTTAAAATGTAGGTATTTCACTGTGAGGTTGGGGTTCCAAAAGTATTATAGCTATTTGGAAAGGTTTGCCGTACATTGACTTTATTTATAAATACTAGCTGTTGCCCGCGACTCCATCTGAAGAGAATTCGTTTATCGATATAACACGGGAACTAAGCCATAATTTGGGGTAAAAACTATCCTATGTCCTTTGAAAGGCCTGAAACTACTATCTTCATATCTTTCATATAAATCGATTAAGCGGCTAGCAAACAGAATAGTTGTCTGCTACCTCTTGTAAAGTAAAGTATTAGTTAGGATTAAGTTTTTTTATACTTAACACACCCGCCGTTAAGACTGATAAATAGTTTAATTTCCATACGTTTAAATGTGAGAGTGTGTGTTTGTTTGCCTTTCTTTGACGACAAAACTGAGCGACAGATTGACGTTTTTGTTTGGACATATTTGAAGGGCTGCAGAACATAGGCTACTTTTTACCACAGGAAAATATCTCATTCCCACGGGAAAACAAGTTTTTATCTACTTCAGCGGGGCGAAGACGCGGGTATCAGCTAGTTAATTATAAGCACAGAACGTACAAGAAAGTAGAATTCATTGTTAAAACAAATTGTATCTACGATCATATTATGTAACATTTTGTTACAAAAAAGGATAGGTAGGTATGAATTTGGCTTAAAATATTCACTCCTTAATTGATTTAAAATTAAAATTCCTGACTGTACAAGATGCGAAGAGAAAGTAAAGATAATGCCTAGTAAGTAGGCGATCAACACTACACAACCTCGCCACACCCCACTTAGCCTTGCTCTAAATCAAATAGTACCCCTATAATGCCAACTAAATCTATCCTTCTTTTCGACTAACCGAACTTTTCACAGATGTCATTCACTTATACAGTAGACCAGCAGGCATATTGTCTAACGTTTCTGACGCTTGCCTTTGCAATCACTATTTCTTTCGGTCGAACGGTATAAAAGGATGACAGAAAGAGACGGTCAAAGCGAAGGCAAGCGTCAGAAGCGTTAGACAATACGGCCTCTGTCATCTAGCGCATTTCGTCAGTATAAGATGTTGGTAGAAGAAGATTGTAAATGCGATTGCGAGAGCTTCTGCCTCAAACACACAAAAAAACAAAGACAATTCAGAAAGTTGTAACCATAATTTTGATTTTGTTGTATGTATTGTGCCTCCTACAAGGCGGAGCGACGACCTGGTTAAAGTAACGGGAACACTTCGGATGCAGATGGTGCAGAAACTGTCTGTTACTATGGCGAACCTTGGTAGGCCTATGTTTAGTAGTGGATGGATTTCGGCTGAAATAGGGATGACGCTCGTGATTGTATGTAAAAAATGTACTTACCCACGACGTTTAAGTGTATAAAATGGCTCATGTGAGGCGTCGTCGATATTTGACACTCGTATATACCAGAGTCTCTATGCTGTGGGTACTTGATCTGTAACAAAAAAAAAACCTTTAAAGATTGTTTACATTATGTAAATTACATAAGAAGAGATAGGCCAATGAAATCGGCCAAGTGTAAGTCGGTATCGCATACAAAGTGACTTATTTCCCTGGGAGTTTAGACACCATTTAAAACTAAGTAATTCTATATTTAACTCCCGACACAAAAAGAGGGTCGTTATAAGTTTGACCGCTATGTGTGTGTGTCTGTTAATCTGTCTGTGGCATTATAGCTCTTAAACGGGTGGACCGATTCGGATGCAGTTTTTTTTTATTTGAGTGCTGTTTTCTTGGCGATGGTTCTTAGATATTAGTATGTTTCATCAAAATTGGTTCAGCAGTTTCAAAGTCATCAGCTCTTTTTCTAACTGCGGAAGGGATCTTAGACGCATAATTTAGGCATTTACTTTATTTTCAAAATGTGTGTGACCAAATTGCGTCGGGGGGTTTTTTAAATTTTCAATTCATAGTTATTATTGATGCAACTTTTCTTCCTGTTCTTACATTGTCATTATTTGTCATTACAAAATGTAATTCAATCCAAAGACAAAAGTGGATGAAAAAAATCACGAATTAAATGTGACCTATCATCCTAAGACCCCCAGTACAATTTTTTGTACATATTTCAAAATTGACTTTGAACTTTAACTAAATAACAAGAGGATTCCAAATTCAAATACACAATATTTTTTCTTGGTCTCACAAGGTTATCACATCGGTTCACACGGTTATCACAACTGACAAACAAGCATTGCAAGTTCATAAAAAGATTGCAAAAACTGACTGAAGACAATTAAGGAAAAAAAAATCGTTTTATAGGCTTTTATAATTTCAAATAACACAAATAAATAATTATAAGTACACGTATTGTCAATCGTACAAATGCGTGTTCAAATATTTTTAGCACCTTGACTGCTTCAATGTTTATGTTGGCAACTGTACATTTTATTCTAGAGTAACATTCTATAACCTAACAGGGTGTCATCGTAACGTAATCTTGTTTTGGCTATCATCTTGTAAAACTACCATCTAATAATGTAATGATCATAACTCTGAATTAATACATAAATATGAAAATTTACAATAGTTAGTCATCACTATCAGTTACTTTACTGCTCCGTGATGATGAAAAAAAATTAATATAAACCAAAAAAAAAACCGTATTAATAAGGTTCTGAACAAGTTAAACTAATCTTAACGTCAATAAAACTAAATCCCAGGTTAATACTCAGTTTAAACAAAATAAAATATCATACGAAACAAATATAATAAAACAAAGATATTTTGAACCCTAATTTTGTTTTGGAACTATTGAAAAACTTAATTAAAGAAACCTCTGTGGATTTCATCTGAAGAAATAACTAAACCACAATGTTAATTAACGGGTCTATTTTGACAATTAAAACAATATTTAATTAAACTTGAATACTTCTACAGAATGTTAAAATTAAAATATGAAATTTCAAAATGTACTATGATAAAGACAATACTTTGAAAAGTAACAATGACCTCATTGCTATTATAATAAACGATATTACAAGCTTGCATTTAACTTTCAATAAATTAACTGAAACAATTACTTTGCTCACCCGCGACCTTAAGGTCAAGGTAAAGGTGGGCCGACCGCGGGTGGGCAAAGTAATTGTTTCAGTTAATTGATATGGACCTGTGCAAAGTAACGCCTAATTCAATAAATTATTATCAATAGATTTTTGTTTATCTGTTGGTCTATGTAGGTTAAATCTTAGGCGCCAGATTGAATTGACATTTTGAATTACATAATAATTTAGATTAAAATGCGACTACGGTTCGGTACGGTTTTACAAAATCTTATTTTTTCAATGAACTGAAACAATTACTTTGCTCACCCGTAAACCTTACGATAGTTACGTTTATGTTGTAAGAAATGCGTGTTTATGCAGTTCCTCCACCTCCACACTCTACAAACACACACAATCACACAAACCCAACTATCACCACCACCAAACTACACTGACGCGTTTCGAACTCAACCAGAGCTTATCTTCATTGTTTCAGTTCATATGGACCTCCGCAAAGTAACGCCTGATTCAATAAATTATTTTTATTTTTTCGTTAAATACTATCTTGATAATAATTGAGTAACATAGATAAACCATAAAGGTTTTATGGCAGAGCATGGTAACAAAATTTTAGTATAATTTAGCAGAAACGTAACAAATTTGGCGTTGCCCACATCTACAAGATTTGCTTGTAGTTTCTAAGTTTATACTTTGTTTGATCTGGAGAAGATTCAAATTATATTTATAATAATATATATACAATAGTCGTGAATTGACATTGTATATATATATATATATATATATTGCATGGTATTGTTTCGTGAAACTTCAACTAAATTTTGAATACCTATATAACTAGAGCTTATATACATTATAAATACAATTATGACTTCTGAATTATTATAAAAATAATAGAAACGGGCCACTAACGACGTGTTTGTTGTAGAGATACTATTTTGAAGTTGTGTAGGTGCTCATAAACATCTGAACACGACTGCATGGTACGCGCTCAGATATTTTTAACTAACTTGACAGCTCCGATGTTTGTACTAGACTGGTGCCTATAGTCCTGGACCCGACCAAGTTTTGTTCGAGTTCATTTTGATTTAAGGTCTTACATTTTACGTTAACATTTAAAAATGCCCCTCTTGCATGTTTGGGGGTAGTTGCAATAGAGAGATCTCTCTCCAGGCAGATGCTATGCCTGGGGACCGAAGTCCAATGGATGAAAGTTGGAAGTTGTATTTAAGCAGGCGAGTTGAGAAACTTTAATAGCGCGATGCAGGATTGTAGGAATTAGTTTCTTATGTGATGACTAGATGGCGCTAGTAGTCGCTACATCAGCCCCCCTTTTAGACCGGAGGTCGATACGAATTGCAGTGGAGTGCAGTCTGTGCGTCATGTGGGCGCTTGCAAGGGCCAGTCGCTCAGAGCCTCGTCGGCGAGCATTGTTGTTCCTCTGCTACTTCTAGATGCCTGTTGCGTGATTGCTCGGAGCCTTGTTGGCGAGCGTTGGTTGATTGATTGGCAAGTGGAAGTAGTGGGAGGAGGATTTGCGAACTGTAGACACCAGGAAGATAATAGATACATGCTAATGGTGCACAGTGCGGTAAGTATGGCGTGCTGTGAGACTGCGTCATCGTCTTGTGTGTCTGAAGGTTGCGATTTCGTCCAATGTCGTGGGTCACCAATTTGGG
This sequence comes from Archips xylosteana, assembly GCA_947563465.1. Taxonomy (NCBI): domain Eukaryota; kingdom Metazoa; phylum Arthropoda; class Insecta; order Lepidoptera; family Tortricidae; genus Archips; species Archips xylosteana. The sequence goes on from OX387349.1 coordinate 5,709,120, forward strand.
GGTAGTTGCAATAGAGAGATCTCTCTCCAGGCAGATGTTATGCCTGGGGACCGAAGTCCAATGGATGAAAGTTGGAAGTTGTATTTATGCAGGCGAGTTGAGAAACTTCGATAGCGCGATGCAGGATTGTAGAAATTAGTTTCTTATGTGATGACTAGATGGCGCTAGTAGTCGCTACACATGTAGTTGTAACGTGGCCATAATAGAAATTTGACGTTTCAAATTAAAATTAAATAATAGTAACAGATAGGTTCATACCTGTAAAGTCCAGTCTTCTGTATGTGGTAGATGTATGGCTCTGAAGCGTTGATCACTCGTATACGTATAGCGGCCGACAGTCAGCAAGTGTATGTCTCTATGCCTCACCCACGAGACTTGCATGTTTATCTGGAACAAGAAGCATAAAAATATAGTAGATTTCATGAGCAAGCGTCAAGTTGGATTTATATTTTATCGGACGTGTCGCGCCGTGACGCATCGGTTGAATACATTAAAATATGGTAAGATTTATAGTTGCGTTCTGATGGCATGTTTTTTCTCTCTATTTTTTAAAAAAGGTCTGGTATGTGGCTTGCTTTAGTAGGGTCGAATATTGATAGACGCCGCGGTAGTTCAATGTATGTAAAACGTTGTTTCAGTTCACAAAATTTATTTGACAGTAGAAACCGGATTGGTTAAATTGGATTTCCTTTGCGCAAACAACATAGAAATAATTTATTGAATCAGGCGTTACTTTGCGTAGGTCCATATTAATGAACTGAGTTCCTTAAGGTCGCGGGTGAGCAAAGTAATTGTTTCAGTTCATTAACATGGAAATACGAGGTAGAGAAAACTAACTTCTATTAGTATTTTTACTGGGATACTCAGGTTATTCTTATGATAATCATGTACCTACTTTAAATAGGATACTTAGGGGCTGTTTAACTGACGCATAAATTATGTGATGAAGTCTCCGTCTATTGGAACAAAACAAACAGACTGAGACGGCATCACATTTATCCGTCAAATAAATTTGATCAATGGATGGTGAAACAGGGGGTTAACCTTTATTAAGCGACTGAGCGTGTTGACTGAACATTTGATTCTTAGCCAGACACAGACAAAATATCCTTTTCTACAATTATAATAAAGAAAGTTTGTGAAGATATCTGGATGTTTATTAGGCAATACGCAACAATGTCCTAACGGATTTAGATGAAACCAACCAACCAAGACCAAGATTTGGATTGAGACATAGGCTGCTTAATACCCAGATATTAAGTGGCATAATATTTTAACTTTAAACAATAGAGGGCGCTGTCAAAAAACGTTGAAGCACGTCGGCTTTCGAGATAACGTGTTAATTTCGTCTGCAGTCCAAAGAAGGTGTTGTCCGACCGTCCATTGTGCTTCTACAGCTAAACCGTTTCAATGAGTCCCCACCCGCGCGGTTTAGCTATAAACCTTTTTTTCGTGGATTTCTAAAGTTAGCTAGGTAATATCTTAAATCAAAAGAACAGCCAAATAGCTACTGTAAACGAAACTTAAACTCATCTTCAAGGTAAGGAAAAGTCGATACGGCCCAAATACGAAAACCACAACAGCCACTAAGGCGAAAAGTTCCGTTGTTAGCCTGTCGTCGCATGAAATATGACGAAACACCATAATCTATTACTTTTGTTCTCATACAACAAACAACATTAATTTCACCTAGCAAATTGGCCCCAACTCATTCCAAATTCAGGTATTGTCAATCAAAAGCAATTTGATAAGAGAATGTCGTTGCCACTTCGTAATTACTTTTAGAGATAAATGAATTTAATTATCAAAACAAACATTAAGGGCATAAATTGATTCCCAATTTATTGCTTTATTTCGCCTTATTTCAATCAAAACTTTGCCAGATTGTACTTTGGAGGCACTGATTCTTAACTTCGCACTTTAACTTGAAAAGCGTCGGAAATTCGGTATAATTTTGTGATAGTATTTAATTTATTTCGTACGATTTAATTAAATTGTTCGCTTTTATATAAACCGCTTAGTTTGTAGAAATTATTAATTTTGAGACGTCTTAGTGGTATTAGGGTGATTGTTCTTTATACTTTACAAGGAACCGAGAAAGGCAAAGTTGATTGAAAGCCGTCAAAAGTACATTCTGAAACTTTACGATTACGAACCCTTATCTCTGTAATTCGTTTGTTATAAAAGACAATGTCAAAAACAGACATCACAATACTCAAAATAATAAATAGGTAAAAATATATCCCTAACCGGGTCAGTCCCAAAAATTTTTTTTGCGTTTTTCTTACATTTATTTTTGATTATTTCTTACTTTTAGCCTATTCAAGGGAAACAAAAGTTCAATGACTTCAAGTTTCATTATATTTTGTACGACATGTCAACCGCAATTAAATACTTTAGTGAGCTTGATATTTATAGACGCATCAACCACCAGTATGATCATGAGCAAGATACATAGAAATCTCTGCTTCTCATGAACAGTGTCACAAAACAATGGAATGGCAATTCGATTTCAAATCTTGCTAGTAAAAGATATAATATTAAATGCAATAGCATTTCATTTTGAGTTGTGCCACTGTTCTCCATAAGCAGCGAAATATTGTGATTTTACTAAAGGAAACGAGGTCTACATGCCGTAAAAATGTGTTATTGCTAACTTTGTCTCTGTAAGCCTTCTTTTTGTTCTTTTTTTTGTGTAAGAATTACATTAAACAGGCTGAGCATAGATTGAGGTAAGACCAACTATTAGGTGCACATAACAAGTTGAAATAGTTTCAGCATAACATGTGTTAGAAAAAATTTGTTTTATCAATGAATTTAAATTACAATAGCGTGTTCCATTCTAGACGTTTGCGCTTAACGTACCATCGCCCCAGACGTCAGATACTCATTTTCAAAACAAATTTGCTTGCAGCCGTTGATGTTTATAGCTATGGATTGTTATGGACAGATGTCTAGCCACTGCATGCAAACTGGGCCTTTAAGGTGGTTATCTGGCGCTTGGGGCGATAGTACCTACTCATTAAAAACCGGTCAAATGAGAGTCGGACTCGCACTTGTACTTGGGTTATTCACGGTCAAGTGCAAAAATAAGTATCGATTTAATCCTCCAATCGTTATATAGCTTAATTCGACGACATATTAAGAGCTATGGGGCATATTTATGAGCAAGTTGTGTGCACCCGTATTTTTACACTTGACTGTAGATACTTAGTTCGTTAGTAATAAATTAATCGCAATTTTTTTTATGATGGGACATCAAATTTACGATTTTCGGATTATTTTCTTCATTTTTGCTATAAGAACTTCCTTCGTGCCAAATTTCATGATCCTAGGTCTATAAGAAGTACTTACCTTATAAATTTTGATTCCCTTGAGAGTGCCGAAATAAACGTTTTACGCGGCATAAACGGCCGATCTTTTTTTTGCGTTAACTTAGAAGGTTGATTTTTCCACAGCTTCAAGGGACTGTAGACTTAAGTACCTACATTGATTTAATTTTAACTCGTTACCTCCACGCGTTCCCGAGATAAGGGGTCTTGACAGTCAGACGCACGGATGGACGGACGGTAGACAAAGAGATCCTATAAGGGTTCCGTTTTTTTTCTTTTGAGGAACTTGACAGGGACTTGTGGAACTGAGACGTGGCCGCTATCGATGGGCCTCATCAGAAAGTCACTCAAAGTCAAAGTCAAAGTCAAAATTCTTTATTCAATTTAGGCATCAATTGATGCTCCTATGAACGTCGAAAAATCTACCACCGGTTCAAAAAAAACCCTGTTGAGAAGAAACCGGCAAGAAAGGTATCTTTTTTCAATCAGATCTACATTGTTATTAAATGACATACATCTAAAGTATTTAATACAATTAAATTTTTTAACACAGTAGATACGCTATATGAGACTAGGGATCGCCAATGCGGATCGGAATTATTTCCAAACATCCCTGTCCATGATATAGTCATTAATTTTATAGTACGCCTTAGATATTAATGTCTTCTTCACAATGGATTTGAATTTTGTATCAGTTTGTTCGGTTATTGTTTTCGGAATTTTATTATAAAAACGTATGCATCTTCCCAGAAACGACTTTTTAGTTTTAGCCAGTCTGTAAGATGGAACTTTAAGCTTCCCTGTGATTCTAGTAACCTTTGGCTTATCGACGTTAGTGGGAAAATCACATATGTTCTTTCTTACATACATGATTATTTCAAATATATACAACGACGGCAGGGACTCAGAGGCTAATAGAGAGGGCTCTATGCAGGATCGCATTAGAAATGATAAAGTCACCGACATAGCTCGAAGAATTGCCAGACTCAAGTGGCAGTGGCTAGGCTCGCTCGTAGAACTGATGGCCGATGGGGCAAATAGGTTCTCGAGTGGCATCCACCGGAAGACGCAGTGTAGGTAGGCCTCGAACAAGATGGAGCGACGTCCTGGTTAAGGTTGCGGGATCACGTTTGTTGCGGATGGCACGGGACCGATCTGTTTGGCGAGCCTTGGGAGGGGCCTATGTTCAGCAGTGGACGTCTTTCCACTAAAATTAATATTTTTATTAATAATTTTTGGAAATGTATTTTTAATGGTATACGTATTTCTTGAATTCATTAAACATACACCTGAGGCCATACTCACTTAATAGGGCAGTATAGTGTACCTATTGTAAAAAGTTTTCGCATAAAAATAATAACGTTAGCTTTTTCTGTACCAACAATGAGAATAACACGGTCTCGTTAGCAAGCTGTGTTCACATCTAGGGCAGCAAATACTGACCGAGTATTTTACCGCGAGATTTACTTTAATGGAAACTTGCTAATTTTAAAAAGATAAATAAATAAAGTAAAAGAGTATTTTCTAAAAAAGTATGTAAATTTAATTTTGGACTTCGAATTGCATAGAAATTTACAGGTTAGTAGAGTGAATGCAACTGAGCTTACTAGCACGGCCTCCCAAAATTGTCTGATTTGTATGGAATTTTCCTTTTTTGTTACCTATCACGAACCCGAGTGTGTATGTGGTATTTAAAAAAACTAGTAACGCTTGACATTTACTTTAACCGAATCCAAAGAAAATGTAATACCTAAGGGGTATTTTTTTAAGATTATGGTGCATAACTAGAACTTGTGTAGGATATAAAACATAGTATGTACATTTTAAAACTTTTTTTAGGGTCGCTTTGAAGAAAATAGCCTCAGGAGAAGCATTTCTGAGCGTAATACTAATGATTCCTTAGTATTTCCTAAGTAACTTTATGAGGCTGTTTTAAACAGTATAGAATCAGGAGAAGCGGTCCTGAGAATACCACTAATAAATCCCTAGTATTTTCCGAGTACTCCTTAAATACTCGAAGGCCAAGTACGTGAGGAACCGTTACTATGCGAAAGGAAATGGTATCTCTAATGGCTTAGCTGTGTTCGCTTCAGACTACCACTTAGATATTACAATACCTACTTCCAAGGCCCTGGGTATATTTATTTACCGATGTGTAATAATCATTTAGTTTCACACCGGGAGCAAAGTTTATGTTGTCTTTATTACACTATTTACATAATGAAATCCTTGCGGTGTATTATGGCTTAATTTTGCACTCGGTAGAAGGGTAAGTATTTTGTTGAGAGTATTTTTGTGTTGGTACTTTACTTTTAGTGTCAATCTAAAAGTGGAGTTAGTACTTTTGTTTAAATCTATTTCTTTACCTACACTTTGCTGATAAAGCGTAGTTCACCATTATCGTCATCATCCCTCCTATACATGTCCATGAATGAGAGGGATTGGGACGTAGTTCCCACGCAGGTCCAGTGGGGATTGGGAACTTCACACACACCATTGAATTTGTTCGCAGGCTTCTTCAGATTTTCTCACGATGTTATTTATCGTGAACCTTAAGGTAAATTTCAAATGTAATTCCGAAAAACCCAGAGGTGTGAGGCCGGGCTTGGTCCCACGGCCCTCTGCTTGAGAAGCCATAGGCACAGAATATGTAATAGTACTGACGTACAGAATGGAAACGGTCCGCCCCGCACCGATTCGAATTACCCCACCCCTCAAGGCGCAGATAGCCGGAAACCGCCAGAAATCAGAAGAGTGCGCGCGCGATGTATGTAGGCGTACGCGTGTACAGACGTCGTCGTGCTTATGTAGATTCAAGAACGCGTATTTGTACGTCGTGTCCGCCGCGTGCCATAGGTCAAACCACTAGTCTACCACGACTTTGAAAATGTAATTTGTTAAAGGCCAAATTGGTTGAATTTTATAAACTTTTAATTGCATTTTTTTTGTTGGTGTATCAAGTTAGAACTTATGGGTGAAATATGTAGTTCTGATAAATACATAATTGGGAATGGGACTTAGATGCCAAGCGTGACAATTTAAAAGCCCGACCACCTGCGGCAATCAATTATAATTATGTAAACGGTGCGCTCGTATGCCCGCGTTGTAATGAGGATCCTGTCTAATAAGAGCGTTTTCACATTATTCGATCCGATATCGGTATCGGACGCCGATACGACATTGGAGGGAGTTAAAAATGTATGAAACATGTATCTCCGATATCCGATATCGTGCCGGACAATATGAAAGACAGATACATATTTCATACATTACATACATACATTTCGATGGCCCAAACGAATAAATGTGCAAAGGCCCTTACACAAAAAAATTTTTTTTGCTTCTTATGCTTACCCTAAGGCACGTTGTGATTTTTTTTCTACATTAACTTTTTTTTATTTCAATTTTAGTAACACTACTTTGCACGTTTATTCGTATGAAACTTTGTTAGCAAAATTCGTGTAAACTAGCATTACACCTTTGATCGCCTTCCATCTTGTCAGCCAAATTTTAGTCATACTAGCTTTCACATACTACTCATTAACGTTTGAGTCAAGAATAAAAATCATTTTAATAAATTAACACGAACAAAATTGCAAACGCCGATTGCAAAATCAAATAAAATACAAAAATAGATGTTAATGTACATTGCGCTTAAAGCAATTACACTTTTTAACACGAATAACGGTGCAATGAGCCATAACACAAAATGACCTGAAGATTTATGATTCGAATAAAAAAATAAAGAGGTTTTTCACTATTTACGGGAAAATGGTTAAAAATAAGGGTCAAATATTTACGCAGTTTTGTAGGTAATTTTGATATCTATCTAATGATATATTATAAGCATATATATTATTATAACGGCTGCCAGAACTGTCAGTTATCTTTGTTAAAGTTGATTTTATTTTTCCTGTAAAGTTGTCGTTTTACGATTACACGTTTATTCGTCTGGGCCATCGATTTAACTCCCTCCGATATCGTATCGGCGTTCGATATCGATATCGGATCGGATAATGTGAAAACGCTCTAAAGTTGGATACGTGAGCCACTTGCAAGCGCATGATCGAAATTAACGGAGTTGAAGCTGTTGCCATGGTCGAAAACGGGCCGGATCGGATCATATCATCAATTGGGAATGTCTAAAAAAAATTACCAGTGGTTTTTATTTTTTTTTTGTATAGAAAAGTCAATTATAAGAAACTAATTTCAATATTTTGTCATTTAGTTCACTACTTTTTTCAAAATTAATTATTGAAACTATTTTGGTTGATGAAGTCAGATTGTAATTGAGGGCTCCCACACTGCCAAATTTCAAAATCTATCTAAATGCGTACGATAAGGCAACCCCATCATTATTTTTTGCGTAGTGGTACACTGTAACTAGTGTCACTTTACTGGCGCTGTCAAAGTGCTAGATGTCAGGCAGCGGTTCAAAATCAAACTCCGTAGTATAAATCCACGCGTTAATTTTATTGTGAAGAATTCTAACCACATAGAATAAAGTACGACTTGGATCGATCACGCAATTTACACCAATGTCAAATGAAGGTCATTGTTTATTTGTTACATTTAACAAATTCATTACATAATATTAAAATTAAATAAGTACAGAAAACGAGTTAAAAAACATTTTATCTCGAAATGGTTTTCGATTTACTATTTATTATATTGCAAAAAAAATAGACATCCCCAATTGGCGTAAACTAAAGTCATGGAAAGCCATACGAAGAAAGATAACCCAAAAGTCCCTTTACCCCTTTAGTGCCTAGACGATCAAGTCTCACTCTGGCTAAAGCTCAAAACGTCGTGTTTTCCCAAAAATGAGACCTATTTTCAATAAAAAAACCTCCAAATTTCATCGAAATCGTTAGAACCGTTTCTGAGACCCGAAATAAATACACAAGATAAAAAAATATATCAACTTCTCGAGACACAAATTTTCTTTCCACGGTGCAAAACAATGGCCAATTTCCAAGGTAAACATATTTCCTCACAACTGACTGCTTCGCGTCACAAACAAAATCGCACAGATTAGGAACGGCCCAAATGGCGCGAAAAAAGGCATCAAAACTGAATGTCATCAGGTTCCAAGGCGAATAAAATCGCGATCATTACCGCCATACCACGTAAAATTTAAACGGGCATAGTAAATCTCCTTTTAAAAGCATCTGAGTGAGATCTCGTTAGCGACTTGTTATTTATGTGAAAGATGTGGCGAGGCCTAATGAGATTTTTATATGAACCCACAATGGTTTTAAACTTGCATTGTGCTATTGTTGCCTTTCATTTTAAGCCCGCTGTGGGCCACGCTACGCAAATTGGGCTAGCGAAATAGGTCCGAAAATGTTTAAATGAAAAAAGGGGCATGTCTGCTTTGCCGTTTCTGTGACAGGGCTGACTTGATTTAGTTCTGAAGTATGTAAAAGTAAGTTTAGGTGTAATTATAATCATCATCATCATTTTAGCCGAAAGACGTCCACAGCTGAACATAGGCCTCCCAAGGCTCGCCAAACAGATCAGTCCCGTGCCATCCGCATCCAACGCGATCCCGCAACCTTAACCATGTCGTCACTCCATCTTGTTGGAGGCCTACCTATACTGCGTCTTCTGGTCCACGGACGCCACTCGAGAACCTTTTTGCCCCATCGGTCATCAGTTCTACGAGCGATCGCATTAGAAATGATGAAATCCGCGCAAGAACTAAAGTCACCGACATAGCTCCAAGAATCGCCAGACTCAAGTGGCAGTGGGCAGGGCACATCGCTCGTAGAACTAATGTAATTATAATGTTTGGATAAATTTCGCTATGGGCTACAATGTAATTAATGATTGTTGTTTCACTCTGTTAAAAATTATGCACTTAAATAAATTATCTCGTTATCGAAGAAACGATGAAATTTTTTCGAAACAAAAAAGTTGATGGCATTGAAAATTTGTGTTTTACATGGCGGTAGTTTTTTCAGCGTTAATTAATTCAAAAGTATTAGAAACATTTCGCCATAAGTTGCAATTTAGTTTTCTATAATGCCGGTCATTTATATTTCAAAAGCCACGTCATTTTATAAATATAGTTTCTAGTGCGGTTAAAATTATTAACTCTCAAACTAGCGCCAATTTTTCAGCCACTTGGCTGACTCAACCGTTGTGTACATTTATTTTAGTTCCAACGAGTGTACAATTTTAGTTTGTAAGCTCTATTACGAAGGCAGACCACATTTTGTTGCTCACGTAACTTTAACGTTCGTGCTTTATTCAACTTTCATTTAAACTTGTTATGTAATAGTGAGTTAAAAATTAAAATTATACTGTCAAAACTTTTGTTAATTGTGGGTGTGGTTACTGATAAAATGAGGTTTAAATTGCGGTGGTTAAGACGTCAGCGCTCGCAAATTGCAGCTGGCACACGCCAAGGAAGTATTTCAAAGGAGTTAATATAGGCCGGTTGTAATTAAAAGTTATCTACCGTAAAATTGTGCGGGAAAAGAAACCCAATGATTTGCTCGTGCCTACAGACATCGCTAGTAACAAACATTATTATATTTAATTGCATTGCCTGTTTTCTAGTATTTACTGTAAGTCAGCATTATCGCATTTTAATTTTACCGTTTTATCACCTAACTTTTTTGACCCGGCAGTTCTAGTTTTTCCAAGTAGAGCAGTGACGGTCTTCGAAGCGACCGGGTCATTCACTGAAGCCATATAGAGTTAGACATTTTTATAATTGACTTTTCCCTGCAAACCTGTGGTTATCTACTGACTTAGGTACTTGATGTTTATTTTAGTCCCCAAATTTAAGACCCGGCAGTCCAGGAACGGAATTTTCCCCCGTAACGCTGTGACGTTCTTGGAAGCAACCGGGACCTATAGAGTTGGACACTTTTATTTAATTCTCTTTTCGCTGCAAGACCGCGGATATCCACTAACTTACTTACTTCTTATTATACCGTTTTATTCCCCAAATTTATAACCTAGCATTTCGGGTACGCAGTTTTCCTGAATAACGCAGAAACGTTCTTCGAAGCGACCGGGTCATTCGCTGAGGCCTTATAGAGTTAGACTCTTACTATTCACATTTCGCTGCAAAACTGTGGACGTCCACGTAAATACGTCCACTAGTTTGCTTACTTACTTCTTACTTCTTAACTTACCGTTTTGTTTCCCAAATTTTTGACCCGGCAGTTCAGGTACGCGGTTTTTCCGAGTAGTGCAGTGACATTCTTGGAAGCAACCGGGTCGAAGTACGGTCCAGTTCGGGGGGTGGGGCGTGGGTCGGAGGCGCTGCGGATCGCGTTGTCCACGGAGCCTGCCGGTGGGGCCGTCGCCGACGCGTTCGCTGGAGCCTTGCCGAGCTCGCGTTGAGCTGACGATACTGTAGCCAATGAAAAAATTTTTATGAGACAATTATAAGAAAACATTACGGATATACCTAAGGCGTAAAACAAACAGAAGAGACGTGGGACGGGGGCGCGTCGCAGTTTGCGTCATTTGTTCGCAGGCCGCGACTCCACCCCGTCTCTTCTGTCTGCTTTGGATCTCGACGCTTCTATACATTTAGTATGAAAACTGATTCAAGGGGCGAGCAACTGCGACGCGCCCCCGTCCCACGTCTCTTCTGTGTGGCTTGCACCTAACCTAACAAAAAAGTAGGTTATAGGTATTAGCGAGCTGTTTTCCGCAACTCGACGTCTACATTATGTGTGTCTATTTTGCACGGTAAAAAAGTAATTTTAACAAATTATTCTTGTTTCCAAGAAATAGGATAAACATACAATCAACATTCAAATGTTAATTCTGTAAAGCACGTTGTAAACGATCTCTTTTTCATGTATTTTTATATCACCAGCACTTTTGGAAAAACCGTCATTACGAAGATGAATGCGCTGCAAGAAATTTGTCAAAAAGTTTTTTTTTCCGAACAAAAGTTTTGTCACAAATCACAAATTATAATGGTATCAAAACGTATTTCATCATTTTAATGTCTACTTTTTACAGAGATGTATAAAGTGACTTAGTTAAGTACTCAATTCAAAACATCTTAGAGTTGTATACACAGTTTCCCTACAATCGTGATCAAAAATATTTCTGACGTCTCCTACAACATATTTATATTTAAAGAGTTTGTAACAGTGTGATACTGTGTATTTCATAGTATTAACAATAATGATTGGACAACAGCCCAAATATTGAAAGTCCAACAATTTGAAATCTTTGATTTATAAATATTTTTTTACATTTAAGTACATAGACAAAACGGGCGTACTGTTCGCTTAATGTTAAAACAATGCCGCCTACGGACACCTACAGTACCATTGGGATTACTAATGGGTTGCTGACCTGAAGGCACATTCTCACCTTTTAAATGGCACCCATGTCGTAACATGAACGTCAAAGCCTTATGTTTAGTAGTTTTTGTTCTCTTCGATAGCTTATTAATGGAACTGACCTGATGATGATCTGGAGGCGCTCCGGGGGGCCCCCTCGGTTATGTATCCACAGGATTATCCCTGGATTCCTCTGGGTTCACGAAGAGCTGCTATTTGTGGCCTTTTGAATTTTTCGCGAGCTCGAGCAATACGAGGTGCGAGCATACGTGCTAACCGTTTTGGAGGGAAGCTGGCAAGTGACAGCTGTCAGTTTGCATTTTGATCTCTCACGCAGAGATGCGTTCAGTTAGTCCATAGTATAAACCATCGAATCGAAGAGATTTATTTAAACAAAACTAGGGTTAAAAAACACGCTGTGTCTGTGCTAGTTAAAATACATAAGTACGGAACATGCCGCCGACCATAAAATAATGCTTATTTTATTAATGAACTAACCTAAAGAAATACGATGTACTATGCTACAGTACTATGCTAACTTAAGACTAAAACATGTAATGTTATAGCTAGGTAATTCCTATTCAACAGGTAATGGGCAGACCTTAACTACAGGTCGCTTACTCAAAGTGTTGCCGATGCGTACAGTCACGACTCGAGTAACACCGTCGACGCCAGGGTGCAGTTTGTGCACGCGCGCAAGACGCCAGCGCAGCGGTGGCATTGTGTTGTCCATCAACACGACTACTGAACCCTCACGGAGGGGTGAGGTAGCGTTATCGTGGAACCATTTACCTCTTGGTTGGAGTTGGTGTAGGTATTCGATACTCCAGCGCTTCCAAAAATGTTGGACAGCTTGTTGTATGACCTGCCATCTTTCGAGGCGGTTAGGGTTGTCGTTAGACAAGTCAAATTCAGGAAGAGACGTTAATGGTTCCCCGATTAGGAAGTGTCCGGGTGTAAGTGGCAAAGGATCCGCAGGATCGTTGCTCAGAGGACAGAGGGGTCTCGAATTGAGCACAGCTTCAATTTGACAAAGTAAAGTGTTGAATTCGTCCTGGGTGAGTGTGAGTGTACCTATGACGCGGTGTAAATGTCTTTTTAGACTGCCAACAACTCGTTCGACGAGACCGTTAAAATGTGATGCATAAGAAGGACTAAAATGCCAGGTGACTTGCACGTTAGCCAGCTGGTTGTTTATGGCAAATTGATTTGATTCGTTTCGCAGAAACGTGTAAAGTTCGGTGAGATACCTATTACATCCTACATAAGTACGTCCGTTGTCGGAATATATGTTTTTGCAATAACCACGGCGAGATATGAATCTTCGCAACGTGTTAAGAAATGATTCTGTAGTTAAATCGGGTACGAGTTCCAAATGGATTGCTTTCGTAGACATGCACACGAAAACGCAGACATATGATTTGAAAATTTTAGCGTTACGGAACTTACTCGATTTTAAATGAAAATGACCAGCAAAATCTACCATTGTATCTAAGAAGGCACGTAATGCTCGAACTCTAGCTGCCGGCAGTTGCGCCATTGACGGCTGCGGTGCGACAGGGCGTGCGCGGACGCAGGGGATGCAGCGCAGTGTGCGCATACGAACGGCGTCGCGGGCACTGAGAATCCAATACGTCTGAGCGAGGGCAAACTGCAAAGTTTGCGGCCCTACATGCAGATGGGTTCTGTGATAAAACTCTATAAGTAGATTCGTGAAGTGATGCCTTTTGGGTAAAAGAATCTGATATTTGGCATCGTGCGGTACGTTCGCTCGACTTATCCTGCCGCCGACCCTGAGGAGTCCAGCATCGTCCAGGAATGGTTTGAGTTTTTGCAGACGTTTTGAGCATCTGTCTTCATCCTTGAGACGTGAGATGTCTTCAGAAAATTGATCACGTTGAACAAGTGAAATAATGCGACTAAGAGCTTGATTCGTCTCAGGAACTATGACGTAATTTGTCAGATAGACATTGGTCTTACGACACTTGTTGATGAACCGAAGCATGAGAGCTACTATGCGTAACATCTTGGGTAACGACGAAAATCGTTCTATGAACTCTAGGCTAGGTTCATTAGTTTGTGTGAAATGAACATGCTTACGGCGTTCTTCATCAGTATGACAATTCACATTTGAAATAGGCCACTCAGACTCAGGTCGCCTGAGCCAAGATGGTCCAGTAAACCAAAGTTCATGGTTCAACAGAGAAGGAAGAACCCCTCGGGACGCGGGATCCGCGGGGTTGTCCGTCGATTGAATGTGATGCCAGTGTGAGGCAGGCACGTTGCTTGTCGTCTCCGCGATGCGGTTTGACACGTACGTACGCCACTTCTCTGGAGCTGAACGCAACCATGCAAGGGTGATTGTTGAATCGCACCACGAGTAGACTTGATCAAACGATAAAACCCTGCTGTAGGTAGTGATGATCTTTTTCATCAGTTTTGCTAAAAGATGAGCTCCGCACAGTTCCAAACGTGGAATTGTGAGACGTTTAAGAGGGGCGACTTTTGTCTTACCTATTAAAAGGTTTGTATTTATAGTCCCGTCTGAGTCGCATACCCGAATATAGACGCAGGCAGCGTAGGCCTTTTCAGAGGCGTCAGAGAAACCGTGAAGTTGTACGTGATTCGTGCTAGGGAGCACGTGACGAGGTAACGAAATGTCTTGTAGTAATGGCAGTTCGTCGATGAACTGATACCACAGCTCACAGACACCACGAGGAGGAGCTTCATCCCAACCTGTGCCTGATACCCACAAGAGTTGGATGAGATGCTTAGCAAATAGCGTAACTGGACTTAGGAATCCAAGAGGATCGTAGATTCTCGCGATTTCCGCTAACATTATTCGCTTAGTACATTTACGTGACGGAGTATCCGTTTGATAAGTGAATGTGTCAGACTTAGGGTTCCACTTGAGCCCTAAGACCTTGACAGAAGTGTCAGTATCGAGTGCTGAAAGAATGAGTGCGTCGTCTGGATTAGATTCGTCTATGTTTAAGTTAGATAAGAATTCAGAACTGTTACTAGTCCACTTTCGTAGTTCAAATGTACCCGCCTTGCAAATACCAGTAAGCTGACGTTGAAGATTCACAGCGTCTTCGAGTGTATTAGCTCCACTCACAATATCATCAACAAATACTTCGTTGAGCAGCACTTGTGAAGCAAGTGGGAAAGCCTCGGCTTCGTCAGTAGCTAATTGTCGTAGCGTGCGCAAGGCAAGGAAAGGTGCGGAAGCAACGCCGAAAGTAACACAGCACAGGTGATATTCCTGTACAGGATCGTGGGGTGAGAATCTCCAAAGAATGCGATGAAAGTCGCGATGTTCTTCAGCAAGACCGATGTAGCGGTACATCATCTTTATGTCTGACGTAAAAACTATCTTGTGTAAACGATATTTTAGTAGAACCTCAGATATATCGAGATGTAGTTTTTGACCTTTCAAAAGGTTGTCGTTAAGAGACCGACCTGAAGTGGTCTTACAACTGGCGTCAAACACAACTCTGTGCTTAGTTGTTGCAGCAGACTTCTTCACTACGCAGTGATGAGGTATGTAATAGGGAGGCGTGTCACTGTTCGCAGAATCAGAGACAGGCTCCATGTGTCCTAAGTCCAAGTATTCTTGAAGACACTCATTGTATTTCTCACGTAAGGTCAGGTCACGTGACAATCTAACCTCTAACTTGTGCAGACGCGATACAGCAATAGATCGAGATTCGCCTAGAGGAGGAGCGTTCTCCTTAAAGGGCAGCGAAACTGTGTATTTTCCGTTTGAGTCCCTTGTGTGAGTATCAACGAAAATCGACTCACAGCGAAGTTCATCTTTGGTAAGATGAGGATGTTCTGGTACTGATTCCAGTTCCCAAAACCTTTGAAGTTTGATGTCAAGTTGACATGTACTGAGATTGGTACAAATCTGTGCCGAAGGTGCATGGGAGATCCTGCCGTTAAGCAGGTAACCAAAAATGCTATTGATGGCTACAGGCGTCCCGTGAGGACCCTTGATGTTGTCGTGCAGCAGTATGCTGTCACTATAATCTGAACCCAGCAAGAGTTCAACCGGACGCGCAGAACGCAATTCTGGGTCCGCTAAATTTAGACCTTTCAGGTGAGAAATGTTCTCAAAGGAATTCGGAATATTAGGTAAGTAGCTCGTGATTTTTGGTAAAATAAGAGCTTCGATAAAGAGCTTCGGCTCTGATTTGTTGTGGGGCGTAACCTCACACATCGCGTAACCCCGTGGTTGCTCGTTGCTGTCACCAATGCCGGTGACGGTGGTGCTTGTCTTCGCGGGATACCGCGGCAAGCCAAGACGTTGGACACACGACTCAGTAATGAGCGTGGCCTGAGATCCTTGGTCGACAAGGGCGCGTACTGACTGCGGCGTATAAGGCCCATGGCACATGGGACGCACCCTTACAAGCGCAGTCGTAAGTAGTACGGTACAGTTTTTATTATTGTGTTGCCCCGTAGCTTCATGTAATGAAGTGGGCGAAGAAGTTTCCGCTACCGAGAGTGACTCAAGGGAAGCACTGCATTCCGTCATCAGCGTGACATTGGAAGAAGGTGTATCTTCATGTAAAGAAGTGTGATGGCGCTGATTGCAGACACGACAACTGTGGCGCGACTTGCAATCTTTAGTATCGTGACCGATAAACAAGCAATTGTTACAAAGTTTATTTTCGAAAATAAAATATTTTCTTTCATTTACATTAAGTGAGTGAAACTTATCACATTTATATAAAGGATGCGAATTATCCTTGCAGTATGCACATTTAATTTTGCTCGTGGAATTCACTGCCATTGCTGCATGAACACTCATAGTACGGGACGTGCGCGCGAGGGGCACGCTCGGTGTGCGTGAAACATTATATTGAACATCAGAGTGTGCACGAGTCAGCGATATCGCGTGGCGGGCCGCCTGCGCATGGCGCGATGGCGTCACAACAGACGAGCGAGCCGAGCCGGCCGCGCTGCCAACAGCGCCCGCGGCGGCGGTGGCAGGGCGCGCGGCGGCGCTCATAATCTCCAATGCGGCTAGTTCCTTCTCTAAGAAATCGAGTAATTCGGACACGGCAGGAATATCATTTGAAGTTTTCAAAGATAACTCAAAACGACGACGTACATTCGACGTAATTTTGCGCAGCAAAATGTTTAAAAGAATGAAACTCCATTCTTCTACCGGAAATCCTAATGATTTTAAAGCCGTAATGTTCTCGTGATAACAGTTAACCAGCTTACGTAAGCCAGATTCAACATGTTTTTCGGACATAGGTTCTATATCGAAAATATTATCGAGATGTTTTGTTGAAATAATTCGTTTGTTTTCGTAACGATTTATTAATACCTGCAAGGCATTTTCATAATTATATTCAGTAACGGGAATCGATTTAATAAGATTATAAGGTTCATCTTTTAAGAACAACAACAAATACCGAAAACGTTCGACATTACTTAACGTTACGTTATCGTGGACAAGCGATTTGTATAAATCATAGAAAGCATTCCATTCGGTCAAAACACCCGTGAATGTTTGTAACGATAATTGAGGTAGTTTTACCTTGTTTTGTACAGTGGGCTGGGATGCGCCACATCCCGCGTTTTGTTCTATAGGTATACCATAGACTGACGTCATACTTTGTTTACGTTCCTCTTTAATAGTGTCCAAAGTAACTTGTATTTGAAAGTACAATGAATCGAATGTGTTACGAAAAGACAACTGTTCTTCCTTTGAAAAAGATGCATTTTTTGCCATTAATTTTTCAATCTTTTCTTGAACCTTAAAGAATGATTTTTTTATTGTATTTAATTCTTTGACGCGTACTCTGAACTCCGCTAAGTTACCCGAACAATCAACAATACGCTGGGCCCCGTTTATGGCGAGATCACGTTCAAAAGATAATTGTTCAAGTTCCATGTCCACTGCAACTCTGCTATTAGGTAGTTACTGAATAAAATTATAAGATTTGTACTTGTAAAATGTACCTACCTAGTTTAGGCTTTGATCTAGATATGGGTTCGGTAGCTATACCTACACCGCTAATAATACGCTATATGAATACGAAAATACACTATGTACGAAAATACAAAGTGCAAATGTTTTGTAAGATGTATGAAAGACAGTAAAATGTATTCTGCGACTATTCTTACTATGCCTAGCGCTGCGCGGACGAATATCGCACGCGTTTAAACACCTACCGCACGCTCACGAAAAATACAAGTGAAAAGTAATTTCACAAAATATCGCTTAGAACCATATGAATGTATACATAATTAGAAAGTGTTCGTCGAAATCGCACTGTAGACACCGGTATTATCGTAAAATAACACGCTAGACGTCGGCAAACTCGATATTTAGTTGTGTGAATGTCGGTAGAACCCGAGCTAATTCGACATGTAATGAACAAAAGATTTAGACCTTAGTATGTAATACTAGCACAGACAACAGCTTTCGCGAATTTATTGTACATAAAATAACCAGTTATAATGCGGTATATCCGGTTCGAAATCTATGTTTAGTAGTTTTTGTTCTCTTCGATAGCTTATTAATGGAACTGACCTGATGATGATCTGGAGGCGCTCCGGGGGGCCCCCTCGGTTATGTATCCACAGGATTATCCCTGGATTCCTCTGGGTTCACGAAGAGCTGCTATTTGTGGCCTTTTGAATTTTTCGCGAGCTCGAGCAATACGAGGTGCGAGCATACGTGCTAACCGTTTTGGAGGGAAGCTGGCAAGTGACAGCTGTCAGTTTGCATTTTGATCTCTCACGCAGAGATGCGTTCAGTTAGTCCATAGTATAAACCATCGAATCGAAGAGATTTATTTAAACAAAACTAGGGTTAAAAAACACGCTGTGTCTGTGCTAGTTAAAATACATAAGTACGGAACACCTTATTTTCACTAAAGTACAGACAGCAATTTCGTCACAAGGAAAAGACTTACACAAAATACCGATAGCACACCTTGTTGGACATGCTAAATAGAAAATACACAGCTATTCGTTACACAACAGTCCCAAAAGTTGCCGACAGGTGTCACTAAACGCAGTACCTGAAATATTTAGTTACGTAACCCCCAGGTTTATAGGTATAATCCGGGACTCCTCGCGTGGAAACTGCGTAAAGGCAATCATGCGTAAGCACATCACTTGAGCGCCAGTGACGTCATCACACGGTGAACGCTGGATGTGCCGTAAAAATAACGCGGGAATTTAAAAATTTATGTTGTGATGAAAAAGTGATAGGTATTGATTTGTCAAGGAAAACGGGCTTCCAGGTCAAGTTTAGCTTCTAAATTTATGTTAGGTCGAATTTTAGTATTTTTACTCGTACTAATTTTAACATAGCTCTTCCTTGATTTTTTTATTCTGCTTTATACATGGAGTTACAAAATAATGTTGAAGGAGTGCTACTGTGCCGTGACTTCCTTGATTGTTTTTATTCTAGATTCCTAGTGCTACTTGAACATTTTGTGAAGTTTTACATAGTTTCTATCATCTGATCTTCATCTTCTATACACACGTATACTACACGTTCCACTGCAGGGCACAGGAAAGAAAGGGCTTGGGCCGTAGTTCCCACGCGAGCCCGGTGCGGATTGGGCACTTCACACACACACCATTGAATTGAATTATTAAAATTGAATTCTTCTCAGGTGTATGCAGGTTTCCTCACTACGTTTTCCTTCACCGTAAAGCTCATGGTAAATTTCGAATATTCAAAGAAAACTCATCTGATCTTGATGATGATTAATTTGAATTACTTAACCCCTATTTAAAACTTGTTTTAATCTGTCACTTTGACATAATTATGCCTTTGTCAGATACTGACAGTAATTGGGTGAGTCAACATTTAAGTTGCTTATTCAGTCCCCAGTTGTCCAAGTGGAATTTTTATACTGTTTCGTAAGAAAAATGCTTAGGTTGTCCAAGAGACAAAATTTGTGTAACCATAGCAACGGGTGGCAAGAAAAAGTTGACGCACCCAATTAGCTGTTTATAGAAGGTTAGTCTGTTTATTAGAGCAAAAAGACTTTTGTTTTACCTCTAAATGGGTATTTAAAGTTAAAATAACCATTTATAAGTACTACAACTGTTTTTGTTTTTGTACAAGCAAAAGGTCAGACCCCAAAGGAACTCCTTCCTCCATACATCTTCATTAATCCGATTATTACTCCATTTTATATGCAAATCGTAGTGTCCCTTCCGACTACGTTATTTCAGTGGCCAGAGCTTAAGCTTGAATAATTAATGGGCAATAATAACAGCGGAAAGCGGATAAAAGCATTTCTGACATAGAAACAGTATTGACCGGTTGTTGGTCAAGCGGTCAACTCCCGGTCAAGTGGGTCAAAGCTCCGGTATATTTATTTGTTAATAATAGCGATTGACCATGAGGTTACTTATTATGTTATCAGCTTTGTCATAAATCTTTCAAGTTTCTTGTTGGATAAGGGTAATGCTACAAGCGGTTCAACCGCTCTCAGTAGCCGATCGCTTCATCATCATCATCATTACAGCCGGAAGACGTCCACTGCTGAACATAGGCCTCCCCCAAGGCACGCCAAACAGATCGGCCCTGTGCCATCCGCATCCAATGCGTTCCCGCCACCCTCACCAGGTCGTCGCTCCATCTTGTTGGAGGCCTACCTACACTGCGTCTTCCGGTCCGCGGATGCCATTCGAGAACCTTTTGGCCCAATCGGCCGTCAGTTCAACGAGCGATGTGCCCTGCCCACTGCCACTTAAGTCTGGCGATTCTTCGAGCTATGTCCGTGACATTAGTTCTTTAGTTTCTTCGATCGCTTATATTGATGAAATGAGCCACACTGGATAGAACACCACAGCCTAGGTATGTTCCACTGCATGGGACAGGGTCCCCTCAGAATGAGAGGGCTCGGGCTATAGTTTCCACGCGGGCCCAGAACAGATCGGGTACTTCACACTCACCGTAGGATTGCTTAGAATATATGTACTAGTTGTAAGTTTCAAATGTAATTTCATATATGAAGGGTACACGGAAATAACATGTCTAGTTTCTTTCGACTTTTTAAAAAAAAAAGAGATTTTAATTTTAAAATGTAGAGCTTGCAAAGTACTATTTTACCATTGGATTAAATATGGATATCTGAAAATAATAATAAAAATAGTGATGACTTACTTTCAAACCGCTATAGCTCAAAAACTGATTGCTTACGTGACTGACATGTTCCTTCCATGTACCCGTCATAGTGAATATCAAAAACTTAGCTGCTCGAGGACGCCATAGGTCAAATCGCTAGGCAACAGCGAGTTCGGAATAACATTCAGTATTCATAGACTACTTCTCGATCAAATTGGATAACAAATTTTGACCTTTGTGAAAGTAAAGACTAAAATGGATAAAATAAATTGTGATCAAGCGTATTATGTCCGCCTTACTGCTTATCTACTTTTACATCAATTGTGACCGAATTCCCGAGCATTTTTTGTGCTTAATCAGAGTAAGCAACTGTGCTTAATGTACATTGAAGAAAGTTAGGGGAAGGAAAAGCTTTGTAGAAAAATGAGAAACGTTCCTCAACATTTCGGAAGTCGTTTTATGTAAGCTCGATATCTTTAAATTCTATTCATTCTACGAAATCCTTTTCGTAGTTAATGAAATTGATCGATATTGTTAGATGTTATGAAATAAGTCATGGAACAAATAGGCCAAGATCGACAAGAGGATGAAACTGCGGAATTTTATCACACTTTGTCTTAAGCGGCTGATTCAATAACCTCCGCATAACTTAAAAAAGCAGAAAATATTTAGAAATCCCATTACTTAAACTTCATTTAGATACTGCTCGATAAGTAAGCCTTCGTATCAAAATGAATTCTATACAAAGTACCAATAAAATCCTCTTCAATTAGAAATAAAAGTTGTCTTGACGACCTCCTCCAGTTCAAGATGACACAATCTGAATGGAAGCTTACGGTCGAATATCGGCCATTATCCTGTCATTAAGAGTGGCAGTGAGACTGACAAAGAGACCGATAAGGGGCTCGAAGATAATTATACTGTTGTGGGTAACGAATGAAAAACCGTTACGAATCCTAAATCAGTTAGAATTAAGTACAAGGTCTAATGGAGTGAAAGTCAAATTTGAAGTTTTTTGCAGCAATTATTTCTCGATTAGTGGTTTCTGTCGTGGTTTTAGAAGATATATCTACTGATATATTTATCTAGATAAAATTGTACTCTAGTTTTTGATATAATCTATCTTATACCTTTAAACGAGCAATTCTTGTATATATATATATATATATATATATATGTATATATATATAATCAGGATCTCGGAAACGGCTCCAACGATTTCGATGAAATTTGGTATGTGGGGGTTTTCGGGGATGAAAAACTGATCTAGCTATGTTTCATTTTCAGAAAATCGCTTTTACTCGTGTTTTCCGGCTATTTTTGTTTGCATTAGAATATAAAGCTAAATTTCGCCGACTACGAGCAGATCATAATGGCACATTAGAAATCGGGTGGTCGCGGATCCAGCCGACCTCGGTTCGATTCCACCTTTTTTTTCAAGATTTATAGTTTTTTTTTTTAAGTTTATTTTTCATGAGAAAACGTCAAGTTTCTTCTTTTGTGAGAAAAAGTTACTTTTTTGTGAGAAAAAGTTACTTTTTTGTTAGAAAAAGTATTATAGGGAACGTGCAGTTATTATAGGCGGCAGCACTAATGCGACAGAAGAGACACTATGCGGACAGTAAAACAAACTTATCAAGGTAAAACATTCAAATTGATGGCACCCTTATGGCACCAGTTGGCAGCACCGTCAATGTGCACGTTCCCTATTATTGAGAGCACAGAACAGGAAAAGCCGGTTGTCTGTAAAGTCGGTTTACGGACGATAGTTTAACGTGACTCACCCCCCCCCCTCCGGTGTTTTTGTCAAATATCTTGAAAACGGTGCATCCTACGGCAAAATCAATGAAATTTTCATCCCCCCTTTAATGCCCCCGCGCTCCCTCCCCCGCAACCCCTCCCCCCCCACCCCTCCGGTGTATATAATCAGGATCTCGGAAACGGTTCCAACGATTTCGATGAAATTTGGTATTTGGGGGTTTTCGGGGATGAAAAATTGATCTAGCTTGGTCTTATCTCTGGGAAAACGCTAGGTACCGAGTTTCTGCCCGAGCAGAGCTCGGTCGCCCAGGTACTTATATGTATTTAAGTATGTGTTTATCTATAAAAGTATGTTTATTCGTTGTCTAGTAACTATAGTAGGTACAAGCTTTGCTTAGGCTGAGACTTGGTCAAATTTATGTCAATTGTCTTAGTAAGCGTTAAAAATACTTATTAAATCATCTGACAAACGAGTTAAATTTTATACCTTATAATTTATTACGATTTATTTAGAATCACCTGAATATTTTGCAATTTCAGTTTTACGTTTCAGTCAAATAATTCATAAAATAGTTTACAGCTTTGTACAGTGAAGTTGGATGTGTTGGATGTGTGTTGTGTGTTTAGACAACCAGATGGCTTAGTGGTTAGAGAACCTGACTATGAAGCTTGAGGTCCCGGGTTCGATTCCCGTGTCGGGGCAGATATTTGTATGAAAAATACGAATGTTTGTTCTCGGGTCTTGGGTGTTTAATATGTATTTAAGTATCTATCTATCTATATAAGTATGTTTATCCGTTGCATGGCACCCATAACACAAGCTTGCCTAGCTTACTTTGGGACTAGGTCAATTGGTGTGAATTGTCCCATGATTTTTTTTTTTTATTTATGTAACTTTGAAATAAAAATATTATAAAAATGATTCGTTTTTTAGAATTCGTTTTTAGAGTGTGATAGCCCAACCCCCTAGGCCTAGTAACCCTTTTAAGGCTACGCCTGTCCGACTGTTCAGCACAAGACTGCATCTCAAGAACTATAACTGATGACTATGATGACTGTGTTCTATGGCCGCTAAACCAACAAATAATCCCAATCAACCAATATACTTAATAATTATAATCAACACTCACTCACTGCACTGTTTTTGGTAATCAATAAAGAATATTTTGTATTGTAGGTATTGTATAATCTCACACTGCGTACATTTTTCTTAGAAGCAGGGCTTTGTTACCATTGCATTTACATATATAGATGCGGACATTTATGGCGTATATTTTGACATATCTACAAAGTACGGAACCCTTGGTCCAAGAATCCGATTCAAACTTGGCCAGTTTATTTTATAATCTCAATTGTATCTCAAATAAGAGTATCATCATAATCATTATTTATAAGAATAGTCTTCGTGAACTTGCTCTAGTCTTGTCTAGTCTTTGGTACAATGTTTTCAACTTCCAAGACGGCAAAACATCTAGTTTTTTCTATATCTTGTCGAGTTAATACTATACGTATACCAAAATCATGTAGATGCTGCAATAAACGCGACTCGGATTCCAGAAGACGATCCGAAAATACGTCATTTTCCCGCCATTTCCTTGAAAGGGTGTCGTATTGACTCGCGTATACGGAACCACTATGAAGCTACACTCGGATTTATTCCACAAGTAGACGTGGTGAATTTGCCAAGCTTTGTTATTGTCGACGGTATCGAATATCACAAAATGGCGGCGGAGCGGGGGAATTGTAACGCAACGCAAACCAAACAACAGGAAGGGAAATTTTATAGCTAAAACCCTAACATATTTTACAACCCGAAGGCAAAATACCGGAACTTTGTCACGCAGGCACCTGTTTTATAGATAAAATACATTTGCTGCTTCGGTTATCGCTTGACTAAAATTACGTTAGCAAAATTCCTGAAATAACCATTCATAAATAAATCTTGTCGCGAATTTCGTACCCACATGAAACCTTGAATTATGTTTACACGTGCACACATTTTCGAGGCATAAAAGATAACGTTCTTTGTTAAAACACAAAGGATTTCATTATAAATAAATTTTAATTATATCGACCGAAAAAAAAAATCGTTTGAAGTTGCTAAGCTTTAAAGCTTTGCAGGAGTTTTAGACAAGATATCAAATAAACTGACTTAGTCTGTTATCTTGGGTAAGGTTGTTATTTAGTTAGTTTATTTATATGTTACTGTGTGACTAGGTATTTGCATGTACATATTTGTTGAAATTCTCATTGGCTGTAAACTGCATCAACTGCGGAAATCTAATCCTGACACCTTTTATATAAAGTTGCCTGGAAAAGATTGCTCTAAGTTAGTGTAAGTTTTGCATGCTGAGTTTACCTTTAAGTAATAGTTACAATATTCTATATAAGTTCATTCTGTAAAAATATATGCAATGTATTGTTGTAAACTATTGTTGGTGAACCTTAATAAAGAAAAAAAAAATAAGACCGCTTATTGCTTAACATAATGCTAATTTTTCAATAAAGAGTCATTGATTGTATTGTATTGTACAAAATTAGTATTAAAACTGCTTTAGACTCAAGGATCTAATAAGGTCAATTTAGTCACTAACAAACAAGTTAATATTTAGCAAAGCTCTGCCATATTCTCGCAGAACGTTAACTTGGCGATAATTCATAGTTGGGTACCGCGGGGTACTGCGAGGCAAGAGGGAGGGGTAAGCGGGGTAGGGGGTAAACGAATCAAATAAAACGGCCGACGGATAGGCGCAATAAAACTGACCATTACAGAAGTAAACAATATCAAGCCTCGTTTCCACTGGGGCAATACGACAAGCTAATGTTTTCACATAAAACAACTGGGGCATAGCTTATCTAATATAGCTAAGTAACAAAGATTAGTAACTTTGTAAAATAATGAATATTTTGAGCATCATAATCGCTCATCCCCTTCTGTTACTGACTGTTCATTTGAGTATAGTAAAATGCTCTCCTAATAAAAAATAGTAATTGGCTTGTACATAAAGTAAAATGTTACTGCTAATTGATTTTGTAAAGCTTCTTCAGCAAAGAAAGAAAATTGTTAGATGAAAAAAAGAAATTAAAGCACAAACCTATAATTCACAAGCCTTGCAGTTAGCTGCTTTAAAAACGCCTCTAACATTACAAGAACTTAGTTCAAGCGCATACAAATAAGCTCGCTTGTCATGCAAGTGAATACACGCCTTAGAAAGAGTCAGAGCCATAAATCTTAACTGAAATACATTGGGGCGATAGCAGACCAAATTGCGCCGAGTGTGTTGGCAACATTGGGCAAAGGTTGCGTATTAGGTTGGAGTTAAATTACGTTGTCCGTGGTTTTTAGGGCCCCGTGGGGAGGGACCTTTATATAAATTCATGTGAGAGTGACAGTGGCGGTTTTGTACGTGAGATCGGGGTGATATTTAGTTGGGGCAAGTTTTTGTAGTTCAGATGCCAAAGGTACTTATTATTACTACAAAAATACACAGAACGAGTGGCGGCAAGAGCACTAGTTGGTTTTTTTTTAGAATTGAGGATGTCGTGATGCTCTCTCCGTTTATAGCACTTTAGTCAAGATATCTTTATCTAATTTTTGTCTATAACAAGCATTTATAAAAGTCGAAAAATCTACCACCGGTTCGGTATAACCACGTTGATAAGATTCTAGCAAGAAATTCAACAAAGTAGGAACATATTTTCAGACAAAAGAAACCGAAAATAAACCCTCAATTTCGAACACAAATCTCAGAGCATTCATAATTAAAAACATAGAGCCCAAATAGCTGTTAGTAATTGGTGTGACATTAATTTTGTCTCGTAATTACTAGCAACGATAGTTTTGTTTGGTCGGTTATAAGTACTTTGACAATTCTTATTTTTAACCCCCGACACAAAAAAGGGGTGTTATAAGTTTGACCGCTATGTGTGTGTGTGTCTGTCTGTCTGTGGCATCATAGCTCTAAAACGGGTGAACCGATTTGGATGCAGTTTTTTTTTAATAGAAAGCAGAATTCTTGGCGATGGTTCATAGATATGTTTCATCAAAATCGGTTCAGCCGATCAAAGTTAGCATTTCTTTTGTTAGCAGCGGTAGGGATCTTAGATGCATAATGGGCATTGACTTAATGTTCAAACATACATGTACGAGTGACATAATTGCGTTTGGGGGTTTTTAATTTTTTAATTTATAGTTATATCCAAAACTACTTTAACGTGGCCTCTCGCTCTGGAATAAATTATCGTTGAGTTTTGGGGGACACTGTATAGATAGATAATGAAACTGAAAAGAAGCCATCAATTTCCAACGTAAATCTCACAGCGTAGCATTCATATTTAAAAACATAGAGCCCAAATAGCTGTTAGTAATTGGTGTGACGTTAATTCTGTCTTATAATTACTAGCGACGAACGGTGGCACAACACCACGCACTTATGATTAATAACCTCAAATTTTCAGTTAATTAAACGCGATTAAAAATGCCATAAGCAATAAATTGTGGCCTAAGACGTCATCGATGTACATTAAAGCTTTAAAAGGTAAAGTTCCTAGAAAATAACAAAAGTATTTTGTTGGAAGTTGTTCATTAGAGAATTCCACGTCTTTGACCGAATTGAATCGACCGTAAAAAAGTATTTAATTAACAATACAATCGCTACTCAAGCATGTTGTCACCAGAAAGACCAGGGTCCAGATGAAGAAAAACATCGTAACGAAAAGTAATAATTTCTATATAAAAGGTTAACGGGTAAAGTTTTAAGGTCTAAACAGCTGTTTAAGTGGCTTGTTTACATCAACCCGAAACCAATCAAACGATCGAAGCGTGACTTCTTGCTGTTTCTTCTGACCCCGTTTGTTTTTAGGATGACGACGGGAACCTATCACCAAGGCTTTGGTTACTGTCCGTCTGTCTCTCATGTCTGTATCTTTTGATTTCATTTTCCTTCGACGTAACCACACGCAAACGATGCACATTTATGATTCTTTCTTATCCTACTAATAGTAATAAGAAAGTTTGTGAATAGGTACGATTTGGTAAAGGCCGCAGGTTCAAGGTTGATGCAACCAGCTTCCAATCGTAATGATTGGGTATTATTTTGACTTTGAATTTGACTTTGACATCCCTGGTGCGCCGGTTGCGAGCCTGTCCCAACTTCACTCTGCGCTCACTAGCAGACCAACTGGACAGTCCAAAAAATCTTTATCTTACGTTACTTATTAATAATTATAATTAGTTTTGATCTTAGGAAAACTGAATCGAAAAAAATCCACATAATTATCATAAAAAAATATAAGTATCGGTTGAAAAATACGACCTGTAGAGGAGGATAACCCGATATTCAAAAATATCTAGATGAACAATCATAAGGTAATAGTCAACGTCATAAATAAATGATTACTTTTGTACGTTGTCGCTATGATTTGTTATATAATTTCGTATGGCTTTTGGAACATGACGTTAAAGTGACAAGGTACAAAAGTGATCACTTATTTATGACGTTGACCCTACGTAATTATTTTTTACCAAGTTGAATTAATTGGAGACGTTTCGCTCGCGTTCCACGTTAACTCTGTAAATAGGACAAAGTAAAAAATAAAATGGGGTTGTAAAAAACGTGCTTTTTCAGCGTTTTTCGCTCCTCAACTAACATTAAATAATAATTACAAGTTTATTTAATTTCAACATTCATTACAAAATAATTTGAGTAATTAATATTCACAAAATTTAGGATCTGCTGAATTTTAACGGCACAAGTTGAGAATTAATGGTTTTTTGGGCTTTGGATGCAAAATTACATCGGCCAGACATTTATGAGTTTAATTCTACCTCTAATAATGATAAATAGATAAGAATAGCACTTATAGACATACCTACTTTAATGAGGACAAAGAGAAACAAACAGTGTTTTAATTGACAACATTTCATATGTCTAAGACTATAATTTGATTCGTTCTCTGTATACTGTTTGGAAAGAGAAAGACAGTTTTAAACTTTTACTAGGATTATTAATTAATTTATTACAAGTTTTTAAAGATGTGCTCATTCTAAAAGAGCGTAACGATAGAATAGATCCATTACTTTTGTGTAGTCTCTATTTAAAAAAAGTGATGACGTAAATTTGACTTTAAGGTTGTTATCAATTATCAAATTTAAAATTATGACAGCTCTTTTTCCTAGTGAAAAGGGTAAAGGAAACATATCTATTCTGTGGCATTATTTGTAAGTACACAAATGTTTTTTAAATTTGTTGTATTTTTTTAAATATGGAGAAATAAATTATAATAAATATTTTTCCGTGTTCAGGAGGCGAAACTCTTTCGATTCCTGTAGTAATTTTCAGGTGTTAAAAAAATTAAAGGTTGTCAATTAAAAAGGCATAATTGCCGAGCTCAGAGACAGCCTCTAGCAGCATAATGTTTTTTTTAAAAGGATATTTATTGTTTTGGCAACAATCTGAATTAGGACAATGATAATTTCTGCATCGAAAAGAGGACCCTCTGCTTGTGTAACATCAGACTTCTCGCAAGGAAATCGTCCTCGAGACCACGTGAATTGGGCATCAATGTTACGATTAATGGAAGTGGTCGAACGGAACTTACTGGACGGGTGAAAACTTATATTTAGATCTGTTGACAGTAACTGATCGTTTGATATAAGATTTCTAGAGGCTATCTTGTTGATAAAAACGCCACATTGGCGTTAGAAACAGTAGACTTATTTTTCAAGATTTAGAAAGTGGGATGCTTCAAGGAATATTACAGCAATGTTCATGTAGGGTTCCCTACTAATATGCGACAAATATTCAATATTTAGTTTTGGTCGACTATTACTCCTCAACTTGTAAAGTGTACTAAGTCATGATACTTTGCCTGGGACACTTAACTGTAATAAAAAAAATAGCACTTATAAGCATATTACGAGTATTTTGCAAACAAATCCCATACCTAGTTGAAAAATTATCTGATTAAGTATATCGTCGACTGTAATCTAAATTGGCGTAAGGGACAAATTGCTACTTTTCAGGAGAGCAAAAAAACCAATTTATTTTTAAAAGAAAATTATATCTTTGCTTTTCATTTACTTGTATAACTTTTTAACATGCCTCCTTACTTAGTTTTTTCAGATCTTTCATATGCAAATACTCTAATTATAAATAGACGCTTAGGAACAAAGATAGCATGTCCCTTACGTGTAAAAAAATAAAAAAATGTCCCTTAAATCCTATTTCAATAAAGCATTCAATAAAAAATTAGGCGTATCCTCAAAAAGCTAACCAAACTTGAAAACAAAATAAATGTAACGATACTTAAACTGATAAATCAAAAAGGTGTAAAAGGAACATCATACATTTAGTAGAAGTGAAATAATGTTTAATGTTTATTTGGGCAAAAAACGGCACAATATAATGAGTGAACTTAAAGAAAAACATAATACATAGGCCAGCAAATATGCCACAGTTAATTTATGCTAATGAAGTAACACATAAAAATACAAACAGCCAAAAATGAGAAAAAGTGAAACGGGCGTTAAATAAATAGTATGTCTAAGTATTAATAATACTCAAAAATATTTAAAATGCGTTTTATTAAGTGGAAAGAATAATGATAATACTCATGAGGCAATATAAGCAATAATAAACAGTAATAATAACTTGCAATAACAAATAAAAAAAACGTGTGATGCATTTTATTGTAACAGGTTTGGATTTTTGTTTTTATAAATAAGGATGTTTTATTCTTTGGTACAGAAAAATTGATTTAAGATTTCATACTAAAACACTGATATTTTATTACGAGGCAAAAACAAAAAGCTGAAAATGAAGCGTGGGGTGAAGTATTTACTTTTACAAGTTGAGAAAAAACAAAATATGCTTTAGATGTTTGGATAACCGCTAATCTAACTTCTTCAAGTTAATATAACTTTCCTCGTTTCGTATTCGCATGGACATATTTTAGGAAAGTCATGAATAATAATGTTATGGTAATAGGCAATGGTTTCGTCATTACACTTCAAAGCAAAATTGGAAAAATACTATCCCTTGATACTGGTGACCTAGTTTTGTTGTGGAGCTTATTGAAAAAATAACAGCTTAAGCATTAGGGACATAGAAAACTTAAACATGTTACGCTTACGAAAAGTTTTTTTTTAAATTGTACTCATCATTACATCATCATCATCATTTCAGCCGATAGACGTCCACTGCTGAACATAGGCCTCCCCCAAGTTTTGTTACAAATAATTGTTTTTTTTTTAATTATTAATTATTATTATTATTTAATATTAGGTGGACTGACGACATCGAAAGAATCTTCGAATGAGTTGGTTATAAGTGAACTTGAACGAAGGTCATGTCAAACGCCCATGTTGTACTAACTCCCGTCATAATCAGTGGCTCTTCGCTCGATGTTGCTGACGATGTCCAATTAGGTCCAACTTCGAGAAAGAGGTCAATCGAAAAATCCAACTCGGTTGGGCAGCGTTCGATAAACTCTGCGGTATCTTGTCATGCAATATATATTCCCCAGTGTCTCAAGTCATAAGTCTTTGACCAGTGTGTGTTGCCAGTGATGACTTACGGCACTGAGACGTAGACACTAACTATAGGTCTCAAAGAAAGCTCAAGGTCACCCATAGAGCAACCAAGAGGGTTTTAATGCGGGATCTCATTAGAAATCATGAAATCCGCACAAGAACAAAATACACTGTCATAGCTTGAAGAATAGCCAGACTCAAGTAGCAGTGGGCAGGGCATATCACTCTTAGAACTGATGGCATTATAGTGTTCAATGATGGACTTTGTTTAACGGTTAACGTTTTCTGGTTCATGATGATAAATGATTTCATCCGACGTCCTATTAATATTTTAAATGCAGTTTCTGAGTATGTGCTTGTTACTCCTTTGCGCTAAAATGGCTGGAATGAAGACATCTGAACGTCTAAAATAACAAATCACGCACGAACGCGCATAAAATCACAAACTTTCGCATTTATAATATTAGTTGGATAGCAAGTTGAATCTTAGAATCTGTCACTTCCTTGTTTTTAAAGAAAGAAAGAAAATACATTAATTTACAACAACACAAGACACATCATCAATATTTTTACAAAATAAACAAAAGACAACACGAACGCTAAAGATAGAATGCGTCATTGCGGTTGCAAATCGGACACTGGCTCGGTATAATGCTGTTAATAATAATTACATCCTTTTCTACCTTTGGATATTTGTGGAAATACGAGGCTATAAGTCAAATAAAACAGGCATTGGACGACGACAGACAGGAAGAAAAATTTGGAAAAGCAAGAATATAGCACGACAAAACCAGTATCGGGTTACGACTGACATCAGCCAGAGATCGGCTATTTTGGGGGAAGACAAATTAAGATTGATTTACCTTTTGTTTTTCATTGATGATGATATTAATTATTTTACTTACCGACGCGTAGTTTTCCTCAGATTTGGTGCTTGAGAATTTGGCATTTATTTTAAAGCGGAGGTCTACGATCTAGGACATGTTGGTCGATTTTGATAGTTACACAATAATGCAACATACTTGGTGTAGATTTCTGCGGGATTGGCTCAAATTGATACTTAAAACTTTCACTGCAAGCTTAGTATTTAGAAGGTAACGTTATAAACACATATAGCTTGAATGTATGCTGAACCGAGAACGTTATTTTCCTGCTTTCGACTGCCTCCAACGCTGAGCCAGGTTTTTTTTTGTGTTACTCTGGTGATGAGAAGAGGTATCGACGCAGGTCGTGTCCTAAATCAAGACCCGACCCATTCTTTATGGAATCAATGACCGTCCTTTACCATCATCCTGCGTAATGCCACTAGGGTCTAAAATTGCCGGCACGTAAGATAAGTTGACAAATTGACATTAAAAATTAGATGAAGTTTCATATTAATTCTGCGCACTAAGTAATTACACTATTTGATGTCGAAGGCCAAGATCCACTACGGTTCGCTGAGTCAGCGAAAGTAAGTAAGTATTACAAGCAAGAAGAGCCCTTTCGTAAAACTTTATTGTCGTCTAACAATGCTTTTATCTACTCTCATATCGTAAAATTCGAATTATAAAATTCAAAACGAGTTTATATTGACATACTTTAAAAACACTATACCGAAATATTAAAAAAAAAAACACTTTATAACACTATTCTTCTAACGAAATAATGTTAAAATACAATTTTTTTTACCATTACGATACAGGGCAAATCCAAAAAGTTTATATCACCAAGTTTTGATTCCAATTTTACGTTGTCTGTGGCAGAAGCGGACTTTAGCGCATGCGCGCACATGCGCGGTGACGTACTGGGTTTTAGCGCCATTCCATTCCTAAACTGTCAGTCAATTGAAATTGCAAACAATGTAAACATACCTTGTACCTATATTTAAAATGTGTTTAATTTCCATTATCCCTTTATTTAATCAATACTTACCTGCCTCAACACTATCCTAAACCATTAAAACAATAAACAAGTGTTAGAATATGGATATTTCATTAAATGGTTTATTTACATTGTTCGCAATTTCAATTGACAGCGATTTTACGTGTCGTTTTGGTGTACGAATTTTCGTCGGAAAATTTTATTGTGTTCTTGCTTAAAAAATGTCTGATATCAGTGAATGCGAAGAAAATTTGACTCCGCCCGATATTTTAGATGCGGCGAAGGAAATGACCAAAGGGCGGACAGCGGATGCAATCGGGTGACTAAAGCATAAGATGGATAAGGCTTTTAATCAATTTTGAGCAATATTTATCTATACATTTTTATTAAAAATATATCAGAAATTACAAAATATCTCTATCCTCCATAGAACAAAATATGATTATTAAGAAATTACTAGCTACTTGTAAATTATCTCGTCTTGAGACTATTAAGTGTTTATATCTATTACGTCTTAGACTTGTCAATTAAAAATAAAATATCTGAAGCACTCCAATTACTGGACGAAGTAAGACTTTGCATGATGATGACATCTTCCAATTCTTTTTATAATAAAATAGAGTTAGTTATAGACAGAATTCCAAATTACGATTTTATAAGAAATTTGAGTGATGGTGATAATGTTACTGATTATAGTGAAGCGTCACTTTATGAATACGCTCCTCTTACATCGGTAGATGTAGAGAGGTCATTTTCTCTATATAAGTGGATAGTGAACCATAAAAGGAATGGACTGAAAATATGTAATATAGAAAAAATTATGATCATTTACTACAACAAACAATAAAATTATTTAACTATTTTGCAACCATGTTCTCTTCTTTAAACCAATTGTAGTCATATCCATATTAAGTATATCGTTTGACATGACTTTGACGTATATTGCATCCACTGTCCGCCCTTTAGAAATGACTCATAATTGATTACCAGCAAGGTCCAGAAAATTATACGAAAAATGCTATCAAGATTTTATTATGCAAAAAAAGGTGTGAGAGAAGATAAAATATTGTATGCAACTGTACGTACTTAGGCCTTAAAACACTCATGTGACTATTTATGAAACTCGGCTACGCCTCGTTTCATGAAACCACATTCGTGTTTTAAGAACCCCTATTACGATACAGTTGCATAAATAGCTATTTTGGACTTCCACGTTCACCTTTTATGTTAGGTAAGGATTTTTTTACACGTTCATGCTGCTTAAACTAGGGCATTGAACCAGACGCCATATAGTCTAAAGCGCGTGCGCTTGCCATCGCTGTCACCGTCTCTTTTTGTCAGCATCTTCGATTTGACAAAAAGAAATAGTGAATTCAATAGCAAGTGTCCGTGCGTTAAAGAATAATCGTACAAATTCAACTAGATACAACAAATATGTTAGAGCAAACTTTTCTTCAAAAACGAGTCTTATGACGGAGAACTTGTGCTTTAAATGTACAACATGAGAAATAACATTAATAAAGTAAGCATATTTTCTTTGGCAGTATTATTATGATATTATCAGCTGAACTAGCCGGGACATCTTCGCGAAAATAAGTCAGTGTATACACAACATTACGACCTAATAATATTTTGTCTTCTATATTGTAGCATGACATATTTTCTGCTTTATTAGCTTTGCGTTGTTTCCGTGCTTCATAACCGCAATATTTATGTTATTATTTCTATTTCCAGTCAATGTAAACATTCTGTGCTCATGTTTTACAAGAAGTAACAAGTTTTGAACCACATTTTTGCCAAGAACGGTACCAGTAACTTCCACTCAGTGTTGAAATCTGTATTAAAATTAATGAAAGCACCATCACCAATAAACCATAAACCTTCTGAAATATACAATGTTAACGATAGCAAAAGAAAACATTTCTAGTAAATTTACATTTCAGAAAACCACAACCCTCGTATTGATCGTTACTGAACTAACAGAACTGTACAATGAATATTTTATCTGACCCCTCATCTTTTGAATTAACTTGTTCAATCCTTAAAACAATGCTTATTGTTCGCGTATGACCTTTAGGATAACTCCCCGAGACGCATTCGAACTAGACTAATTAAAACTTGAACGAGAACATTACAGCGGATGGCAAGCTAAGTTTAGAACACACACTCGAAGTTTCATAATATAATATTGCTCATAAGTTGATTTAAACGACGTAAACGATATCAGTAAGATAATGAATTTATCAGGCGGTACTTTGCAGAAGTCCAAAGACAAACTAAAAACCAAAATTACTCTTACTTGCTAATCCTGCCGCTGACCAGAAGCAGCTTACGCTGCTGTGTTCAAATATTACATGTTGCCAATAAAATTTAAGAAGTGATAAAATATGTATGTATATGGATGTAAACATTTTTATTATACAAAAATAAAGAATGAAGCACAGTTGACAGACGTTAAAATAGATGTATGAAGATGAACTTATTCATTCAAATAGATAATTAATGAACATTAAATTAATTAATTTGCAACAAAAGACTCTCAAAGAGTGACCAACGACATTTCATTCCAAGCAGATAAGTAGATTACCATAACAATATAACTAAATGCTTCATTCGTAATGTTATTATGAAGTTACAAATAATGGAATAAAATTAAACTTAATTTCGAATAATTGGATTACAAATTGAAAACAAAATCATTAATCCTCCATGTCGGAGTTGTAATAATTTTGTTGAAATAAGCAATTTGCAATAAATGTAGCAATGAGCGCTTAATCTCTCTGTTTTCGTGCAAGGCTTAATAACTTCGATAGCAGTTGTCAATTACACATCATGAATATAAATTGATTTTTTTTTTTCTATTATTCCTTATAATTGATTGTTAAGTGGCGCCCAACATGGGACCAAATAGATTCATCACTTCATTTTTCAGATTAACTTGAAACATATCCTTAAAGTGAAGATACGTTGAAACAATCAAGTTTATCCCATTTACCTAAAACATCAAGACATAATTATTTGAAGGTTGTGTTTCTGAAACTGTGTAACATACTTTTATTGTAGTAGATACAATACCTACAGAATGCCGCAACTCTGTAAGCCTTTCCCTAGCAATTTGGTTAATCACCCCACGACTTAGGTTACAGGGAGAAGTGGTGAGGGGCTAGAGGGGGAAGGGTAAGCCTGCGTGACTTCGTACAAACTTACGACTGAGTAACGGCAGGCACTAATACTAAGGTAATTCGTGTCAAAATTGTGTGCACCTTGATTACAGATTGAGATGTGTGTCACGATACTGCTCTACTATGATTTTCATAGGCTACAATAATATTTAGAGGCATTCAAACTTGATTGATTGTGTAAGTGTTTGTAATGAACATTGGGTTTGATATTTTTATTCAAGAATCCAAATGTTAGGAAGACAGTTGGGTAGTTCTACTAGCGTTTTAACCGCTATCAGTTTCCTGTTGCATATACTTTCAACTTCTTAAAATCTGATTTGATTTGACCTTTTCCTTTCGGCGTGGCTAATTTCTTTAATATGAGCGACAGGATAGTGATAACGGTAAAACGCTAGTACACTCGTAACTACGAGTACCAACTTATAGAATGCTATTGACTTAAGGCTGTGTTACCTGCGATTTCGTCTGCTTCCCATGGAAAATTTGCACTACCCCGGGATAAAAAGTAGCCCATATTAATCTGGGATAGTTAAATATTTTTTTTAGAATCTGTTTAATAGTTTTTGAGATTACCCATTTCTTTAAATTAAAGAAATTTATCACGCTTTTAAATAGTCATACCTACACAAGAAAACAGACCAACAACTGAAATTAAACAGGCAAGACAAGCTGTTCTATCGTAAGCCTCATCTTCGTTTTCCATCAGGCGTGATTGTGGTCAAACGCAAGCCTATTTTACTAATATTATAAATGTGAATGTTTGTGAAGATGTTTGTATGTTTGTTACTCAATCATGCAATAACGGCTGAACGGATTTACATCAGATATGGAGATAGTTTGAGACCTTAGAAATAACATAGAGTTTCTATCCCGGGAAAATTGCATAGTTCCCCCAGGATAGCGATAAACGAATTCTTCGCAGACGGAGTCGCGGCCAACAGCTAGTATTGTATAAAAAAACTAACAAACTTTATTTACATCAAATATTTAGTTTGGTGCTTTATAACAGAGATGTAAAGTGCCTTATAAGATTTAAAAAAAACAAGAAATTATAGTACGAAGCTGGTTTTCGTGTTGTGGCACAAAATCTAATTCCGACCTACTTTACCGTCGTCCGTGTTGGTAATAACTAAGAAACTGTTCATGTTATTTTCCTACAGTAATTTCAGGTCGTTGCTGCACAATACTATGACAAATAATACAGTCAAAATATTGCAAGAATTTCATAACTTTACATAAATTCGAAAGTAAATTGATGTGAGAATGCTTTTTAAGTACCTTTACCATTTGGGAATGAAAAGAAAAGTTTTCACTATTTCAACGGTCAATCAATACTGCTTTGATCAGCATTTTATCACGACAAATACGTAGGTAGAAATTAAATGAGGGAGCTGTTTTCTTCGTAATTAACGACATTTTGAAAAGTTCTAATCCCTTTTTCATCCGGTTTTGCTTAAGTATTATATATTTTGTCAGACCCATTGGGTTAAATAAAAAAAATCAAAAACTACTTACCGAGCTGCGGGTAGTTATTTTGTAGAGCCTTATTTCAGTAAAACCGTTTTCCGTTTCCACGATTCAGCCTTCTTATAAAAATAAAACTGATGTAGGTAACTGTTATTTAAAATAATTATTAATCCATCAAATTGTACCTCTACACGTCTGATTTAGATAGCTTCATTCCTTAACCGAAACCCTACAATTTTCCATTGTCACCAACTAATTATTATATTAGGTACAGTTATTATCGCAGCCTTTTAAACTTAGAAAAGAAACGATTTTCCTTACTACACAAAAATACTACACAAAGATTGAATGGACTGCTAACAATCCCGCTTTTTCCACACTATTAATGGGATAAGCTCGGCCTACATTTTTGTTTATGCCAGGCAAACGAACGAAGTTAACGGGTTTTACGTTGAAAAGTTCAAGCGAATTTGCTCTGTGATCGAATACAGTGACGGATTTTAGTTCTTTTATTTCTGTTGCTTGTGATGACTGTCTTTTAAAATTTAGATTTTAGTATAATTTGGCTTCGGAATTAGGCCGATTTGTGTCTGAAATGTTTTCGGGGGGATATAAATTGAACCAACAGGGGATATAAATTAAAATTAACAGAAATTATTGCGTCAATAATAGGTTTCCGTTTATTACCTTTCGTGTATAGAACCCGAAAAGTAGCTTATTTCTGAGAATAACATCAAACAAATAGGTCCTCACCTACCTCGTCTAATCACATTATTGCGTGAGCTCTCTCTACGTATATTATCCAGTCTTTTATGTCACGATTATTGGTCATTACTTTACTAAATAGTAGTAAGAGAATGTACCTATCCTAAAAGCTTTACATGAAAAACCTATTCAGCAGTTATTATAGTTTTCATGTGACCTAAATTTCAAGTCGTTTAGGTTTAAGGTATTTGACAAAAAAAAGAACTGAATGAGTATGTTCTGAGTACCTATGCAGCTATCAACATTCGTAGATAATATTATTTAAATATGTTTCTTTTCAGTGATAGATGTGCAACTACAAAGAGATGTATCCATGTTAGTCTTTTAAAATGAAGTAGGTAACTTTTAGTATGCCATAAGTAAATATCCTTGGTTCGTGACATTTCTAGTAGCAACCAAACCTTACAGTACCATCGATTCGTTTAAAATGCAATAATTATTTATCTCGCAATGTTTCATCTGATTGTATACTTACAAGCCTTTTTTACTACCTATCGATTGGCTTATGCAAACTTTCAATGTTCCAAAGAAATGTAGGTATGTTTGCTTGCATCTAGAAATGAAACATGGATACATCTCTTTGTAGTTGGCTGTACCAAAAAACAACACAAGAACAGTAGGTATTTATATTATTTGGTAGCAACTAAAAAATAATAACATAAAAATAATGCTGTAAATTTTGAATTTTGCTGTTACTCTTTTATTCATAAAACGCGTGTTAAACTTTTGTTAACAAACAAAATAGGTTGACAAGTCTCTTATGGAAGGTATTTTGAAAGTCATAGACAAAACACATCTTGAGTTTTACAGTTTTTTGTGAATAAAGCCATTTTTATGAATAACTAAAAACTTATTTAGTTATATTAACCACCTAATTTTTTTTACAAAGTCTCATGAACGTGTTAGAAAGGTCAAATTCAAATATAAGATATTAACTATATTCTTTTATTTAGCGGGGCCAAAGTTAACGGAGTATGAAATAATAAGTTTATGATGGGTTAAGATATATATATTTGGTAAATAAAACAAACATGTCTAATCATGTTTCAAGAAAATGCTTATATTGAAACCAATCTTATCATTAAAGGGCGGACAGTGGATGCAATATACGTCAAAGTCATGTCAAACGATATACTTCGAACGATATAATTATGATAAATTGTTTCAGCCTTACTCAAATACTAAATAATTTTCCCAGGACTACAATTGATAAAATAACTAGTAATCCTAAGAACATTAAAAACATAATTAAGAATTTATTTATTAAGGGCAACTCATAGCCTAGCAATTAGAATCTTTAAAAATAAAGATTGGCTAGGTATGTCATTATTGTATAATTGTTATGAAATAAACAGATATAATTTTTTTTTTTTACTTAATATGGATATGACTACAATTGGTTTAAAGAAGAGAACATGGTTGCAAAATAGTTAAATAATTTTATTGTTTGTTGTAGTAAATGATCATAATTTTTTCTATATTACATATTTTCAATCCATTCCTTTTATGGTTCACTATCCACTTATATAGAGAAAATTACCTCTCTACATCTACCGATGTAAGAGGTGTGTATTCGTAAAGTGACGGTTCACTATTATCAGTAACATTATCACCTTCACTTATTCGTCACTTCGTCCAGTTATTGGAGTGCTTCAGATATTTTATTTTTAATTGACAAGGCTAAGACTTAATAGATATAAACACTTAATAGTCTCAAGAGGAGATAGTTTACAAGTAGCTAGTAATTTCTTAATAATCATATTTTGTTCTATGGAGGATAGAGATATTTTGTAATTTCTGATATATTTTAAAAATGTATAGATGAATATTGCTCAAAATTTAATAAAAGCCTTATCCATCTTATGTTTCTGTCACCCGATTGCATCCGCTGTCCGCCCTTTGCTCATCATCTAAGGAAATAATAGCTTTAAAAGGTAACAAAATTAAATAACAACAACACAAAGATACTCGACATATATCAATATAATTACGACACCTACATAATTCAAATAAATAAATATCACGGGACAATTCACACCAATTGACCTAGTCCCAAAGTAAGCTTAGCAAAGCTTGTGTTATGGGTACTAGGCAACGGATAAACATACTTATATAGATAGATACATACTTAAATACATATTAAACACTCAAGACCCGAGAACAAACATTCGTATTTTTCATACAAATATCTGCCCGACACGGGAATCGAACCCGGGACCTCAAGCTTCATAGTCAGGGTCTCTAACCACTAGGCCATCTGGTCGCCTAAAAATGGTCGTCAAATATTCATTAATGTATTTATACATTTACACGTCAACATAATAAGTTATAAGTTTTACGTCAATTATTAATATATTTATATATGAAGGATATAGCAACAAATTATAGCCATTTATAGGTATACAGACAAAGTACTTAACCAAAGAGTATTGTAATATTTATATGAACAAGAGTGGCAACTCTATGGTCAAATATGCATGTATGGAAGGTGCTGCTGCCCTACGGCTGCTCAAGAACTAATGTGACGTATCTATAGATGTATACCTATCTATATGTATATGTTGGTAGTGATGTACAGCTATAGATACGCGTACCTATAGCAATGTATAGTCAAGGATTTTAATTGATAGGCTAATTGCCACTATTCGTATTTTAGCCGTCTAATTCAAATCAGCATATACGAAGTATAAGCGGCTAAACCCGATTTGCATTATACGGCTAAAATACGAACATTGGCAAGTGGCCTATCAATTAAAGTC
The DNA here is from genome assembly GCA_947563465.1 of Archips xylosteana. Taxonomy (NCBI): domain Eukaryota; kingdom Metazoa; phylum Arthropoda; class Insecta; order Lepidoptera; family Tortricidae; genus Archips; species Archips xylosteana. The sequence goes on from OX387349.1 coordinate 5,750,221, forward strand.
CTTGACCGTACAATTTGGTACGCCATGGCCATGGCCGATGAATGACAACTGACAAGTTTGACAAGTCAACCAAGATGGCCGCTAATTTAGTTCTTCGGCAAACACCAGAGATCGCTGTAGTCGCATGAAAAGTGATGATATATGTAAGTGTGCCCCCCCTGTACTTAACTGTCATGTGACCACGGCGACGGCTCGTAACAAAGTGTTCTCTACCTGAACTAGAAAGGTCTTTTATAGCATTGTCGTACCGCCATAGCGCGTCTTAAACTACCTGTTATCTGTTCAGCGATCACAATGATAATTTCCGAATTATGCCGTTACAATACTTTTTTTATAAACATAATATGAAACAATATTTGCCCTACCACCTATTTAGTTAGGTAGATGTCCATGCACAACGTTAGCCAATTTAATAATTAAATATTACTGTATTTACATCATTATGGTAATATATTAACAAAAGCTTTTGATTTAAACGTAAAACAATTTAACATCACAGTATATTTGGATACAGATTAACTTGAGCTAGAGGGTAAAATAGCCATTTTATACCTTACTGCCTTCCTTACTGCTTACCTAACAAACGAATAAAACAAATTTGACAAAAAAAAATTGTCAAAAATCATCTCGTCTGGCACCTCAACACCACAGATCGACAGACACACGGGAAACTAATAACAACCCTCTTTTATCGGGGTTAATAACAATAGTTTCTACAAAATAATTGGTCGTTATGAACCACTACTTACCATAGCAATCAAATAATAAAGACTAATTTATGACGTGGCAGTAAGTCTCAAGTTTATTATTTCCTAAAGTTATAACGGTCACAGCGCGGCATAATTTTCACCAGTAAAATTCTAAGATTTATTCATTGTTTATATGACGCACGTGAAGTCATTTGAGTTTAAAATGGGCTCATATTTGAAATGAGGTATTCTGATTTATTAACTTACTTCAAGAGATTTTGGGAATATATAAACTACAACCTTTTTACTTCGCTTTTTACACGACTACGGTAAAACCAAAAGGAATTGTAATGATTAACAGTCTATGTATGTTTGTATTTGTGTGTGTTCCACCGTAGCGTCGAGACTACTCATCCGATTTTAATAAATAAGGTACCTATCAATCGATTCGTTATTATGCTCCGTCCGGGTGACATAGGATACCTTTTCATATGTAAAAATATACTGCTCGGAATTTACATAAAAAAACTGAGCGATTAAAAAAAAAGTACCTGGGCGACCGAGCTCTGCTCGGGCAGAAACTCGGTACCAAGCGTTTTCCCAGAGATAAGACCAAGCTAGATCAATTTTTCATCCCCGAAAACCCCCAAATACCAAATTTCATCGAAATCGTTGGAACCGTTTCCGAGATCCTGATTATATACACCGGAGGGGGGGGGGGTGAGAGGGGGGAGGGGATGCGGGGGAGGGAGCGCGGGGGTATTAAAGGGGGGATGAAAATTTCATTGATTTTGCCGTAGGATGCACCGTTTTCAAGATATTTGACAAAAACACCGGAGGTTGGGTGAGTCACGTTAAACTATCGTCCGTAAACCGACTTTACAGACAACCGGCTTTTCCTGTTCTGTGCTCCCAATAGGGAACGTGCACATAGACGGTGCTGCCAACTGGTGTCATAAGGGTGCCATCAATTTGAATGTTTTACCTTGATAAGTTTGTTTTACTGTCCGCATAGTGTCTCTTCTGTCGCATTAGTGCTGCCGCCTATAGTTATTGCACGTTCCCTATAATACTTTTTCTAATAAAAAAGTAACTTTTTCTCACAAAAAAGTAACTTTTTCTCACAAAAGAAGAAAACTAGACGTTTTCTCATGAAAAATAAACTTAAAAAAAAAAACTAAAAATGTTGAAAAAAAACGTGGATTCGAACCGAGGTCGGCTGGATCCGCGACCACCCGATTTCTAATGTGCCATTATGATCTGCTCGAAGTGGGCGAAATTTAGCTTTATATTCTAATGCAAACAAAAAAAGCCGGAAAACACGAGTAAAAGCGATTTTCTGAAAATGAAACATAGCTAGATCAGTTTTTCATCCCCGAAAACCCCCACATACCAAATTTCATCGAAATCGTTGGAGCCGTTTCCGAGATCCTGATTATATATATACATATATATATATATATATATATACATATATACAAGAATTGCTCGTTTAAAGGTATTAGATTTTAGCGTACGCCGGCGTGTGAGGCATTATTAGATATAGTAGAGGAGACGTGGAAGATCAACCTTCACCGATCTGATAACTCGATGAGACATATTTTTTATTAAATATAATTTATAAACAAATATGCCTATGATAACTTGCTTATCGAAAAGTGTTCATAGTTTTTTTTTTCTTTTATTGTGGAGTGCCTTTAGCCATCTTCCAGCTCCATCATCAGACCTTGGTTACCTTTTGGGATCAAAGTACTCGTCAAGACGAATCAAACGAGTCCAAACTCAATGGGTTAATTCGTAATTTCATTAATTCAGTATGACCAAAGGCACTCCACAATAAAACGACACAACCCCATCGAGTTTGGACTCGTTTGATTCATCTTTACGAGTACTTTGATCCCAGATGGTAACCAGGGTCTGATAATGGAGCTGGAAGATGGCTTAAGGCACTCCACAATAAAACAAAAAAAAAATAGCTATAAACACTTTTCGATAGGTAGGTTATCATAGGCATATTTGTTTATAAATTACCTATATTTGATAAAAAATATGTCTCATCGAGTTATCAGATCGGTGAAGGTCGATCTTCAACGGCTCTTAGACCAATAGGTCTTAAAAAATGATGTAGAGGTTTCTAAGTAGGTTTTTGGTATAACCTAATTATGTTGGCGTCAGGATGAATATTTAGAAAGGCCGTTGGACGTTATTAGTTCTGTGTGTCTGGTGTGATGGGGTATCAATAAAAAATAACCATCAAGTGCGGGTAGTTCGAAAGACTCGCGCAGCCAAACGAACGAACCCTACACTTCAGTCAACTCGTGACCACGGCCACTGCAATGTAGCTAAACTCCGAGGTAAATATTGTTTTGCGTGATAAGTCCCCTCAATAGACGTAGTTATGAGACGAGATCACAATTTATTTTTCTCTATCTCTGTGGAACATCCTCAGCTCTTAGGGTCTAAGAAAACAGCTAATCAAGCTGGAGCTACAGAAAAGGCGATTAATAGTAGATTGTTCAACAAGGGACTAAAACAAGCCATAATGACACAAGATATTTAGCCACCCAAGCAGAGCGAGGGTGGCTATAATTCGCGTGTCATTATGCTAGTTTAGTCCCGCGTTAAACACTCTACTTTTCACTTTGAATGCGAGGAAAAAAAACGATGTTTTATACTAATCTACAACATTACTTTTATACAACGTACGCTCAATACGAGCAATGGACGTCAGTTCAGAATTCAAATAGCAATAAAATTTGTTCCGCGGTTTTTTTTTGTTAAGTGACGCATTAAATCTTTGCATATTTAGCCAACAGATTCAACTTGAAAATTATTTTAAAGCTAATTTGACTAAGTATGCATAATAAAATGAATTCATCTTTAATATAGGTAATTAAATAGATTAATATTCGTAATTATTCATCGTGTTTCACGAAATTATTATTTTTTTAAATATTTTTGCACAGTTGTCATTTTGAGGTTAATTTCACGCCCTAATGGCTTCCACAGACCAAAGCGCAGGGCGCTACGGAGCGTCCGCAGCGCGCTTCGGTCTGTGAAAAGCTTTAAAATTGTCTTTACCCAGTCACTGAAAATGGCGATATAGATAATGATAATCCTCCATTCACAAACACCGTGATGGGCAGTTTAGGGGTTTCCAAAGTAAATTAAAAATTTACTTTAATCCCTAGAGATAAAAAAAGAGCTTTAGTCCCGATATGCAGAGACTAGAGTAATATTTTAAGAGCAAGAGAAGTGAAAAAAAAAACTAAAGGTAAATAAATATAGAGGTTTCGGGTCCGAAAAAGACACTCATTAAATTGTTTTTAAAGAACTTTCAAAACGACTGACGGATACCACAGGGGACTAAAGAATTGGCAGCTGCTTCGCACAACGTATCAGCATTGCTATACAGCGAGGAAATGCAGTGCTGCCAGCATTATTGGATCCATGGCGCGTAGAGAGCCTTTTGTATTTATTTTTTTCTAGTTTTTGTTTTAATTAAGTTTTGATTAAGTTTAAGATCTTGTCGCAATATCTTGCTAGGCAACCGAGCGTCGTTGTCTGACCTCATGTGTAATCTGTTATTGAGATCCCATTTTAATCAAACGGCGGTATCATGGCGTAAAATGTTAAGGTATGTTCTTGGAATATTAGTTCACAATACAAAACTGAAGATAGCCAAGAAAATTACCTAGGTCGCTTTTGATATCAAGTTTTACCTCACGTTCTTATTCTTAACAAGCGTTTGATCACTTTCATACTAAATTATTCTGCAATTAAAATCCACGGTGACACGAGCCGGGCTCTTAAATAAGTAATTTCCAAGTTCCTAATTAAGTACTTTAGTACGAGAAGGTAATTAACTAGTTAGTTTATAAAGAGTTAAAGTATCACGTACCTTTGAATAGTTCAAGTTGTAACGATCTTGGGACTTTGGAGGAATAGTGCGAAGTCTTTGTTCATACGAGCCTGTAAGGTTATACCCCAATGCCAAAGGAACTTTGCTTTAGTCTGATTAAATTTATAGAGGGTAATTTGATTAAACGATTAATGAGTATTTAAGTTACTGTCGTCTCATATTGAGTGTAAACATTAAACAATGATACATAATGGAACACGACGCTGCAAAACACGTTGGAATAGAAATGGGATGTATTTTCGATAAAGATACACTATACACTCATTAAAAATTTCCTTGGGATATTTTTTCCATGGACAGTTTTGGACATTTTAATATAGGCACATTACTACTAAGTCAAAACATCTATTTCTTTCAGAGGTGATGAATATCTTGAGACCTTTTTGATATGTGCACTTGAAATATGAACTAAACAATATTTTTTTACAAGAATCGTATTATTTCTTATTACTTAGAATCAATCTATCCTCTACACGTTTCTGAGAACAGGGATCTTAACATTATAGACAACGAAATAACATTTTTCTTTTTGAGGTGCAGAACCATTGAAACATGAGACTTTTATGAAGGCAAAAATACTGCACCAGGCTTGTGCTTGAGATGGTTTCTTTCCATTTATCGCAAATCCAGTGATGATCGGGAATCCCTCGCTCGCACGTGCCATCTCAGGCGCGTAATCCAGGATATAACGAGTTAATGGTTCAACTTTATAGTAAGTACATCGATATTCCTGTATTTTGTACACATTGGTATATTGGGCATTGCTCTATCATTTAAATAAGCAACTTTTTTCATCAAAATAATTCAGGAATAATTCCACTATCCCACTAATATTATAAACGTGAAAGTTTGTAGATATTATGTTACTCTTTCACGCTAGAACGGTTTGACGGATTCTGATGACATTTGGCACACAACTAGTTTATAACCTGGATTATCATATAGGATACTTTTTATCCCGGAAAATTGCATAGTTCCCGCGGGACACCCATTTAAACGAATTCTTCGCAGACGGAGTCGCAGGCAACAGCTAGTGGAAGAATAAAATAGTACATTTGCTTCTTTTAGCATGTATACAGAGTTATTTGTAATTCACTAGCATCCTTTTAACCCTAAACTCCTACCACTTAAACAAATGTTTTTTGTTATACGACATTTTAAAATGGAGTACATTTTTTTTCCATACACGGCACAGAGTATCGTAAAAATACAGGTAATCTCAAATTTTCAAAACGTTATTACACCAAAAATATAAAGTTATGACAAAAGTCGTAAAACAAAAAAGATTTGTTTAAGTGGTAGGAGTTTAGGGTTAAAAGGATGCTAGTGAATTACAAATAACCCTGTATACATGCTATAAGAAGCAAATGTACTATTTTATTCTTACTAGCAAGTAGTGAATTACAAATAACCCTGTATACAGGTTAGCAGCGCCGAAACAAGGTTAGAAGGTTATACTTTTTTTTGGGTCCATTTAGCTCCCTTGTGTGCAGAAGCTATCAAGTCAAGATATATATTGAGCATAGTCATAATTTATAAATATAAAACATAAAGTCGAAACGAACAATTATCGTTACGATTTCGATGAAGTAAATCTGTGGGGGTTTTCGGGGGCGAGCAATCAAATTAATTTGGTATTAAGTTTTAGAAAAATAAGAACTCTGAGCAAGGCTCGGTCACCCGGGTACCATTTCTTATAAGTTATAACGTGTTGCTCGCTGGAAGGGGTGTGAGTTCTCAGTGACCTGCTTGTGACCTATTTGACGTGGTTTCATTGCCGTGTGATAAAAACACGTGTATATTTAGCACTGCTACTATTAATCAACGTTCCCTGACAAATATTTGAAAAGAATGTGCTCTTTTTTTAATTTTTCTAGGTTCTTTGGTATGGGCGGATGAATTCATGTAAAAAGTTTATCATGAACTTAAATCAAGGAATAGCGAACAAGTCCGGTTAAATGTAGGTACTACTAATTTCCCATTAACATGCATATAACTTTAGGTTAATATTCTGAACCAAGATTGCTAAAAGTTAAATTTAGACTAAATAAGTATAGTAAAGAGCAAGCTTACCTAATCAATATCAAAATTACAGGTTGATAATTATTAAGTCAATGATATAGGTACACTCGGGTCGTCTCAATATGATAAGAAGTCTTAGCTGACTGATTAATAGATTACTGGCCCAAATGTACTCAAGGAATAAGGACAGAGTTTCTACTTAGCAAATTGTTTTGTAACGAGGGCAATGTCGCGTTTATAAGTAAGCAACATAATATAATATAGTTTCAACTATATTAAAGTAAAAATTCTAAAAATCTGGCCTCATTCCTTGAGTTAATTTTTTGTGTCTTATGATATGGGCCAATAAATTAATTATCTATCTGCAATTATGATATTGATTAGGTAAGCTTGCTCTTTACTATACTTAGGGCCCGTTGTTTGATCAATAGTTAAATAAACTAATAGTTAAAATGTATGGCAAAAATAACAATAGTTAACGCATTTCAAAGGAAATTTGACTATTAGTAACTTCAACTATTGATCAAACAACGGGCCGTAAGTCTAAATTTAACTTTTAGTTATCTTCGGTCAGAATATAATGCTAAGTTTCTATCTATCTATCTATCTACAGCCATTGTCCGTCCACTGCTGGACGTAGGCCTCCCTCATATTGCGCCAAAATTCGCGATCCTGGGCTTCCCTCATCCACCCACTGCCAGCTGTCCTCCTAAGGTCATCAGTCCAACGTGTTGCAGGGCGTCCCACACTACGCTTTCCTAAACGTGGTCTCCACTCCAGGACACGTCTGCTCCAACGATCGTCAGTTGTACGGCAAACGTGACCAGCCCATTGCCATTTCAGCGTGCTAATCCTTCGGGCTATGTCAACGACTTTCGTCTTTTGTCTTATATGCTCGTTGCGGACCCTATCTCTCAACGAGAGATGCTCTCAACGATGCTAAGTTTATAGCATGTTAATGGGAAATTAGTACCTACATTTAATAAGAGTTTTATTTTTAGTATTATGAAACACACTTTATCCAAAATTTTCATGATTAAATCGTAAATTTTAACTGGCAATTACCTACCTACTCAAAGTTTCCGCCCCTTCGGGATCACGTACCTACCTACATGAAATTCTTTGACGTAACGAACAATTTGATCACTTTCAATAAATACTCCAAAGGGATTTCTCCTAAATGAAATAGTTTTAGTCGAAAATTGTTGCGGTGTGATTAGGGTACGTCGGTGTCGTTCCTTTGGGAATCGTCCAATTGAATAAAGCAAAAGTTTAGTATTCAGTGATGTTTAACGTTGTTATATTAACTGGGTCAGCACGGTATATTTTATACTGTCGCACATCGGAAATTGAATTAATAAGTCCAAATTTCTGGGCACAATTCAATAAATATCTCTTTTAATAATATCTCTATTGAAAACGTTTATTTATTAAAACCATTTTAAAAATTATTACTAAAGTCACGGACATAGCTCGAAGAATCGCTAGACTTAAGTGGCAGTGGGCAGGGCACATCGCTTGTAGAATTGACGACCACTGGGGCCGAAAGGTTCTCGAGTGGCGTCCACGGACCGGAAGACGCAGTGTAGGTAGGCCTCCAACCAGATGGAGCGACGATTTTTTGTTGCTTTAAAACAAACAAATATCTATAGTTAGTTGATTGAGTTGGCCAACAAGTGACGTCATAAGTTGCTATTGCCATTCAAACTCTACGGGAGAATTGTGTTTCGACAGCTCATTAAAAGTACGTCAGTTGATTGGTGGTGTCAACATCCCTATTGAATAGTAGATAGTAGTAGTGGTTTATGGAGTGGATTTTGTGAATATTTTTGTAAGGCCATGAAATTTCTGTACAAATAAAACTGTGCAAAATGTGGATGTGTACCGTGCAGTTATCAACTCTGTCCCTCGCTTGGGACCTTTCAACTAGAGGGAGCATGTGTCCAGCAGTGGCCAAATTTAGATTGGTATTATTAATAGGAACTAAATCGAACCAAACAAACCGACAGCTTAGGTCAACAATTGTCATTTATTATGCAACTGGGGTATTTCTGCCTCAAAAGGAGACAAGAGGAAATACGGCACCATTTAATATTGACGCGCTCATCTATTGAAGTTCTGGTTAAGCTTGATACAGTAAGAGTTTTATTTTGAAACTAGTTTTATCATGCGAATTCGTCTGCGCACAAATAAAATTTATGGCCAACCCCCGATCCGCATCCCGCGGCAAATACCAAAAATGCCTTTTAACTGCACTTCTATGATCCTAAAGGAATGGTTGCTGAGATAGGATCCCATTGGATTGAATATTATACATCTCGTGGGATTATTACGAACATCCTAAAATTAGTTTTTTATTCTTCTCCTCTTCTTCCTATTCCTCTCATGTCGGAGGTTGGACAATATCACGGCGATTCTGATCTTGGAGGCCGCTGCTCTAAACGAGGAAGTGGTACTCAGTTGAACCAGTCACGCAAATTCTTCAGCCACGAATGTCTTCTCCTGCCCACGCTTCTTTTTTATTACAAGTTTCTAATAATTGTAGTTACGGAGATAGGGCCGCTTTGAAGCGAAAATATAAATACCATTTATTCCCTATCCTCTGGGAATTTTGGAAAATCCCTTCTAAGCGGGTGCCTACATCGTCAGTAGCTATCTGTGCGCCAAATTTCATTACAATCCATTCAGTGGTTTGATCTGTGCGTTTATATATCAGTCAGTAACGGTTGCCATTTATATATACAGATGGACTATCACATACCATTAAAAAGTTTAATAAGTACATTATCAATAGAGTGTGTTTTCAAATAAGTCCATTCTTATAAATATTAACGCGAAGGTGTGTCTGTGTGTTACCTCTTCACGCTTAAACTGCCAAACCGAGTTAGTTTAAATTTGAGGCCTCTTCTCATAATAGATAAGATTGGGTTATGGTTTCCACGCGAGCCCAGTGGAGATTGGGAACTTCACACGCACCATTGAATTTCTTCACAGGTATATGCAGGTTTCCTCACGATATTTTCCTTACCGTAAAGATTATGGTAAATTTCAATGTAATGTAATTTCCCACATAAATTCCGAAAAACTCAGCACTATTAAACGTGCTCAGTAACAATTAATACTCAAGTACCTGGGCGACCGAGCTCTGCTCGGGCAGAAACTCGGTACCAAGCGTTTTCCCAGAGATAAGACCAAGCTAGATCAATTTTTCATCCCCGAAAACCCCCAAATACCAAATTTCATCGAAATCGTTGGAACCGTTTCCGAGATCCTGATTATATACACCGGAGGGGTGGGGGGGGGGGGTTGAGAGGGGGGAGGGGAAGCGGGGGAGGGAGCGCGGGGGTATTAAAGGGGGGATGAAAATTTCATTGATTTTGCCGTAGGATGCACCGTTTGCAAGATACTTGACAAAAACACCGGAGGTTGGGTGAGTCACGTTAAACTATCGTCCGTAAACCGACTTTACAGACAACCGGCTTTTCCTGTTCTGTGCTCCCAATAGGGAACGTGCACATAGACGGTGCTGCCAACTGGTGCCATAAGGGTGCCATCAATTTGAATGTTTTACCTTGATAAGTTTGTTTTACTGTCCGCATAGTGTCTCTTCTGTCGCATTAGTGCTGCCGCCTATAGTTACTGCACGTTCCCTATAATACTTTTTCTAACAAAAAAGTAACTTTTTCTCGCAAAAAAATAACTTTTTCTCACAAAAAAGTAACTTTTTCTCACAAAAAAGTAACTTTTTCTCACAAAAGAAGAAACTTGACGTTTTCTCATAAAAAATAAACTTAAAAAAAAAAACTAAAAATCTTGAAAAAAAACGTGGTATCGAACCGAGGTCGGCTGGATCCGCGACCACCCGATTCCTAATGTGCCATTATGATCTGCTCGAAGTCGGCGAAATTTAGCTTTATATTCTAATGCAAACAAAAATAGCCGGAAAACACGAGTAAAAGCGATTTTCTGAAAATGAAACATAGCTAGATCAGTTTTTCATCCCCGAAAACCCCCACATACCAAATTTCATCGAAATCGTTGGAGTCGTTTCCTAGATCCTGATTATATATATATATACATATATACAAGAATTGCTCGTTTAAAGGTATTAGATATTTTTAATGTTTTTTTATTATTAATTTGGTAATGTTTATAATATTTCTCCAGCATATGTATTTTTAAAAGTACCTAATAATTAATTGATAGTAACTTTAGGTTTATGACCTTTTATAACTAATTTTTGAACGTCCTTTTGTTAACAGATATTAAGATCGCATTTGGGTCGTTCTACCATTTCGGTCGGATTTGGTGTCCGGACCCGAATCAAGAGTAAAAAAACATATTTTTCAAACATGGCTAATGTATAATGTTTTCTTCACAAATGACGCAAAAGGAGTATTTGATATAATTTGGCCAAGCCTTAAAATCTTTAAAATATTGTACAAAAACTTATCAAAATTTCATTTCTTTCCTATGTAAAATAGTGCTCCATTGGATTGATGATTAAAAAAAACTTTCTTTTTGCAGGAAAACCTGTTGTGTTTTTGTTGTTTATGAGTAAAACACATATTAAATATTATGTTAGTGCATCCTTACATTAACTAGAGTTAAATTATTATGGAGAGAACGCAGTTTTTCCTTTTGTCAAATAAATAACTTCATTTCCTTCCGCGAGAATTGAAATTCATTTCAAATCTAAACACGCCCTTATTCACGAAGAACCATGATCCCCGCTTGTCTTCCCCACCTCCGTCTGCCGAAACAACTCAACGAGGATGGTCTCGCGCACGTGGTTTGGAAAATATTTGTGTTCTCTCCGTTCAAAATCGATTTTGTCACAGGTATGTACTCATTACTATCCGGGTTGTATTTCGAAACTCTATTATGCAAATAATTTCCCTGGCACGATATTTATTTACATTTGGGTGGACTATCATTCAGTTTGCTTGATGACCTTGAAGCACGAAGAATAATGAAATAATTTGGATTTAAGTGTTGATAATTCATTCCTCTCCTATTCATTTCTATCCGTTCCTTCCAATATTTTCGTGGAAGGAAATGAATGGATTTGGAAGGATATGACTTAATTTATCCCGCTATTACAAGTGATGCACCGCAATGCTGGGTGACTTTAGCTTCTGGACAAATACGAATACAACTGGTTTAGCAAGATATTTAAAACCAAACTGCAAAGTATCATAACAATCAGTCCAATATTTACCGAAAAACTAACAGTTTTCAATGTATCACTTTGGAGCAGCCTGTTTATTTGGATGATCTGATTTCATAGATTTTTTTTGTTTTCTTGTCTAATTAAGCAAATAACTATTTTACGATATTACTAAGTATCAGTCTTATCCATGGTTTCATTATTTGTCCAGAGGCTAAGGTCACCTTTTATGTTTCATGGTGCCTATTGGTGTGCTTGGCTGTTGTGGCTTTATTTAATTTTTTTCATCGTATCTTCTAGGTAGTTACAGTGGTAAGAATGGTGAAGACAAAGAAAAAATTAACTAAAGAGGAAAAATTAGCAAAGGATAGGTTACGCAAAAAGTTGAAATATGCTGAAATAAAGAATAATCACAACAGATATTGATATTGCACAACATACCAAACAAAATATAATTGATACCTACACGTATACAGCCTGGTTTATCAAGTCCAATTGCTCATTATAGTAGCCAATGTGACTCAGGACTAAAAGAAAATGTACACAGTGCTGAACATGAATGTGGCCTGGAAGGAAACTTTAGACCACTATTGAATTCATTAGTGTTCCCTGACCTAACCCTAAATAATGGTTTGGAGACCACCATTAACAAATCTGATAAGAAAACTGATCAATTTTCGAATTATGATCTTGACAATTATGTTGGAGCTGTGTCACCTCACCACCGCAAATTGATACCCCGGCTCTAAGAAACAATTTGAGAAAGGTTGAGAAATATCATCATAAAACCTACTTTTAACGGGATCACTCATGAGGAAGATTTTTCCGACTCGATACAAGACTCTGAAAATCATCTGAAATAAAGTCTGAATATTATATCAACGTACCCTACAATTATCAAATATTTTCTGCCCGTCATCATTCAACAGGATGTAGCTCTATTGATCAAACGGAGTTTGAGAAATTTTTGAATTTACCTCCCACCAATAAAGCTCCTGAATGTGACCAGCAGGTAGCAAATCCTAATGACGTCGAGTTTGATTTGAAATATGACATTGATATGTGGGTTGTTGTAGAATATAATAAACTCAAAAAAACTTCACAGTTCTATATCGGAAAAATTATCGTACAACGTTTGGATGATCCTCAGGAAAATAGGCGAGGACAGATGTCTTTTGCAAGTTTACCAAAAGTTAATTATAAGCAAAACTACGTACAGATAATTATTAAAATTAACCTCACAGCAGGTTTCTATCTTGAAAAATAATGTTGTGACAGTCTTAAGTGCCTTATTATTAGGCAGGCATATTTGTTAGTTTATGTTTAACATTTTTTTAAAGACGTTTTTTGTTTTGAACATTATTATGTTTGTAATGCTTTACTTTTCTTTTCTTTTTATTTGAAGTCTCTAGATTTTTTTTATTTAATTTGTGAAAGTTGAGAAATTCAAGATCTCATATCATTACATTAGTGTTCTAGTTCTTGCCAAATAATAAGACTGAAGATTGAGTCTGAAATAAAGTGTCGATTTCTGTTATGATTGTGGAAATCTAAATTGCAAAGTTAATTAAAGAAATATACGAAAATGTGTCATTTTTGTTTCATTCCAGGGCTGTCACATTGCCATTTATCTAATTAATTTCTATCCTTTTACGATTTAATTCCATCCAGTACAATTTCTTAACTTTTCGTGCATATTTCATTCCCATCCGTTTAAGTTTCATTTCCGTCCAGTCGAATTTCATTTCCATCTACGCCTTCATTACATTCCATCTCATTTATTTTTAAATAACATTAATATATGGGTGCCTTTTACTAAATAATATAAAGACTGAGTATGCACACACGCAATATCAATATAAACACAAAAGCTCTAAAAAAAAAAAATTCTCTAAAAAAAGCCAAATCCGGACGAAATGGTAGAACGACCCATTTAAGTAAACATCTAGTTTTACGTGTTTTATGAATACAAAGTTGTACAGTCAAGTGTAAAAATATGGGTGCACACAACTTGCTCATAAATATGTCCCATAGCTCTTATGTCGTCGAATTAAGGTATAGGTATATAACGATGGGAGGATTAAATCGATACTTATTTTTGCACTTGACCGTACATACATATATGAAGAATCCAACCCTCCACAAATATTTGATGCGTGACGTCATAATATTAAAAGACACAAGAAACTTACAAGGAATTATCAGCCAGCAAAAGCTTATACTTCGAGCGCCACTCATTGCACTACCGAATGATAATAATCATTCTATAACCACCAAACAAAAATGCATCTTAATACGACAGTAGTAAGAGCACATCTTGCACAACCGCCATATTTCCTTATTCCCACATATAAACAACTATTTCGCGTCTGCAGCTATGAAGTTCTACGGATTCGGACGTGACTCGATTCTAAAGTAAATTTCTATATGTTTTTGTTCACCGCATGAATGCCTTTGCCAACGAAATATGATTTATTTTGCTCTGTATCGAATTGGATTTTCGGAGTTTGTTGACAATGGCGCGGAATATTCAGATATACGATCGCACCTATAAGACGAAGACGTGATTTCGTAAACTTTATGTTGTGCGAATAAAACACAAAATCGATTGGTTTGCGTCAAAGTGACGCATGGCGTTGGGACCCTGACAGGTAGGCGTGCGTATAAATAGCACCATAAAATGCGATGGATGACTGGCACACCCGAGAGACTAGCTAAATCGAGAAACAGAAGCGTATTTTGTCTCTGGGGCTAAAAAAATAAAACTGGGAAAAACAAAAGATTTTGAGAACGTAAAACCGAGCGAGTGCGTATTATACACATCTGCAGAGCATAAAATCCAGCACACTAAAGAGCATAAAACAGAACAACGCCCTCTAGCATTTTATAGGAATGCCTAAAAATATCGTATTTCTATTTATTCCACGTACCTACTGGTTTGGCTATATTTTTATGTACACGCGTTTTTTTACTGAATTCATTTCAAAAGTGCGTACAGTACAACAAATTGCACTTTGATTAACAGCATTCACATGCTTTGTATTCACATTTTGTATTCGTATGCTGTCAATCAACGAGTTCATTCAAATTATATATCTACTAGACGAAACAAAAACGTTTTTATCCTTTTGCCCAATCAAACGCCAGATTTAATCCGATTAAACTATTGTTTATTTTGTCCAATAACGTTTCGCATAAAACTGCAACTGGCGTGAAAATTAGAACAAAACTAGTTCTGGTGTCCAGTAAATTTGTTAGTGAATGCTGGAAAGGAACTTACGGGTCGAAATTTCAGACTCGGCCCAAGGTAATTGGGTTTGTGAACAATTTTCAGGCCTTGGTTAGTCTTTGTTGAGAGAAATTAAACGTTTGACCCATACGTTTATTTGTAAAGTTTATAATATAATTCTACCTATTTTACGTTTATATCACCTTGATAGTATGTATCTGTAATTGAAAGCAAAATTAATTTAATGATAGAAAGAAAATTCTACTAAAAACCTTATTTTCTTTCTTAATTTTTGACTGTTTGTATGTAACTGACCTCTATGGATTTTGTCCGAAATGAGTAAAAATCTAATACCTTTAAACGAGCAATTCTTGTATATATGTATATGTATATATAATCAGGATTTCGGAAACGGCTCCAACGATTTCGATGAAATTTGGTATGTGGGGGTTTTCGGGGATGAAAAACTGATCTAGCTATGTTTCATTTTCAGAAAACATCTTTTACTCGTGTTTTCGTGCTATTTTTGTTTGCATTAGAATACAAAGCTAAATTTCGCCGACTTCGAGCAGATCATAATAGCACATTAGAAATCGGGTGGTCGCGGATCCAGCCGACCTCGGTTCGATTCCACGTTTTTTTTCAAGATTTTTAGTTTTTTTTTTTTAAGTTTATTTTTCATGAGAAAACGTCAAGTTTGTGAGAAAAAGTATTATAGGGAACGTGCAGTAATTATAGGCGGCAGCACTAATGCGACAGAAGAGACACTATGCGGACAGTAAAACAAACTTATCAAGGTAAAACATTCAAATTGATGGCACCCTTATGGCACCAGTTGGCAGCACCGTCTATGTGCACGTTCCCTATTGGGAGCACAGAACAGGAAAAGCCGGTTGTCTGTTAAGTCGGTTTACGGACGATAGTTTAACGTGACTCACCCCCCACCCCCTCCGGTGTTTTTGTCAAATATCTTGAAAACGGTGCATCCTACGGCAAAATCAATGAAATTTTCATCCCCCCTTTAATGGCCCCGTGCTCCCTCCCCCGCATCCCCTCCCCCTCTCACCCCCTCACCCCTCCGGTGTTTTTGTCAAATATCTTGAAAACGGTGCATCCTACGGCAAAATCAATGAAATTTCCATCCCCCTTTGAAACCCCCTGAACCCCCTCCCCCGCACATATATAATCAGGATCTCGGTAACGGCTCAAACGATTTCGATGAAATTTGGTATTTGGGGATTTTCGGGGATGAAAAATTGATCTAGCTTGGTTTTATCTCTGGGAAAACGCTTGGTACCGAGTTTCTGCCCGAGCAGAGCTCGGTCGCCCAGGTACTTATTATTATGTACGGTAAAGTCATCGTCATCCCAGCCTTAATACATTCCACTGCAGAGCACATCCCTCCTTTCGTAATGAGAGGGCTTAGGCCATAGTTCCCACGCGGCCCCAGTGCGGACCGGGAACTTCACACACACCATTCTTCATAGGGGTGAAGTTTACTCACGATATTTGCCTTCACCGTAAATAAATTGGTATGGTAAATTTCAAATGTGATTTCGCACATAAATTCCGAAAAACTCAGCGCTGCTAGCCCGGGTTCGAACTCACTGGTTCAGAGGCCATACGTCAAACCACTAGGCTACCACGGTTAATTTATATATTTTTTTGATGACTGCTATTTCAACCCATATGCTAAACAAATGATCATCAAAATGATCATTCAACTCAACCATAAAATCTTCAAACTTTGACAAATTTAACGGTAGGTAAATACGAGTACCTAAAAGACAAAACTTTTCTTCAGTTTTCATGCTTCAGTACTTCAAAAAGAAAGCTTTATCCCTAGTAGATACAATCGCTTTGTAGACTATTTGTAGGTATATCCGCTATATTTCTACAGAATCCTTGGTACGCAAGTTTGAGTAACATTTGTTAAAATTTAAAAATCACTATAAAATTACGGTTAACTAACATTAATTGTTAAAATAGCTAAAAAAATCTTTCGAATTTTATTAAATATTCGGCTAAATCTCGGCCGAATTTGAATTTGAATATTCGGTCAGTCAGATTAGTTGCTTTGCTAACTAATATCGCAATAAATAGGTGCACAATAGCTTTTCATATAGACTAGGTGTCACATGAGACCGCATTACAGTGTAGCATGTGACCAAGTTTATTGAAGGTCGAGCTTGAGGAACTGCCCTCAACTCTTTGTTTCTTTTCATTTTTAGGTTACAATACGTAAATCCCCTCAGTGCCAAAGAAAGTGGAACACGAATGTTAATAGGCGTAGTAAAATGTTTATGACCCAGTTACTGAGCTCTCTTATAGCGTAGACAGATAACACTTATTGTTTTGTTTGTTTTAACCAAGGCCGTGGAGAACTCTGCTTGCTTTAACTTAGCGATAGTTCCTGTTAAACTTAATAAAGCCAGTTATAAGTTGAAGAATAAATATTTCATAATACACCCAGTACCTACTGCGCTCCAAAACTTGCATCGCAGATGTAGGCAAGACAACCGCCAGGCTAAACTGGGACTGGGATGTTTGCCACGTGCAGCCAGAGGGGTCTATAATGACTCCCATAAAATTTTTGTTCCGAATTTTCAAGACCATAACGTTTTCTGTCATAATTTTTCTTGGTCATATTATCGGAAGTCATAATATTAAACAACATAAATTGGAGCTACGATTTTCTTAAGTCATAATTATTGTAAGGACTAATAAGTAAACTCATATCATTCAGTGTCAAGAAGCATCACATTTCATAATATTAAAGGTACTAAAGTCACTCATAATAATTATTGCAAGGTCTTTTTTCGCAGGTCATAATTATTTTAAGGCACAATATTACTTTTTAATAACATTCAATATCATGGTTGTATGACATTTCATAATATTAAAGGTAATAATCCTTTTCTGTGCTGTCATAAAAAAAAATACCTAACATCGAAGGCTAAGGCGGGAGCTACGCTTACGCTTCGCTCCCGCCTTAGCCTTCTGAACCTAACCTTTCCGAGTCGCTTCTGCCCTGAAAGTCTTGCTCGCTCGCTTCGCTCGCTCGCTGCCAGCGATATGTCTTACAATGTTTCTGAATAATTATCAATGTTCCTTTGGATGTTATAGAATTCAATGTAGATGGTTAGTGCATTTTAGGTAATGAAAAATTATGACTAAAAACAATTATTACTTTAAGATATATGCCCTATAACGTTTCTGAATAATCAACGATATTCCCTTAAATATTATTGATATCAATATTATGACTTTTTAAAGTTATGATCAATGGGATTATGGCTCATTGCAGTTAGAACTATTAAGCGATATGCTTTACAAAAATTATGACCATCGATATTTATGAGCAAGAATATTATGGACATCAATTTATGACTTTCAAAATTCGGATAAAAAAGATTATGGGAGAAAAGGGGCACCCGCAGCCAGAGAGGTGGGCGCGGGATACCACTCAATGGGTGCCCCAGGATGGTTATCGGCGCCGCGACAGGCCAAGGCGAAGATGGCTAGATGACCTGGACACGTTTTCGAGTGACTGCCCAAACAAAAGCAGACAGGGCGAACTCAAATTTTGTAACTAAAATTATCTCGATGAGGCGGAGATGTCAAGGCGATCTGGACACGAAACTGAGCGAGTGGTCAAATATAGCTCTGAATAGGAAAATGTGGAGGTCAAGAGGCACCTTTACCCAGCGGACACAAATGTAACAATAATCTTGACGTTATTGTCACAATGTAGTAGAAATAGTCTCGAGTAGGATTGAAGTGTATCACGTTCGTTTAACCGCACGAGTTTGAGAACAACCCGAATGAGAGTACATTAAGTCTCGAAAGTTTAAACCATTATCTTAATGAATATGAAACTAACGCGAGACTCGCTCACAGTAAAAAAAATGTGCGCGTTTGGCAGCAGCAGCTATCGTAGCGTGTACTCCAAAAGGAAGGGCTACGGATTCGCCCGAAGCATATCGAGCTAAACTTAAAAGAGTTAAAAGACGTGAATGATCCGTATTTTTCACCATTTACTGAATGAATAAAAACTTAAAATTTGTATCATGCTTGACTGCTTGCTTTTTGCTTTGAAAAGATAATAATAGTAGTAGACAGATCACTGCAGTAAAACTGGAATCCACTGCACCGTGACGTGTGCAGTTGCAGCGAGCGCAAAAATAGAAGACGTTTTAGTAAACGACTCCAGTGAATTTTCAGTTAGGAATATTATTATCTAACCATAAAAACTTAGAAAATCCTTAAGCAGGTATTAAATCACGTCCTTTTCGTAAAAGACTGTCACTTTTTGTTCATCTAAACTTGTTGAAGTTTTTTTGTGGTAAAGTCATTTAGCCCGTCCATAGATGATCTGCTTAGAGCAGTCAGTGCCAACAGCTTCAGGGGGTCGACCGCTTGAAGCTGTTGAGTGATTTGCAGTTTCAATACAAAATTAAGAGCATTCGGGTTGAAGTTGACTCCAGCCGCATACGAATGGTCTCTTGCCGTTGGTCTCAACTGCTCTGAGCAGTCCATAGTTTTTTTTAGTATACGTATATTTATATCCAATGCATTGAAATAAACATTACGAATTTATATAGGAGAATAAATGAACAATCGCTTACCATATTCCGGGCATATGATGCAAAATGCGACCGCCAGAAAAAAGCCTATCACTTCGCCGGCAAATCCTTGGACGGCCATATTTTCCTCTTGTTTAGCCTACGCTTGCTTGAACCGACATTTTCACTCTTTTTCTCCCTATTTCAATGAACACTCGTTCTATCCAATGTTCTGAGTGCTATTGATGTTTGTGCCGACATTTTCCTGGTTCACAAGTTGAAGTGATCACATCTGTAACAAAAGAAATTGCAAGATTATAAATTTGCTCTTGAATAGTTGTGACCTTAGTGAGTTTTATTTCCCCGTGTATCTCAATGTAACATTTGCTGCGCGGGGCTTCTTTATTATGTTTTAAGACAAGCTAGGTACATCGTAATAATTACAAGCGGTGAGAAAACTCGGATGCCCAGAGAAGGCAAGTACGTGGTGTGGTCAGGGATAGGGCTGCATCCCCCTTTAAGCTACTTTTCTGACCTCAGTCCGTTCGATATTCAGTGCGTGCCGGGACAAGGTGGACACATTAGAAATGATGAAATCCGCGCAAGAATTAAAGTCACATAGCTCGAAGAATCGCCAGACTCAAGAGTGGCAGTGGGCAGGGCACATCGCTCGTAGAACTGATGGCCGATGGGGCAAAAAGGTTCTCGAGTGGCATCCACAGACCGGAAGACGCAGTGTAGGTAGGCCTCCAACTAAATGAAGCGACGACCTGGTTAAGTTTGCGGGATCGCGTAGGATGTTGATGGCACGGGACCGACCGATCTCTTTGGCTGAAATGATGATGACGATGATGATAGTTGGACTGAACCCTGGTATTTTAATTAAGGAAGTCAAAATGTTTCGTACATTACATTTAAATAATCTTAGATTCGGTGAGCAGCCGTACTGCTAATAAAATAAATAATATTTCGTACATTACGATGGTTAAACTCTTAGTCATGCAGGCACTGGCTATATGGTTAACACGGTGTTTTTCATCACACAGATTTAAGTGTTACCGCGTCAAAATAACCCTTAAAGTGAGTTTCCGATGAAAAACCTTTCTAAGGGTGTTTAGCTTAACTTGTTAAGTATTATGAACACAACAATTTCAAAACATATCTGAGCTATATCAAAATTAAACAAATTTTAATAAACACAAAAAAAAACAATGATCTATCTTGGATTTTGTTAAGAAAAATTTAACATCTTAAACTAATTCGCGCATGTATCAAAGGCTTTGAAAAAAACCTGGTTTTTTGCTTAAAACACATCGAATCATGCTTGAATGTATTAATTTTATTAACATGAGAATCGTTCAACAGTTTCTTAGTGTCTTTACTACATAGTTATTAAATAAACCGTTTAAATGAGTCCTCGCCACATCGCCACTCGCTAAGACGACAAAGGGGGCCGGGAGAGATGCGAGTGGCAGGCACACGAGGCTCGCCCGCATCTCTCTCGGCCCCTTTGTCGTCATACCTCCAGCCCCTACACCACGGGGGCAAGGACTCATTTTAAATGGTCTAGCTATAGGTAGGAATTTATTTATACCAAAAAAACACTTAAAAATCTGAAAATGTAAAAGCTTCAATCTTAATCTAATTTAAGTACACCAAATATCTAGTGAAACAGTTTTTCTTACAAACAGTATTAGAAAAAAGATTGATATGTAATTTATTCCTAGTAATAACTTCGCGAACATTCATAGAATAATAGCAAAATTTCATGAAGTAATATCCATTAATGATAATGTTTTTGTAGAACGGAACAGAAATACTTTACCATAGTAAAATTCCAATAAGAATATTACCTACTGAGATTACCTACTGTGAAGGAAATATTAGAGGGAAATTGAATAACATAACCCCTTTGAAAAGGACTTTGTAAGTCTTCTCTAACCTTCGTGATTGTACAGTCAGAAGGACTAAAATACGTGTTAATGTTTAGTGGTATTTCTTAGTCCGTCTTTTTTAGGGTTCCGTAGTCAACTAGGAACCCTTATAGTTTCACCATGTCTGTCTGTCTGTCCGTCCGCAGCTAAGCTCAGAGACTGTTAGTACTAAAAAGCTGTAATTTGGCATGAATATACATATCAGTCATGCCAACAAAGTGGTAAAATAAAAAATAAAAAAAAAATTTTTTTTAGGGTACCTCCCATAGACGTAAAGTGGGAGTGATTTTTTTTTTCTCGACTAACCCTATAGTGTGGGATATTGTTGGATAGGTCTTTTAAAACCATTGGGGGGTTGCTAACATAATTTTTGTATTCATTGATCTGTTTGCGAAATATTCAACTTTAAAGTGAAAATTTTCATTAAAATCGACTGTCCCCCCCCCCCTCTAAAATCTAAACTGTTAGGAGGAAAAATTTGAAAAAAATCGGAATGGTAGTAAATATATTAAATTTACAAGTAAAATTATAGCGGCTAAGATTGCTTGGGAATTATTTGTAGTTTAAGAGTAAATATTAGCCTAAGGTATAAAACATACCGTTACTACTTTGAAAAAGCTCGTATGTCAAATCAGCATGTTAACAAAACTGAACCTTGATACGCGCGTAATAAAGTTCACTTAGCCAGATTATCGATTGTGAAATACAAGCTTTTTTCAAAGTATTGACGATACCTAAACTTGGAAGATTCCGTACACATACGAAATCCTTAGAAAAATATTACTTGATTTTTTCGTAATGGCTACGGAACCCTATCTTGGGCGTGCCCGACACGCTCTTGGCCGGTTTTTTCCTATCCGTTACCTTTGAACAAAAGTAGATAAATATTTGTAATGTTCATTATTATGGTGTATTAGGGTGCCAAAATATCATAGGTATATATAAAAAATAAAGAAAAAAATTAAAGGATATCCTATAACAACAAACCTTACATTTCTAACTTCTTATTCATGACAAGTTATACTTGAAGCTAGTAAAGATAAATGTCAAAGTGACAGACAGATGAATGTTGATTTAATATTAGCTTAACGAGCAATCAAGAATAAGGGGTTGAAATTCTGTAATCTGTAAAAGATGTTTTTTGGTAAGCTAAAAATAGATAGTTTATTACTCCCACAATTCGCTTTTTAATAGAGGCTGAATGTGAATTAAAAATCTTATACAATTATAATTAAGTCTTCACTTTCCTATTGCTTCTTTGTTAAACCTGGTAAAAAAAAATGTATGACAAAGGTAAATTTCAAAGTGACGGATAAAAAACCTACAAAATCTTAAACGTTTTAGAATGTCGCGAAAAAGGTTCTAAAATCCACTACAATCTTCTTTGATCAATTATAACTGAAGATACACATTGCCGAACAAAATCCCCTTCAAAAAGTGTCCGAACTTTTTTATTTGTTTGCATAACAATTAAAATCATCACCTACACCGAAATTTGAACCTAGTCTTTACTTCATTACAGTCGAATTTCGGTTGACACTTGACAGCTAAACTTGACAATTTCACGCAACGTACTGAGAAAAAAGAAGGCTACTTTTATCAAAGTGGCGCTCATTTGGCTCGGACATTTTCGGGCGCGCGACTGTGGATCTACAGTTATAATTGATCAAAGACAATCTTAATAATACCTAATAGACATTTGTAACATTCTTAGGCCAAGTTTTTACTTAATATCAGGCGAGCTAGTATAACATATAAATAGTCAAATACAAGCCTATTTGCTTAGATTATTTATACAATAAATAATCTAAGCCTATTTGGTATTAAGGAGGGAATTTTAGAAATTAAATATAGAAGAAAAATCTCTACTGTTTTTGTTAAGTATTCATGCTACTTCCGATGTCTATAAGCTTATTAAAGTTCAAATCCCTTCGTCATAGATAAAACCCAATGCGTGATTGAAAACGTTTCAATGTATGCAAATAATATAAAAGGAATAAATATATGGTGTAAGGAGCTTATTCCGGGTGCCCCTTTTCTCCCATAATCTTTTTTATCCGAATTTTGAAAGTCATAAATTGATGTCCATAATATTCTTGCTCATAAATATCGATGGTCATAATTTTTGTAAAGCATATCGCTTAATAGTTCTAACTGCAATGAGCCATAATCCCATTGATCATAACTTTAAAAAGTCATAATATTGATATCAATAATATTTAAGGGAATATCGTTGATTATTCAGAAACGTTATAGGGCATATATCTTAAAGTAATAATTGTTTTTAGTCATAATTTTTCATTACCTAAAATGCACTAACCATCTACATTGAATTCTATAACATCCAAAGGAACATTGATAATTATTCAGAAACATTGTAAGACATATCGCTGGCAGCGAGCGAGCGAAGCGAGCGAGCAAGACTTTCAGGGCAGAAGCGACTCGGAAAGGTTAGGTTCAGAAGGCTAAGGCGGGAGCGAAGCGTAAGCGTAGCTCCCGCCTTAGCCTTCGATGTTAGGTATTTTTTTTTATGACAGCACAGAAAAGGATTATTACCTTTAATATTATGAAATGTCATACAACCATGATATTGAATGTTATTAAAAAGTAATATTGTGCCTTAAAATAATTATGACCTGCGAAAAAAGACCTTGCAATAATTATTATGAGTGACTTTAGTACCTTTAATATTATGAAATGTGATGCTTCTTGACACTGAATGATATGAGTTTACTTATTAGTCCTTACAATAATTATGACTTAAGAAAATCGTAGCTCCAATTTATGTTGTTTAATATTATGACTTCCGATAATATGACCAAGAAAAATTATGACAGAAAACGTTATGGTCTTGAAAATTCGGAACAAAAATTTTATGGGAGTCATTATAGACCCGCTTATTCCATCTTTACTCATCCATATGGGTAATTTTTAAGAAAACCAAACATTTTAATATCCATTTTGAGATGCCGCGTTTTTTAACATAAATCAACCATAAGAAGAAAAACATTAGGTACAATTGAACTAAAATAATAATAAAAAACCGGTCAAGTGCGAGTCCGAGTCATGCACTGAGGGTTCCGTACAAACTGCTACGACTATGTAAATTGTTCATTAATTAGATAAATCGCATTTTTTGTGATGGAACTACAAATTTACAATTTTCGGATTATTTCCTTTACTTTGCTGTTGACCATTCTTCTTGCAAAATTTCATTGCCAGGTAATCACTCTCGAACCGCATGTTTAAATTAAACTGCTAAAAAAGTCCTGGTGGTCTCTCTAGTGGTCTGACCTATGGTCACTCAAGCAGAGGACCGTGGGTTCGCGTCCGGGCTCGCACCTCTGAGTTTTTCGGAATTTATATGTGCGAAATTATATTTGTAATTTAACATGAGCTTTACGGTGAAGGAAAACATCGTGAGGAACCCAATCCAAATCCAAATCCAATCCGCATTGAGCCCGCGCGGGAACTACGGCCCAAGCCCTCTCATTCGGAGAGGAGGTCTGTGCCCTGCAGTGGGACGTATATAGACTGTGATGATGATGATGAAACTGAAACTGATTATTTTTGGTTCTAAAATTTTCAATGTAATAAACATTCTTGTTCATCAACACTTGTTAAGTTTATGTTAACTAAACATCTGTTCGTTTTCATTTGTCAGTTTGACATTTTTATTCGCCAGACACAATCAAAACCACACCGTTTGCTTAGATTATTTATACACTAGATAGAGTGTCAGTAGCAAACACTGCGATACAAAACGTCCAAAAACCCATTTGACAACTTCATCTTACGATCGCGTTACGTCTTTCAGACTGAAGGGGCAAATGACATATAAGCCAATTGTTGGCTTATATTTTTCGGGACGTTTTCATGCCGCCTGAGCTCTATCTAGTGTAGGTATAAATAATCTAAGACCGTTTGCTATTCTAATAGGTTTGCAACTTTTTACGAACAACGGGTTAAATTCGGTTCAATAAATCGACTTGCTCAAAATTATAGGTCGCAGTAAACCTAGGTAAACTAAAACAGTTGTTAAAGTCCTCGATCGAAGCCCAAGATTCAATTAAAGTTTGGACGGCAATTGGAATCCCTATAACTTATTGATATTGGATACTAGTTCAAATACTAACGTGTTTGTTATTTGGGTCAGTTGCTATGTTGAATGTATAGTATTAGATAGTTAGATGATAAGGCAATATAAGTAAGCAACGGTGATCGTATTGTATTTTGAACTATTCTACTTGGGACTGGTTTTTCAATGTCCAGATAACAGTATCTGTCGGATAAATGTAAGCTCTGTCCTTTTTTTTCCTAAGACTTGAGAAAAGGAAAACGATAGTTTAAACTGGCGGATACTTTTACCTGATACCTAATGGAAAAATCGGCCTTTAGTATTTTAAATAAAAAAAAAACATTGAAAGAGGTAGATGATTTAAAGCTAAATACAAAGAAAGACACATCCTGTTAATATTATAAAATAATAACATTAATAATAATAGCATTATTATTAATAGCGAAGAAATAAATAAATGTGAAAGTTTGTGAAGATGTTTGGATGTTTGTTACTCAATCTCACAATAATGGCTGAACTGATTTACATGAAATTTATGGAGATAATTTGTGACCTTAGGTATTCCTAAGGATAGGATAGTTTTTATCCCGGAAAATTGTATAGTTCCCGCGGGATAGCGATAAACGAATTCTTCGCAGACAGAGTCGCGGGCAATAGCTAGTTAAACTATATAAATGCTTGCAAAATAGTAATCTAAACGCAATTTTAAAGTAATTGCTGACGTTAGTGGAATGAACGAACTTTCATAGAATGAACAATGAAAAAATGTAATAGTAGTAGTACGGTATCAATATTTAAATTAATAATTTTAATAATGACTTCTTAACCTTTACACTTTTAGCTTTAACTGAACAAAAGACCAACATGTCGCGACAACATATTGAAAAATATGTAACAACGACTTGCTTTTGTCATTGAACTTAAAAGTCAAGTCAGTTATTCATATCAAAAGCAATGACGCAAATAGTTATTGAAATTAAATCTTATACATATAATATAAATCGTTTCAGTACCTATACATAAATATAAATGCGTCTTCATTTTACGCACAAAATGAATTTACTCCATGGCGTCACGCCACATGGAGTGACACCATAGCTCAGAAATGTTTGCACATTATAGATAACAAAAATTACTTTCATACGACAGTAGAATCATAGCAAAATAACTATGTAAATGAAACCTTTTTGCAGAAAAAAATAACAACAGGCATTGATATGTATTTTTAGGTTCCGTACCGTTCATTTTGTATCCATTTTTAGCTTCACAAAGAAAACTAATTAAGACCATAAAAGCAATATAAATACATCTAAATAATCACACAATGTACATTCAATTTTAGACCACACGTAACCCGCATTTGCACAAAAAATCTGCACGTACGAGCCACAAAAGCGGGCGCATAATTATTTGTTAGAACATGTTATACAGCTGGAAGTGACCTGAAAAAGACGACACGTATTGTGGAGCGGCGTCCGACACAGAAATTGTATTGTGCAAAGGCTTTCGACAGAGAAATCGTATTGTGCAGAACGTTTTATACCTGCCGCGGTTGTCGCCTCTGTTTACTGTGCCCGTCTCTATTCTTTGCCGTGTCACCTACTTAAGTGAAGCGGTTGCGTACATTTTGTTCACTCTTTATGTACGTTATATTTGCGCTTTGTATTATTACAGGATAAATGAGATTAAAAAAGGACTTCTCGTGTTTTGTTTCCATTTGGTTAACATTTTTGTAAAAGTTCACCTAGATCCCTAGATTTAGCTTTTATCAGGCGTAGTTGTAGGTAGTTTTCTGATCTTGATTTCTAATTATTTCATTAATGAAAGTCCTATTTAGCATATGGCCAAGTTTTCCTTCTTGGTTTACTAAGTTACCAATTTAACTAATCCAAATGAAGTCATAAAAAAATTGAGGACAAAGAAATAAAAAATGGGGCTTGTGATTACTCAAAGGGAGGACGAAATCCTATCATTCCTTTGCCTTGCAATCTTTTTTCCAATTTGCCCTGAATGTTAATGCAGGGAAAACAAGATTTTTGTTTTTGAGTCAGATGCCTTGACTTACTTAATCTTAGCTTAATGCGAAGGGGAAGGAATATTTGGAAGTGCTGTCGCGATGTGGATAATAAAATAAGTAAATTACAAGATAGCCTGAGGTTATTAACGATTTCGAGGGGATTCCACGAAAGGATGGACTTAGATATCAAAATATTTATGAAGAAAAGTTTAATTTACCTTTGTTTTAATAACATGCCTAAAATAATATTATTTGAACAGCTTGTAACTTATAGAAATTGTTTAGTTAATCTAACCTTACTTACTTCAATATTATAAGTCTGAATATAATTCCGTATGTCTGTATTTCTGCCTGCCAGTGTTTAGATGACGTTTAGTGTTGGAAATAGTTTAAGACCCTGGAAAGGACATAGAATAGGCTATATCCTGGAATAATGAAAAGTTCCCGCTGGAGAGCGATAAACGAATTCTCCGCAGACGAAGTCACGGGCAACGGATAGTTATTCATAAACTCTTGTTAATGAATTTATCTGTACCTTTGGCATTTGCCCTTGCCAGGCTCAGACATAATAATACCTACATGTTTTGCTATTAGAGCCTCCTAATTTTTAATGATTAAGGGGGTTAATACGTGGGCGTATTACCTCCACCTAGTATCAAAAATGGTAGATTATTTATCTTGTCCGCAGTATCGTGGAACTCAAAAGAGTGCCATTGTTTTTCTCGTATGGATTTTGAACGACGTTATTCTCATATTTCATACTCAATTCAAACTGAAACATGGAAACACAGAAAAACCCAGAAAAAAGACCAGTGCTGGGAATCTAACCCAGGTCCTCAGCATTCGGTGCTTCGTGCTAAACCCCTACACCACCACTGGTCACTTTGGACACCGATGGACGTTATTCTCTTTGAGCAACCATAAAATTTACTGGAATAAATATCTGCTTTGTAGGTCAAGGTTGACAAAGAAAATTATTCTCGATAAAACGTCGAAAGCAATTTTAGAACGGAGCTTAAATTTGAAATTCAATTTGTCACGTACCTAATCACCATTACGTCTTTCTGACGAAGCTCTAGAAAACAAGCGACCTTGGCACAGAATAAAACCTAAATCACCTATATTCGTCAATCCGACCCACCATTTCTCATTTGGTTTCATATAAACAGACCATAAAATCAAGTTTTGTATCTGGACATAAAATATTTTATGTTCCGTCTGCAATCATTTTCCAACTGCGCGAAGTGTCTCTGAGATGTGAAAATGTGCTAGGAAATGGAGCAGAGTAACTATTGCGCAGTGTTCATGTATCTGCACAGTGTCCATTTTGTGTGTGCGGAGCTCTACTGCAGTATCGAAGTGTCGCCGTAATTTGATCGAACTATTTCCTCTACTTACTTGATAGCTTTCAGTGTTAATGGCTTGTATGAATAAAATGGATTGGAAGAGGTACTTTGCTATCGCTTTGACGACAACTTGTCAACAAAATATTCGTGACCGCTTGCTTTTTTTTCCTCATATGCCGGTTGGGTTACTTTAAGGATTTTTTAGTTGTGATTGACCAATATTTTCATACTTTCATCGATATTAAAAGTGTGCTGCGTCAAAGGCGTGACTGTATTTTGAATCAAAACTTCCTATGAAAAACCTTTACGAAAGAATCTAAACTATCTCATCCATCAGCTAAAATATTCCAGATTAATTTAAAAACACGTAATTTTCCATTACCGTGATGAATTATATCACTTAATAGATAAACATAATATTATTTACTTTAAACATGAAACTACCGTGAGACTCACTCATAGTGAAAATAAACGGATCACTCACGTCTTAAAACGAAGTTTAACTCGACATGTTTGTGCGCGTTTGGCAGCCGCCGTGAAGAGCGACTCCGAGAAGAAGGGCTACGAATTAGACTGAAACATGTAAAGTTAAACTTCGTTTTAAAAAGTGAGTGATCCGTGTTTATTTTCACTATAATATTATGTACTTATAGTGCGACTAGTCCTCATCAGTGAACACAACAAAGATAATTATCACAAACATCCAAGTACATTGACTCCTTCCAGATTAGCGTACGAACTCTGTCAGAACCAGTCGTCTCTTTGAAGACTTTGAACTCAAACCAAGTTTGCTGGACAACCGCGAACCTATTTACGCTCGGAACTCCATAAGATTAAACCTGTCACGCCTCACCACGAAACTGGCGAAGATTTAAGACGACGTCCGCCGAGTTACAAAACTCATTTGCATTATAACACGGTAACTTGAGCTGATGTAAAAACTTTAAGATCCCGCAGAACTAAGTGAATTTATGGCGGGCAATATCTTTGGCTTAAATGCAGTTATTGTTGTGGATTTCTTCCAGTAATTGTGTGCTATTGGCTGCGCTGCAGTTTGTTGCACAATTGTTTTCTGTCGTAAAAATATTTTAGTGCGCCCATAGTAGAAATAATAACGGTAGTTCCACTTTTTATAAGTCACATTAAATAAAGACCCCTATCATTTCCAAATGCTTTCAAACCACGAACATGGAATTGATTGCAAAATGTTGTACACGGCATCCACCCACATTAATTATTAGTATCGTTTTATTAATAATCAACTTTGTTCAAACAGTAACAATAACCGCACGTAGACGTGTAAATCTCCGTAGCAACCTGACTCTTTATTAAGAACCTACATATTATAATGTAAGGAACAAGACAGCTTTCATTATTACGTCATTACGCTTAAGCCTTTTAGCGCTCGCGGCATCTCTTGGCAGTGATTACGCCATAATTGAATTTTCTATGCGGGAACATTTGGTTTCATACGCGTTTCGTGTTTAGGATTTTACCGTTATAAAGTTACGGTTGTAAACATATCCGTAAATTACGGAAACAGGGTAATAATAAGGAGGAACGTATGAGAAATTTAGTTCGTTTGATTGCTTTTTGATCGCATGTCATTCAAGTCAAAATGGAGCTACGAATTAATTAGTTATATTTTAGGTTTAGAGATAATAAAATATCACTGTTATAAGAAATCCGATTCCCGGCCGATGGAGGGAAAAGAAACGTGAGACAGGGAGGATGTCATTTCCTCAAATCTGTTCATTTCCGCTCTGGAAGACTCCTTCAAGCGCCTCGAATGGAAAGGACTAGGTAGCAATGTCAACAAATACATCACTCACCTTCGGTATGCCGACGATATCGTGGTCAGGGCAAAATCAATGGAGGAATTCAGCACGATGCTCGAAGGCCTCAACCGAGGCTCCCAACGGGTAGGAGTTGGAATTTACATGCATGGACATGACGTAAATCGTGTCTAATGTCCATGTTTCTCCTACCCCCACGTTATGGTTGAGAACTCTGTTCTTGAGGTTGTTGACCTAGGACAAACTGTCCAATTAGGTAGGTCCAACTTCGAGAAGGAGCTCAATCGTTGAATGCAACTCGGATGAGCAGCTTTCGGGAAACTCTTCATCAAAAGTACCTCAAACCCTTAAGACTTACCTTAAACCCAATCGTACCTACTTTTATAAAGCGTAAATAGTATTATTACTTTTGCATTTTTTTCAAGTTGCCATGGATATTCTATTGTTACAATGGTTTACCACGTACGTCTATTTTGAAATCGTCGTTTTTCGTCGAAGCATACCATTTACTGTACTTCATAACATTTTACAGTGAAGACGTTATCTCCAATGTAGATCACGATCAATATACGCAATTGAGCCTACAAAGAGTTTTCCGTTACAAAAATCTAGTTTTGATTTTGCGAGAGACCGTGGTAAAGCTCGTTAAGGCCAGAGGTTTGAGGACGGCCTGATTAGCTCAAACCCAGGTGACTTTTCCTAATGAACTAGACTGCCTCACTGAATACATTATGCCTACTAAACACAAGCGCTAAGCCATACATGCCTGTATCTTGTACATTATATATTGTGCAAGTAGCTTGCACACATATAGCTAATTTTAGTAATAATAAATGCAAAAATTTTGAGTGCGTGTGTTTCTTTGCTTGCTACTCTTTGACGTTATTCAATTAGTTAAATAAAAATGTCATTGGATCCATTACCGTTTGCCAGAGTTGTCATGACATCATTATGGTTACAAACTGTAGCATTTAGCCCAATCGTGCTATACTGAGACGGTTGCTAAAGTTCATCAAAAAACTCTTCAAATGACTCTTTACAAAGATCGTTTCATTGTAGTATGAAATAAATAAATAAATAAATAAATAAACTTACCAGGTAATTAAGTCCATTTATGGACTAATACACTGTCCATCACAAAATGATGTCTTCTACAAAGTGGGTATGATGTATAATACTATATCCATCCATTTTATCTGTGATGGGCTATTATTGACTGAATAAACCTAGGCTTTTGTGGCGTGCAGCCAATGTAAATCATTAATTATTGATTTTAAATCGTTAAATTTGGTTCATAATTACGGAATGTTATTTGTTAAATGTTGTCATAAAATATTGAATTAAAATATAAATAATGAATTATGTTTTATAATAATGATTGATTAAATAATTGTAATCTGCAAAATAATAATCAACTCGTAATAATCTAATTTAACAATGATTAATAATAATATAATACAAATAAATTGGAATGTCTTTTAATAATCTAATCTATGTCTATTAATTAATTTAATCTAATATATCTAATTATAATAATAATGAAATAATAATCTATACATTATAATAAATCTGTAACAAGTCGGTGTCTGTACATTGAAGATATTTGAGAAAAACTGTCTCTAGGGCTATTTAACGACCGCTTTAGCCTAGTTGGTAGTGACCCTGCCTACGAAGCAAGAGGTCCTGGGTTCAAATCCCGGTAAGGGCATTTATTTGTGTGATGAGCACGAATATTTGTTCCTGAGTTATGGATGTTTTCTATGTATTTAAGTATTTATTTATCTATATAAGTATGTTTATCGTCGTCTAGTACCCATAGTACAAGCTTTGCTTAGTTTGGGACTAGGTCGATTTGTGTAAGATTGTCCCCTAATATATTATATATATTTTTTTTATTTATTAGCGCAATAGAACCCAAAACAATGATTTTTAGAATTATTGTCTGTTTGTTTGTTTGTCTGTGCGTTTGTGCGCGCTAATCTCAAAAACGGCTTAACCTAGTAGGATGCAGTTTTCACTGATATGTTGGTATTTTCTTGGATTAACATTTAGTGTTTGTTTCATTTGAATCGGTTCACAAATAAGAAAGATATGTCTATTTTAAGAATTTATCGAACATGGATAGTACATAGAAAAATTATCCAACATAAAATGAGCTGACAACAATATAGGAAACTATACTAAATAGGGTTCATCTTAAGTTGGACATGCACACATTTGTTGGTTTGTTTGAACGCGCTCAGGAACTACTGCTCCGATTTGAAAAATTCTTTCAGTGTTAGATAGCCCATTTATCGAGGAAGGCTATAGGTTATATATCATCACGCTAACACCAATAGGAGCGGAAGAATGTTTCAAAATCGGGGGTTTTTGAAGTAAAACTTCTATAGGCACGCTTGACTTGGGAGTACGGTGGTGAATGTGAACGCGGGTGTGGGGCGGTGGGGTTGGGAGGGGGGGTGCGTGGGGGGGGGGGGGGGTGAATTTGTTGGTTTTCTCTTTGATTTCAACTTCTTTATTTTGTAATAAGCTATTAAAAATTACTATTGTAAGATATCCTGGATTTTTTGATAATGCTATTTTTAGCTTTTGATAAACAAGTTTACCTTTTGGATGTAGTCTCGGTAATGAACTAAAACAATTACTTTGCTCACCCGCGACCTTAGGAACTGCATGATCACACATTTCTTGCATAAACGTAACTATTGTAAGGTCGCGGGTGAGCAAAGTAATTGTTTTAGTTCATTAATTTGGACCTCCGCAAAGTAACGCCTGATTCAATAAAGTAGTCTCGGTAATAAATGTGACCTTTCAATTTTAAGGAATTATTTTATATTATCTGAAAAGGCACTTGAAAAACGTGTCTCATCACTAGTGCTACCTAATTGCCACGAGTTACCGATGTCTACTTATAATCCTTTGGTTTTCGTTGTGCGTGAGCCTTAACTTAACTGCTGTGTTAGCTTCTGCTTATTCTTATTCTTCTCCTTCTGTAAATCACCGTGCCTGAACTTTTGAGCTTGTGTACTGTCGCTTGGCAATAAACTATTTAACTAAGTTCTTGTTTACATTCGCCGGCGGCTCGCGCGGTACGTACTGAGTGCTAAGTTTCTTCCATACGGCAACTACACTTTTATTTGTGTTCATTTTGGTTTAAGTCACGCTAGGCTTTTTTCGAAATGAAGCGTTTATTAGCGATTCTACAAAGAGTTTTAGCAGGTATCTTGCGACTTTAGGAAATAATTCAGAAAAAAACTGGTAAACATACATTGTGGTGAAATTGCTTATTTCTAAAAAGAGACTCAATGTCCCAAAAACAAAAAACAATAAATATTCCCAAATAAACACGTGATGGACTCATGTTTATAAGCCTATGCTATGCTAGAAGTTTAAAAAAAAACTGCATTCTAGTCTTGATTGCTTCGTGTAATTTAAATTTTATTAAGTAAATGAAGGGTTAATAAGGAAATCTAGGGTGGAAAAACCAATTAACGAAAATTGTTCCCTTTCTGAAAACACATTCCGCCATCAACTGTTCCAATTGTACTCGTAGATATATTTTCGTAATACCTATCATGTCACTTTCCTTAATAAACCAATTTGACATCGTTCCCTTGGCATGATCAATGCCTACTTATATTTCATATTTCACGACGGATTATTTGATATTCTGAAGCATGGCGCTCGAATCAAAGCAGAATTTGACTCGGTTCAATTGGCTGACGTGCGCGCCTCTTACTTAGTTATGTTGCAAATAAATGGGACATTCTTAAGGGAATTAAATATGACTTGGATTATGGCAGAGTCTAATGGCTTGCTTGAAGACAGGATTTCTAAAAAGGCAACAACGCTGTTACGTTCGATTTATTCATTTTCTTTTCATAAACGTAAAGTCTTGATGAACGTTATTCATGATCTTAGCCCATAATACGTCCTACTGCTGGGCACAGTCCTTCTTTCAGAATGAGAGAGCTTGGGCTGTAGTTCTCACTCGGGCCCAGTGGGGATTGGGAACTTCACACACACCATTGAATTGCTTCGCACGTGAGTGCAGGTTTCCTTAAGATGTCTTTCTCCGTGAAGCTCGAGGTAATTTCCAAATGTAATTTGGCCCATGAATTCTGAAACACTAGAAGAGCAAACCCGGAATTTGAACCCAGGATTATCTGGTTGTGAGGACTACCATGATTTTTTTTAATACCTATGTTAATATATACCGAGCGCGGTTGCGGGTGAGCAAAGTAATAAAATTGTTTCAGTTCATTAATATGGACCTCCGCAAAGTAACCCCTGAATGAACATGTTATACCAACAACTGTTTTGAAAACATTTTTAAGGAACTTAGCTCATAATGTTTACTGCTACACAATAATACTACGTAAAAAACTGTGCGATACAGTTGGCGCAGGTCGATATATTTAAATCGTAATGTCTTAAGTATCCTTTATTCAAAAAAAGTCAATACATAATAATATAATAATCAATTTAACAGTACAGTAATGTCTTAAGCCATTATTTTGTTTGAGATAAGAAAAAAGAGGAGTCGCAGTCTTGTAGACGTATTCCCACTGAATAAAAAATCCTTTGCACACATTTGTTTTGTACTAAGTATATTTACTCTACTACTATTACTATTTATTTAATTACCGTGTAGCGTAGTAGTTTGCCGTAAGGCCTCTGAAACGGGGTCGTGGGTTTGAACTCAAGATCGCACCCTTAAGTTTTTCGGAATTAACGTGCGAAATTACGTTTGAAATTTACCATGAGCGTGAGGAACGCACACAACCTGCGAGGAAGTTCAATGGTCCGTTTGAAGTTCTCAATCCTCACTGACCCCTGTCGAAACTACGGCCCAAGCCCTCTCATTTTGAGAGTAGGTCTGTACCAGGCAGCGGGACGTATTATAATATAGGCTGATATGATGATGATGGTATTTACTCATATCGCACTATTTCTTGTATTTAAGATTATTTAAAAGCGAAAAAGTTTTTCGGGTGCGCCGGAAGGATTATTATTATTTATTTATTACAGAGATAAATCAAATCTACATAACAATAATATAAGACCATCGTTAAACCAGAGTGGTTTGTCTCGATGCTCCATTCCGCAGTTACTTAAAGTCTACTAACAAAATCATGCAATAGTTACACAAATACCTACTTTACAATTCATGATGCAAAATTTAAGTCTTACACACAGTGCACTATTTATTTATTAATTTGTTATCGCGGCGCATCGGCCGGTCGCTCTGTCAACGAGCAGAACCGGTTGGCGCACATGATCCGAACCCACGTCTCCTGGGTATGCGCCCCAACCTGGGTGTTCTACCAATTGAACCACGTCGCTCTCAACCGACTTCCCCGAAATTATTAAATCCCTCCGGCGCACCCGAAAAACTTTTTCTCTTTTAAATAATCTTAGATTCGGTAAGCAGCCGTACTGCTTGCTAACAAAATAAATAATATTCTTGTATTTAGTTCAGCAAACAGCGCAAATTCATGTGGGAAATGAAATATTCAATAGCGTGACCAAGTTAAATTGTTTCTGTCGACGGGAACAATCAAATGGAATAGATAATTAGGTCATTAGTTTGGTTTTTATTAGTCTGTTGCTCGTTAGGAGTGTTTAAATGGGCGCTCATAAACGATTTATTGGAACATACTGCGTTAGTGCCCAATAACTTGAAAGTAATGGAACTAATGTACGTAATATAATGTTTATACCACAGGATAACATGTGAATAATTAGAAATAGTATAATGACTGATATAATGTTTTAAATTTTGCGATTCGGATTCATAACTAACATTACCACCATTATTTTTAAATAATTTATTGGATCAGGCGTTACTTTGCGAAGGTGCATATCAATGAATTGAAACAATTACATGTCTCGGATTGCGGGTGAGCAAAGTAATTGTTTCAGTTCACCATTATTTTTATAATATAATAAAAACATAGTATTTTCATTTTGTAATTAGTTTTGTGAGTAAGTTATGTAGTTATAGTTTAGCTATTTTATTATTTCTTCCGGTCAAAGAAAAAAATGCTTGTTACTTCAACACAAGGAGCCAACTGTACTTACCTATTGTTCTTTACTTTTTCTTACACTTCAATTGATGTTTCATTCAATACATTGTTCGGTAATTGTTCTTTTACTTTTACAACTTTTACTTTTATTACCTTTGGTACCTATGTAAATAGCTTGTGCCCGCGACTTCCTCCGCGTTAATCATTGATGCTCCGCTCCTATTGGTCTTAGCGTGATGATATTATATATCCTATAACCTTCCTCGATAAATGGGCTATCTAACAATGAAAGATTTTTTTGAATCGGACCAGTAGTTCCTGAGATTAACGCGTTCAAGCAAACAAACAAACTCAGCTCAGCTTTATAGTTAAATATTAGTATAGATATCTTACAATGTGAATCCCACCCATTTTCAGTGATCAAAATGGACTTGAGCGAGCATGGACTAAGTAGTTTGAAGACATTTAAAGGATTTATTGAATCAGACGTTACTTTGCGGAGGTCCATATTAATGAACTAAAACAATTACTTTGCTCACCCGCGACCTTACAATAGTTAGGTTTATGCAAGAAATGTGTGTTCATGCAGTTCCTCCACCTCCACACTGTACGAACACACACAAATCACATAAACACAACTATCACCACCACCAAGCTACACTGACGCGTTTCGAACTCAACTAAACATTTGTTTAACATTTGGTAGAATAGCATACGGTTGTGGTAACTCCGAGGATGAGCTCTGGTTGAGTTCGAAACGCGTCAGTGTAGCTTGGTGGTGGTGATAGTTGTGTTTATGTGATTTGTGTGTGTTCGTACAGTGTGGAGGTGGAGGAACTGCATGAACACACATTTCTTGCATAAACGTAACTATTGACATTTAAAGGCTTGAGTGAATAATGAAATTTTAATAATCGTATTGATTCACATTTACTCAGATGCCTTGGCACATTTCCGTAGTCAGTTTATCATTTATTAATTACGCTTAACACAAACGAGAAGTTATTACAGACCCGTCGTGAAGAGAACGTCCTGAAGACAATTCTAGGAGCTCATTATAATAAAACATCTCAATGTTTATTTCCCGCTCATACCAAAGTAACTTGGAGATTACTTTGGGAAACAGCGCTTTCGAAATGGCTGCTATTATTCAAGAGACCTTGTTTTCTTTTGGAAAAAGTAAGGAAAAAGGAAACTTTTAGTGCTCGTAGTTATCAGCATATAGGATTGGTTCAGTGATATGTAAAAAGTCAAGGACTTGGAAACTGGTTCACTGGTACAAGTGAACATTTAAGTATTGTATAAGGAATAACATGCCATTTTTCATATATTAGTTACTATTAAACCGTTAATTGAGTTGGCAGTTAAGTGACGTCATAGTTTGCTATTACCACATACAATATATCGACAAATTACGTTTCAAAAGCCCATGAAAATACTATTAATTAATTAGTGGTTTCATGTAATCAATCGGTAGATTAATCCATCCGCCATCCGTGAAGGGAAAACACCAAAAGCATGGAACAGAAGTGTGTAGTGGTGCTGTTCTTCAAAAAAGGCGATAATACCTTATTGAAGAATTATAGACCCATTTCACTTCTGAGTCATGTTTACAAGCTGTTTTCGAGAGCCATCACGAATCGTCTCGCGCGCAGGTTAGACGACTTCCAGCCTCCCGAACAAGCCGGATTTCGAAAAGGCTTTAGCACCGTGGACCACATACATGCGTTGCGGCAGGTTATGCAGAAAACCGAGGAGTATAACCGCCCCCTTTGCCTGGCATTTGTGGACTACGAGAAGGCCTTCGATTCGATCGAGACTTGGGCTGTACTGCAGTCTCTCCAACGGTGCCACGTAGACTACCGGTACATCGAAGTGTTGAAGTGTCTGTATAATAACGCCACAATGTCCGTCCAACTTCAGGATCAGATGTCGAAGCCCATTCTGTTGCAGCGGGGAGTCAGACAAGGAGATGTTATCTCTCCGAAACTGTTCACCGCTGCACTAGAGGATGCGTTCAAGAGTCTGGACTGGGAAGGGCGTGGCATCAATGTAAATGGCGAATACTTCACTCACCTTCGATTTGCCGACGACGTGGTGCTTATGGCTGAGACCTTGGAGGACCTCAGTGCGATGCTCGCTGACCTCGGAAGAGTCTCCGAGAGGTCTTAAATTGAACATGGACAAGACGAAGGTCATGTCGAACGCCCATGTTGAACCAACTCCCGTCGTAATCGGTGATACTTTGCTCGAAGTTGTTGACGACTATATCTATCTGGGACATACAATCCAATTGGGTAGGTGCAACTTCGAGAAAGAGGTCAATCGACGAATAAGACTCGGCTGGGCAGCGTTCGGGAAGCTCCGCAATATCTTGTCATCCGATATACCGCAGTGTCTCAAGTCAAAAGTCTTTGTCCAGTGTGTGTTGCCAGTGATGACTTATGGCACTGAGACGTGGCCGCTAACGATGGGTCTTATAAGGAAGCTCAAGGTCATTCAGAGGGCGATGTAGAGGGCTATGCTTGGAGTTTCTTTGCAGGATCGCATAAGAAATGATGAAATCCGCGCAAGAACTAAAGTCACGGACATAGCTCGAAGAATCGTTAGACTTAAGTGGCAGTGGGCAGGGCACATCGCCCGTAGAACTGACGGCCGATGGGGCCGAAAGGTTCTCGAGTGGCGTCCGCGGACCGGAAGATGCAGTGTAGGTAGGCCTACAACAAGATGGAGCGACGACCTGGTGAAGGTAGCGGGAACGCATTGGATGCGGATGGCGCAGGGCCAATCTGTTTGGCGAGCCTTGGGGGAGGCCTATGTTCAGCAGTGGACGTCTTTCGGCTGAAATGATGATGATGATGATGATGATGATGATGATGATGATGAATCGGTAGATTACTCACATCTATTATTTTTGTCCAAGTCATTATCAAGAAAATACGTATAAAGAAAATAAAACTTACCTAATGCGCTCCAAAACCCTTGGATTAGTATTGAGTATGTAAACATCTAATTGTCATAAATGTTTACTGATTGCCTCATCACAGGGTGTTTTTTTTTTGTGTCCCCCGAAAATGGTGCAAAATAAACAATTTACCGCAAACAGCTTTGCCCTGGCTAAAACGGTTGCAATTATTCACGATTATTTAAGGACTGAATTTTTTTTGTCCCGCAAAATTCCTCTGAATTCACGAGATACATTAATGCGAAATAAGCCACGAAAATAACCTTGTTAATTAAGGATGCCGAAGGAAAGAGATTAAATGAACGACACGACGGCATAGAGTGAATTTAATTTCATATTATTTTCAACGGAGCGTCGGGCGGGGTTGTACTATAAAATGACGGAGTGTTTTTCCTTTCTTTAAGAGTTCACTGGCTCTATTTTCTCTCTGAGCTTATTTGCCCATAAAAAGAAAATGAGATGCATAGATTAGTTAGGATTTTGTGCTTTAATACAATTCGTCATTCTTTATTCTTCAGTATAAATGGGTATGTATTACAATACCGATGTACGAAAGACCGAATGTATTAAAACATTGAATGGGTCAAAAGACCGACACGATTTTTTTCTGAAACCGTAATCTTTTCAGAATTTATTAAAACGGCATCATACAGAACCCATTAGGTTGGGTTAGGTTTGTTTTATAACAATCTTAAAAAGTTAACGGTTTCAGAAAAAAATCGTGTCGGTCTTTTGACCCATTCGATACATACCCGTATAAATACATACTTCGCCACGCGATACTCGACGGCGTTTTGATAAAGGATGGAAAAATGAAATAATTTAAATACCAGACATTATTTCAGTGAAATTACTTGATTAAATATGTTCACGCATAATTAAACCTTCTTTTAAAAAGTCTTTGTAGATTACCGACAAAGGAAAGACGTAATTCTATCATAATCCAAACTACAGTGTTGTTAAACGTAGAAAATTGTACTCCTTTATAATAAGTCATAGTCAGTATTCTAGAAGTAGGTAACATCTGAGTTAATAAAATATCATGTAATATTTCTAATACGGGTTTATGTCTGTATTTTGACCTTTATTAAGCTCATCTTAATGTTTCTTGTATCAAACAACAAATCAAACTAACGATCGTATCAAACTGGTGCGTGTTATTGCAGTTAAAAGCAATATGAGCCGTTTTATGATTTAGTATTGTCTGGTTAGCTAGAAATTGGTCCCCAAACAGCTACTTGTAGCAGAACTAACCTAAATTTAAGGCAATTAATATAAATTACTTAGATTTACAATCCCTTTGGGGAGTTAAATCGTTGTTATTTCCTTTTGCAACGCATAAAGGCTGGTTATAACGATTTTGGACGGCAACAGTGTTTGAACATCAATCCTAATTTCTAAGCCATCAGTAGTTTGCTGAATCAGACTGTAACCTAAGTATTAACTGCGTTAAAAGCTAAGTGCGATAATATTCCAATACAACTGAATGTGTTGATACTCAAACTATTTCATACAAGAGAGAAAAAAATGGTTTAAAATGAACGATTTATCTAAATTTACTAATGAGTAAGTATTATCGTTTTATTTTACATCGATCGATGTAATTGTTTAAAAAATCTCCAAGTTTTGCTGAGCAATGGACTTTTTCTTACTTGGATTCTTTTGTCTATATTAAAGTACACAGTTATTTGGTATTTTCATGTTCAACGTCTAGTAAGTGTTACTGTAATACCGCTAGATAAAACTCACTCGTATTTCATAAACTTTGGCAAACATTCTCTCTCCTTCTGGTTCTTTATAAAGTTAGTTTTTTTAAACCTGTAGTGCTTACGAGTAAAACGAACAAAAATATTCGAAACAAGAAAATATTT
Source organism: Archips xylosteana (assembly GCA_947563465.1). Classification (NCBI taxonomy): domain Eukaryota; kingdom Metazoa; phylum Arthropoda; class Insecta; order Lepidoptera; family Tortricidae; genus Archips; species Archips xylosteana. The sequence continues at coordinate 5,791,854 of OX387349.1, forward strand.
CTACAATTTCTTAGATAGTCATATAGTAAAATCCTTTAGCCGCCAAACAAACGCTTACTCATGTAGTTTTTCATTGACCAACACAAGGTTTTTTTTTATCAATAGATTTTGTAGGGTAAGAAACCTAGATGCTTTAACAAGCAGATTTAGTATACAACCCTTGAAATATGTAGCTCTGCAGACCCCACGATTCTGCTATTTTTTAAGCCCGAGAGGAAAACAAATCGTACGAAGCTTGGAGGTTCTATAATAGTGTTTGCTTTGCAGTTCTCTTTGATCCTACGCTGAGAATCTATTTCAGGCTTATTTTCTTTTTTGTTGTATTGGCCACGAATATTTGGTTCAGTAACAATGCTAGTAAGTAAGTTGAAACGTTGTTTTATAAGAAGATTCTAGTGTAGGTACCTACGTTTTAGTGACACAATTATTCATATTATTTCTTCCTTTTCTGATTATTCATTACTATACTAGTTACGGTTAAGTTAAAATAATAAGTTTTTGTTAATTATTTTATTTCAAACTCTAGCATTTTGCGATCTGTACTTATATTTGTACCAAATGTTAAGTCAGTACAATCACCAAAAGTGCGTGAAATTTGACTTGCAAGATTTGAAACTGAAAAGCTAAATACATACACTTGGACATAGACATCCTCCTTTTTTGAAGTCAGTTGATAAGAATATTAGGTACGTAATTTAAATAAGTGATAGTGACGTTCTACAAACGATTAACTTCTACATTTACAGTTATTCACGTATTATGGTCACAAGAAAATTGAGATATCAAATTATTTTAATTTGAGCAATCTACGACACGAACAATACAGCTCACACATTTGTAAATTGTGTCATTTAGCAACCAGCGGCACTATCAATTCATTCCCAATGCAAACACGCGAGGAAACGCTTCACATTTTATCTCTAGCTCCAGGTAAGTGCGGGACAGGATGAGAAGTGACCCATTTCTGTCAATGTACGGTCGGCAAGAGTGTCGCACACTCAGTCAGTCTTACTGGGAGGCAGTAACAAATTACGTTACTGGGGAATAAAACCTGTTTTTCTGCGCCGTGAGTCAGTTCGGGCGGTGAAAAATTTACGCCATCTTGCCAGGCAATCTAGAGGCCACGTAGCTGGCGTTTTTTGAACATTTGGTTTGAGGGTTATGATAAAAACTAGCACATTTTTTACACACTATTATATCTATGTTTTGGGCAGATTTAATGTTATCTTTAGCATGAGCTGGTTTAATATTAGCAATGAGATATGAGAACATGATTGGACACCTTGCTACCAGATTTAATTTAATTTACTTTCAAAGAATTATTTTTTTAATTCAGTTCCTTAACTTTGTCAATTATTGTAATTTTTAAATAATAGCAAACACGTCTTTGAATAGTTTGATACCTCACAATTTGGCTAATTATTTGGTACCTACTTAAGGTTTTGTACGTTTAATGGGGACAATACCAAACGACAGCTGAATAAAAACTGATAGTGTCTTATTTAAGTAAGTTTATCCGTTGTCTAGTACCCATAGTAGAAGCTTTGCTTAGTTTGGGACTAGGTCAATTTGTGTGAATTGTCCCGTGATATTTATTTTTATTTTTTAATCACTACATAGGTGAGATCAATAACAGTATCGATGGAGCAAACATTTGTTTTAATATATTGTGACTATTGCTGATTTTAATTTGATTTGATTTGTTTTGTAAATTATGTAATTAACTATGGATGTAAAAATCTGAAATAAATGGTTTATTATATTATTATTATTATTATTATTATAAATAAAACAGAATATTGCTTTAGGTTAAATTGTATCGTTGATATTATACTTCGTAGACAGTTTTATTGTCGAAAAAAGGGAAAGAGAAAGTAATCCAATTTCATTTGCCTTTTCTTACAAAGTTAGTGTGACCTTTAGAACAAGATCGGATTAATGTAATATTATTGTATTGAAACATTTTTCTAACCTTCCAAAGTCTAGGTCACATTGCTCATGCTCACGCAAAGCATTATGTACCTAATCTCCTTACAACTTGTGTAATTCTTTACAAAACTTACAAAATCTTATTTATTACTGACTGTTTTCTGTTTAGGAGTTTTTGGTTTTCACAAGTTAGTTTTATTGGAAACAAGAATTCTGTTGCTGTATTTCTATTACAGTTTCATGCTTAATAGACTAAACCAGCTTTATTAATTTAAATAGGATATATTTTATCCTGGATTGCAAAATTCCCTTGGAGGAGCGATAACTGAATTACGCGCAGACGAAGTTGAAAACAGCAATTATTTAATATCTAGTCTAAACGACCGCTTTAGCCTAGTTGGTAGTGACCCTGCCTACGAAGCAAAAGGTCCTGGGTTCAAATCCCGGTAAGGGCATTTATTTGTGTGATGAGCACGAATATTTGTTCCTGAGTTATGGATGTTTTCTATGTATTTAAGTATTTATTTATTTATATAAGTATGTTTATCGTCGTCTAGTACCCATAGTACAAGCTTTGCTTAGTTTGGGACTAGGTCGATTTGTGTAAGATTGTCCTCTAATATTTATTTATATTTATTTATTTATTTAAATTGCTATATTATCAAAACTGCCTTACACGTACCAAAGTTTACTAACAATTTTGGAGCGTTTTGGAATTCATTTACGAAAGGTCAACGTCATATTTTCTCCAAAAGTCCTCAACTGGGTTCACTGCACTATCCTCAAAACTATGAAAGAATAAAAATCAACCAGTGACCGTATTGTCTTACGCTTCTGACGCTTGCTTTCACCGTCTCTTTCTGTCATCATCTTATACCGTTTGACAGAATGAAATAGTGATTGCGAAGGCAAGCGTCAAAAGCGTTAGACAATAAACCTGCAGGTTTATAGATGGCCACTTACTGTTAAAAAATCGTTTCGGTTGTCGCTACCCGGGCCGCTATGTCAACTCATCTCACAGCAAACGTGTAGTATCATGTATGGGCGCGGCCTCCTTGAACGCTTGTGAAGGCTTGTACCCTTTACCCAAATCCACTTTATGGGTTTCTTTTAAAAACTCTTTTCATACAATGTTTTCTTTAAGTCTGTTTTTCTTAGTAGCTATTCGTTTGCAGAAGTGTTTCGTGTCTTTTGCATTAGGGGAATGGAGATTGGTCTGTTCTGTATCTTGAAGATGGACAAACTAGGATGAGTATGTAGGAAAAAGCCTAGTCAAGTCCCCTCTTTAAAGCAGTAATAGCGTATTCGTACGGATTCATATAGGTTAAGTAAATACTTCGGACATATAAGAGGGGCCTTTCTTAGGTTTTTATTGCATAGGTATACTTGTGTGTATTTATTATGAGTAAAAGAGATAAAATATTTTAGTTTTTGAAAGGGAAAAAGAACCACTTCTTTTCCGTCTGACTGGCGGTCTATCTATTCCATAAGATCTTTTTTTTTAGAAACGCGTAGAGATATCAAGTGAAATGAATATGAAACATTTCGGGCGTCTTTTGCTTGTTTTTATTGGAACACTTATAGTACAAAGACACTTATAGTATATATAGTAGGTACACTTATACTATAAAGAACAAATTTATTTACTTCTGGTTTTAAACTTGTATGAAACTCCGACGCCTGTTCGCCACCGTTGTCCTTGCCGATTTTTTATACTTCTGTGTATTTCATTTAATGTTCTTTTGTAAGCAGACTTTAGCTAAGAAACAAATACCTAGCAATTTTTGGTAGATTTGGACTACCGAATGTTAATTATCCCTCAAGTCAGCACAACGACTAATTAAGTCTTATTTGTAAAGTTTCAACAGACTTTGGGTTTCCTTTTTTAGGTTTCTTGAAAAAGAAATCCTTCAAAAACTCTGTCTAACAAAGTATGATTAATATGAGCACTTCTAGAGTGTTTTAAAACTAATCTGGAAAATTTCAGTCGATAGTTAGGTTAGTTTGACCGAACATTACCTTGTAAAGATTCTTCATGAGAATTATGGGTTCAAAATCAACAAGAAACTTCCCTTCCTTTCCTTTTTTAGGGTTCCGGAGCCAAAATGGCAAAACGGAACCCCTATAGTTTGGTCATGTCTGTCTGTCCGTCCGTCCGTCCGTCTTTCTTTCTGTCCGTGGTTTAGCGCAGTGACTATTAGTGCTAGAAAGCTGTATTTTTGCATGGATATATATAGCAATTACCTCGACAAAGCGATTAAATAAAAAGTAAAAGAAAAATTGTTTAGGGTACCTCCCATAGACGTAAAGTGGGGGTGATTTTTGAAAATCATTACGAGATTGTGAAGACGATTTTTCGATACAGTGATTTGCTTGCGAAATATTCAACTTTAAAGTGAATTTTTTGTTAAAATCGAGCGTCCCCCCCCCCCCTCTCTAAAAGCTAAAGTATTGGTATAATTTTTAAAAATAAATCAGGATGGGAGGAAATATCTCAAATTAACAAGGAAAACTATAGCGGCTAAGTTTGCTTGAGAACTATTAGTAGTTTAAGAGTAAATAGCAGCCTGACCTGACTTAATAAGATTTGCAAGGATTTTTTTCGTAAAAGCTGCGGTATCCTATCCTGGGCGTGTCCAACATGCTCGTGGCTGTTTTTTTTTTTATAAATGAGGTAAGTTATTTTGGGGTCTTCATTATTCAAAATCAAGAGTGCAAATAATTTTCATGGTAAAAAGTGTCCTTATTATTTGAGTAAGTTTTGTGACGTTTTTCCATACAGTTTAGTTACACGTTATCCCAGTGTTTAGTTAAACTAAGTGATGTACCCTGTTTATTTAAACACCTTGGGTACAAAAGTAATAAATTATACGTACATGTTAACTGCCTATGATTATCAGTTCCTAAGTAAAGAATTGTCTAAAAAAACTAACCCCGGAATATTATACTGCTGATAAGTAGGTAGGTAACTTAAGAATAACAAAAAAGCTTTACCATAATAAAGCGAAAGAACATCCAACGTATCGTATCTCAGAAAATATAGCAGAAGCAACTTACGCAAGCAATAAGGAAGATATTTATGCTGGTCTTTTTAATGACAAACTTCTAAGTGATCGGATTCCATCCCCCTTACTTACGTAACTTAGTTACTTGGACTGAAGTTAACGAACCGTCGCTTGATCTCGCAACGAGATTTCATAAAATCAGTTGTATGGACGAAGTTAGTTCGTAGCTCAGATGAGTCACGCTATTGGTAGTTTCCTATTTTGATACTAATCCTCTTATTACAGTTAAGGTTTGACCCACATTTGAAATTGATGCTTTAGCCAGTACTTTATTTTTGTTTGACTCTAAGTTTACCGTCAGATGTGACAACTTTACATTCCCTGGCCTACTCTATCTAGATCTGCCATGGAAGTTGTGAGTGAAAACTATTTAGATTATTAATTATAACTATAAATTGAAAATTTTAAAAACCCCCAGCGTAATAATGTCACTCGCATGTTTAAACGATAAGTCAATACCCATTATGCGTCTAAGATCTCTTCCGCAGCTAACAAAAGAGCTGATGACTTTGAAACGGATGAACCTATTGTGATGAAACATATCTAAGAACCATCGCCAAAAACCTGCTTTCTATTAAAAAAAACCGCATCCAAATCGGTTCACCCGTTTAAGAGCTATGATGCCACAGACAGACAGACAGACAGACACACACACACTAGCGGTCAAACTTATAACACCCCTCTTTTTGTGTTGGGGGTTAAAAACAGCATACAATAAGCTTTCACTTTGAAACGTCCCGTGTAATAATAAATTTACATCGAGTGAGATTATTAAAAATATGTTTTTATTTTGAGTACATAACAGTACATTCGTAGTTATTGCACGTAATTACAAAAATGAATTGAAATTTGCTGCAAATTTACTTCAACCATCGCCTTATCTGTATTTTTTTACAAACCGATGCAAAGTAATTATGATTAAAGCTAAAATGATTTAATTAGAAATAACTCGCTACAATATCATCAGAAACAAATTCCTGAACCAACGAAATCTTTCAATTAACTAAAAGTAGCCCATTACGAGTAATTACTAATCAGTGTTAATGGATGCCTCGTACAGCGTTTTACGTCATGCCATGGACTGGTAATTTTGCGACTATCCTCATTTCAGTAGCAAACAGATACATTATATATCCCTTACAGTGTTCTACGAATTATATTTTTGCCGTCATCTAAAATTAGACATGTATTACTCCTTAATTTCTTCAACGACGACGGCTCCATAATGTTCCTTTTATTTTATGGGTCGAATGATTCTAATGATAAAGAAACATTAGTAAATAAAATAAAAAATAAAAATAAAATAATATTAGGGGACAATCTTACACAAATCGACCTAGTCCCAAACTAAGCAAAGCTTGTACTATGGGTACTAGACGACGATAAACATACTTATATAGATAAATAAATACTTAAATACATAGAAAACATCCATAACTCAGGAACAAATATTCGTGCACATCACACAAATAAATGCCCTTACCGGGATTTGAACCCAGGACCTCTTGCTTCGTAGGCAGGGTCACTACCAACTAGGCTAAAGCGGTCGTTAAATTTCTAAGAAAGAATCTTATTACATAATGCAGTGAAACATTCCTCATAACAAATCAAAGGAAAGAAACAAACAGGCGTGAGGAATGGGGACGCTAATACGTACTCAAAATTGCGCGTCACGCGCCCTGTTTTTCTCACGACCTTAAGCATGTGACGTCATCGCTCTCATGTTTGTATTATCAGAGCTATAAGCTATCAAATTTTCCCCTTCGAACGCCTTCAAGTGTTTCTCCAAGGAGGCAATATACTTAAGCTAAATTTCATGAGCCATTTATACTTCACGTATCACATTGCTTCCGAACGTTTATTCAACTCATTTTCCTTTTAACTGGCCTTTTGGATCAGTTTCAGGTTACACATTCGGGTAATAGAGATCTATTTTGCGGGTTTCGGTAAAGCTTGGGCCACTTTCGCTCGCATAGTCAGCACGATATTGGATTACGTTCTGAAAGGACGTTTTTCCAACGAGTTTTTCATAGTATAGCTGCTATTACTCGTAGGTTGTGCACACATTGGTTTTAGCGGTTGGTCGCACAGTAAGATTTACGATCAACTTTCCAATTCTTAGGACAATTTAGAGCAGTTTTTTGAATTTATGTGTTAAGTTAAAACGAGCGTAAAATAAAAGAAGTCGTGAAGTCGGTGAAACTTGAAAGTCGTAAAACTAGACGTGAAACTACGTAAGGATCCAGTGTAACATGGTGTATGCTGAATGTGATGTGAAATATGTGAGATAAGGGTCCGCGACGACTTGATCGTCCGGGTGCAGTGGGAAGCCGAGCCCTCTTTAAACCGGTTTGTTTCCGCATCCGTTCATGTCCGCTGCCCGTGCCATTGTTACAAATGGATCCGTTCAAGATCTAACAATGCCGTATATTTGACTAGACACCAACACGTGTTAATCATTTGGGGTTTAATGTGAAAGTTTGATTTATGCTTTAAGCGAGTTAAGGTCAAACTTGTGCAATTAATAAGCGCCATGTTTTGTTGGTGACAACAAAAGCAAATATAATTAAGAGGAATGGATATAGCTGTGATTACTAAGAAAATTATAATAAAATCCGACAGGTATAAATAGGTAGGTACATGGCAACAAAAGGTTTTAAAATTAAACTGGAATATTGCAGAAGATGGTTAAGGTACATTGCCTAAACAGCCGCTTCTAACTTTTTATCGATATTTTTGATTCGTGACTTTGATTGAAAAAGAGTGACGCCTATAACGCACACACACACCTTTGTACACTTTAGAAATAAACCAAACTATATCCAAACCACATTCAAAAAACCTGAAAAATGTTTAAAGGAGCGATCAATTAAACTTGTCCAACCATGTGCTCAAATAATTCAGATTAATTTTGCGACACAGTTTATTTGAAAGATACCTACACTGAAACAGACTCAAACTATGACTCAATATTTAATTCAAAGTGAAGAAAGAAGGCTTATTTTTGTAACTAACAAGATTTTCACAATTCATTTTATAATTTTTACGATTTCAGCATTCAAAATTACGTATTCAATTTTAGCTGAGACGAGGAAAAAGATGACAACAGAAAAATAAAAGACTAATTCCAATCAATAAGGATATTGTCTTCTTTCACCACAACATTTTTAAGGCATATGGGCGCAGTTCATTTGTTGGTATTGCTCTATCGTAAGTTACATTCTGCTCCAACACAAGTCCCACAAAAACCAATTGGGACAAACAAAGTAATGTCATTGAGAATATTAAAGTATAGCTGGTCCAATTTATAGTTGTTATTACAACGATCATAAAATTGGGTTTCGAGCTCAGCATAATCTATGTAAAACTCGTAACTGCCGGGGTCCACGTACCAAGGGTGCTACAAATTGTGGAAACACATATTCAGCAAATAGGTAAGCGAGACCAGTGGCCCGGATTTAACGAATGTGTTGGCAAATTTTCTCGGATGTTATTATTTTTGCGAGTATATTTTCTTAGCAACAAGATTTAAAGTGATATTACGTTTTGCGGGAGGTAGGACCTTACGTAATGATGTTGGGTATATTCAGGCGTTTTGACCGTTCCGGTGGTAGATTTTTCGACGTTCAAGGAGCAACAATTGATGCCTAAATTGAATAAAGAATTTTGACTTTGACTTTGAACTCGGTGGTACAACATTACCATCCCACGATTATTACAACAACGAAAACACACACGCAAGATCTTTGATCAAACTAGATTTAACATCGGCACTCTTCGTAGTTTTTATAAAACCGGCCAAGTGCGAGTCTGACTCGTGCATGAAGGGTTCCGTACCATTATCTATAAAAACGGCAAAAAAACACGTTTGTTGTATGGGAGCCCCCCTGAAATATTTGTTTTATTTTAATAATACTATTTATTTTTAAAGTGAATATATAACTAAATATTCTGTAAATATTTCAAGCGTCTACCTGTTGCCGTTATCAATATCGAGCAAAAACGAACAAAAAAAAACACTTTTTTTGTATGGGAGCCTCCTTAAATATTTATTTTATTCTGTTTTTTAGTACCTATTTGTTGTTATAGCGGCAACCGAAATACATCATCTGTGAAATTGTCAACTGTCTAGCTATCACCGTTCTTGAGATACAGCCTGGTGACAGACGGACAGACGGACACACGGACGGTCAACGAAGCCTCAGTAATAGGGTCCCATTTTCACCCTTTGGGTACGGAACCCTAAAAAGTGAACCCTGAGCATCATTTCTTTTAAAAATATTCGCTGAAACGGTAATGACGAAAAGAATACGCCGTAGCAACGCTGAATAGGCAACCCCGTACGGTTCACTGCCAAAATCTTATTTGCTGATCCTGCCGCCAAGCAACAGTGCTTGCGATGTTTTATTCCGAGTTGGCGAGTAAGATACGGAAAGGTAAGGTAAGGTTCGGCGAGTGCTCTGAAGAATTGTTTAATTTGCTACCTGCTGCAAAATTCCACCATCGCACTTTCCGCCGTGTCTAAGTTCCATCGTCACCATCTCGATGAATGGCTTTCTACTACTGTACGTATTCATCGGCACTTCCTGCCACGTATGGTGAAACTGTAGAACCAGCTTCCGGCATAAGTGTTTCCAGACAACTATAACATTGGGGCTTTTAAGAAAAGGGTTTATACTTACTTTAAAGAACGGCAACAGATTGGCGACTCTCTTTGAGTTGTTGATATTTATGGGCGGTGGTGATCATTTCCCATCAGATGACCCGCTTGCTCGTTTGCCTCCCTCTCACAATAAAAAAGAGATATTAAAAGTTTTTGGAACGAATTTTTTAAAGAAAATATCACAAGCTTTTAAAAGAAATGTTTATCCCATTTCTGATTTTATAAGACCATAAATAACTTTACTAAAATAACTATTATCACCGGCTTCGAAGGATGTCAAGTTTTTGAGCCAAATTGTTTGAATTCGGGCCTTTGATCCTTAAGTGATAGAAGTAGTTTGACCCTCCTCGTAGCTAATTAGGGTCACCCCGTGACCGCGGCCAATGCAAGTCGGTCAGAACTTAAAGGAAGGCAAGAATATGACACAAACATAAAATTAGAAACCCTGTAAGTTTAAACATAGAAAAATACTATCTGTCAGAAGATGTAAGGTAAACGTCCCTGTGCTCTACACTGACCAATGCATTGCACCTTCAATCTTATGTCATAGTGAGAGAGGTGACAGATGATCATCTACTGGGTGTTGAGGTGTCGAGCATTGGTACGTTTACCTTATAAAATTTAAAAGTTTTTTTTTAATGTCTATCTATCGAGATTAATTCCTTTAGCAATTCGTAGAATCTAATTAATTAGATGGCCAGATGAAATTGAACATTTATTTAACTTTTACGAAAAAATCCTGTTAGAAACATGTTATTGCGTCACAAAAATAATTTTAATCAAAATTGTCAAAATACTTATGACTTAAAAAATATTTTTTGTTGTGTACATTCTCATGGACATAATTTTTCCGTTGGAAAAAGAAAAGAAGAGAACGCTTAACTTATTCGCGACATTAAAACTGAAGATATTAGTAGATTGTTCAACAAGGGACTAAAACAAGCTATTTAGCCACCCGAGCAGAGCGAGGGTGGCTATAATTCGCGTGTCATTATGGCAGTTTAGTCTCGCGTTAAACACTCTACTTTTCACTTTGAATGCGAGGAAAAAAACGATGTTTTAGGTGTACTAATCTACAATATTACTTTTATAAAACGTACGCTCAATACGAGCAATGGACGTCTGTTCAGAATTCAAAAAGCAATTTAAATTTGTTCCGCGGTTTTTTTTTGTTGAGTGACGCTTTAAATGTTTTCATATTTAGCCAACAGATTCAAACTTGAAAATTATTTCATAGCTAATTGGACTAAGTATGCATAATAAAATGAATTCATCTTTAATATAATTAAATAGATTAATATTCGTTATTATTCATGGTGTTTCACGAAAATATTAGTTTCTTAAAATATTTTTATACAGTTGTCATTTTGAGGTTAGGTATTTCCACGCACTAAAGGTTTCCACAGACCGAAGCGCAGAGCGCTACGGAGCGCTACGGAGAGGGCGCTACGGAGCGCTTCGGAGCGTCCGCAGCGCGCTGCGGTCTGTGGAAAGCTTTAAAATTGTCTATGCCCAGTCACTGAAAATGGCAATAATCCTCCATCCACAAACACCGTGATTGGCAGTTTAGGGGTTTCCAAAGTAAATTAAAAAAAATTTACTTTAATCTCTAGAGATCAAAAAAGAGCTTTAGTCCCGATATGCAGAGACTAAAGTAACATTTTAAGAGCATGAGAAGTGAAAACATATTTATGAACAAAATAAATATTCATGAAACGGCCTCAACTCAGCATAGTTTAGGGTTCCGTACCCAAAGGGTAAAAATGGGACCCTATTACTGAGACTTCTCTGTCCGTCCGTCTGTCACCAGGCTGCATCTTATGAACCATGATAGATAGACAGTTGAAATTTTCACAGATGATGTATTTCGGTTGCCGCTATAATAAAAAATACTAAAAAACAGGATAAAATAAATATTTAAGGGGGCTCCCATACAACAAACGTGATTTTTTTTGCTCATTTTTGCTCGATATTGATAACGGCAACAAGTACACGCTTGAAATATTCACAAAATATTTAGTTATATATTCACTTTAAAAATAAATAATTAAACTTAAATAAAGTAAATATTTAAGGGGGCTCCCATACAACAAACTTGATTTATTTGCCGTTTTTATAGATAATTGTACGGAACCCTTCGTGCGCGAGTCCGACTCGCACTTGGCCGGTTCTTCGCCCCGCGTTGGTCTTCCATTAGAGCCACAAGGCGTTTTTTTCGGCGCTCCCAAACGATTCAGCTGACAGTAATTATCCGTTGATTCAACTTCAAATCTCTCATTCAAAGAATCCTTAGCGAAAGTACTTGCACTCTCATTTTTCCAACGCTAAGCCCTACGTTATACATAGGCAAGAGATTTCTTTCAACCATTCAGATCCTCCGGCGTCACATTACAACGCGCCGTAATGCTAAACGTGGCTTCGTTCTGGGATCCGCGTAACTACCCACTTAAATAAATGCGTCATTTACGCATACATTATTATTGTTATTGCTTATTCCGTATATTAGATTCTTGTTTTGAATATGTCGCGAGAATTAAGGTTAATGGGTTTATGCGTGGGTAGGTTTTGTGTGTTAAACGTTAAGTTAGGTTATTTGAAAGTTGAAATTGGAGTAGTCGGCTGATCGTTTATTTAGCTTCCCCATTTGTAATTATAGTACCGAATCAACCTGAGGCCGTATTGTCTTACGCTTCTGACGCCTGCCTTCGCCATCACCATCTCTTTCTGTCATCATCTTATACCGTTTGACAGAAAGAAATAGTGATTGCGAAGGCAAGACAAGCGTTAGACAATGAGCCTGCTGGTACAACATGATCTGGTCCGTTATATGAAATTATATCACAATTTACTCATCCCAGCATAAATTATGTACGTCCTACTGCAGGGTACAGGCCTCCTCTCAGAATAAGAGGGCTTGATTTGTAGTTCCCACGCGGCCCCAATCTGAATTGGCGTCGCAGTCCGCGTTGTTTGTTCGCAGGCCGCCATATCTTCTGTATGCTTTGGTTCGCGAGGCTTCTTATACATTTAGTATGAAAACAGATTTAAGGGGCGCCGCGACTGCGACGCGCCCCCGTCCCACGTCTCTTCTATGTGGTTTGCGCCTAAGACATTACTGGCAACACACACTGGTTAAACACTTGCCGTCTATCTATTGTTAAATTTCCTCAATGCTTCTGTTTGAGCCTATAAAGTTGCATGGAAACAGCATGGAAATAATTATAATCAAACTGATGGTATTTTACTCACCTTTAGCTCCGGTCAGATATTATGTGCGGGGCGGTTATTCTTTGATATGGTGCAGATCTGCGTTACGGTGTCCGAGAGAGTCAAGATAGAATGCGGTAGGTAAAACTATAATTATTTATTATAATATATTTTCTTCATGCGGAAAATTAGCATTGCGTATTGCTGCCGCAGTTGACAGGTCACGACTGAAGTCGTTTTCTTCTTTTTTCGGCTCTATGTATGTGACATATTACTCCATGCAACTGTATAGGCTCAAATAGTTTCAATCACGTTGCAGAACCCGTCGTCACGAGTTGAAAAAGATATTTGTAATTAAAGTCCTGATTAATATTAAGTAATTATTTAAAATTAAATTACTTGTATTTCAAAATGCCTACCTATTATTCGTAAAAAAGAAAACGACAATGCCCAACACCCTAAAACAACACACCCCTTTGATCAGTCGTCTAAAAAGAAAGTTTCCGAACAATTTCCAAAGCCTAAAACAACACCTAGGTAGACACTTCGTTACAAAGTTCGCAATCTTTTAAAACCATTTTATCATCTCGCCGACTAAAAGATAAAGTAAAGGAAGAATTCGTTTCCTTAAACTCCAAATTAAGTTAATGTTTTTTTCGAGGCACAGCTGGCACGAGGGTCAATTAGGGCTAAAAGTTAATTTTCATTATACTTAATTCCACCATACACTTCGACTTAACACAAAGCGACGCGGGCTTTGCATTCTAATAAGGCGACGGGAATGTCTTGAGTGTGTTTGAGATGTTTAGAACTTAATAGACAATTTAGCAGCGAAATAAAGGGTAATGTTACGTAAATATTTCAAGGGTACCTAACCGTGTAACGGAGTTGGTTTTACAATTTTGAAACGTATTTTAAATGAACGCCGTTATTGCTTTAAACTTTCACAAATTTTACCAATAGTTATTATTACTCTTGTGTCTTCTTATGTTTTTCCGGGTGTAATAAAGGATTTGCCACACTGAATGCGTTCTGCGGTCGCGGTCAGCTCAATTGAACGCAGCCCGCATTACATATGTATGAACAACATTGTCGGTCTCTATATATTGCGCGTGCGTGCGATCTGACCGTGCGGTCCGTGCGGTCAGATTGCATATATAGATATGCAAAATATAATATAGAGACCGACAATGTTGTTTATACATAATGCGGGCTACGTTCAATTGACCTGACCGCGACCGCAAAACGCATCCAGTATGGCAAATCCTTAAAAACTAATAACGTAGATGATTGAATATATTATTATGTACTTCACATGCATAAAACAAAACACATGAAATTCGCTACTTTTTTGGCCGTTTTCTGCCTTTGAGGTGCAGAAGTGGTGCAATTTTTTTATTGATTCTTTGCTGAGCTTTACTATGTAGGTACTAAACTGACGGGATAAAAAATATCGACCCTTGATTTTAGTAATTAATTAAGTATATACCCGATGAGTTATTCAAGTGACTAACGCATTAAAGAAAGAAAGAAAGAAAAATATTTATTCGTGACAATCTTAAAGTAACAGGTGAAAAAACGGTAACAGATACAACATTATCACGAAATGGTCCCAACTCAGCATGATGTCAGCTATGCAGCTGACGCTGGTCTTCCGTTGGAACCATTATGAATATTAAGAATGACTAAGAAATTATTTTCCACATAAAACAGAACCATAATTGACGCTTTACTCACCTAATGAAATTGCAGATGAAGCCAAAGGTAAAGGTATTATTATCACCCACGTAAACTTAAGCTATGGAACTAACATTTAAAACACACTGGAATAACATTATTCCGCCACAAATACATTTCAATTTGAATATCTAATCAGCACTGGAACACAACTAAGTCTCGGTTGATGTCACATAACTGCTATCTTATTGTAGTTATTGTACCCGGCGACGCGAAATTCAGCCAAACTTAATAATTTGAGATACCCACATCAAATGTAACGCAATTACCTAATGGACCGAAAAGTGTCGTCTCAGATTAGGGCAGGTAAACATCCTCGATTACACCTTTCAGTGTGTAACGTAATACTTAAAGTTCCAAATGTCCGATAGCATTAACCCCCATTTGGCTTTAGTTACACAAGGAAATGTCGTTGTTGGGAAGTGAATACCCGTATGAGCCAATATTCGTAGAGTATTTTAACTTAGCATTAATAGTAGTCAATTTCCCAATCCGCACTGGGCCCGCGTGGGAACTACAGCTCAAGCCCTCTCAATCTGAAAGGATGCCTGTGCCCTGCAGTGGGTCGTATATAGGCTGGGATGATGATGATGACTGTACACGACATTGGTCAAACTGTTGACGACGTTACGGTGCCTCACCACTACTTAGCTAAAACTAAGTGGTCGCTGAAGGACAAAAGGAGACTATCGTTGTCACTTGAATAACGAGATCAGACTATAGTCTGATTATAATCAGAAGTAATTTTATCACGTAATCAACGAAGCGTTTTGACTACATTAACTTGCAATAATAAACCGTATCATAATAACTATCGATAATGTACCCCGAATGAGAACCGCCCCAAGTGGAGCCAGCGAAGCGAGACAAATTATTACGACAACGTATCAATACTTCGGAATTACACGCTTGTGCGACTCGGACATAGATGAAAGACATAAATATGGCGTAGCTATCTTGCATTGATGTCATAAGCTTAGAGTTGGTACACATTTTTATAGGATAACCCGTGGTATTCTGTTAGTGAATTTCTAAATATGACATTTCAATTTCTTAGCATTTAATTCCATTTTTAGGTCATAAATTTATTTGGTCGTATGTTTTATTTTGTAATGAACTGAAACAATTACTTTGCTCACACGCTACCAAAGTAATTGTTTCAGTTCATTCATTCATGGACCTCCGCAAAGTAACGCCTAATTCAATAAATTATTTTATTTTCTTTATTTTTGACTAGCTCTATTGAAGAATTAATTTAATTTAAATTCTATCAGTTTATTTTATTTTGTAATATTTTTCAGTGCTACGCGATGGAGAAACCGTATATGGTAAAATGTTTCACCATCAACATAGAAATATTAAATAAAACAGTTAAACCTATGGTTGTGACAATAAATAAGACATAATGTTATTGCGCCGCGAAGCAAACATCTCAAGTTAGTTTCTAAGGAACTAAATCTAGAATTGCTAGAGCTCAACCCTATTCACTATATTCAAACCATGCAGTATCTAGGCCAAAACAGTCGCTGAACTGAATAAAATTACTTTTTTTTAAAAACTTACCAATTAACTGAATTAAAATATGAATAAAATAAAAAATCCGAGAAGGTTTTGATAAAAAGTTACGTAAGAGTACTTCGAAAGCCTATCTTTTAAAACAAAATAAGAATTTTTCAAATTGGTCTACAATATTCTAGAATATTGTGTACTGTGAATATACGTAACGATACATAAAGACGGAAATAAAACTTCCTCATTTTTTGAAGTCAGTTAAAAAGCAATCATCCGAAATAATTTCCCAAATAAAACGTTGTTTTTACGGTACAGTAAAATAAACATGTCGTCGATATTATCGTTTAAGTATACCTTCATACGTGGGAATAATTTCCCACGTATGAAGGTAAAGCCTTGTGGTAATATAATCTATGACGACAAAGGTTTTTAGCCAACTAATCCACAATCAACACTTTATCTTGATCTTTAATTTAAGACTTGCATACTAAACTACATTATTAATGTTAAACTAAATATCAAATCCAATATCTGCGAAATGGTTGCTAGACACTTGTAATAAGATTTGTGAAAAATTTAACAAAAATAATTACACAGGCAGACTTATGCAGAATACGGGGAACAAACGGGTGCATTTTTTAAAGTTAGTAAACATAACATTCGATTCCAACAAACTGCTCTGAAAATAAAAGTACAGAATTTGTTTTAAAAACTGTGTTAGTAACCACTTTTCAGGACTTGGGTAGGAATCAACTTATAGATGTCAGATACATTTAAAATTAGTCTAGCTGACTTATTGATACCCAACCTAATTTTTTCTGTCATAGACATGACATTTTAAAAATAAAAATAAAAAGTAAAAATAAATTAATAAATTTCAATTCACTATTCTTATAGTGCAGTAAAAAATCTTAATAAGCAATTATTATATTGTTATAACCAGATCAAAATTTGTAAACAATTCTAAATATTGATAAAATAAATAATAATAGTTTAAAATATTTTATTGTAAAAAAAGCGTGGGGTGCATGGTGTCAATTGTCAAGGATTATCATTTTGATAACATCTTAAAAAGCACCCCACGCTTTTTTTACAATAAAATATTTTAAACTATTATTATTTATTTTATCAATATTTAGAATTGTTTACAAATTTTGATCTGGTTATAACAATATAATAATTGCTTATTAAGATTTTTTACTGCACTATAAGAATAGTGAATTGAAATTTATTAATTTATTTTTACTTTTTATTTTTATTTTTTTAAAGCGTGTTTTTTAGTTTTTTTAAACTATTATTTATTTTCTATTTTTTAGTTACCCCCTTCCCCTCCCATTTCCCTTCAACCCCCCACCCCTCCACCTACCCCCCTTCCAGCTCCATCATCAAACCCTTGTTACCATCTAGGCCTCTTACCCCCTCCCCATTTTCCACAACCCCCAAAATCCCTAACCCCCGAACCCCCAAACACCCCCACCCTATTTTCCCCAAACCCCCCCTAACCCCCCCACCCCCTAACCCCAACCGCCACACCCTTACCCTCAACCCTCTAAACCCCCGACCCCCCTTACCCCCACCCCATTCCCCCCCCCCCCCCCCCGCCACCTGCCCCCCTTCCAGCTCCATCATCAGACCCTTGTTACCATCTAGGACCAAAGTACTCGTCAAAACGAATCAAACGAGCCCAAACTCGGTGGGGTTGTGTCGTTTTATTGTGGAGTGCCTTTGGCCATCTTCCAGCTCCATCATCAGACCCTGGTTACCATCTGGGATCAAAGTGCTCGTCAAGACGAATCAAACGAGCCCAACTCGATGGGGTTGTGTCGTTTTATTGTGGAGTGCCTTTGGCCATCTTCCAGCTCCATCATCAGACCCTGGTTACCATATGGGATCAAAGTGCTCGTCAAGACGAATCAAACGAGCCCAAACTCGATGGGGTTGTGTCGTTTTACTGTGGAGTGCCTTTGGCCATCTTCCAGCTCCATCATCAGACCCTGGTTACCATATGGGATCAAAGTGCTCGTCAAGACAAATCAAACGAGCCCAAACTCGATGGGGTTGTGTCGTTTTATTGTGGAGTGCCTTTGGCCATCTTCCAGCTCCATCATCAGACCCTGGTTACCATCTGAGATCAAAGTGCTCGTCAAGACGAATCAAACGAGCCCTAACTCGACGGGATTGTGTTATTTTATTACATAGTTCCTATGGCCACCATCCAGCTCCATCATCAGATCAGCTCCATGTTACAATAATATTGCATTGTCATCCAATTTACACATATGTGCAAAATTTCAGCTCAATCGGAAACCGGGAAGTGGGTGAAAATTATGCTCAAAGATTCCGTTACATACATACATAGTTAGTTACAACCCAAGCTAATATAAAGCGTGTTAAAAAGCGTGTTAAAAAGATTCCGTTACATACATACATAGTTAGTTACAACCCAAGCTAATATAAAGCGTGTTAAAAAAGGTTTCATATTTTTGTGATTTAGACGAGAGAAGGTTGATTTTACTTTCGTTCATTTACTTTTTGTTTTCCCACGGGAGCAAAATCACGTGCAAATGTTAGTCAATAATAAATTTACGCTGCAAAATACTAAGACTAAGTAACTTAGCTCTGATATTCCAGGCATTCCAACTTGAGCGGCGAGTAATTAGAAATGATTACACGTGCATTTAATTTAAAGTTAAACAATTTCATGTCAGAGTTATAACGTGCGCGTTTTTATTTATTACCTTAGTGTTAAGTAAATTATTATTGAAATTTCTTATCTGAGCATATAAAGATAAGGGTCTAAATGGATTGGTGTTCGGTGTCGGGGTAAAATGAGGGTTTTCAATTCCCCCTCACGGCCAGGAAGGATTTAAAACTCAGTGCGAGGGGAAAAATGCGTTGGAACGATTGCGTGTTACGATTCAGTAAACTACTGGGTAAGCCTAATAGTTATTTCATACACAATACAGGTTCGAAAAGCGACATGTTATAATTTTGAACGGCACGGGGCTTTTCGTGTCCATATTTGCTTGTATTATTTTACTTACTAAGTAGATATTTATTTATATAAAGCTCTGAATTTTAGTCGAGCTGTAAGACAGTAAGCGGGTGTATTTTATTTTTATTAAGTGATTCACAGTGGAACGTTCTTGCATTAAACGTGATAAATGTCTTATTAGTAAATTAGGTATATGATAAACACTACGTTATTATTTTATAATTAGCCGTTGCCCACGACTCCGTATGCGGATAATAGGGGTATAATGTAAAAATAGCCTACAATCTATTTTCAGACCTACCAAATATGGACAAAAAATTTCGTAGAAATCGGTCAAGCCGTTTCGGAGGAGTTCAACGACAAGCACCGTGACACGAGACTATAATATATTTTAGAACATTAGATAACAACGTTAAAATAGTGAATTTCTTGAGTATTTTTAAACAAGTTCAGTTTAAACAAGTTTATCACACTATCGGGCAACCTTACCTAATAATAGACGGATGGATGGAGCAAAATGTTTATAATATGGAAACTACTACTACGTCAGCTGATTGAATCAAAATGGAAAATAAGTTGTTCTTGGAAATACAATTTCCATATTACGAGCTTTTTAGCTTACTGTACAGTTTGCATTATCATCTAAACTAATAATTATATCCAATAGAAGTGGGTTAAATTCGACGTACAAGATTCAACCTCAAAAACATGTAAACATTAAAAGTTAAACAAATCTTAACAAGCACTAATTTTCAAGGGCACTTAGTCAACGCAACGCGCGATAGATTTATTTTTAGGTCAAAGAAAAACTAATTTTAGTTAAAAGGAGCAATCCAATTTGCAGACTTAAACGAGTAAAACATCTAAAAGGCCTTCGCCTTCGCGTGGCGTTGAAAACACCATGATGGGGCGTTATGCTAACCCGTATTACAATGCAGTTTCTAAATTTATTCACGAAGATCGTATCGGTCCTATGTCGCCGCGTAATATGAAAGTTGATGTGATTATTATGTTGCTTAATTGAAAAAGTTTGCGACAAAACAAAGAGTGTTTATGATTATAAAACAAGGTTTAAACACCTATTGTTGTTGCGTAAGTATATAATCTTTGATGTCATATTTTCGTTAATAAATCTGAAACAAAAGAAGATTGAAGGCTGATACCAGGCAGGCATACAGTGTTTTAGGTCCTGCCGCTATTCACCCTAAAATTATAACCAAAGCCCTCGTGGGAGCCATTCTTTTCAGCTAAGCCTGCTCGACTCTTTCATGTCACAATGGAATTTTCTACAGCTAGACGTTGTAGTAACTACGATTTAAAGTGGTCCAATCGTAAGTGAAAATTTATATAAATAAAAAAATGGTGGACTTGGATAGTCGGCCGCCAAAAATGCGTCTGATGTGAAAACGCCCCAATAGCACGAAGTAGGAAGTCATAAATAAGTTGTTATTTGGAATGTGTGAGTACAAACCTTGTGTAAAAGTAATGACACCCTCGGGCGGTGTACAGCCACATTTCACCGCTCGGTAACTACTGGACATTATTACTGCCACTTATATAAATGGCTATTACATTAAACTTAATTTTGTTCGAATAGAGTTCACTTGGCATTACAACTTACTAGCCCTCACCCGAAATCTGGTAGTCGAACGAAATCCTAAGAGTTTACTAAAATCCCATGGGAATTCCCAAAACTTACATTCTAACTTCTTCTAGTCTTCATCTAGGTTCTCTATCGTTTGTCCGAATTTCATATGCCATAAATGTATCATTTTCATAATTTTCTTTTCATTATCCCAGCCTATTCACGACCCACTGGAGACCACAGGCCTCCTCTTAGAATGAGAGGGTTTGGGCCGTAGTTCCCACACGAGCCGAGTGGAGATTGCGAACTTCACATACACACCATTGAATTTTTGAATTTCTTCTCAGGTGTGTCCAGGTTTCCTCACGATCTTTCCTTCTCCGTAAAGCTCTAGTAAATTTCAAATTTAATTTCGAACATAAATAATAAAAAAAACATATGTCATCAAGTAATTTAAATATTTCTTAAATAGCATTTTCTTCAGAATTGACACTATATTTTCTATAGTAATAATTCTATAAGACGACGACATTTTAAACAATCCAGAAAACAGCATGGTTCCATAATATTTTATGGCAAACTTTCGTATAGCAAGTGAAATTATAACAAATGAAATTATGGAAAACTAAGTGATTTGTTTTTTTTACGTTGCATGAAAAACTACCCCAGAAAAACTTAATATCTCAAGTTTTTAGGTTTGTTCGACTGTTACCATTTTAACCATATGGACGGATGGACGGAAAGCGTAGCGACAATAATCAGGTTTCGTTTGTCAATCAGGTACAGAAGAAACTGATTAAGACAAGTGACTGACGAGTCTTAAAGTTTTACACACGGGTTCCTTTTTTAGCGGACTTCATTCATGTAAGTGAACACTAAGTAGGTACGGATTTTGCTAAATTTCTGCGGTAGAGAGACTTCTGAAATGGAGGTGACGCTGATGAAATTACTACATACCCAAATTTAAATTAAGCTAAGGTCAAACTTTACTACTTTTAAGCTGAGATACTTTATTGGAGCGATAAATAGTTTTACCACCCCTGGCGCTTTCTTATCTTTATTCTACAAAATTGTGGAACTATTTCAGTAACCTTATTTAAATTTTAGGGTAACATTGGGTAGCAAAGAATTTAGAAACCACGTTTTATTTTCGTAATGGTCTTTACGTAGTCAATCCAAGTGAGTCTACGTTGATGTAACATCACTAGACTGCCAAATAGGTCTCTTTGAAAGCTCGAGAGAGGAATAAAGGCGATTTTTCTTCAAATATTAGTTGTCAACTCAACTGTAAAATCTCAGAAAAATAAAACTGGCCGCGCCTCTGAATAGACAAAGTTAATATTATATCAAATGAGTTATAATATCGAAAAGTCTTTTTTTTTTTAATCCTGAGATAATTTAGGCCCACTTTGAAGCTAAAATATAAATCTCATTTATTCCCTATCTCGTGGGAATTTCATAAAATCCCTTCTTAGCGGATGCTTACATCATAATAGCTATAATATGTGCCAAATTTCAGCACAATACGTTCAGTGGTTTGAGCCGTGCGTTGATAGATCAGTTAGTAACGGTTACACATAAGAAGAAGAAGAAAACAAACTCACTCTTCGCTTTTATTCTTTTATTACTATTTATTTTCTAATCCTGACAATTCTCAAACCGTATTATTTAACTTGATCATATCCATTACAGGGCGTTTATTCGAGCGTCGCAACCAATCTATCTGGTCACATTTTTTTAAGAAATGAATATAGATTTTGTTTTGGCTTTCTGTTATATAATAGAGGTCCTGTAAGTCTACCATATAACTGGAAACTGAATCAGAATCTTCTGCCATTACTTTTAAATTGTGACCAGATAAATGAGACGTTTGAAACAATTTACAATCGTATGTACAGTACTTAAATAAAAAAAAATATAATTTTGAAACTTACCATGAGCTTTACGATGAAGGAAAACATCGTGAGGAAACCCGTGGACACCTGTGAAGAAATTCAAATGTGTGCGTGAAGTTCCCAATCCAAACTGTGCCCGCGCGGGAACTACAGCCCATAACCTCCCATTCTTTCAGTCACATGATGTAGGCTGTGGATGTACATAATGTAGGCTTGGATGTTGATGATGGCGATGATGAATATGAGTAAGATTTTGCACACAGACTTGTCTTAATGTTTGCTTTGACTAAGTTTTATTTACTTGATGCTGACAATTTTCAAACTCTATTAACTTGATCATAACCACAATAAACGTATGTATGTAAAAAAATTAAAATTATTATAATTGAATAATTGCCGCATTTGCCCACATACTAAAAAATGCAGCTACAATCGATTTAACTCACCGCAACAGTGTACCGGAATCGCAACGCATTGTCCCAACGCAAACGCATTGTACTGTTACGTGTCCCAATTTTCCTCTTTTAATCGACTTTTTCATCGTCCCTGAATCGAATGACTCGTCCGCGGTCACTGGCCAGCAATTTCACGTTTTATTCCTTTTTGCTTTTTAATTCGTATTTGGAAAGGGAACACAATGGTCTTCTCAATAAATCTTCTCGTGGAAGAAACTAAGTATCATTTGTTTTACATCGCCTTACATGACAGAATTAATAAGTAGAGTTACGTGGGTTCAGGTATTTGTGTTAGTATATTGTAGCTAAGTTTTTAAGTCCCGACTTACCAATGAAATGAACCCACTCTGCGTACATTTTACTTAAAAATATGGCTCTGCTAACACTGGATTATAATAGCTACGGCTGTTTACGGCGTATATTTTGTCATATCTACAAATTTGTTCGGAACCCCTCGGTGCGCGAGTCAGACTCGCACTTGGCCGGTTTTTACATCAAGATGTAAATCATTACTACACTCATTTATACTAAGATTCTAATGGAAACCCGTTTATCATTTTTCGTAAAACGTTAAGTCTGAATAAAAGGCCGAGCTTATTTCCTATGCCAGTAATATGGCAAATTGGCAGGCAGCCATTGCATAAACTGGGGTCAGCATACGAGTAGGTCAGCTTTGAATATCCCAGACATAGTGGCTGTACGTACGTACCTAAATAGCTGAATATTTCCTGATGTTTCAAAGATCTGGGTAATTTTATCTCAAGTTGGAAACAATTTTGTGATTACTTTGTTTCCATTATTTATTTGAGGTTTGTTAATACCCACAATCTTTTAATATATAAAAATCTTGTGTCACGGTGTTTGTTATTGAACTCCTCCGAAATGGCTTGACCGATTTTTTTTTTCGGTAGGTCTGAGAATAGGTCGTAGGCTACTTTTTATACCCCCATTTTTCGCAGACGTAGTCGCGGCCAACAGCTAGTAATATAATAATTGCAAAAATGTGTTTGTGTGTGTATTACCTCTTATGCTTAAACCACTGAAAGCTATTTAAATGACTTTTGTTATAGAGATAGTTTGATATCCGGAAAAGGACACAGGATAGTTTTTATTCTGAAAATCACCCTTTAAGGGGCTAAAAAGGGGGGTGGAAGTTTGTATGGGGAATCAATCCGATTTAGTTAAAATTTGGTGTGGAAATAGTTTAAGACCCTGGAAAGGCCATAGAATAGTTTTATCTCAGAAAATCGTATAGTTCCCACGGTATAGCGATAAACGAATTCTTTGCAGACGGAGTTGCGTGCAACAGCTAAGTAGGTAATATACCTAGTGATTATATCGACATAGTTTTTGTTTAATTCTTCATTTACGAGTAAACCCCTAGTTTCTCGTTAATTAAGTTGCAATATAAATAAATAAAATAAAATAAATATCACGGGACAATTCACACCAATTGACTTAGTCCCAAAGTAAGCTTAGCAAAGCTTGAAACACTTTAACAAGTAATTCAAGTCTGTTGCTTCACTAGGCTTTCCTTGGGGCTTCGCTCGCGTTAACTTATAGTCCGTATTTGAGTTGAAATACAGAGATTGCGCAAAATTCGCGTTTCTGAGCCAAGAGGTTGAGATTTCTTAAAAAGAATTATTAAACATTTAAGAAATTTATATCAAGTACCAATCTCTTAAAATAACGAAATTAACATTATTGTATTTGATATACTTTATTAAACGTAACAATAGAAAAACCAGCAAAAATAAAACAGCATTACAAGAATTAAATAGTTCAGAACTCATTTATACAGTGCCATAAATCTCTTTCTTAGAATCACAAATTTAACATAACTGTACCTATCTTAAATACTACTTTATAAAACTTAACAACAGTAAAACCAGCAAGATAAAATACAATTGTGTAAAATAAATTTCATTCTCGAAGTTTTCATGAAAAATCCTGAATGCGTTAAATGCCGTTAATGAGGCCGTTATGCAAAACGCGCGGTGCATTTTTGTTTACACAATTATCGCACTGAAAGTTATTGTTTCACAGTTTTTTTATGTTTCCGTCTGTAAAAGTAAACTATTGTTTAATGTTACACTGTCAAGTGTCTTCAAGGCAACGACTAACTCATCAACTACAACCAAAAAAAAATTTTTAAACTAGCATTCAGGTAAAGTTCAAAAAGTTGGACATTAAACATCAATAGGCACTTTAATTTTTATTGTCCGACAGACATTTATAGAAATGATATAATTTGGATTTTATTTTCACAATGGAACTTTTTCCAGTCTTATCTTTGTGTTTTAATCATTGCGCCCACACCTAGGTACTTGATGAGGAAACTATTAAGTACATAATTTTGAAAGAACCTGACCATTTAATTAAAAATTGTCCATGTGCATTGAGCAAAGTATTGATGTATTGAATACATTTTTCTAACCATAGGTAACGAAACGATCTGCAGTAGAATTATTTTGTTAGAAATTAACAGTTGTTTTCATAAAAAAAAAATTTGAAAGCATTTGGACTTTGTGAATAAACAGTTATTGAAAGGGTGTAAATTTCAATTTATTGTCTCTGGTACAGCATACACCCTTTATTATGTATTACCCACAGCAGCTACTCACCAAAGAAATAACTTAAAATTGAACAATCCCAAACAACAACCTAGAAAATAGTTGGGTATAGAACAAACTCGCCAGCTACCACACTACATAACGAACAAGATTATCTTGTAGTAACCTAAGAAAACTATGTTCAGGGCTCTCCGATACTAACCTAATCTATTAACTACACTAATGTTATTTTATCCTTGCTATCCGCCTACTAAGTCTTACACGAATAGACAAGAAGCCTTTTTGCGGTAATGTTTGTTACCGGCTTTATTTATTAGAGGTATAACGATACATACAATATAATAACTGAACACTGAATGCCTCATGATAATAGGAACAAAAATACCAGCCAAGAACGAGTTAGACTCGCGCACTGAGGACTAAATATTTAAAAGCAAGTATAAATATGATTGTAACTACGAAATTATTCGTGAATCAGTGAGTTTTGGACTTTTTATTTACTTGTGATATGAGATCTTAATTTTTGCCAAATCAAATCAAAAGCATTGTAACCTTTTACAAGACGTTTTTCAATCTCATCAGTCTCTACTTTCGGAAAGACTATCATTTATTTAAAAGAACAATACGCCGCAAGAAAAATCACAGGCAGTTGTTTTTTTTTCTAAAGATAACTTGTAAGTAATTAGGTACTAAGTACAGTTGCAATATTGATAAGTACACGTGGAATTTAATTCTGTAGCCCTCCTACAGTTCCGTGTTTCTAAATATCCAGTTGTCACATAATTTTGTACGTTCACTGCGAGGGCAATTTAACACGCTTATGAAACCTAATTACTACTAGCTACTGTAGTGAGCTTACTGCAGCGTTATCGTTATCTACTTCTAACGTATGAACAGACGCTTCCTGAAATGTATCATCTGATACCGTCATTTAAAGGCTAGTTTAATTCCACGGCTTTATTCCCTTGTTAGAATAAAATATAGGCTAGCTCTCTATCCTGTGGGTAGATAGAAAAATCCCTTAATGCATCTTTATGATTCCCAACCGATTAAAACAGATGGCCTAGTGGTTTGACCTAAGGACTCTCAGCAGAGGGTCGTGGGTTTGAACCCGGGCTTGCACTTCTGGGTTTTTCGAAATTTATGTTCGAAATTACATTTGAAATACCTGCATACCCCTGAGAAGAAATTCAATGGTGTGTGTGAAGTTCCTAATCCGCACTGTACTATAGCACTGAAGTTAGAGATATGAAAGGCAGACATATTCCTTGGAAATCATCTTCCCAACCTATTTTATGATATATATTAGGAGGGCTTGGGCCGCAGTTCCCACGCGGGCCCAGTGCGGATTGAGAACTTCTCACACAACTTTGAATTTCTTCGCAGGTGGATGCAAGTTTCCTCACGATGTTTTCCTTTGCCGTAAATCTCATGGTAAATTTCAAATGTAATTTCGCACATAAATTCCGAAAAACTTAGAGGGTGCGAGGTGAGATGTGAAACCACGACCCCCTGCTTGAGAGGCCATAAGTCAAACCGCTAGGCCGCCACGGCTTTATATTTCTAACTAAGAGTATAAATGTGAAAGTTTTTTTAAATTACAAACTAAAATATAGATGCACAGAAAAAACCCCAGAAAAAAGACGAATGCTGGGAATCGAACCCAGGTCCTCAGCATTCCGTGCTGCGTGCTTAACCCCTATACCACCACTGGTCTAGAGATTAGACACGAATCTTTCCTATACATCATACATTTCAGTCTGCTGAATCATCACCTTATGCAGTGACAATGTGTTCGATTCCCAGCATTGGTCTTTTTTCTGGGGTTTTTTTCTGTGCATCTATATTTCAGTTTGTATTTAGTATGAAATATATGATTTCATGGGATGACCGTAAAAGTAATAAAAAATGAAGTTGAGAAAATAAATACAAAAAGATACTTCATAGCTAACTTGTGAAAGTTTAGTAATCTTTTTTGCTACTCTTTTATGCTAAATAGCTGGATGGATACGAATGGGTGGTACTTGAGTTTTCCAGCAAACATAAATTAAGAAAGCCACCAAGCGGTTTACTTAGTGAGTAATAATTTGAGTTCAAATCTTTCAAAAAATTCATCTTTCAAAAATTTCTTTTATTTTTTTATTTTTTTTTTTCTATCTTATTAAGTATTTTTCAATTTTAATCTATAACGTACAATTGTGTGCTTATGTGCTATGAAAAACGTAACGTCAGTAGGTTCAGTAATTGTATTGGCCCCTCAAATCGATAGTAGAACTATGTAATTGTCGTTAGCGAAGACAAGGTCGTCAGTGTTTGTATGATGTGAAAGAATATTTGGAATAAACAAAAGGTATAAGGAATTAAAATTAATACCTATCATAATCAAGTATCATAATCTTCAGTACTTATATAACTATGAATTTAGAAATTTGAAAACCCTAAAGTAATATATGTCTGAAAATAAAGTAAATGCCTATTATGCTTCTAAGATCCCTTCCGCAGCTAGCAAAAGAGCTGATATTTTTGAAACGGTGGAAACAATTTTGATGAAACATGTCTAAGACCCCTCACCAAGTAACCTGCTTTAAAATAAAAAAACCGCATCCAAATTAGTTCACCCGTTTTATGAGCTATGATACCACAGACACACACACACACACACACACACTATAGCGGTCACACTTATAATACCCCTCTTTTTGTGTCGGGGGTTAAAATCTGTTTCTCATTTGAGACGTGCGACATTTCTCTTCAGCAAAGAACTCATAATTTTCAAATGTATATTAGCGTTTGAAATATCCCTTTAAATTATCGGAAACGCTGTTTCCAGGAGGCAGGCAGCATTTCTGCATCAGAGGGTGAAGCTGAACTTCTACCAGCGTCCTTTTTATCCTATGCAAAAAAAGCTAAACGCTATGCAAACCAACAATAGGGATGATGGCATTGCGTTGGCATTAGTGTTATAAGGTAAACGTACCAATGCTCGACACCTTAACGCCCAGTAGATGACACCCATCTGTCACCTCTCTTACTATGACATAAGATTGAAGGTGTCATGTATTGGGTCAGTGTCGAGCACAGGGACGTTTACCTTACTGTAATGCTGCATTTTGCTATTGATTAAATAAATCATGAATCGTAAGATCGGTTTAGTTTCGGTTTCGGCGGCAAACCTGCCGAAACTACGACCGAAACCGAAACTGAATTCGGGAGTTCTCGCGCTGCGATCAGTCATGTTCGGCGCGCTGAATCCCACTTAACTCTAGTACAAAATACTTTATTTTAACACTGAAAATCAGTGAACTGGAACAATTACTTTGCTTACCCGCGACCTTATGGTAGCTACGCTTATGCAAAAAATGTGTGTTCATGCACACAAACCCATCTATCACCACCACTATACTGAATGACGCGTTTCGAACTCAACCAGAACAACACAATCATCTTTAGAGCAACACAACCGTTCACCATGCTACCAAATGTTAGACAAACAGACAGATTAATTTCCAACAAACTGCAAAATTAGATTTTTAGCT
This sequence comes from Archips xylosteana, assembly GCA_947563465.1. NCBI lineage: Eukaryota > Metazoa > Arthropoda > Insecta > Lepidoptera > Tortricidae > Archips > Archips xylosteana. The sequence continues at coordinate 5,821,006 of OX387349.1, forward strand.
GCAGTAAACGTCATAACTAGCAATTCAGTGGTGTGAGTGAAGTTCCCAATCCGCACTGGGCCAGCAAACTACGCCCCAAGCCCTCTCATACTGAAAAGAGGCCTGTACCCTGCAGTGGCACGTATATTGGCTAGGTTGATAATTTTGACTTCGACTTTGACTTTCACTCAACTGAACATCAACCAATATCCTGAAAAACGTTTACAAGAGTGTTTAGTCAAATTTAACAAACCATTGCGGATAATTTAATAGCACTGTGTGTTTACGATTAATATCTCCTTGAACTCAATCACCTTTATCCGTATCGTTGGAATTATCTCGACGTTTTGACCATTTTGCAGCGGCCGTGCCAATATTAAAAAATATGACTATGAATCGCGAAAATTTAAAACATTAAAATATCGATTCTAAATGTTACCACTCGATTCTATAAGTTTCTGTTCGGCTTTAATGAAATCGTACTCTAAGTGACCGATGAAACGACGCGCGCAACACAGTAAAATGCAAAGCTCAAACTAAAGTTCAAGATAAAGGAGCATCTGCTTATGATCAGTCAGATTCCTAACCTTTTTTCAGATTTTTATTGGTACTAATATGTTCGGTATTGCTCTTCCATCTTATTTGTATGCGGTACGTCTGAAACAATCTTGGATCGTTACCCTTTCAGAAAAGTAAGTTATCTCTAGGTTTGGAACCACTGCCTGAAATACCGTTACATAATATTTGTTGCGGGATATAGACTATAATTACCTTCAATAAGTTACCGATAATTCAACGGGACAATTGCGTAGTATACCCGTGATCATATGCACATATCTGCTTTGAAATATCGGGAATTCATTAGAGTTAATTACGGTCTACATCCCGTAACAAATATATCTTATGTCACTAAATATGAATCATTGTTTTGGTAAATTCGCATTGGTTAGTCAATGCTACGCTTTCATTTCAATGATACGAATTGAGCTACGAGCGTAGCATTAGAAGCGTAGCAATATGCTACAGAAGTCTTGTAGCACACTGTTTAAAGTCTTCAAATGTTAGTAAGAAACGACAAATACCCTAGAATAGATCTGTTAGGGGCGGAAGACCTTTGAAGACCGTGAAAGATTTATTGTTACAAAAAAAAATAGTCATTATTGACTGATTGATTTATCCCCATCCGTACAGGAAGCTGAAATCGTATATAAAGGTTTCATAATATAATTTTATTGTAGATAAAAAAAAATTATAACATTTTTCGAAATTCCGACGGAATAAGGAGTTTTAAGCGTAAATTAATGTTAATGTGAATCCAATTTCACTTCAATTAAGTCACCGTCAAAACTGTCTAAATGCTTGAATAAATCCTAAGTGCACGTTCACTTTTGAGCATCATAGGAGCCATAAGAGCTTAAAAGCGAATCAGTGATGCGGACATAGTTTTATATTGTGATTGTTAACACTAGAAGCATTCGAATAGTTGGAATTGGTTTAGCCTGTTTGATTACTCTTTTAAAACGTCGAATAGCTGCGCGGCCAATTTAAATGTTGCTGAATAATATATGCGATACCGCATCAGACCGAAACTTTTAACCTGAATCAATAGTCGGCAAAGTTATAACGAATCAATAAACTGTTCTAACTAATTAATCCATTCGCGATCACGACGGCACCGCATCCAAAACATGTTGACACGATCCTAGCGTTCGTCAGCCAATTTACCTGCCTTCTATTCCCTTTTGACTTACCACCCTCATGTCTGCATTACCGAAGCTAGGCTTAGCACAGCCCAATCCTGTTACTATGCTAATTTTATTACTAAAACACCAAGACTTACCGGTAGCAATTTCTGCGATTGCAGCGTGTTACCAACGTTGCACGAACTCGCTCCGAACTCACTTAGCGGCACGCAAACACACACACAAGTCACCAGTCGCCCACTATCATCGACTCGGTCATGGCACACGCATGTGCAATCACTGATCACGTCACTGGCACGGTAGTAGTCACAGTTTTTTTTTTTTACTTGGGATCGAGTGGCCGCGACAAGCGTACGCTTCGACGCCGCAGCCTCAACTGGCTGGGGCGACTCTAACGCGCCTGTCCTAACCCCCCTTCCCCCCACCGAGCTCACCTCGCGGTACGAGCAAATAGATATTAAGTATGCGCTGTAAGGACGAACGTGAAAGAAAAAACGGATCTAGAAGCCTGCAGGGCGAGTTTGTTAGATACGTGAACGTTCTGAAGACTTTTTTTGTTAGTTACGTTCTTATTTTTTAGGGGTGTCGCCGTCGGTATCGATGTCGGGCTAAATTAGGGTTGTAGCGTACATGCAAAGAAAGTTAGACACGCGGGTTCCGGTTACTTGGCTGAACGGTGAAATTGGATATCGAAGTTATGTCGGCGTTGGCGTAATTTTCTTTACATTAATTAATCCTAAATCTTCCAGCGTCTACCCCCGCACGTAACTTTCACTTTTTCGATTACTTGAAAAACGTGTTATTTTTAGTCCATTTACTGTTGAAGGCTCAACTTTTTTAGGCATGTTCGTTTATAGATCCTACTAAAATTTATATGTATGTATGTATGTATGTTAACACTTTATTGTACATAAAATACAAAAATAATACAAAACAACAAAACAGAAAGAGTACAAAGGCAAACTTATCTCTAAAAGGGATATTAAGCTAACCTGGCATGAAAGGAAAAACTTAAAAAAAAAAAGATATGCAAAGTACAGAGAAAAGAAAGGAAAATATAACATATAAATAAATACACAAAATAAACAACAATAAGTGACTACGACAAATATACTTATACCTAACTTTACACAGAACAAAATACACACATATGAAAAAACAGTACATGTAAATAACAAGAATACGATCAAGTACCCTACTTCCACAGTTTCTTCAACCTATACTTATATATGAGAGAAAGTTCGTTAGTGTGTGAATGCGTGCGTCTCTATCACGATAAAAGTGCTGAACAGATTTGATGACATTTGATAAGTACCTATGTAGATAACTGGACCTCCGTAATAACTCTGGGCCACTTAGGCTACTTTTTATGCCGTTTTTGTAAGTGACACGGCCAGCATCGAAAGTAGCTGGTTACTTTTTAGGGTTCCGTACCCAAAGGGTAAAAACGGAAACCCTATTACTGAGGCTCCGCTGTCCATCCGTCCGTCCGTCTGTCACCAGGCTGTATCTCGGGAACCGTGATAGCTAGAGAGTTGAAATTTTCACAGATGATGTATTTCGGTTGCCGCTATAACAACAAATACCTACTTAAAAATGGAATAAAATAAATATTTAAGGGGGCTCCCATACAACAAACGAGATTTTTTTGCTCGTTTTTGCTCGATATTGATAACGGCAACAGGTAGAAGCTTGAAATATTCACAGAATATTTAATTATGTATTGACATTAAAAACAAATCATTAAATTAAAATAAAAAATATTTCAGCGGGGCTCCCATTCAACAAACGTGATTTTTATAGATAATTGTACGGAACCCTTCGTGCGCGAGTCCGACTCGCGCTTGGCCGGTTTTTTTACTTTGTCGTAATAACAACCAATTGCCAATCAAGTATGACATTTTGCACATAACTGAAGAGCGACAAGGTAAAAAAGGACAAAAATGACCAGCTACTTTTGATGCTGACTATAAAACTAAAATCCAAATACTTAACCGCTAAATTTATTTAGTTTTATGAAACATAGCGAAGATCTCAATGTATCACCATCATCCCAGCCTATTTATTATACGTCCTTATACGTCCCACTGCAGGGCACAGGCCTTCTCTCAGAATGAGGGGGCTTGAATCGTAGCCCCCCGCGGGCCCAGTGCGGATTGGGAACTTCACACACACCATTGAATGTCTTCGCAGGTGTATGCAGGTTTGTTTTCCTTCTCTGTAAATCTTAGGTAAATTTCAAATGTAATTTCGCTAATTCGAAAATTTTCAATGTGGGAGCCGGGATTTGAACCCACGGCCCTCTGCTTGAGAAGCCATAGTTCAAACTGCTAGTCCACCACGGCTTTTTTTTACCAACCGCAGAATGATAAAGTCGACTGAAATTAACTACACTTTTAAATTACCCGCGATGTTTGTTAGAAATCCCCGTAACTGTCTCTTAGGACGACTAAGCTGTTTTCAGGGAATTATTAGGGCATTTCGGTTCGTTAAGCTGGCCCTGTAATTAAATTAGACCTAAACGTAGTGTATAGAATACTAAACAAGTACGCAGTAAATTTGCCGTTAGGTTTTTGCGGCGTTCCTGGGTAAGAGCCTATTAATAAACTACCTTCGCACATCCCAGAGGCAAACAGTCTTCTTAAGGTGAAGGATATTGATTGTGGATGTGGTAAAATACATAACATAAATAATTTATGGAATCAGGCGTTACTTTGCGGAGGTCCACATTAACGAACTGAAACAATTACTTTGCTCGCCCTCGACCTTGAGAGGGTGAGCAAAGTAATAGGGATGCACCAAAAAAAAAACCTATAGTTTTTATATTTTTTTGGAAAGAATAGGATATTTTAAGATACCATTTTCATCGATTTTAAATTTGGTTGAGTATTAAATTTTTTATATTTTTTTTAAGAAATACGTTGGATGACGTCACAGTGAGAGAGGCATTCCATTGCCTAGAAAAATTCAAGTCGCACATAACACAATCTGTGGCACTACTGGGGGGCTATTCCGAAATTCGAAAATCGAAGTTCGCATCGCATCGTCTTGCTCGCTCTTGTATTAAACACTATTAGCGTGAGAGGAATGGCACGATACTAAGTTCGAATTTTGCACTTCGTAGTATAAGGCCTGATTTGTCTTGTCACTGTCAATAATACAACCACGGCTTAGGGTCCTAAATGAACCATGACAAATCTTTTGACAAATAGTTTTATTTATTTCTCTTTTTTTAGCTTCGATTAATCTGTTTGTTTAATGATATGATAGTAAATAGATATTTTTTATTTAAATCTGATATTTAAATTCTTTTATATTTACTTGTAACGTAGTAATTTAATAATTATACATTGGAAATACTCGTATACATTTTGAACTTTACGATAAATGACAACTGTTTAAAGCCAGGTGCGCATCATGTGATTAAAGTTCTGTCTTTGTCACTCTTTGCTATTATAAGCAGGACAGCAACATTTCAAACTGTCAATTTGCTTTAGAGTGTAGACCTGCTTTATATCTGCCTTTGTGATGATTCACTGCAGGGGTCAAATGAAGGTCATTACTTAAATTTTCTTTATTTAATTCAGTTTATCATATTTTTGGAATCTGATTTCTGAAAACGCTTCACAAAGCCTATTTCTCCAAACCGTTTTCGATTTATTTGTCAAAAATAGGGACATCCCAATTGTTTCAGTTAAAATAAATAAATTTTAAAAACATAAAACCCTTCTTCGGCAATCGGGTAAAAAGTAAAATGGACAAAATACAAAAGTGTTAAGTTAATCGAAGATTGATCGGTTTTGCTGTGGTCGATCGATTGGTGAAGTAGAAACTGTCGATCAAAGCCGATCAATTCATTCTGACAACCAAATGGTCTTAGCAGGAGGGTCGTGGGTTCAAATACCGGCCCGAATCCCTCGGGCCTCGTTTGATTCGTTTTGACGAGTACTTTGATCCAAGATGGTAACCAGGGCCTGATGATGGAGCTGGAAGATGGCTAAAGGCACTCCACAATAAAACAAAAAAAAAAGCTATGAACACTTTTCGATAGGCAAGTTATCATACCTAGGCATATTTGTTTATAAATTATATTTGATAAAAAATGTCTTATCGATTTATCAGATCGGTGAAGGTCGATCTTCAATGGCTCTTAGACCATCATGTCATGGAGCGAAAACGTTTATAAACTATTTACGTTTATTGCAAGTTCTGTTGTGTTTGGAAAGTTGATCATGCTTTGACCCGCACTGACGTTGTAACTGTCTAGTAGTTAATGCGACAAGGATCTATAGTGGCCTAGGTATCAAATTGGTTGGTACAATATAACATTAGAAGAACTGTTACCCAGCGTTAATTGAGAAGCAATAATTTCTGTTCACGACTTATTTCACCCTGTATTTGATCGCGTGGAACCCTCTTTACACAAGGTCGACTCGCACTTGTCTGGTTGTTTTTCCAGAACATCGCCTATCAGGTTTAAGGTAAGCTTTCTCACCCTTTCCTACCCTTCCACTCACTGATTCCACGCTTCACTCGTGTATTTATGCTCAACTGGGTCACCAAATCGTCTATTAGCATTAAATAACGTTCTTCAATTTAATTATCTAATTATATTTGGAAACTGAGTGAGTAGACAAATGTAACGATCGCTACCAAGCGTTCAAATCCTTTATTATAGCGATCTCATACAGTCAATCTAATAAGTTAATAATTTAACTTAATTAAAATGTGTGTGTGCTTGCGTGCGTGTATGTGTGTGTTTGCGCGTGCGTTTGTTGCTTTTTCACGTAAAGACCGCTAGACAGATTCAGATTAAATTAGCTGGACTTCAGATATAACACTGCTAATTTTTATTCCCATATCGCCACGGGATCCATGGAATATCCCAAAATTTAAACCGCTAGGTCTAAAGTGTATCACCGATTTATTCTAATATTTTCTTAAAGGAAACTAGCTATGAATTCATGAGCTGATTTCTACCTTTCTGACTCGACCTACATAATAAGTACTTGTTGATCTCATTCCTGTTACACGATTTCAGGTAATACCTACTTGGTTTATACCGACTGAAACTTCAAAACCGCAAATCCGTCAAGGACGTTATATATAGCTTATTTGTTATCATCAACACCGATATTAATTTTACTGCAGGAAACAGGTCTCCTCTCAGAATGAGAGTGCTAAGGCCATAGTTTCCATACGGGCCCAGTAGGTACAATACGTTTACTTTTAGTTTACCACTGACAGATGGCTTGCCTTCATTTCATTTCCAACTTTAACACCAAACAAATAAAGTAGCTATTACAAAATCTGCAAACGTGGGTAACAGTATTCTAAAATTGGCTTTATTTGTAGGTCGTTAAAGTTGAATATGAAATTAAGGCAAACCATCTGTCAGTGGTAAACTTTATGTAATTTTACTGTACGGATTGGGAATTTTATAATCACCATTGAATTTACCTACCTAATGGTTAATTTCTAACGTAATTTCACACATAGGTAAATCCTGAAAAACTCAGAGGTGCGAGCACAGGTTTGAACCCACGAACCTCTGTACGATAGATCGACTGGTGTCATCTATTTCAGTACAGGTCCGTGTGAAAGTCCAAAGCATAAAGGTCAAGGTACAGCTGAACAGAGCTTCTTAAGTCAATTTGTGGGCGTATCGTGAACATATCTAAAGCTCTACGTCAAATGCAGAGGCTTAGCCTTGTTATGGTCGACTCACTGTTTGTCTTGGCTACGCCGTAGACTGCTACGGCGAGCATTGGCGTAGCGTGTGCTACGAAAGGTCACCGACATTGTAGCTTTAAACTGATTGGATATTAAGTGCATGTTTTCTTTTGCAATCGTAAAACATGTCGCTGCATAAATTGTGAGTTTTATAATAAAAATGCATTAAGCTTTCAGTTGTTTTCGGGATTTCGGAGCATTTTGAAGTAAAGTCGTTGCTCTCGTATAAGCATAGAGTGTACAACCAATAGAGTAGTATCGTCTTATTTTAAAAGATATTAGTATTTTGTCACTAGTTACGTACTAGTATTTGTACTTTTACGATACTTTTTCCTTTATCCACTACATCGAACAAAACCGGTTTAATTTATACGAATGTGTTTTTTTTTCATAAAATAGCATTGAGATACTTACTTACTATGCCATGTGGTGACACAACATTGACTTTGTATTAATATATCTCTTTTAATATTATTTGATTACCTAACTACATCTTGCTGTATGACTTTGGCCCGGTTCGTTAGAGTGCAGCATTAGTGATTCAGTGGTTTTTTTTTAAACAAATTAATCTTAGAGTACGCCAAACGAAATTCGCTACCAACTGCACCATGTCGACCCCAACCAACAAACCCAACCATATAGGGGCGTGTAGTGCCATTTATCGCAACTATTATAAGTCACGACTCCTAATTCCAAGACGACCCAAATTGCATTGGAAAGGCGTAAGAAATGACAGTCAGCTGAAGAGAAACGTGACCCCCCTGCATCCAAAGTTTGTATGCTGTGGGAGTCACGTTTTTTGCAACTAACTGTACCACTTCTATTTAATAAATCTTGGTTTCTAAAAATAAAAAATGTATATAAATTTATTGAATCAGGGGGTTACTTTGCGGAGGTCCATATTAATGAACTGGAAGAATTTCTTTGCTCACCCGCGACCTTCTTTTTTTTCGCGAAGGTCGCGGGTGAGCAAAGCAATTGTTTCAGTTCATTGACATTTTTCACTCTATTAGTTTAAACTCTACGTTAATAACTCATAACATTATAAAATGGGTATCGTGATAGTTTAACTTTATGACTTTTGATATGTAAAACGAACAAGATTTACTGTGTTAAAGTTTTCATTCATATTTATACGTATGACGAACACCCAAATTTTCAACTTAATCGGTCCTAAAATTCAGAACAAACTTATTGTGACCGATGGATAGACAGATACAGGACTGACCCTAATAAGGATTTTTGTTGCCAGATTAGTCAATCTCGTGAAATGTATTTATTTTCTGGGGTTTTTTTCTGTGCATCCATGTTTCAGTTTGTATTTAGTATGAAATATAATAATTTTGTGAAATTCTGCAGTGCAACAATCCCTATGATAGACAAAGTTACCACTCTTCTTAAAAAGTATCTTTGTAACATTTAACATCGTAGATAATTAGAATGCATTGCCAGCTCGTTCGAAGATCCTGACATTCGGAAGTTCGAAATTGTTTTGAATGAACTGAAACAATTACTTTATTCACCCGCGACCTTGCGACAGTTAAGTTTATGTAAGAAATGAGTGCTCATACCGTTCCTCCACCTTCACACTGTACAAACACACACAAATCACACAAACCCAACTACCACCACCACCAAACTACACTGAAGACTGTGTGGAGGTGGAGGAACTGCATGACCATACATTTCTTACATAAACGTAAAACTATCGTAAGGTCGCGGGTGGGCAAAGTAATTGTTTTAGTTCATTCAACCGACGAAAACAAAAGGAGGAGGTTCTCAAGTCGACGTCGACGAATATGGACTTCCGCATAGTAATGCCTGATTCAATAAATTATAAGATTTTTTTTTTTTTTTTATAAAAAAGGAGAGTTTAATTTGCCGGTTAGATCCAGATTCATATACTTAACGTTTTTTACTTCTGAGTGGCTCCTAAAATCAGACGGTGTGTTATTCCCATGATATCAGCTCCGATTTTTTTTCCAGAAACAAAACCTCAAAAAAATAAACCCTATTACCTTGTTAGCTTAAAACATCGTTGAAAATCCCAATCACATATGCTTCGTGAAAGATCAACCGCTGCAAATCGAACCAAATTGTATAAAGGCCTGCGCGATCCTGAATCAAATTAATAAAGGGATATCAATTAAGGCTCTGTATTCGATTTATTTGATCCATCGCAAATTAATTCCTTTGCAATGTCAGTTCGTTGTTTAGACGGTGGCCGCACATCCCTCTTCGAACTCGATTTTACAAACTGTATCTAGGACCGTGACTTATAGAAGTGGTGCAAGGAAAGAACTGGCGTCACTAATTTGTATGTATGTACGCACTAGCTTTTGCCTGTGTTTTCTGACGAGAAAAATACTACCGCATTGAAATTCCGGATTGGTCTTCATTTACTTGGACACCCATAAAAAAGTTTGGCTACCCTTAGCGGTTGAGTTATTTGGGATCTTATCCCGTGGGAATATTGGGATAAAAAATAGCCTATATACTACTATTCTAAGCGTCCAGATTTCTACTTACCGAATTTAATATAAATCTATCAGGCCGATTTAGCGTAAAAGAGTAACAAACACACATGAATATCACGGAACATATTCACAAATTTTCGCATTTATACATCATGTAGATAATGTATACTCTTAATTGCACGTAACAATTAAAAGTATAAACAATAGATAAAATGCGAGATGATCTAATTAAATTATATTCTTTGTGCATGCATAGGTATAATCTCAGATGTCTAAAAACCCATTAAATAAATTAAATTCAACAAAACTCGTAAAGTAAGGAGGAAATCTCGAAAAAAAATCTCGTAACTTAGACCGCTCGTGACGCAATGCTGTGACCAAGAAGTTTAAAATCCCTTTGTGGAAACATCAATCTTGCTTTGTATTCCGTTTACGGCGCCCCAGTCTCTGTTTATCTGTTTCGCCAGGGGTTGAGATGAACTAACACAAAGTATTTTGTGTGACAATCAATTACATTTCCTTTTTTCGATCACTATGTCTTAGTATATAAAAGAAGACGCAGTGTAAGTAGGCCTCCAACAAGATGGAGCGATGACCTGGTGAAGGTAGCGGGAACGCACTGGATGCGGATGGCGCAGGGCCGATCTGTTTGGCGAGCCTTGGGGGAGGCCTATGTTCAGCAGTGGACGTCTTTCGGCTGAAATGATGATGATATGAAAAAGAAAAAAAGCCGTGGTGGCCTAGCGGTGTGACCATAGCCTCTCAAGCAGAGGGTTGTGGGTTCAAATCCCGGCTCGCCCCTCTGAGTTTTTTGGAATTTATGTGCGAAATTACATTTGAAATTTACCATGAGCTTTACGGTGAAGGAAAACATCGTGAGAAAACCTGTATACACCTGCGAAGAAATTCAATGGTGTGTGTGAAGCTCCTAATCCACACTGGGCCCGCGTGGGAACTACGGTCCAAGCCCTCTCATTCTGAGATGATGTGAAAAGGGGACTACGCAAAATCGACCAATGTCTGCAATTAGAATTTAAAACAGTTAGTTTTTAAGTTAATTTAAATAAGAAATAAGTTATTATTGTACCCCTGAAATAATACACCTATCTACCGATTCGGCACTGAGTTAGAACGCCACACGTACATACCTATAGGCCATTCGAGCGCCTCAACCAGCTCACTTCTGTGGCCAAATTATTTACGAATTGGCTGCAAATTTTGATGGCGTTTTCGGTTATTTATTAGAGGTTCTGTACTTCTACCAGATTACTGGAAACTGTCTCAGAATCTTTAATCATAAAAATAGCATGAGACTCACTCATAGCGAATAATCTTCACCTTTACTAATTTAATCAGTTAAAAATCCTAGTCCAATGCATTCAAGTAAAATTTGATTAAACTATTATTCCACCGACACTAAAAACACATTTAACACTGCTACGGTACCCATTTAGGCATTTATTTCCTCACCCACTATCTCGCCACTAGAATACTTTCATGTCGATATTAGTCTGAGTGACGTTAATCTACTTTATCTTGAGTGAATGCCGACTTAGCACTCCCATTTATCCACTTAGGCTCCCTTACAGCCCGGATCCATTGACGGAATCGGAGACTTATTGCCCACAATTACGTTTCTTACGCACTTTTATGACTAAATCAAGGGTACTAAAGACCTGGGTATTTTTACAGAGCAAGGCGTCTATGTAGGAGTAGAGAACTGGTCGGCAACCTTCTAAAACGAAAGAGTCAAAAGATACAATTTACAAAACTTTCCAATTTTTAAAGAGCCGCTAAAATTTTTCTATTTAATATTGGTACTAATTCATAGATCGATTTTGAGATTGATTAATGCAATATGATTATGAATTGCATAAACATTTTACTATTATTCTAGTTTAACTCTTGATGTACCTAATATACAAAGCAATCATAATAATAAATCCTATAAAATACAGGGTTATTGGTAATTCGACCTATTCCCGTTAAGGGGTTATGGGGGAGGTCATTTGCAATCATTTTTGTCCCATAATGCCCTATGCAAAAATGAACCATTTCTGAGATAATTAAAATTTAAGTTTTTTGCAAAAAAAGTCGGAAACGCATCTTCAAAAATTTATTTAAAAAAAAGTTGGCCATTTACGTAAACTTTTTTTATTTTTTTATGTACAAGATAAAATAGCTGTTTTTATGCAATATTAAAAGTATAATTATCTGTACACGTTTAAGAACGCAAGACCAAAAAGTAAAAAAAATATGATTTTTTTATAAGGTTGTTCAAAATGAAGGGCACAATAACAGAAAATTTTACTACTACATTTGGCGTGCAGATTGTACGGAAAACATGCACGTATTTCTAGCTTTCTATCAAGCTACTAAAACTATCATTTTTGTAAATGGTTGCCAGAAAAAAATAATCACAAAGGACGTAGGAAGAAAATCACGACCGAACATTTCTCAAAATCAACTCATCAATGAAAAATTTATTAAAAAAAAGTTGGCCATTTAAGTCATTTTTTTTTTATTTGGTTGTGTATAAGATAAAATAGCTGTTCTTATGCAATATTGAAAGTGCAACTATCTGTACACGTTTATGAATGCGAGACCAAAAAGTAAAAAAAAATATGATTTTTATCAGGCTGTTCAACATTAATGGCACAAAAACAGAAAATTTTACGTATGCATTTGGCGTGCAGATTATACGTAAAACGTGTTCGTATTTCTAGCTTTCTAAAAAGCTATTAAGTAATAATATGATTTTTGTTAATGCTTGGCAGAAAATAATTAGCACAAAGGACGTAGGAAGAAAATCACGTCCGAACATTTTTTTAAATTAACTCACACTGAATCTATCAACAATAACTGTTATAAATACAACTAACAACAATAACTAATGTAAAATACCAAATTGAAACAAATTGAAACAATTAAGTTTGAAATCCGACGATGTTTTTATTTTATTTACATTTGATACCCATCATAAATGTTCCTTATTTGTTGCAGTCGCTGACTACGAAATTTGTAAGAACTTCCATTTCAAATTATAAGAAATAAGGAAGCAATTTGAAAATGGAACTCCTTACTTTGATAATCTTATTAAAAAAACATTGTGTATTTATTATTTGAAAATCGGCGGCAAATTCGTTTAGTTAATGCACAACATTTTATTTACTAAGCAGATTACTATGTCTAGGATCATAATAATTACGAAAAATAAACACAGTTAATTATTTTTTTATAAGATTATCAAAGTAAGAAGTTCTATTTTCAAATAGGTTCTTTATTTCTTATAATTTGAAACAAAAAAATTTAATTTTTTTTGTGTTTTTGTGCCATTAATGTTGAACAAGCCATTCCATGCCATTTGTGCCATTGTTGTTGATAAAAATCATATTTTTTTTTACTTTTTGGTCTCGCATTCATAAACGTGTACAGATAGTTGCACTTTCAATATTGCATAAGAACAGCTATTTTATCTTGTACATAACCAAACAAAAAAAAAATGACATAAATGACCAACTTTTTTTTAATAAATTTTTCATTGATGAGTTGATTTGAGAAATGTTCGGTCGTGATTTTCTTCCTACGTCCTTTGTGATTATTTTTTTCTGGCAACCATTTACAAAAATGATAGTTTTAGTAGCTTGATAGAAAGCTAGAAATACGTGCATGTTTTTCGTACAATCTGCACGCCAAATATAGTAGTAAAATTTTCTGTTATTGTGCCCTTCATTTTGAACAACCTTATAAAAAAATCATATTTTTTTTACTTTTTGGTCTTGCGTTCTTAAACGTGTACAGATAATTATACTTTTAATATTGCATAAAAACAGCTATTTTATCTTGTACATAAAAAAATAAAAAAAGTTTACTTAAATGGCCAACTTTTTTTTAAATAAATTTTTGAAGATGCGTTTCCGACTTTTTTTGCAAAAAACTTAAATTTCAATTATCTCAGAAATGATTCATTTTTGCATAGGGCATTATGGGACAAAAATGATTGCAAATGACCTCCCCCATAACCCCTTAACGGGAATAGGTCGAATTACCAATAACCCTGTATAATATTAATCAGCAAAAAAGCTCATTATATCCAAAAATTTCCCCAGCTTCGAAAATGTACGTAATTTTGAGGTAGTCCCGCTATTTGTTCAAAGCCCGCGGCACGAGCCGCGAACATACGTCATACGTGTAATATGTTTTTCCGAGAAACTTTACAAAGTGCTATTTATTCGGTACAAAAACATGTTTTACGTTGATGATGTAATAAAATAGTCAATGTCACCTGACCTATTAATAAGAGGACATAATGTCAATGAACTAAAACGACGCCATTTCGCAACCGGACTTCACACCATATCATCCTACCAATAATAAAAATTATTCAAGCAAAAACGGCAGGACTGATAAAGATGAAATTCGGTATTTAGAGACTTCGGCGTCTGGAATAACAAATAGGCTAATTACTAGCCTGATATTCCCACGGGATTCATGTGAAATCCCATCATCTTAGCCGCTAGGCTTAGAGACATGAAATTTTGTATGAGTGTTCTTTTTAAATCGTTAATGAAAACCTCAATGTAATTTTTGGACTTTAGTAAAATCCCGGAATTTTTATGCGACTGTTAGACTTAATTTTTATCCGAGCGAAACCACGACTAAATGCTAATATTATATAACATCCTAGTAGTATAATCTAGTATTATACATGTCCTAAAACACAACAATAAACTAGTACCAGGCGACAAACCAAGGTATAAGTTCAGGAAAAAATAAGAACTAACTATAAATCAAGAATGTTAAGAACCCCAACGCAATTTGGTCATACTTACATAATTGTTTGAAAATAAAGTAAATACCCGTTATGTGTCTAAGATCCCTTCGGCAGCCAACAAATTTTAAAGAGCTTATAACTTTGAAACAGCTGACTAAATTTTGATGAAACATATCTGAGAAATATCGCCAAGAACCCTACTTTCAAATAAAAAAAATCGCATCCAAATTGGTACTCCCGTTTAAGAGCTATAATGCCACAGACAGACACAAACACACACACATTGCGGTCAAACTTATAACACCCCTCTTTTTATGTCGGGGGTTTTTAAAAAACAATTTAATTACTTAAGCGATAATTGATTTTACTTCGAAAATCTATACTTCCATACTTATTTATATTACAAATGTGAAAGTGGGTTTTTTTTGTTTGTTTGTCCTTCTTTCACGTCAAAACTGAGCGACGGATTGCCGTTATTTTTTGTAAGGACATAGATGAAGGGCTGGAAAGTGACATAGGCTACTTTTTACCGCGGGAAAACATCTCATTCCCACGAGAAACACGTTATGTGCGCGGACGAAGTCGCGGGAAAAGCTAGCATCTAATAAAAGTGATAGTAATCTGACTAATTTTATTGTCGCTTAAGTTAGTGACAAGAATTTATTTTCTTATTTTTTCCAGAATTATTTGACCTCTCGGGTACCAAGTTTATCGCTGAATTTTGGGACACACCCTGTAAAAAGAGTTTCATTTATTAAAAACAATATTCTCAAAAACTGTGGTAGACTAGTGGTTTGACCTATGGTCTCTCAACCAGAGGGCCGTAGGTTTGAGACCGGGCTCACACCTCTAAGTTTTTCGTTTACGTGCGCAATTAGGTACACTTGAAATTTACCATGAGCTATACGGTGAAGGAAAAAATTGTAAGGATACTTGCACACACCTGCGAAGAAATTCAATGGTGTATGTGAAGTTCCCAATCTGTACTGCGCCCGCGTGGGAACTACAGCCCAAGCCCTCTCAGGCTGAACATGATGATGATGTTTACGTACTGCTTTTGGTGTTCAATAAAGAATATTTGTCGTGTACTGCCTTTTCGGCGAATTATTTTTCGCAAACTGATTCATTTGCCAAATGTTTTCTGAAACTGTAATCTATTCAGGATATATTTCAGGATTATCCTGTAGGTTAGGTAAGGTTAGTTTAGGTTTGTTTTATAACAATCCTGAAAAGTTTACAGTTTCAGAAAAAATAAACATTTGGAAAATTAAACATTTGCCAAATGAATCATTTTGCCAAAAGTTTTTCGCCGAAACATTAGTAAACCAATATTTGTATTGTATTGTATGTTTAATATCCAAATAAAATGAGAAACGTAGCATATTCAATTCCTACAAAAATCTCGAATAATCTGTTATTGTAGCAACTCAAGTGTCCTGAACTAGTGTGATATTGACACTCGCCCCTTCCGATGAAATATTAATAACACATGGGAGCAATGGCCGTCGGGGAAACGTATTGGAAATAAACACTTTATTGTATAGTTGACCAAGAAGTTCCTGTACCAACATAAGGTTCAATGTTAGTTGTACGGTTTAAAACAACAAGGTTATTTTCAATCACAAGCCAATATCGATCCTTTACCGCACAATTGTATTAATTAATATTTACCTCGACGAATAATTATTCACTGCTTATTGAAGTATCTTAAAGAGTATTCATATCACTGCTAATCGGGTGCATAAATATGTAGATATTGCCGACAGAAAATTATTTATATTTAAAACTAAAACAAGAGTTAGAGACATAACATAATTCTAAAAGGCAGCAAGTCGTTATGCTTGCCAAACAAATATATATATTTAAGTAACAAATACAACAAAAACTAAAATATGTAATCACTAGCCTTCCGTCCGCAGCTTCGCCCGCGATAAAATTAATTTTCCCGTAGGAAAAGGTATTTTCCCGCGGTATAAAGTAGCCTATGTCACTCGGTGGTAATGTAGCTTTCTAACGGCAAAAGAATTTTTGAAATCGGTCCGGTAGTTTCGGAGCTTATTCAATGCAAGCTAACAAACAAAGAATCAAATCTTTCCTCTTTATAATATTAAGTATAGATGATGAAATTATACACAAAGAATTTCACGTAATTGTCTATTTCGTTTTTAAATGTGAGTATAACATTTTTGTGGTACCGCAAATAGATACGGCTAGTGAGGAATGTTTTCATAAACTTTATGAAACTACAGGGTGAACCGTTCAAAGTATTTTAAAAACCTATATCAAAACTCGTTTACTGGCGCAAAGACCCTGACCAAATAATGTAACTGTTATTTTTAGAAGCGGTCGGCTTTGGCCTTTTTACATTATACTAACGAAGCGTTTCTCGATTTTGTATAAATTGCTCGTATTTAGTAAAGATCGTGATATTTTGCCCGAGGGTTCTTATTTCAGATTTTCGATTGTTCTTTTATCAATTAAAAAAATATTTTGTTGCGGTCAAAATACGTAATATCTATGTAGATAAATTTAAGGGATTTGGTTGTAATGTGTTTAAGTAATGGTTACTTAATTACAGTACAATAGAATGACTCTTTATTGTACACCACAAAGAGAGTGAAAGAGTAACAAACATCCATCCACACAAACTTTCACGTTTATAATATTAGTAAGTAGAACTAATAAAGATTATATTAAGTACAGCGTATTAGTAAGTTTGTAATGATATTTAAACGTTTCGAGTTATTTTTAAATAAAAACTATAAACACAAGTAATAAATAAATCAGTGTATATCTGAAATTAAGAAATACGTGGCAAAATTGTTAGAATTACATGTGATCCGAAACATCTGTGTCATTTCCTCAATATCCAACCAGAGCGGCCTACGAGCTCGGATTAAACTGCGCCATGGTGACAAGCTACGAGCGAATCCAACAGCAATACATTTCATATTTTTTTCGAATGTTTGTATGCATGGTTTTTAGTTTGTTTTAATTAATAGAACTATAAATTTTTAAGAACTTAGTGATGTATGTTGCTGCATTAAAAATGTTTTTTTTTTTAATGCATATGCGTTGTATAACTCTTATTTATTGAGATGGACGAACGATTTGGTGAAGGCCGCAGGTACAGGGTGGATGCAAGTCGCTTCCAACCGTGATGATTGGGCGTCAATGAGGGAGGCCTATGTCCAGCAGTGGACGCACTACGGCTAAAATGATGATGCTGATGATGAATCGTAAAATGGAAAAGATCTATCAATCCTAAATTGCAGTAAAATGCAGAAAATTATGATCTATTTTACTATAATCTGAGTAACTAATGTCAAATAAAACGAATTGTAAAAATATATTGACTACTAGCTTTTGCCCGCGACTCCGTCCGCGTGGAATTAGTAATTTGGGCAGCTTATTTTTTTTATCCAATTTGCTTTTTCATCAATTATGGCTCTCCTTAGTTCCTCGATATAAAAAAATACCCCCCCCCGCACCCCCCCGCAACCCCCCCTCCTTCACCGACCCCCCACCGAACCCCCTCCGCACACCCGCGTTCACATTCACCACCGTACCTACTCTTAAGTCACTACTTCTAAAAACTGTTCTTTAAATTCTTAAAATAGACGTATCTTTCTTATTTGTGAACCGATTCAAATGAAACAAACACTAAATGTTAATTCAAGAAAATACCAACATATCAGTGAAAACCGCATCCTTCTAGATTAAGCCGTTTCTGAGATTAGCGCGCACAAACGCACAGACAAAAAGACAAACAGATAAACAGACAAACAGACAATAATTCTAAAAAACATTGTTTTGGGTTCTATTGCGCTAGTAAATAGCCCTAGTGACAGTTTTTCTCAAATATCTTCAATTTACAGACACCGACTTGTTACAAATTTATTATATGTATAGATTTTGAGCAGTCACGTGACCGCCTAGTTTGACTCAAATAAATGAATGGTGAGATCCCAAGTTCAACGGTTAATTTTGTCACCATCGACGTCAATCTGAAAATCGCTTCGCTTACACACCAAAACCGGGCCCTAATGAATGTTATATAACAGGTCGCAAACTGCTGGGAAGGCGTAATAATACTAGCTGCTATGCTCAGCCGATACAATTTAAGCTAGCGGAAATTAACAGCTCCTAGATTCAAGCGGAGAGGGCGCGGGAGCGGAACCGATTTATCGCTCTCGCTCTACTGGAATGTTTTGTTGTTTATCACACCGTATGTACATGTACGAGACATGTGGAGTTGTGTTTGAGGTGGCCAGACAATACGAAGTGCAACGAGACTGGTATATTGATCAAGCAGCGCTTGCTATAAAAAGAAAATATCAAAAGTTGGTTTTGCAAGTAGGCCGTAGACTTTACCGATACCGAGAGTTCTCTAACATGTCTTTTTGAATCTACTAACGCTTTTGGAAAGACCATCAGAAAGTATTTTTACCAAAAAAAAAAACCGCTTATCTTTAAAGTCGGTTTACGGACGATATTTTAACGTGACAACGTCATAACAAAACATTCAAAACCCCCCTCCGCACCCCGCATTGTACATCCTGGCGTTCGCCGCTCCCTTGCTACTGGCCCTCGCCGCTCTCTTGCAACTGGCCTTCGCCGCTCTCTTGCAACTGGCCCTCGCCACTTTCTTGCAACTGGCCTACTTCGCTGCTCTGTAGAATGTAACGTTACGTAACGTTACATGTACGTTACATTGCGTCATCCTTTTTCGTGGATGCAGCCGGTGTTCATCGATTTATTAGACGTTGTCACGTCAAAAAATCCTTATACTAAAATCACAAAATTTACCAAAAAATACTCATTTAAGACCGCTTTTAACGACCGCTTTAGCCTAGTTGGTAGTGACCCTGCCTACGAAGCAAGAGGTCCTGGGTTCAAATCCCGGTAAGGGCATTTATTTGTGTGATGAGCACGAATATTTATTTGTTCCTGAATTATGGATGTTTTCTATGTATTTAAGTATTTATTTATCTATATAAGTATGTTTATCGTCGTCTAGTACCCATAGTACAAGCTTTGCTTAGTTTGGGACTAGGTCGATTTGTGTAAGATTGTCCCCTAATATTTATTTATTTATATTTAAGAAATCCTTCCTGACTGATTCACAAACGATCCCCTTAGGCCACGACCAATTTCACGATGATTTCTTCGACTATGTATGTATGTGTATCAATCAGGCAATAACGGCTGGACGAATTTAGAAAAAAACTGACATAAATAATCTGTATTGAGACATAGGATACTTAATATCCTGACAATGTGTTTCCATGGGATAATATTTTAACTTTAAACAAGAATATATCGCTAACGATGGGCCTCATAAGGAAGCTCAGAGTCACTCAGACAGCAATGGAGAGGGCTATGCTCGGAGTTTCTCTGCGGGATCGCATTAGAAATGATGTAATCCGCGCAAGAACTAAAGTCACCGACATAGCTCGAAGAATCGTCAAACTTAAGTGGCAGTGGGCAGGGCACATCGCTCGTAGAACTGATGGCCAATGGGGCAAAAAGGTTCTCGAGTGGCGTCCACGGACCGGACTACGCAGTGTAGTTAGGCCTCCAACAAGATGGAGCGACGACCTGGTTAAGGTTGCGGGATCGCGTTGGATGCGGATGGTACGTGAGCGATCTGTTTGGCGAGCCATGGAAGAGGCCTATGTTCAGCAGTGGACGTCTTTCGGCTGAAGAATAGAGAGTGCTGTTTGAAAATATGTGCTACAGGCGTGTAACGCCTCAGCATAATGCTGAGTCAGCGACCGTTTCACTTTTGCGGGGACACATGCAGATCTGTGTATGCCCATATTTCGATGGCCCAGACGAATAAATGTGTAATCGTAAAACGACAACTTTACAGGAAAAATAAAATCAACTTTAACAAAGATAACTGACAGTTCTGGCAGCCGTTATAATAATATATATGCTTATAATATATCATTAGATAGATATCAAAATTACCAACAAAACTGCGTAAATATTTGATCCTTATTTTTGACCATTTTCCCGTAAATAGTGATAAACCTCTTTATTTTTTTATTCTAATCATAAATCTTCAGGTCATTTTGTGTTATGGCTCATTGCACCGTTATTCGTGTTAAAAAGTGTAATTGCTTTAAGCGCAATGTACATTAACATCTATTTTTGTATTTTATTTGATTTTGCAATCGGCGTTTGCAATTTTGTTCGTGTTCATTTATTAAAATGATTTTTATTCTTGACTCAAACGTTAATGAGTAGTATGTGAAAGCTAGTATGACTAAAATTTGACTGACAAAATGGAAGGCGATCAAAGGTGTAATGCTACTTTTCACGAATCTTGCTAACAAAGTTTAATACGAATAAACGTGCAAAGTAGTAACACTAAAATTGAAATAAACAAAAGTTAATGTAGAAAACTATTGCACGTTTATTCGTGTATAGTAACAAAATTGTTAAAACGGCAACATTTTCTTGGAATTTTATTCGTGTTAATTTATATGGAAAATTACCAACGAATAAAAATTAAATACATATTTTTCATAAACAGTAAATCGGATTGGCTTAAAAAAAATTCACAACGTGCCTTAGAGTATATAAAAGCATAAGAAGCAAAAAAAATTTTTTTGTGTAAGGGCCTTTGCACGTTTATTCGTTTGGGCCATCGATTTATTACTTCATTGTTTTGTGAACTTTGTTTATTTGTATGAAATTGCGTGTACTTTCTTGTATTTGTGTGACTTGTGAAAGTGAATAAATGTCTATTCTGTTCTTTCTTTCTGTCCAAAATAACGCTGAAATAACTAACTCGGTTTTAAAGATGACCTTGTCAACTTTGTCTGAACGTTGTGCTTTAAAAATGTAACCGTAACATTTTCAGGCCAAAACCTAATATTGTAAATATTTAAAGCTAGTTTTAACTAAATAGCCGATACAAGACCTCTTGCTTCTCTTGCACCTTCCAACAACAATGTAGTAACGCAAGCTACGAGTACAATTTTCAAGGAAATACATCCAACACTACTGAGTAAGCTAAAACTATGCACGTTGCCTTTAAACTCGGTACGCGTTCAACCGTACCAACAGCGCAAGTCGATTACTGGAGATATAGGAGAAACTAGATTAAAGGAAAATTTGAAAATTGTTATGGAGTTTCTACGTAATTTTTTCTAGCGTTTCGTTATGAAAGAAAGTTTGGAACTACTTCATGTTTTTTTAAAATTAGTTAAAATTCACCGGGGAGATGTGGCATGAATGGGACACGTATTAAATTAAAAGGGACAATTCAAAATAAAAGTCCGTTTATGGAAGGGAAAATACACATTTTTTTTATATTAGAGAGGCCAGACAAACGAACTAGTGGGTCACCTGATGTTAAATGATCACCACTGTTTTGACACCCGCAGCGCTTTACGCAATGCCAGTGCGTTGTCGGCTCTGCAGAAAATTGTACACTCTCCTCTTAAAGGCACCCAGGTCGTAACTCGACGGGAAGACCCCAGCGGGAAGCTCGTTCCAGATTTTGCAAGTTCGTGGCAAAAAATACCGGTCAAGTGTGACTTGGAATTACGCAATGCAGGTTCCTTCTTGACTAACTTGAATTAGGTATACTGAGAAAAAAGTCAGTTGGAATATAAAAAGATATTGGACATTTATTTTTTCTGTTGTCAATCAAACAAAAGAATACAAAGATGAAACGCGTCAAAGTTTGGTAGAGGCCCCTGACGTAACGTCTAAGTAAGAAATATACCAAGTCGTGACGTCACATGGGACTTTAACGGGCTATATCTTCAGTTTTTAATGTTATGATTCGCTAAAGTAATAGAGCATCTCAACCAGTTTTTTGTGTAGAAGCTCATAATTAGATGTAAGTAAGAGCCATAATCACAATGGTGATTTGTGAACTTATTTACTTAGAACAACTGAAGTGGTAAAGTAGATTGTGAGCTCACGTACGTCAGTGTACATACATCATGGCGTCCCGGCCCTTTAAACGCGGCGAATCAGTTGCGCGCCCGCAGTGAATTGATTGTGCGCCTGCGGCGAACACGCCGCGCGTTCGCTCCGCTTCTAATAAGTTCGCAAATTACTGGCAAATTGTGCGTAAATGCTGTACCTATACAATTAAATGGATGCTTACAATAACTATAAATTCAAATTTTAAAAACCTCTAACGCAATATAATTTTGGTCGCACATATGTTTGAAAATAAAGTAAATGCCCATTATGCGTCTAAGATCCCTTCTGCAGCTAAGTTAGCTAGATTTTGATGAAGAACCATTGCCAAGAAACAAGCTTTCAAATAAAAAAAAACCGCATCCAAATCGGTTCACCCGTTTAAGAGCTATGATGCCACAGACAGACACACACACACACACACATAGCGGTCATACTTATAACACCCCTCTTTTTGTGTCGGGGGTTAAAAACAACATAACTGACTAGACTGGTTGATACCTGATGTCAGTAAAATTGTTTCTCTACAAGTGTCAACCAGTCTAATCAGTTATATTGTTTTTGTAAACATCCCTTCAATTGTAATAAATAACAATGTAGATATGCCCATGTTTATTCTTGTAAGATCTATATACCTAAGTTGTGCTGTTGTTGACAACAATGTAGTTGTACTTAACTTATAAGTAAAGCACTTACTTGATCGACTTTACCCCCTTACATGTTACAATTACACCAAACCCTGCATAATTGGCGGTGAACAAAGCGTTCGTACGTTGGTTTGTCACGGTTCGACATCTAATGTAATGATTAACCATGCTTTCCACGACACAAAGGTATTATATACCAGGCGCTTCGTTAACCCCTAATATGGACCGATTAATTTACTATCTCAAGGGAATGTCGGTTTCAATCAAAAATTATGACCAGTGAAACGTTCTAAGGGTTTCGTACCACAAAACAAAGTTTTTAAAAACCGGCCAAGAGCGTGTCGGACACGCCCAAGATAGGGTTCCGTAGCCATTACGCAAAAATCAAGTAAAATTTTTCAAAGGTTTTCGTATGTGTACGGAATCTTCCAAGTTTAGGTATGTTTTATACCTTAGGCTACTATTTACTCTTAAACTACAAAAAATTCCCAAGCAATTTTAGCCGCTATAATTTTCCTTGCAAATTTAATATATTTACTACCATTCTAAATTTTTTCAAATTTTTCCACCCAACAGTTTAGTTTTTATAGGGGGGAGACGATCGATTTTAATGAAAATTTTCACTTTAAAGTTGAATATTTCGCAAACAGATCACTAAATAGAAAAATCATGTTAGCAACTCCCAAAGGTTTTAAAAGACCTATCCAACGATACCCCACACTATAGGGTTAGTCGAGAAAAAAAAATCACCCCCACTTTACGACTATGGGAGGTACCCTAAAAAAAATTATTTATTATTTTTTATTTAAACACTTCATCGGCGTAATTGATCTATATATTCATGCCAAATTACAGCTTTTTAGTACTAACAGTCTCTGAGCTTAGCCGCGGACGGACAGAGACAGACAGACAGACAGACATGGCGAAACTATAAGGGTTTCTAGTTGACTACGGAACCCTAAAAATTATTTTCTGGTCTTTTGGACTCTACTTGTAATGATATCTAAATTTCAAGTCAATTCGATGTCCAAAAGTAGGTGAAAGTTGCACAATACCTCTCCCCCTCCCCTATTCTGTCATCATTCATCATCATCATCATCATCATCATTTTCCATCAGATCACGCTTGCTCGTAATAAAAAATCGTTTTTCGACATGAGGCTACTGAACTCGGCCTCATCGGCTCTTAGAATCAGGTAAGATTAGAGGTCATTCAGGGGTCAGTTTAAATTCTTCTTGTGTTTTAAATGAGAAAGTTTGTGTAGGTATTTGAACGTTAAGATGTTTGGATGTTTTTTAATCAAATGACGCAATAGCAACTGAACTGATTCGGATGAAACTCGGTAAACAAATTTTTATACCTATAATTATTCTAGAATGGATTTACAGCTGGAATGAGATATAGGATATCGAATATATAGGTATTGCGGTCTCGTGCGATGATATTTTAACTTTAAACAGAATAGAGAACGCTGTCTAAGAAGCCAAGCTTAACAATGAGGGTCTTAGTCCTTACAAATAAAATTGAACACATTTGGCATTACGCTACAACTACTGGTTTGACCTACGGCATCTAAAGCAAAGGATCATTTTCGAAATTAATGTACAAAATTACATTTGAAATTTACCATGAGCTTTACGGTGAAGGAATTTTGCAGTTGTAGATCCATCCATGTAGATCCATGGCTTTAGTCACATTGAATTCCACAATTTTGGGACCCTAGTGAAAAAAGGGTTAAGTCTGCAGAAATTAAACAGCTATTTTCTATTTTATGTGTAAAGGGGGTTAAGTCGAAATCAGCTGTTCAATTTCTGCAGAATTAACCCCTTTTTCACTCTCTAGTGAAGTGTATGGCTCTCCATAGAATTATAGTTGGTGCACAAGCCACGCATGATGTAAATGCTGCCCATTCCTATGCAGCTGACGGCACTGTATTACGTGCACCAGGTAACACACAATGCTCGGCATATTTAGCTTTGGTTCGCTGATCGTTCTGCGGTCCGCGTTGTAAATACCGACACGTGTTAGTACGTTGTCGCTTTTAAATCAAGGGGTTTTTGAATCAGGCGACACTTTGGGGCACCAAAAACAATACAGTGATATAACAATAATAAAAATTCAGGCCGACAATCTTAGGTCTTATCGCTTAAAAGCGATCTCTTCCTGACAACCAATTGACAAGATTTCATATTTCTAAGGCTATCATTTGATTCGTTCTCTTTTGGAAAGAGAAAGACGCTGATAGTTTTAAATTTTTACTAGGATTATTAATTAATTTAATAACCAGGCATAACCCTAAAACTACCACACAATAGATCCATCACTTTGGTCTGGTCTCTATTAAAAAAAGTGATGACGTAAATCTGACGTAAACGTCAGTAAACCTAAAGGTTGTTATCAAATTTAAAATTATTACAGTTCTTTTTTCTGGTGAAAAGGGCAAAGGGAACATATCTTTTCTGTGGTAGTATTGGTAAATTCAGAAATATTTTTTTAATTTCTTGATTTTTTTTTAAATACGGAGAAATAAATTATATTATAATAAATATTTTTCCGTGTTTAGGAGGAATCTTTCGATTCCTGTAGTAATTTTAAGCTGTTAAAAAAAAAAATCTCGTCAATTGGCTAAGTAAAGTTTTTTGAAGAGGTGCTAATTATAATTTTTTTCGACAGCTGCAGTCGTCTTCAAGACCGAGAAACTGCAGCTGTTTTTTTTTACCTACTACTATTTATTGGAAATATTTTTTTAAGTGTTCGAGATGACATTTGTGAGATTTAATGGCTGACAAGCGGTTCGTGCTCAGTACTTAATAGAAATAGAAAAAAAACGAAGTCAATTGTCAATGTTAAATGAAATCTAACCGTTTGCGTTTCGTTTACTTTGCGTTGTCCAAGAAGCAGTTCCAAAATAGTGATCGACAATCGTGATTCAATTATCGTGCATAGGTCGTGGAGAAATGCGGTAAAATTGAAAATCCGGATTTTGTGCGGAGTCGTTAAAAATAGTCCAAAAATCACACTGATCACACCAAAATGCAAAGCAAACGAAACGCAAACGGTTTGACATGGACAAAAGTGACAGATGACTTCGTTTTTTTCTGTTTCTACTAAGGTCTGAGCACGAACGGCTTGACAGCCATTAAATCTCACAAATGTCATCTCGAACACTTAAAAAAATATTTCCAGTAAACAATAGGAGATAAAAATAAAACAGTTGCATTTTCTCGATCTTCAGAACGCCAACTTTCAAAAAAATATATAATTAGCACCTCTTAAAAAAACTTTACTTAGCCAATCATACAGAAATTAATAAACACCAATACTATCTATGTAGGTAACCATTATCATATTGACAATTTTTTATGATAGTTTATACATCAAAATAACAACAATGAGCCCGGTTGTCAAATTAATTTATTAATGATAACTGTAAATTAAAAATTTGAAAAACTCCCAACACAATTTGGTCACTCATACGAGTATGTTTGAAAATAAAGTAAAAGCCCATTATGCGTCTAAGGCCCCATACTACACGGGCGGTTCTCCCGCCCCGCGGGAAACCGCTTCTGAACCGCCACTAGACACAATTTTATATGGAAGTTGTATGGTGAAAACTACACTGCGCAGCTCCGTCGAGCGGTTTCCCGCGGCGGGAAACCGCCCGTGTAGTATGGGCCTAAGGTTCCTTTCGCAGCTAGCAAAAGAGCTGATAACTTTGAAACGAGTGAACCAATTTTGATAAAACATGTCTAAGTACCATCGCCAAGAAACCTGCTATCAAGTAAAAATTGATTGACCAACTTTCTTACTTTCAGCTTTCAAATGAATCTCCATTGAATGAATTTTCAATATGTTGTTTTAAACTATTCTTTCCGTACAAGATAAACAAATAAAACGTGCAAATATTTAAAAAGCCAATGTTCGGGCTCAGTGTTTTCAAAATTGGAAAAACGGAACGAGACCTAGCTTTGTAGATAATTTACTTGTGTAGATAATTTTTTAATCCCTAAACAGCTAATTCCTCGAAATCTTTAGATTTGATTTTCAAAATCTCAAAAAACATTTTACTATACCAAAAAAAAAAAACAAAAATTTTCATACAGATATTACTTACTCACCCGTGGGATAGACATAATGAAACTATCATTCAGTTTCGTACCCCAAAATTAAAGGCAAATTATGATTGTGTATGAGAAATAAGGACTTAGCTAATAGTGTTTCTGTTTACTCCAGTACCATCAAAGATTTAATTAAGTTTATTTAGGCCCCGTTTACATGCTTGGAATAAACTACATGTACTTTATAAATCACTTCGGTGTGTGAGAGTTCGTTGACCTTAGCCTCCTAGACATGGTAAAATAGTCAAGCGAAGTTGTTAAAAACTCTCGTTCATGAAAGTTTTAGTCTGCAGAGTGTAATAGAATTCTATAAATAATAGAAATACTACTGATGGCATACTGTGTGCGAAAGGTGTATCTGTGTGCGTGAAAGAACACGTTAAAACAGCTTGAAAATATTAAAAGAAATTTGGTATATAGCTGAATCTACCAAACAATATTTACGGTGGAAAGGAGAAACCCTTTCATTATCATCATCATCAGCCTATGCTCGTCCACTGCTGGGCACATGCCTCTCCCATGGCACGCCACTGAGGACGATCCTCGGCCACTCTCATCCAGATCTTGCCAGCTGCCTTGCGAGGATCATCGCTCCACCGAGAGGACGTCCTACGCTACGTTTGCCGATCCGTGGTCTCCACTCAAGAACTCGTATAGACCCCAAATTGATAACACTTAAATCTCTTTTTTTTCTTCTCGGCCTATACCTTTACGGACCACTGGTGGGGACAGGTTTCCTCTCAGAATGGGCTTTGGTTCCCACGCGAGCCCAGTGTGAATTAAAAACTTCATACGCACTTCTTCGCTGGTGTATACAACTGTACAGGTATCGTCATGATGTTTTCCTTTAGCGTAAAGCTTGCGGTAAATTCCAAATGTACTTAATTTATTTTATTTCTAATAAATTGAGAAAAATACTTACGTCCTGAGACTTTATGAACAGACAAGAGCAAAAGGCTTACTTGGAATATAGCAGCGGTAACAGATTTTATACTAAAAAAGCACTTATTTATACATCACAACAATGAACTTCAAAACAACTTTCAGCCAACCGACTCTAGTGCAAAAGTTAACGTCTCTGATACAGAACAATGTAAGTTCCCCAACACAAACGAAAATTGTATTCACAGTCTCTAGAGTAAAACACCATGTAATAATTCAACACTAGCAAAACAATGCGCATCCAGTGGTAAAGCATTTTAAACGTGTGCGCAAAAGAATCCATTTTAGTTTGACACAATTCGGTCTCATCACTTTCTGCGGAGCGCCTTTGTATGCGGCTCTTCTCGCTAAGTACATTATGTAAATGTAATACTGGAGGCAGGACCAGTCGGTCCTTGTACGCTTTAAATAGGCAAGCCCATATTATTAACTACAGACTAAGGAAAAACGCTACGTAATTTTTTTCTTAGTGCAGTACCCAAAATTGTATCGCGGTTGTTATTCAGTCTGCGGTGTTGGACGTTTTAGTTCACGAAAATGCAGTGCCGGATAGTTTAAATATAAACTTCTTGTTAGTAATTGAAGAAAATCTTGTGTACAATGCTATTATGATACTTTAAACTTGAGTTTTAAGAATGTCACGGACTTGTATCTAAGTGCATGACATCAAAAGTAAATCTAATCATGTTCTAACGCTACTTTTTAGTTAATTTGAGCTCGTCAAAACCAACCAATCTGGCATGTTGCCGCAAGGGTTTCAAAAGCAAATTTAATGAATTTTGCGAACCCGAGTAATTTCAATAGATACATTCCGTTAACTCCGTTATCTTATTTAAAACGTGTGAAAAATTTTCCCTATCTCAGTTCTACTTAAAATCACTAAGATAATTAGAAGTTTATCAATAATACGTATGCAAATACCCGCGTATATTTTGAAAAGTCAGAACTTTTAAAACAGCGAGATATTCATTGCAATAAATAACTTAAAAAAATATGTACAGTAAAAAAAAACTTTGATTTTCTCGATTCTAGCTTTGACTTAGATTTGCCATCTATCTAGATCCATTGCCATTCCGGGTCGAGTAATACGCAGTAGTATATTTTTCAGACCAGTTTTATTTATATATTTTGTGTAAAAATTCCATTTATATAGAACCGGTATTCAAACCAGCGCGACGGAGATGCTTTTAATTTAGAAGGATTTCTGCAGATCCCTGGGTGGAGGATTAAAACTTGCACCTCAGTAGCCTTTTGACATTCTAAGTCTGAGCTAGACCTTATTACAGACTTAATACCAGCTAAATGAAAACCGTAATGACATTGTTGCCAGACGAGACCAAAATATAAATTTAAGAGTTTTGATTTTTTTACTAACCAATTTTGTTGACATTTTGATTAGTTATGTAATAAGTATGATTAAATGAAATATAAATCTGACCTAAACCTAAACCGAGTTGTTAGGATGAACTAAAAATGCAAACTTATCGACACGGATAAAAAACCGGCCAAGTGCGAGTCGGACTCGCGCACGATGGGTTCCGTCCCATCTATACTAATATTATAAAGCTGAAGATTTTGTTTGATTGTTTGTTTGAACGCGCTAATCTCAGGAACTTATGCTCCGATTTAAAAAATTCTTTCAGTGTTAGATAGTACATTTATCGAGGAAGGCTATAGGCTATATATCATCACGCTAAAACTAATAGGAGGGGAGCGGAGCGGAAGAATGTTTCAAAATCGGGGGTTTTTGAAGTAGGTAGGCGCTAATCACAGGAACTACTGCTCCGATTTGAAAAATTCTTTCAGTGTTAGTTAGCCCATTTATCGAGGAAGGCTATAGGCGCTGGGGTGCGGGGGAGGGGGTACCGGGCTTCAAAATTGGGGATGAAATTTTCATTGATTTTGCCGTAGGATGCACCGTTTTCAAGATATTAATATCTTACGGTACGGTAAATACTATTTGACAAAAACACGGTGGGGGGGGGGTTGAGGGTGGGGTGAGGGTGCTGGGGAGGGTGTGTGGGGGTATTAAAGGGGGGATGAAAATTTCATTGATTTTGTCGTAGGATGCACCGTTTTCAAGATATTTGACAAAAACGCCGGGGGGGTGGGGACTGGGGGTGAGGGGGGAGGTGCGGGGGTTTTAAAAGTAAAACTTCTATAGGCACGCTTGACTTGGGACGAACGCGGGTGTGCGGGGAGTGCTGTGTGGGGGGCGTGCGGGGGGGGGTATTTTTTTTTTTATATCGAGGAACTAAGGAGAGTCATAATTGATGAAAAAGCAAATTGGATAAAAAAAATAACCTGCCCAAATTACTAATTCCACGCGGACGGAGTCGCGGGCAAAAGCTAGTTAGGTATCTATAAAAACGGAATAAAAAACACGTTTTTTGTGGGTGTGTAATGATCGATATAACAACATTTGATATATTTTCAAATGGTATAATCACTCATTTAATATAAATAACATTTGGTATAATTTTAAAATTTATAATTTTATATGGTATAACGTTATTATATATTTTGTTGTTACATCTCGTGAGACGCAACCATCTGTTTTGTGTAGGGGGTTGCAGTTCTAACCTAACCGAACCTACTTTTCTGGCATTAAATACAACCATTATTATATAACCATCATTATATCTTATGAACGTTATATGAAAAGTTGATTATATCAAATGATAATATATTAAGTGTTGCTATAAGATTCAATAATTATATCAAATAGCTTTTGCCCGCGACTCCGCCCGCGTGGAATTAGTAATTTGGGCAGCTTATTTTTTTATCCAATTTGCTTTTTCTTCAATTATGGCTCTCCCCCCGATATAAAAAAAATATCCCCCCGCACCCCCCGCTACCCCCCCCCCCTCCTCACCGACTCCCCACCGACCCCCCCCCCCCCCCCGCACACCCGCGTTCACATTCACCACCGTACCTACTCCCAAGTCACTACTTCTAAAAACTGTTCTATAAATTCTTAAAATAGACATATCTTTCTTATTTGTGAACCGATTCAAATGAAACAAACACTGAATGTTAATCCAAGAAAATACCAACATATCAGTGAAAACCGCATCCTTCTGGGTTAAGCCGTTTCTGAGATTAGCGCGCACAAACGCACAGACAAACAGACAATCAGACAAACAGATAAACAGACAAACAGACAATAATTCTAAAAAACATTGTTTTGGGTTCTATTGCGCTAGTAAATAGCCCTAGTGACAGTTTTTCTCAAATATCTTCAATGTACAGACAACGACTTGTTACAGATTTATTATATGTATAGATGAGCATTATAGCAACTGAAGTTATATCAAAAGTTTTTATACCGATCGTTGCGTACCCGTTTTTTGTATGGGAGCTCCCCTTAAATATTTGTTTTATTAAATATCAATCAGGCAAAAGTACCCCCTTAAATATCAGTAATAGGGTCCCCTTGATAACCTTTTGGTACGGAACCCTAAAAATGAAGATTGTCTTTTTTTTATTTTTCTGTTCATTTTGCGTATTACAGGATTTCAATCAAGGTCTATTGGTTGTCTGTCATTTGCAGGCTATTAGTTAAAGCCACCAATGAAGTAATCAAACAGATATTTTTCTGACATCAAAAAATTAGGTAATTCGGACGTTAGACTGATTTTTGAGCATTGAGTTTTTGATAATTTATGTGCGAAATCATTTTACGTATTTATAATTTTACCATGAATAATTTGGTGATTAAAACTTTGTGAGAACTTGCATACAACTGCAAAGTAATTAAATTACATGGTGTGACGGTTAAGTCTGCACTGGGTTCACGTGAGAACTACAGCCTAAGGCGCATGATGCTTACGCCCAGAAGTGGGACATAAAATAAACTTAATTTCAATAGAATCTAGCAATCTCGTAGACACTTCTTGCCAACAGACATGAACACCGAATTGCTTAGAGTCTAATGACATGATCAAAATCTTTGTTTGTTAGTTTTCAATTATAATCATATTTTCAGGGACTTAAACGATCAGGTGTCCATAACAATTGGCTCTAGGTATTTAAGAGATTGTCAACTTCTATTGAAATTAATTATTAGTTAGTGTAAAACGTAAAGTTTTTTTTAGGATAGAACATATTTTATTTCAATCGCAAAGTAAACAGTTTTTCATGTCAGTCACGAAACATCTACTTAAGTTTAAAGTTGAAAACCAATTTACAGGATCGTCGAAGTAAAAACTCGCAAACATTTTCGAATTTAGAAACCTTAAGCATTAACGCAAATTCGAACTCGAACATACCTGACACAAAGTTAAGGAACTTGTGCCCTCTTTATTTATGTTTCTACCGTTTCTTCTTATTTATATCGGGAAGCAAAGTAGCGGGTAGTCAGGTAGCAAGGTAGTCTATACAGTCGAACAAGTTTTAATCCCAACCGCCGACGGCAATCGGGTGGTAAGTCGTTTTAAATTAAAAGTTGTCGACGATCTTGATCCTACGGGTTTACAAAGAGTTTAAACCTTCAGAAAAACTTTAAGTACCTGGTTGCATGCTCTCTTTATCAAAAGCTTACGCTGAGTGCACGTGAAATAGCCGCAGAATGATAGGTAAAAGGTGGGGACTATCCCCGAAAATCACTCTGTGGCTGTACCAGTCCGTCATCAGGCCCATTATCAGCTACGGTGCAGAGGTGTGGTGGCCGAGAACCAAGCTGATCACCGTTGAAGCAAAGTTGCAACGACTTCAAAGGCTGGCTTGCATGGCGACTACGGGCTGCATGAGGACTACTCTGACTGCGGCCCTGGAAGCCCTACTGAACTTGCCGCCGCTGCATCTGTTTATCCAACAGGAAGCGGGAGCGGCTGCGGTAAGACTCAGGAAGCTGAACCTATGGGGGAACGTGAATGTAACACACACAGGAATACTGGGTGTATTGGTAAATAGGGAGCCGCTCATCGAAGCGGTTACCGACAGGATACCTAAACAGTACGTATTCGACAAAAAATATAGGATACAATTACACGAAGACCCAGGGGAGGGCCTCAACCTCAAGGAGTTGAGGATCTTCACGGATGGATCGAAAACGTCAACAGGTACAGGCTCTGGAGTACATTCAGAGGACCTGAATATCAACATCTCATCGCCATTGGGGATCCATAATACCGTCTTTCAGGCGGAATGCATGGGTATCATAATGGCAACAACAGCGATTAACTCCAGAGATGTACAGGGTTTTCCAATTTAAAAAGAGTTTGTTTCGTATTCGTAACAAAATGTAAACTCAGAAAAAAAGATTCTTTTTATATTTAATTACATATTTTTAAAACTAATTTCTACGACTGAGCTGTTCATAAATCATAGCAAAGCGTACCATGCTCAGTGTAAACTGTTAATTTTTAAATGCTATTTATTTAAGACCAGCACAATGAAAACTGGACGTTTATGTTTCTTGTAGACAGGTCAAAGTACGTTTAATGTTTCCTGTAATCCATTTCATAAATCTACCTGACTAATATTGCAAAAGTGCTAAAAAAATAAGTATTATTTAAAACCTGTATTAAAATGGCACCCAGACGGCACTTTGGTGTGTCCACATCGTTAACGTGGTTAGCTAATTTAAGCAATTCCAGATATAATAAGTATAAAGGCAAACCATCCATTTATCTTTATTATTAGAATCTTTCATCTTGTGTATGTGTGTTATTACTTAGTTTATTTATATTACTGTGTTTTTATTTATGTGTATTTGTTGTAAATGTGTATTGCATGCGTGGATAGTTTTGTGTACGATTGTTATTGCTCTCATATGCTGTAAATTCAAATTAGGGCTCCATCGTAGACTTAATTTTTGCTTTTCGTCAGGTCTGATTGTGATGGAATGCAAGCCTATATTGTATGTATATATAT
This sequence comes from Archips xylosteana, assembly GCA_947563465.1. Lineage (NCBI taxonomy): Eukaryota > Metazoa > Arthropoda > Insecta > Lepidoptera > Tortricidae > Archips > Archips xylosteana. The sequence continues at coordinate 5,855,206 of OX387349.1, forward strand.
AAACAAAAATAATTGCAATACCAGCTGAAATCTGAGTTTGGCCCGTAGTTGCTAGGTTTTACTATTGTATTGAAATTTTCACATTGCCATTATGGTTGGTTTTAGCTGATTGCCCTCCACAGGGTTAAAGTGTGCCAACTTTACGGTAGATAAGATTACAATGCAAATACAGGCAACTTCAGAGAAAAGGTCCCCCTGTAACAGCGCTAACCACACCGGAGTGGGGTACCTTTTCTCCGCAGCTGACCATACCTATACAATCGAAAAAAGTTCTTGAATCCCTTTTTTAAAACCAAACCAGCCTCAGATCACCTGATGGTAAATGGGTCCCACCACTAACCATAGATACCCTGAACACGTAGCACACTTGCCGGCCTAAGGTAATGAAATAAAATACCTCCTGTGCCACTAAATCATTTACATACTCTTCAAGCCCGGACACAGCAGAGCATGCACTGCTGCTTGGTGGGAAGATTTACAAATACGGTCGAACCTTTCACAAGGTTCTTGCAAGGTCTTACCATCCGTAAACGAGTAGTTGTTACCGACAATGCAAGATACTCAACATAAAATACCAAACAAAACATTTACGTGATTTTTGAGAGCTCTTAAGCTTTGTGAATTGGTTTCCCGGGCCTTGGAGAACTCACTGCGAGGTGTGAATAATGTGAAGACGTTAGACTTTGTTATGTAAGAATAATGAACAAAGTTTGCGTTTATAATAAAAGTTGAGTAAACCAAAACGTTTCGCCTTAAGAGGATACGATGCGCACCATTTCTCCATACAAACGTAATCCCCTGTTTCCTCCCTGGATAATAGCTTTAGAGCCAAAATTTTTTTACTGTGTAATCTGTATCTACCACAGCTATGCCCCTAGGTTTCGTTTTTTTCTATATTTCAATTAAAATAAGAAATATTAGCTTTCAAAAACTGAAAAAATTGCCCAATTTTAACGTCATTTTCAGACACTCATCAGAAAAGAATCCCTTATATAAACAAAAAATGGAAAACATATGGGCATAGCTAAATCTATCCTCTAATTATATTTGAATAAAATAATTTTATTGGTCTAGTTTTCGAGAAGAAAACAGGGGATTACGAAATGCTGTTTTGATCAATTTTACGCGCCTATTAATGGTCTGAGCTGCAGTTGTCCCGCTCTCGCTGTACTGACACGGAGGGGTTCGGGCAAGACAGCGACATTTCATTAAAATACCTATTTCTCAAAAGTCTCTCAGCCATCGTACCCTCTTAAAACTTTAACAAATTGTAATTGTTAGCGAGTTCAAAGGTTTATACAAACGGAATATAAAGCATTGATCATTTTCCCGACTACGGCAAAGCCAACGGAGCTTTATTATATTTTCGACCTGTATGCATGTGGGTGTGATTGTCTGGAAGCCTATTGTCTACCTGAATTTTTATTTTTGTAATTTCACTATACTGTTTTTTGGTGTCCAATAAAGAACATTTTGTAACACGAATGTAAATGATTGGTGCAGGCGTTACTTTGCGAAAATCCATATCAATAAAAAATTTACATATTTCCAGATAAATCAACCTAGGTCTCTACAAGGCTAGAGTAAATAGCTGTTACTGGACCTTTGGCCTCATCTGTACTATTCTTCAGGTGAGATAGTGGTCAATCACAGGTCAGTTTTATGTAAAAGCCCTAGAGGCTAGAGGTTGTGATTGTCTGGAAATACAGACGACGGGAGCGAGTTCCGTACCTTTTGCTCAGTTCGTATTTCGTAGTATAATTAGTAAGGCCAGTTCCAGCTTAGTGGATGTTCTGCATGAAAGCATACATGTCTTTCTTACAAATGTACATGGTGTGGCAAAAGAGACGCAAATTAAGTTTTAAGTCATTAACAACACATAATTGTCATAAAAAACCGTCATTTTAGGTATAACAAAAAGGTCTTCAAGTCTCGCCTCATACTCCCTTCAAAACATTGTAGCAAGCGCTTATAACAGAGTGAAGAGGAGTTAGTCTTCACGTCTAGTGAGCGATCTACACACGAACTTAAGGTAAACTTAATAATCCTTTCATTATCAGCTCATGCTCTACTATATTTTTAACCCCCGACACAAAAAGAGGGGTGTTATAAGTTTGACCGCTATGTGTGTGTGTCTGTCTGTGTGTCTGTCTGTGGCATCATAGCTCTTAAGTGGGTGCACCGGTTTGGATGCGTTTTTTTTTAATTTTTCTTGTAATGGTAGAGCCATGTTGTAGCTAACCGCTGCATCACGAATGGGCCGGCTCGTCCGGGGCAGTACCACCCTCTCACAGAACCACGCGGCGGACACGACGTACAAATACGCGTTCTTGAATCTACATAAGCACGACGACGTCTGTACACGCGTACGCCTACATACATCGCGCGCGCACTCTTCTGGTTTCTGGCGGTTTCCGGCTATCTGCGCCTTGAGAGGTGGGGTAATTCGAATCGGTGCGGGGCGGAGCGTTTCCATTCTGTACGTCAGTACTATTATATATTCTGTGACAGAACACCGGCGTGAAGCAGCAGTAATCTTGCTTGCGTTTCGTACGGTCAGTGAGAGTGCCGGGGGCCCAATATCTCACCCCTTCCCTCTCCCCCTCCCTCTCCCTCTTCCCCTATTCCCTCTCTTTTAGGGCCGAAAACGCACTGGCATCGTGTAAAGCGCTGCGGGTGTCTATGGACAGTGGTGTTCATTTAACATCAGGTGACCCACTAGTTCGTTTGTCTGGCCTATCTAACATAAAAAAAAGAAGGTTCTTGGCGATGGTTCTTAGATATGTTTCATCAAAATAGGTGCAGCCGTTTCAAAGTTATCAGCTCTTTTGTTAGCTGCGGAAGAGATCTTAGACGCATAACGGGCATTGACAGTGACATAATTGCGTTGGGGGTTTTTAAAAATTTGAATTTATCATACTACCTACTTATAGAAATTTCAAAGTGAAGTCGTAGTAGCCTAGTGGTATGACATAATAATATGGCCTCTCAAGCAGAGGTTCGGTTAGGTTCGGACTCGAGCTCGCACTCCTGAGTTTTAAGGAATTTATATGCGGAATCATATTTAAAATTTAGCATAAGCTTTACAGTGAAGGAAAAACATCGTTAAAGAACTTAACCTGCATACACTGCGAAAAAAATCAATGCCGCGAATGAAGCTCCCAATCCAACATGGTCCCGCGTAGGGACTTCAGCCCATGCACTCTCGTTTCCCAAGGCCTGTGCCCTGCAATAGGGCGTGTGGTGATAAAGTAATTTCAAGCGAGTATTACTATAATAAGTGTATTATCCGTTGCAGTAATCAGTTTTCCACGAAACATGAGCGTAGTAATTATTTTAGCTGCACTCTCGGAATTTTTAACTAAATTTGCGGAGGATACTGGGCGATAAATAATGTGGGAAATTTAACGCTTGTATTTTAATCAAAAAGCAATATTTTCTGCTTTGTAAACTAAAATAATAAATAATCTTTATTCAAAATACTTTCTTACAATACAATACAATTTATCTAGGAGACTTATAGGAAAAAGAAACACATATGCCTGAACTAGGATGATCCTGTGTTTCAGGCGTGAAAAATAAAAATTACATTAATATCCTTAAAAATTAACACTTGCATATAATATAACAAAACAAGACCTTAATACCTAAGGTGAATTATAAAATAATATAATTTTACCTTAATACAAAAAAAAAAAGAAATACTTAATATTACATAAAAAAAGTGTAAAACATTATGGTCTATGTCATTATAAGTACCTATCTATCTTCAAAAGAAAATAAAAATGTTCATTTAAAAACAAACTAATTGTGTATTAGATTTCTAACTAACCTAAGAGGTAGATGTATTTAATTGTTAATGCGTTTGAACACAATTACGCCAGATGTGGCCTATGGGCCATGGCCTATGTGAAGATCTAGCCTAAGATGAAGCACAAACGCTGAGTAAACCGCATTCAAAAGATGAAGAAAGGCGCCTAATGGGATCATATTATTCTTAGCATTCTTTCTACGGCGTTTATTCACAACTAAGTAAATAGAGAAAAATATGAGGTAGGTGAGGTAGTTAAGGCAGTATATTTTCAACGTGCATTCTGCAACAGCACAGAGAGAATGCTCTGATTAACGTAAACACTGTCTTAAAATTAATCTAGAATATTCCAGCACAATGCTTGGACAAGTTTAATTGCACTCTGTAATGGTTTCGAGATTTCTTAATTGTAGTCTACAAATCGATGGCCCAAACGAATAAACCCTTACACAAAAAAAATTTTTTTGCTTCTTATGCTTTTATATACCCTAAGGCACGCTGTGATTTTTTTTTAAGCCAATCCGATTTAGCGTTTATGAAAAATATGTATTTAATTTTTATTCGTTGGTAATTTTCCATAACACGAATAAGATTCCAAGAGAGTGTTGCCGTTTTAACAATTTTGTTACTATACACGAATAAACATGCAATGGTTTTCTACATTCACTTTTTTTATTTCTATTTTAGTAATAATTACTACTTATTAAACTTTGTTAGCAAGATTCGTGTAAACTAGCATTACACCTTTGATCGCCTTCCATCATGTCAGCCAAATTTTAGTCATACTAGATTTCACATACTACTCATTAACGTTTGAGTCAAGAATAAAAATCATTTTAATAAATTAACACGAACAAAATTGCAAACGCCGATTGCAAAATCAAATAAAATACAAAAATAGACGTTAATGTACATTGCGCTTAAAGCAATTACACTTTTTAACACGAATAACGGTGCAATGAGCCATAACACAAAATGACCTGAAGATTTATGATTCGAATAAAAAAATAAAGAGGTTTTTCACTATTTACGGGAAAATGGTTAAAAATGAGGGTCAAATATTTACGCAGTTTTGTAGGTAATTTTTATATCTATCTAATGATATATTATAAGCGTATATATTATTATAACGGCTGCCAGAACTGTCAGTTATCTTTGTTAAAGTTGATTTTATTTTTCCTGTAAAGTTGTCGTTTTACGATTACACGTTTATTCGTCTAAAGTTTATTGAGTCAGATGTGTAAATTCTAGTCAAAAACCTTAACAGTGGTCAGTCAAACTAAAAAACACTGAATAACCAAAACATCAAGTACATCAATACATCATGATCGCAAATAGGGATGACGACTGGGTTAAAAATTGGTCATTCTAATTAGTCCGTCATTTAGATTATGGAAAAATATGGGACACGTATTTTTTGGTTTATCAAATTATTAAAAAACGACAAAGATATAGATCATCAAACTTCCAGAGTGGGGGCTTGTGACGTCACCCTTAGGTAAAAATTGTACCATATAGTGACGTCACTCGAAACTTTTAAGCACTGTATCCTCCTCATTTTTTGTTTGTCAAACAAAGGAAAAAATACGTGTACAATATTTTTTAATAATCTAACTGACGGACTAAACAGTTTTTTTTAGTCGTCTAGCCTATTTTAAAACGTTTCACCATCAAAACGCTCACATTTTCAAATTAATAGCAATTTCGGCCAGTATTTTCTCTTCATACATAAATAAGTCTCAATATTCTTTCGTTCTCATCCCGTGGGTTTACGTGAAAGTGTTTGCTTAAGAAACAGGTCCGGCGTCTTGTAATTAGTTCCTATGTTTACACTGCTCGGCGGGCTGGCTGTGGTAAGAATAGTGTGGATACAGGCTGCTGAGTGGTCTATATTTAACCACTAAGCAGTTCCTAGACCGGGATTGGACTAATTCTTGATTAGACATGTTTAAACGAGCAACGCAAATAAAATACTTAAGATTTTTAATCTTTTATAGTAGCAGTTCAGAGAGGTAATGCTAGAGGTAAGACACCTTGAGGTCGATGTTTGTAGCAAAAATCTAGAGAATCTTTTTATTTTGAAGTTTTGATTAAGCTCATAATATTAATTTTAAGCCTCTATTGTGAATAAGTACTTAATAATTTTCGTATAACCGTTGGGGTAGACGAGTTCTTGAATGGAGAACACGGATCGGCAAACGTAGCGTGGGACGTCCTCAGACTCGGTGGAGCGATGAGCTTCGCAAGGCGGCTGGCAAGAGCTGGATGAGAGTGGCCGAGGATCGTGCTCAGTGGCGTGCCATGGGAGAGGCCTATGTCCAGCAGTGGACGAACATAGGCTAATGATGATGATGATGATGAATTTTCGTGAAACATAATCATTCATTATCATTTCAGCCGTAGGACGTCCACTGCTGGTCATAGGCCTCCCTCATTGATACCCAATCAGTACGCTGGAAGCGGTTTGCATCCACCTTGAACCAACGGCCTTTACCAAATCGTCCATCCACCTCGTTGGTGGACCTCCCACGCTGCGTATGCGCTGCGTCTGCCAGTACGTGGCCTTCATTCGAGAACTTTATTCAATAAATTAATTAATTCTTTATTAAAAGTTGACGTTGAGCTTAGTTACGCTGAGTTGTTGAGTTGAGTTGTTGTTGTGTTGGTTGTATTGTATTGTATTGATGACCATCCCCCTTACCTCTAAAACTACTGCATAGACCTGTTTTCTACTTTTTCATGCTAAAACAGCTAGATGGATTTCATTTCAATAATATTGTTAGATAGCTGAATGTTGAGAATATCGCATAATTTATTGAATCAGGCGTTACTTTGCGGAGGTCCATATTACGAACTGAAACAATTACTTTGCTCACCCGCGACCCGGGACCTTTTATACTTTTTGTTTTTTGCGGGTGAGCCAAGTAATTTTTTCAGTTCATTGATATCGCATAGGTTACTTTTATCCTGATATTCCCACAGGATCTGGATAAAATCCCGAAATCTCAACCGCTACAGAATATCGTTTGCCTAGATTTTTATTATTTTAAATCCTTTTATATTCTTACGTGGACCAGGCTGTTCAACTAAGGCAACATCTAAGACGTGCCCGTAACAAGCAATGGAACGACTTGGGGTGCATTTTATGTTGAAGAATATTTTACCCACCTGTATAAACAACTCCGCTTATCTCTGTTAATTTAAATGATAAATCGTGGTTATACATTAACTGAAATACGATGGCTGGTATTCAGACGTTGTTTCTCTTAATTAATTTTAAACGTAATTTTAACTGTGGTTTGACATTGTCATCATATTATGATTTGTTTACATTTAATTTCATGTTTTGAATTTAAATTATTATTGTGTGCTGAATAGCATGTGGTTACGGACGTAGACACTAAACTTAAGACTACAATGAAGATTTTAATAATTATTTAACTATGTAGGTAAGATTCAGGAGCTGTTGCGACTGAGGGGCTATCCAAACTATCCTTAAATAACACCGAACTTACTACGGATAATATGAATTGCTTCACAGTTGCAATGGCCCCTCCTCACCTAAAATGTTTTTTTTCCTTGTTACTGAAATTTGCTATTGTGATTGCAGTGCCTCAAAATGGTGTTGCCAGTGCCAGAGATAACATACTGATACTTCGTCGCTTACAATGATCCTTATTAAAGAGAGAAGTCATCGGATCAGAAATAAAGAGATCCACAGGAAAACCAAAGTTACTGAAATATCTCGGAGATTTGCCAGACTTCTGTGGCAGTGGGCAGGGCACATCCGACGGCCGATGGGACGGTAAAGTTCTAGAATGGCGACTGCGAAATAGAAGACCTGGCATGGGAAGGTCCCCAACAAGATGGACTAATGATCTGGTAAAGAACGACTTGGATGCGGGCTGCGCAGGACCGCTCGTTTCGGAACTCTTTGGAGGAGGTTTTTGTCCAGTAGCGGACGTCTTTTGACTGATATGATGGCTGCAATTAATCTGCCTCCTGGGTTGGTCCCTCTGGTCTGAGGATCGTGATTAGTATCAGAGTTGCATCAAATAAAATACAGCACTACAGTGAAAAACCAATTTAACGCATTCACTGCCGGGAACGAATATATGCGTGTTTGTGACTTTCGCCTAGTGCCGCTGTCATCGTTCGGCAGTCATTTGAACGCTCATGTGCGTTTGTGGCACCTGAAGGATTCTCGAGTCTGACAGCTGGCAGTGAATGCGTTAACCAATGCTCAGTAAAATCCAAAAATACATACAAAAATTTAAGGAAACTTAATAACTATAAAAGGGTTTTTTTGAAAGTGGTCTTCGTCGTTTCTCTAAAACGACGGAATACCACACTTTTCGGCCAGAATTCGGAACCCAAGAACATCTGCTGGTACTTGGCTGGAACTTGGGAGTCTAAATGAACTAATAAATAACATACCTCTACTGGTTGTTGCAGAGTACATTCCTCCGGCAATGAAGAAATTAATATAAAAAAAATGGTTCACTGTCGCTTAATAACAATACATACACTTTATTATCTTGCCACCTTTAAATCTATAGTAAGCTGCCACAGAGAGTCATCAAATGAGTTGAAGCGACACGGTTCACGCAGATGCTTATGACATTGACTAGGAGGATAAGACGCTAACAATAAAGCTAACAATAGATCAATATCGACTGTTATCTTAGGACAACGGTTATCTGACTGTGCGAAAAGCGATAATTTACCAAATGAATTGTTGCACAAATTATTGACAGCAACAAATCGAAATACATCGCGCGTTCGTGACAAATCGCGGCTATAAATTTTGCAAATGGCCTCTAGGTTTAGGCGATAAATTAGAAATATTGCTCGAAAACAAATTGTTTGCCGGCAGCCGCTAGTCTTGTTGCCGCTGGGCCAATTAGATTGCAGTATTTAAATCAGTTGGAGAGTTAAAGTACATAATATAGTCCTGAGGCCATATTGTCTAACTGACTTATTGTCTAACAATCAGTCATAATCGCATTCATGCTTTCTTTCTGTTAAACAGGATAAGATGAGGGTAGAAGAGATGGTGAATGGTGATCGCGAGCGAATGCGCGTTAGACATCACTGCCTCTATTTCAGTCAGGGGGGTTTCACTCCGCAATTTATATAGGTACTTATGTTCGGCCGGTGCGCCTCCCGGGCAGGCGTATGGCAGTAGATTGTCGCTCGGCTTTCGGCTACCCGCGTCGCACGTAATTAAGCATCATTTTTTCTGTGATTTTTGCAACAAACTATGACTTCTAAACGATATTATAATTGGTGCAGTTGGTAACATACTCGGCGCGTATAGCCAAAAGATGCAGATTTGAATTCCGTACGGCGCGCCCGAAATACTTTACATTTTAAAAATATAGGAGTAGTTTTGAGTGAAATCTAAAAACGTTCAAAACATAAAATATATAAAATAAATATATCACGGGCAATTCATATCAATTGATCTAGTCCCAAAGTTAGCAAGGCTTGTGTTATGGGTACTAGGAAACGGATAAACATTATTTATATTTAAAAATACATACATATTTAAATTCATATTAAACACCCAAAGCTCGAGAACAGACATTCGTATTTTTCATACAAATATCTGCCCCGACGCGGGAATCGATCCCGGGTCCTCTAACCACTTGGTTATCTGGTCGTTAAATATTGACAGAGCAACAATATACTGGAATTATTCTAGTAAACAGAGCACATTTGATTGAGTTAACATTCGCAAGGTCGCGTGATTGTATCAAGTAACGTGCTGTATAATTATTTGCTAAACCATTCAAAGTAAAAGGTGTGTACTCCATGACAATTTAAGCTAGCAAAAGCTAGCTTCTTTTGAATTTTGGGTTGCAGTATTTAAATTGCAATATTTAAATTTTATCAGTTTGATTTTGCGGCCGTATAATCAAGGTCCGGCCGGATCATTGCAACCAACTTACTCGCTAATCCCTCTGCCAAGCAGCAGTGCAATTTACTATTTAAGTTTTAGCGTGGAGACACCATAAATCAAAAATCATGAGAACCAACGTGATTTACATCTGTGTAAGTATTTTTCTTCCGTCCGTCTATTTACCATTATGAGATAACCTTATTTTTACGAGGTACACCAACTAATGATCACGGTACTCCAGTGTGCCGCGGCACACACTTTGCGGAATATTGAACTAGATGACGGTGGCGAAAAAAAGCGACATATACACATAAATACTATGTTCATCCATTGCACGGCCATCACCCGACCGCCGTCCTGTCAGTCGCCGAAAATAGGAGTAGTTAATGACTGTTAAATTCAGCCCAAGATAGGAGACACGTTCGATCTTGTCCATGGGCTGCCATCGCACTGCGCACAAACTGAACTTACGAAATAGGCACCGTAAAATCAGGGTTCGTAGAACCGATGGAGAGTAACTTTGGCCCATGAAAACCACATTACTTAGAAGTGTCTCAACTCACTAATAAACGTGAAAGTATGGATTTTTTTTGTGTGTTGATTCGTGTTCGTGTATTTGTGGTACTTACTTTCAAGTTCAGTTAGGTGCATTTCCTCGTATGCCACCTAATTTTTTAAAAACAGTTTTTATGTAAGCTTACTAAGCCCTAGTGGCCTAATGGTTTGACCAATGGCCTCTCAAGCAGAGGGTCGTGGGTTCAAATCCCGGCTCGCACCTCTGAGTATTTCGGAATTTATGAGCGAAATTAATTTCAAATTTACCACGAGCTTTACGGTGATGGAAAACATCGTGAGAAAACCTGCATACACCTGCGAAGAAATTCAATGGTTCCTAATCCGCACTGGGCCCGCGTGGGAACTACGGCCTAACCCCTCTCATTCTAAGAGGAGGCCTATGCCCTACAGTGGGACGTATATAGGCTGGGATGATGATGATGATGACGATGTCAGCTTATCTAAAATTACTTCGATAAATTACCTTCGCAGACATTTTCACTGAAAAAAGAAGCCGTTATTTATATATTCTAGACAGACAAAATCCAAGTGAGAATAAGTATTTGCCGAATATTTTTACTTGAATTTAAACCACGAATACCGATAGATAAATCAGAAAGATTTATTTACTCACACGTAACTTGATTTCTTAGAAACCAACCACAACATCTTACATTAGAGAAAAAGATTTAGGACCATCGCGAACAAGCCCTCTGCGAAAAGATAATTGCTCAAGCTTACACAACCTTTGCTTTTAGGGTACCGCGTTTTATCGAAAAAAAAGAGTTTTACTCAAATACCGGATGTTCTTCTAAATAGGAACAATTAATTGAAATATAGGTAGGTACTTTTTTATTTTACCTTATCAGTAAACGTGTTTAAATTATTTTAATTTAATTCATGTAAATAAAACTTGAGATTTATTGCATTAATTAGCAATTGGGGAGGAGCAAAGACAAGGCAAATCAAAACAGCTAACGATTGAAACGAAGTTAATGTACAATGTACATGTACTGTGAACTTTGATTTATACAAAAATAATAATACTTACAAGTAATAATTATACCTAAATGAAAAAGACTATTTTTATTTTTGTGTAGGTGACTTAGGGGTGTAATACTTCTCCGTGCTTATTCAAGTTAATAATCTATAACAACAATGTCTACAGCACCCAATAAAATTTAGCTACCTTAGTAATGCATGAGGTAAGCAACCAAAATCAATAAAAGGGAAAAGTTCCTTTTGCCCGCTAGTGACGTATTATTTTTTCAAAGTAAATCAAATAAGGTAGAACGGGTATGTATTACAATACCGAAGTACGAAAGACCGAATGTATTAAAACATCGAATGGGTCAAAAGACCGACACGATTTTTTTCTGAAACCGTTAACTTTTCAGAATTTATTAAAACGGCATCATACAGAACCCATTAGGTTAGGTTAGGTTTATTTTATAACTATCTTAAAAAGTTAACGGTTTCAGAAATAAATCGTGTCGGTCTTTTGACCCATTCGATGTTTTAATACATTCGGTATTTCGTACTTCGGTATTGTAATACATACCCGGTAGAACATAGAACCCTCTTCCGCTAATTCAACTCGCACTTCATGCTTTTCTCCCATAGCATTTTTCTTCTTTATTTTACCTAAGCTTTATTCTTTACGAGTGTTGCGTAAGATCCTATTGGTTGAATACTTCACGTTCGACTGTCGACTATTCCAGCCTCTTTTTATAGGCTTCACCATTTAAATTCAGCGAAACGACTGTTGGCACGAATCGGGAAGACGTGGAGTGGTATATATTTTTATGAATAAAAAAAATTTTTGTTTTCGATAGTAGGTACTTTTTGTCTTCAAGAGATAGTCATTTTCAAAATCGTTTTTTAAATTAATATGTCCTCTCAGAATGAAAGGTCTTGAGCTGTGGTTCCCACGTGGGCCCGGTGCGGATTGGGAACTTCACAAACACCATTAAATAATGTATAATTTTTGTTTTTTACTTAAGACATTGAATTTTGGAGCAAAATTGTATGAAAAAAGATGCTAGTAAAATTCGTTACCTACCATAGGAGAAATAGACCCTATTAAGTGCAATGTTTTTTTTGTGTAAAAAAAATGTATATTGTTCACTTAAATTAATAAAGTTGATCTTTTTTAATGTGAACTCAATTTTCCGCAAGGAGAATATCGCAGTTTAAGAGTAATGGAAGAAAAAAACTGAAAACAAACATAAAAATTCATAAAAGTCGATAAAATGTCTCGTTTATGTTCAGGAATTTGCTCCAAATATTTCGAAGTCTGATCTGATTGAAAATATAACTTAAAAGAAAGCCCGCTCTAACCCACTCTATGTTCCATAACACAGAGCGCCACGAATTTCGGCGCCCAGCGAGATTCGACTCGAGGTTGCTCTCAAATTTCTAGCAACAATTTCATTTCAGCGTGTGCTTATGGATTTCATGAATGATCAAATTACGATTTATCATTTCAAGCTGAGAGTGTTAAAGTGCAAAGTTCTCGAACTGAATTTATTAATTAATCAAAGACCATCGGTGTTCGTCGAAGCGTTGAACAATTTTGAGTATTCATAGCGTCGAATTCGTAATCCTTGGAAGTGATTGTTTGCTTGTTTGTTTATACTCTTTATTGTACAAAGAGCAAAACAAAAAGGCTACAGAAAAAAAAATGTTAAGTACATCGGCGGACTTATCCTTGATGGGATCTCTGCCATAAACCTTTGTGTGGTCTCTACCAGAGGAGCTCTTGAGGTGCTCTTCTCTGAGCAATAAAAAAAAAAACAAAGAAAAAAAGAGCAAAGTGATTTGCGGTTCACAAAAAAATAGCTATATTTACCAAAACTTCAGCGGTGTATTTAGTTTAAAACGTTTCTCTGACTGTGACAACGAACAGTATCGAAACTACAAGATTCAAATTTTGCAGATTCGACACTGTACGTTGCGCCACAATAAAGAAATTACAAAATTCAGATTGGATACCGTGCGTTGCTGCAGTTAAAAATTGCCTCGTTTTTCATCATCATAATCATCCTAGCCTATATGTATAGTTACGTCCCACTGCAGGGCACAAGCCACCTCTCAGAATCACCCATAATGTTCCGTACGGACCCGTAGTTCCCACGTGGGCCTAGTGCGGATCGGCAATTTCACAAATTTAAATTTCTTCGTAGATGTGTACAGGTTTCTTCACGTTGTTTTCCTTCGCTTTAAAACTCACGGTAAAGTTTAAATATAATATAGCACACAAATTTCGATAAACTCACAGGACAGGTGCAATCTGGGGCTCGAACCCACGCTCCTCTGCTTGATTAAACCGTGTTTTATTCTTCCTAATCTTGAGCATAAAAAATGCAAGTACGCTGATAACATTAAAGCTGCATCAAGCCTGTTTGTAATCCTTTCCACAGCCAGCTTTCAAAGGACGTTGAAGCTACACACTCTACCACCAGCCCAACCGTTCTTAAAAAGGATTAAAATGTTTCAAATTTTCTCTACCTGTTCATCAGCCTGTAGAAACTTTAAAAACGTTTAAGCCTATTACCAGCCAGACGACTTTCCCAAAAAGTTTGTTCGCGACCAGGTCGTCGCTCCATCTTGTTGGAGCCATCCATCTTTATTGTACTCGATAAGTATTAAATTCAAAGTTATTATTACACTCGGGACTTATCGTGACAGTTCATTATTAAAAGTATCTTGACGTTCTGACCGTTTGCAGTCATGAGTGTTGTCATGAATCACCTGGTGGATAAATTAGCCATAGCCCAATATTTGTCGGAGTTCGGCCGAAACTTAGATTAAGCTTCACAACCCCAAAAATCTTCCCACCGAAATGGTGCGTTAGGCTGCGTATCTACCGGAGCTGTGCGAGGATGCGTTGCGAGGGATGTGTTTGTCATGAACCAATAGGACCTTGTCACTTAGGACCTTTTAAATGAAGTGTTCCTATTGGTTCATGACAAACACATCCCTCGCAACGCATCCTCGCACAGCTCCGGTGGATACGCAGCCTAAAGCGGTTCAAGTAAAGAAGTACGGCAATTTAACTGGAATGATTGATGTACGCTTACTTATACCTACGTGGAATCCAGTGATCTTTGGAAAAATCATGAGACATTACGAGTGGTCGTGTGTTCAAAAGAAAAGGTGCCGGTACAAAAACCAAAATAAAGTGCAGATAGTTCGAAAACTCGCGAGTCTAAGCAAACATGAAAGAAGTGACAACGGCAAAACTTTAAAACAATAGGTATATTAAATTCAACTAGTCAAACAAAGACAACTACGAAGAATAGTCTTCTCTTAAAGCTATGCTTAATTTATAAACTGTAGTAGACGCGGAGTGCATAAAAGACATAAATAAAACAGGATATCGAAGTTAGTAAACATGTTTATCCTGCAGTATCCGCCACGTGCAACATTTCCCTAAAGTCGGTCTTTTTAAATAATTCAAACTTTGCGCTTCGCATGATCCGTTTCGTTCGTGAAAAATTGATACAATCCTTTTTAAAGTTCCCCGCAAGGTCCCTTGAATAAACAAACGGCTACTTGAAACTAACTGAGCGCTAACAACTTTATGCGCCACATGGAAATTTGGACTTTAATACGGACACGTTGGACCAATTATGGCGCGACAATTTTAGCGAGACAGCTAAAACAAAGTCCGCTATCAAAGAAACGATGCCAATGTTGGTTGAATTACCGCCCGAGGGAGGTACTATCGAACGTTAAGGTTTCACAATAGATTTTTATTTCATTCAATCTTTTTCTTTCGAGCTCCGTCATTAACTATAACCTTTTTTTTTTCTAATACAAGGAAAGGACACGAGGAAGTAGTCACGGAAAAAGGATTGCTAATGCATTGCCGCTGGATTTTCTCTATTTGGCTTTACTTTGGTCGTCCGAAAAGCTTTAGGTATTAATAATAAACTTGGTATAATAAGTACCGAGTTTGATAGTCGTGGATCAATTTGGGATAATCGGTTTTAGACGAATGTCAATGTAGCAGAAATCTTATTTAAGAAACTGTTGTTAACGCCGAAAATGATGTACGAAAACTTTGTTACGCTAGGTCAAAACGGTAACCTCAAACTCTGCAACTGCAACAATCTGAAAAAAATCGGACCAATAAAAATACGCGAATCTTGACTGTGCCATAATAGGGTGACGGTATCAACCATGGACATATCAAGCACATTACCTAGTATCCAGTAATGGACAGCAAAGATTCGATGCCTTATAGTCCACAATTCAAGAACTTTACCAGTTTTAATTAGTATGGATAATTATATATAGATATGAATTCTCAAGATTTATCTACCTACATTGTATACAAAAACATTAATGCACACACGCACAAACGCTCAAAATTTCGGATGAAGGTATATTATTAATAAGATGAAAATACACCAGCTTTGTCGAACACGTAAGACTTCAACATCCAAAAACATCATACGTTATACTTGAATAGCTCGGGGTTGGTAAAGTGATACATTTCAACCCGGATAAATGCAAGGTTCTTGGTACAAAGGAATAACTAATTTCCACAGTATTGAAGCCATAGGGTTAATAAAACGTTTTCTTATTGAATGTTACCTACTTTATTATTTAGTGTATTTTGGTATAAACACTGATTGTTATTCTTCAACTATCCATAACCGGGCAAGTCGTCTACATCACCGAGTACAAAAAGTAACGTTACTGAATAACTAACAGACAACGCACAGAACAAGTCAGTAAAGCTATAAACTTGAAATCTGGCACACATATTCCATGAAAGTTGTTTATGTGTACATAGATGACATTTTACGAATTTTTTTCGGGTTAAGTACGGAATAGCTTACTGTTGTATTCTTCTACGAGGGCCATGCTACGGGCATGAACGAATGTACCTAATAACTGACTGGATAGACAAGGCACAGCCTAAACCAATGGAGCTAGAGATCTAAAATTTTGCTGACATATTCCTAGAGCATCATAAAGGTGCAGTAAGAAGAGAATTTTACTTTCATGCTGCGGAAATTTCGATGTGACTATAATAATTATATTTCACCATTTATTCATATTTTATAACTTAATTGTAAAAAGATCCAGCAAACAAATGGCTGGAACGCAGTTATTTGCTTAAGTACTTATAAGCACAAACACCAAAAATGGAAATTTCTGTGTCGGAACGTAAAATGGGCAAGTGTTTCTTAATACCCGGACAAACAGCAATTCTCTTCCGCTTTTAGAACTCGATGTTCGGATATACATTTTTTTTTGTGATAATAGTAAAGTAAAGTAAGTAAAGTAAAAATATTTATTACCAAAACATAACTTAACTTAATGCAATTTAAGAAAAATAAAATAAGTAAGATTAAAATATTTATATTATATTTGTATTGATTTTATTATTTATTGTCTATTAATACTACGTTTCTCTTGTCTGTTATTTCTGCCACCTACATTAGTCTGTTGATATTTATTAATTTCTGAGTAATTGTTTGTCTGGAAGAGATCGCTTTTTAGCGATAAGACCGCCATTGGCTACCTGAATTTTTTATTTTTGTAATGTCACTGTACTGTTTTTGGTGATCAATAAAGAATATTTGTATTGTATTGTAACATTAGAAAAGTTACTATGCTAAACTTACTGCTAGGTTAAGCAATGGGTCCTAATATCTGCGTGTGCTAGGCATGCCCAGCGCTGGTTTTCAGACTGCCCCTCAGATTCAGATGTCAGATTGGCCCTCTAATTGCTGTGTCCTTACAGGGCGTCACATGTATACCTGCTTACCTATAATAACATCTATGTTTGTAATGTGATAATGCAATAAATAAATTGAATTGAATTGACTGGTCCCTAGAAGAGAGGACACTGGTTGTAACTAGACAGTTAAAAGAATTTGTGCTTGTTAACAAGTTGATTTTTTAATTGGCATTACACGAGGAAAAAGTTTTTAATGATGTCGGAAATTCCATTGAAGTGTAAAAAGTACGTCTTGACGGAATTTTATAATATATCAACAGAAACGTTTACTAGTGGCGAGGCCCCACAACAACTCAATTCCCATTGGGTGAATTCCCTAAATTATTGCCACTCGTGCACATCTCTCACCTTTTCTTCACTCTTTCCGTTAAGTTAGAGTGTTATTTTTACTCTAAGATGTTTGCCGAATGTTCTCATACCACGCCACTGTCTACACAAAAAGTTTGTTGAAATAATTTGTGTTGAAAGATTTAAAGATAAAGTGCACCATACTTATACACACTGATATTCATTTATTAAAAACTTGATACATTACTGCACTGATAATGATTTTAAATTCAGACCGGAACATTTCTGTAGGTTTATTGAATCTGGCGTTACTTTGCAGAGGTCCATATTGATGAACTGAAACAATTACTTTGCTCACCCGACCTTACGATATTTCGATAGTTTAGAAGCATTTCTAACATAAACCTAACTATCGTAAGGTCGGGTGAACAAAATAATTGATTCAGTTCATTTCTGTAGGTGTTAAAGTTACAAGTTTCACTAAACACACCGGTAAATATTTTACAAAATTTTTTTAGTCATAGTTATTATTAATTTGTGTTCCATGATAAGTGTTCAAAGTGCACCGTGTCAAAGGCATGACTGTATTTCGAATAAAAAATTCCGATGAAAAACCTTTGCAGGGGTGCTCAATCAAAATAGCCCATGTTGAATTTTTCCAGAATATTTAAAAAACAGATTTAGATTGGGATGGGATTCTAAAAACTGTCGCATAACATCAACCGACACAAAAAATAAAACTAATACTACCAAAACATCTAAGTTCCCCGCCTGAATTAATCGGGAACTATACAATACTACAATGCACGTCGGTATTTGAAATACAATCGGCCAAGTTCCGTACCTACGCCATTTAAACTTGGCAAAATGGCTCCGTAGTTAATCGCGCTCATTTATGGGAGCACCTTGGCAGCGCTTGGCCTGATGGTGTTTTAGCAAAGTTCTTTGCAGCCGCTTTACTTGGCCTGAGTAGTTAGGACGCGTAATTATGCCTTTGTTCTTTGGATTTTCGACGAAAGTTAATACGAATTTATTGCTGCGGCTTTATTCGTAACCGTGAGAAGGATCAAAGCGGGATAATTATTAAATTTCGCCTTTGAGCTGAACGTGGTTTACGAGTATTCACTTATTAGGTATCTCACGAAAACTCGCGTAGATGTGTCACTTGATACTTGGTATGAGCATTTTTTTGAGGGAGTAGGTATGGCGCTATTTTTCCCAAAATCGTTAATTCCTAGTAGCAAAATTTCCATTCTCATTTTTTTTTCACTATGTTTTGAAGCTTATTTTCACAATCGCGTTTTTTTCAAACTTTAATCGACACAGAAATATAAGTAGGTTTAGATCATGTTAAAGTTTGCATCGGCCCGAAGGGCCAAAAGCACATAGAAGAAGGAGCTCCGCGTGAGCAGAACTCCGTTGATACTGTTTCTGTGTCAATTCAAATTGGAAAATCGCTAATGTGAAAATAAGCTTAGTTAAAAAACTATAGTGTAAAAAAATCGTTTGGGAAAAAATACGAATGGAAATTTTGCTACTAGAAAATAACGATTTTGGGAAAGACAATAAGAGGCATATCATACTGGAGATTCGCGAAATTTTTAGAAGCGGAGTGAACGCGCGGCGTGTTCGCCGCGGGCGCATAAGGGGTTCGCCGCGAATGTTATGTTCGGATCAGAATCCATCAAACCGTTTTAGCGTGAAAGATAAACAAACATCCAGGCATCTATCCATCCATAGAAACTTTCACGTTTAAAATAAGTTTGTATTAGCGGGATGGGATGGGATTCAACTGGCAAACGTAATGGTTCATGCGAACGAAGTCGCGGAAAAAGGATAGTAAATATAAACCAAATCCCGTTTGTGTCGCGCTTTAAAGCGTATTTTATCAGTTTTTTTTACATTACCCTCGCCGCAAATGGAATTGTGTTCCACATCCCGGCGAACGTGTCCTGGACGGCTTGACTGCACGACACAGTAAACTACTGACCAGTAAATCAGGTGTTTTTTTTTATGTTAGTGAAGCCAGACAAACAAACTAGTGGGTCACCTGATGTTAAAAGAACACCACTGTCCACTCCCACTGTGACACTCGCAGCGCTTTACGCGATACCAGTGCGTTGTCGGCCCTGCAGAAAATTGTGCACTCGCCTCTTAAAGGCACCCAGGTCGTAACTCGACGGGAAGACCCCAGCGGGAAGCTCGTTCCAGATTTTGCAAGTTCGTGGCAAAAAAGACCGCTTAAAACTCACCGTCGAAGACTGCCATTCATCAACATGATGTCGATGAAATTAACGCTTACGACGGGAGGATCTGTAATGGAACCCCGCAGCTGGAATGAGGTCAAAGAGTTCCTTAGAGCATTCCCCGTTGTAGATCTTATAGAACACGCAAAGGGAGCTAACGTCTCTGCGGAGAGCAAGAGGATCGAGTTTAACGGAGAGTGAGGGGTTGCCGACAACTCGGCACGCTCTGCGCTGTATGCGATCAAGTGAAAGCAGCTGATATTGGGGTGTGCCAGCCCAGAGATGAGAGCAATACTCCATCCTTGGCCGAACCTGGGCTTAATATATCACAAGCCGCTGCTTCGGAGTGAAGTATCGCTTAGAGCGGCCAAGCACGCCCAAAATTCTAGCAGCCGACTTGGTTTTACCTTCCAGGTGATCGCAAAATTGCACTGTGCTCGAAATATCGACACCGAGGATCCCAACACTCTGCGAAGTGTTGAGGGGTGATCCTTGGAAGCATGGAGCAGTGACAAAAGGGTGTTTTTTGGCAGTAAATACGCAAACTTGTGTTTTGGAGGGGTTAAACTGCACTAAGTTACGTGTGCCTCAATCAGAAACTTTTGCTAGTGTATTTCCTAGATCATACACAAGTTTAGATCGTCTCTCTTCCAATTCTGCCCGAGGAAGGTTAGCTCTACCAGAGTACCGTGCGTCGCAAGTACTGTCATCCGCTTAGCAATGAAGGCCGCTTACAAGCAGCACATCATTGATATGCAGGAATATGTAGTTTTCAAACAAGACTTAATATTGGCACATAGCTTTGTGTAATATGAGCTTTAAAGGAACGAAATACGCTCCCATCGTCTGTTTTTCCAGATACTTAGATACAACCTGTACTCCATTTTATTTAGAATTATAAACCACAACAACATTATATTGCGGTTCGTGAACTGTAATCTCTTTACAATTTGTACTAGAGTAACAATTGACGACACGCAAATAAAGTGACATTAAAACAATTTTATTTTGCGGCTCCCAGACTATAATATTGTACTGTATACTAATTGCTAGGTAAGAAATAGTTGACGAGCCGCAATATAATGATGTTGTGGTTTTCAATTCAAAATTAAATGAAGTATAGGGCTCTTTAAGGATAGAGTGAATAGGCTGTCACTTAACCGGTGAGATACACGCCTTTGGTTTGATCTACACTTTTGCTCAGGTGAGAAAGGCTTTATTTTATATTCTTTAATAGAATTTGTCGCACTATTTTCGCGGTGTTAATTGCAGAACGATCTTACCTCACAAACATGTAAACAGACGTAATTGACAACCAGTTATGCACTTTTTTTTTAATGAAAAGACCTTTTTATTCCTTGTCTACAATATAAAACAGAACGATGGTTCCCAAGTCCTTAAATCGTAAGAACTCATTTTTCACCAGGCAACCTATTTTCAATTGATATAATATTATATACTTACGTATTACCTATCATATTTTATAAACTTCGTCATCATTAAACGAACGCTTCAACTGGCTTTTGCCCGGGACTCCGTCTGACAGTAATTGGTTAGTCGATACCACCCTTAATATTTTGTATAATTATATATTTATAATTTGTATTACCGCACCGTACCGGCTACAGTAATATAATAATCGATGAAAATTGCAAGAGTCTAGTTAACACTATAATATAAAGATCGAGTTATATTTATTTTTATTTTATTGATATATTTTTAACTTTATTTTATTTTTAATATTTGTTGTTATAGCGGCAACAGTAATACACATGCATGATCTGTGAAAATTTCAACTGTCTAACTATTTATCACGGTTCACGAGATGTAGCCTGGTGAGGTGACAGATGGCATAAGAATAAATAATAACAGAGTAGAAGGGAATCTCTTTTGACCGCGTCCAAAACGCCACCATTTATATACCTACTTCTCCCCTCACGTCGTTACACCCCTCTGTCGTCCAGGCGTGTTGCTAGGGTTGCTTACTGTTAAATATTACTTACGTCTAAAGATATTATCGCCAAAATATAAGCTTTTATTTACTTTGAAATCATTATTTTATTTTAGTTTTACAAAATATGAGATTTATAAATCATTAGGTACAGTCAAGGATTTTAATTATTAGGCCACTTGCCACTTCTTATTTTAGCCGTGTAATGCAAATCGGGTGAAGCCGCTTATACTCGTAGGTATATGTTGATTTGCATTACACGGCTAAAATACGAACAGTGGCAAGTGGCCTAACAATTAAAATCCTTGACTGTACGTGTTATAGGTAGGTACATACTTCTAAGTAAGAAGTTATTACAAGTGCCATACCAAATGAAGCCATTTAAGGTGATTTGGCATCGTTTTTGAATTGTTTATACACCCAAATACACCACAATAACTTGACGTCATTGTTATTTTTGTTTAAATTAAAACGAACGCGCAAACAGTTAACAGCCAAACGCGCGTGCGGGGACGCTGGCCGTGACACCCTGACTGAGTTCTCGCTTAGCGAGTACTCTAATATCGTGACCTTGAGTCCGGCCGGAGCGGGAGTTTCCCTTCTACTCTGTTATTATTTATTCTTATGCAGATGGCAAGACAGACAGACGGACGGACAGCGGATTCTTAGTAATAGGGACCCGTTTTACCCTTTGGGCACGGAACTCTAAAATAGGCTCCTGGTCAATTCGGTTGAATATTTTATGCATAGACATTTCCTACCAGCGTCAATGAACGTTTTTCCCACTGTCTCACAAACCAAATAGTTTGACTGTAACCGTTCGGTTAAGTTCACGTACGTATCTAGTACTGAAACAAGTGATTCCTACCGCCTGAGGTCGTATTTTAAACTACAATGTTGAACAACGAACATTGTTTGCTAGTGATTTTCCGTTCGAATGTTTACGATGCCGTCAACGGCAAGCAGCTACGTGATAGGTTTAGAAACTGGACTGTGACGGAAAAACATATTTACTCCAACATTTTTATAGTAATTGGATTAAAACAACTACTTGATAAACTGAAAAATATTGCGTTTAATAATCTGATGGATAAGAATCATCAATCATCAGAAGTTTTTGTGAAAAAACGTTCCACTGCAGAGCACAGGGGCATCTTTTCAGAATGAGAGGGCTTGAGCCATAGTTCCCACGTGGGCCTAGTGTGGATTGGGAACTTTATACACACCATTGAATTTCGTCGTTGTGAATGTTTGCAGGTTTCCTCACAATGTTATCCTTCACCGAAAAGCTCGCGGTAAGTTTTAAATGTTCATACATAAATTCTGAAAAATTCTGAGGTCTGAGACTGGGTTTGAACCCACGACCCTCTGCTTAAGAGGCCTTAGGTCCAGCCACTAGGCTAACACGGCTTGATGACACAGTCTCTATCAATTTTCACGTCAATACGCATACAAATACTTAATAGATTAAATTGACTTACATCTAACAGAACAGCTATCGACATAGTTACAAGTGAAGGCAATAAAAGCGTAATTGCAATTCAATCCAGAACTTTTCATGGAGTAACAGTTGGGTAAGTCCGAATGAATACACCTGCATAGGTCTGGTCACCGAACATTTTCATTCACGATTATGTCACATCATTCACGTACTTGCTTTGAACATTGACCTACTAAAGCACACGTTTTTTGTATTAATAATCAATAGAGAAGGGGACTTGTGACCGGGTTTTTTAGTCCGTGCAAGTCGGACACTGTCTGGGCCCTCCATTCCCAGTTCGTCCGAAGGGATTTTTCCCGAGCACAAGTCACTCTTCCTACCCTAAAGTAAAAAACAGCAAAGACTTCGCGTCTTTGGCCCCTCTGGCGACACATTAAAAAAAAAAAAAACATTGACCTACGGAAGCATTTGTTAAACACAATTGAATTGGTGACTCAGCTTTATAAAAAGGCCGAATACGATGTTTTTTACGTTTTTAACCCGCCAATTAAAAAAAATCTGAACCGCCAAGAAAAACAATAATCTTCAAACCTGATCACATTTTTTCACAAAAATAGTAGAAAAATGTGATATGTATAGCCGAACAGAATATATCTATACGAAAGTACTTTTTCCCAAACCGAAACAGAGACAATTCGCTCGCACTTTGGTGCCGATTTTCGAGAAAAAATCTTGAAATATTTTCTGAGTTCTTTTATTAAACTTAAGCAGTCATTAGCTGAAATATTCTGAATTCACTTTGTTCTACTTTTTATACTGAAATTTCATTTTTAACTCGTGCTTGTTGCTCGGAAAGTCAGTGGCTGCGAAGACGCCTTTAAGAAAAGAAAAAGAAGTATAATCAACATTAATAAAAAAAAATAGTTTAAAAAACTGAAACCCGACTACGGAAAAAAACGCGCTCTGAAAAGTATGAAATAAGAAAAATTTGAAGTACTATCCACAATTAATATGGTCCTCCTTGACCACAAATATGGACCTCCGCAAATTAACGCCTGATTCAATCAAGCAAGAAAATATTCTTGTCCGAAATTCTTATACAGACTTCAGAGGAGAGCCGTGGTCGCATGCCACCTTGCCTTAAGGGTTGCTTAGGTACTGAACAGTTAATTTTATGGTGGCATGCGACATTTTTTTTAACATACTGCCATAAATTTATTAAAAAATTCTGCTAAAAAAAAAAACAAAAAGTAGTCAATTTTTCTTGAAACTATTAGTCAAGTTACAATTTGAATTCTAATAGGCACCGAGTGCTTAAATATAAAAAAAAATTCAAACAAACTTCAACTTTATTTCAATAGAATTTGACAATCTCGCACTTTTCTTGACTCCACTGCCTACGACACACTAATCAAAATTGACGTCAAAAACGCATTTAATTCGGTTGACAGGGGCGCTCTGCTAAACGAAATTCAAAAAGAAACGCCGGAAATTTTAGATTATTTATTTCAATGTTACAGCAGCCCTTCTAATTGCTCTTTGGAACTGAAGAAATTGCCTCAAGCGTGGGCTGCCAGCAAGGAGACCCGCTCGACCCCGCAATATTTAGTCTTGCCATCCATCCCATCATATCTGCCTTAACTTCAAAATTCAACTTGTGGTATTTGGACGATGGGACACTGGGGGGGACGGCGTCATCTGTCATTCAAGATTTGCAGACGGTCATAGATGATTTTCAAAAAATAGGTTTGGAGCTTAATTTTGCCAAATGTGAGATATATTTTTCGAGTTCGCTTTCACCTAGCACCTATTCTGAAATATTATCTCGTGTCAAAATTCTTGCACCTAACATTAAATCTCAACAATCACTAAATCTCCTCGGTGCTCCCATTTTTGAAGACACCATGTCTTCATATGTAAATTCCAAGTTAGACCTTTTCAGAAAAACATCTGAGAGGCTTTTAGAAATTCACCCCCATGCGGCCATTTACATTTTGCGCATGTGCCTTTTTACTCCTAAATTTATGTATTTACTTCGTTGTATTCCCTTATGGAAACATCCACACCTTACTGCAGACGTTGACGCCCTACTCCGAGAAACGGTGTCAAAGATACTTAACAGTATCTTTGATGATCGCTGTTGGGCCCAAGGTTCACTTCCAATAAAATTGGGCGGGCTTGGTATAAGAACTACTTCAAGCACAGCGCTCCCAGCCTACTTATCCTCCGTTAACAGTTCGGTCCCACTCATCAGACAGATTCTAAATGTTTCAAACTCTGCTGATGTTGGTGGTCCGTACTTGACGGAGGCTACGGAGGCTTGGCGCGCCTTGTACCCTAGAGAAGATGCATCGACAGCCTCCAACGCATGCATCCAACGATTATGGGATCTGCCAGCAGTAAAGCTAGTCCACAATCAGCTAATTCTTCAGTCGCCAGAAGCCGCTGACCGAGCAAGAATTCTTGCTGTTTCGGAAAAGGAGTCGGGTCATTGGCTGCATGCTTTACCGTCTACAAACTTGGGTACTATGTTAGACCCAGTGCATTTGCGAATAGCTGTCTGCTTGCGTTTGGGGGCCAGAATATGTGAGCCACACCGATGCCAGTGCGGTAAAGAAGTAGATCATCTAGGCCGCCACGGTTTGTCTTGTATAAGAAGTGCTGGCCGTTTTTACCGTCATGGTACACTATATGACCTCATCCGTCGAGCCCTCACTACCGCATCAATTCCTGCAACTCTGGAGTCATGCGGTTTGTTGAGGGACGACGGAAAAAGGCCAGATGGTGCCACCTTAGTGCCTTTGACCTTAGGACGAACTTTGGTGTGGGACGCGACGTGTGTCGACACTCTTGCCGCATCCCACGTCCAGAGCACCGCACTCAGGGCTGGGGCGGCTGCCGAGCAGGCTCAGATGAACAAGCGCCGCAAATATTCAGCTTTAACAAGCTATCACGAATTTTCGTCGCTTGCTTTTGAGACAATGGGACCATGGTCAGAAGACAAAAAACTTTTCATAAAAGATTTGTCCACACTGCTGATTTTGGCCTCAGGCGACCCCAGGGGACTTACCTCTCACAAAGACTAGGAATAGCAGTTCAGAGAAGTAACGCGGCCAGCATCTTGGGGTCTATGCCTGTGGCGGAAAATTTAGACAATATTTTTACTTTGTAGTTTTAGTTTAAGTTATCTATATGTATTTAGTTCTAGTTTTTTAATTTGTATATTTTGATTTGAAATAAATATTTAGCATGGTATCTAGTAGAAAATGAACTGAAACAATAACTAAAATATTACGTTTATGCAAGAAAAATGTACTTATGTTCATGCAGTTCCTCCAACTCCACACTGTACGAACACACACAAATCACAAAAACCTAACTGTCACCGCCCCAAACTATACTGACGCGTTTAGAACTCAACCACAGGTCACCTCGGAGTATCGCAACCGTTCACTATGCTATATGTTACTTTTATTAATTATAGTCTATCCTTATAGTCTGTAATTTATATATATATATTTTTTTGTATTATTATCATTATAAGTGTAAATACTTGTTTCGCCAACCTGTTACTCCTTAGGACTAAGACCTGTAATGTAACTTGTTGTCTTTTTGATCTTTAATAAATAAATATATAAATGTTAGGTTTTAAATTAAAATCATATCTTTTGAAAACTAAACAGTCAGATGTCCAATTTTTTTTTTATGTTAGAGAGGCCAGACAAACAAACTAGCGGGTCACCTGATGTTAAATGATCACCACTGTCCATAGACATCCGCAGCGCTTTACGCGATGCCAGTGCGTTGTCAGCCCTAAGGAAAAAGGAGAGGGAATAGGGGAGGGGGAGAGATATTGGGCCCCCGGCGCTCTCACTGACCGTATGTTGTTAATTGGCTATAGGTTTAAGAAATCGTCAGATTCTATTGAAATGAACGCTTAATCTAATATTAAAATACACTAGCAACACAACAATCAAACCTTTCATATAACCAACTCCTTTGATAAGTATACCTTTAAGCGTCCCACCTCTTTCGCCGCATTACAAACACATACTGTTAACAAATTAAAAAGCCCGAGATAGCGAGCATTTGTCTCAAGCCACGACTTGGTATCGCCCGACCTTTCACAAGCCCGTATTCACATCCCTTTGTTTTCCTTCTGACAAAAGACGCACCTTTGCGAAGGAAATCCAGCGAGACTGTTATGTAAATTAGGAACAGAACAGACTCACACGCTGCTGCGGTATGTAGCCGGCTGAGATTTGGGATGACTTAATTGTATTTCGAACGTTCGCCTTCAACAAGTGCTTTGTGTTAGGATTCTTTTTGGTCAGATAGATGAAGATGTTCACGAGTAAGTTTGAAGTGTGGGGTTAACATACGTTGACCAATTGTCACCTTTGCCTCATCATAATACAAAGATGCCCCGTGAGAATGCTTATTAAAATTTCAAATTTTCAACGGTAAATTTTGGCACATATCTATGTGCCAAAATTTAATAAAATAGTAGGTAGTAATAGTAGGTTTAATAGGTAGGGGCTCTAAGATTAGAGCCCCTACTCTTAAAGCATTATGCGTAATAGCTTATTTCTTGATGTTTTAATATGAGAACCTTTGTGGCCGTACATGTATTTGCTTATGCAGTTTCAAACAAAATGACATTTCGGTTGGCTGAAGGGGGGAAATAAAACTGTGGACAAAAAGGTCTTTTGGTTACCAAAACTCAAAAAATAACGAAATAAGTGGAAGAAATTATTAATGCTAGTCTTAGAATATTTAATGTGAAGATTCCTAAAAACGGTGGATTGAAACACGGATAACAGGGACAGCGAAAAAATTATACAAAATAAACAAACAATATTTCCAACATGCTACGACAAGGGTCTTTAAAAGGCGAGTGTACCGTTCCTTATTGGCTGGTATCGCAGCAACAGTGCAGTAGATGACTAAGAGCTGCGGTGATCACTTACAATTCGGTAAACCGCATGCTCATTCCCAGCTTTAGCATAAAAAAACAGTCTAGGCCACAGACGTTTTTTTAGGTGTCCTTGCCAGTAACTTACATCACAGCCTTCCGTACGTGCATAACAAAGTATTCGGTTTTATTGCTATAATATATACGCGAGCACTCAATTCCGTCCGCGGGCCCTAGGGGGGCTTAATGAAATTTTTTCATTACTTACACCGCCTATTTACACGAGGACAATAATGTGCGATGAAACGCTCCAGAGATGTTGCCGTTAAATTTCTTTTGAATCGCGTGTTTTAATGGAGTGGAATGATAATTGGAAAAATATTGTCTGTTAAAAAAACCGGCCAAGTGCGAGTCGGACTCGCGCACGAAGGGTTCCGTACCACTATAGCAAAAAATCAAGTTTGTTCTATGAGAGCCCCCCTTAAATTTTTATTTATTTTAATTTAATTATTTACTTTTGAAGTGAATATATATAACTAAATATTATCTGAACATTTCAAGCGTCTTCTTGTTGCCGTTATCAATATCGAGCAAAAACGAGCAAAAAAATCATGTTTGTTGTATGGGAGCCCCCTTAAATATTTATTTTATTCCATTTTTTAGTATTTGTTGTTATAGCGACAACCCAAATACATCATCTGTGAAAATTTCAACTCTCTAGCTATCACGGTTACAGACTTACCCGAGATACAGCCTGGTGACAGACGGACAGACGGACGGACGGACGGACGGACAGCGGAGCCT
This sequence comes from Archips xylosteana, assembly GCA_947563465.1. NCBI lineage: Eukaryota > Metazoa > Arthropoda > Insecta > Lepidoptera > Tortricidae > Archips > Archips xylosteana. Next base: position 5,883,882 of record OX387349.1, read on the forward strand.
CAGTAATAGGGTTTCCGTTTTTGCCCTTTGGGTACGGAACCCTAAAAAGAGATACATTGGCAAAATATTTAGCATTTTTGACTGTACATCATTATCTTACTCCTTACGTTAACTTAAGATTTTTATACTTTAGTAACGTTTTATATATAAAGCCAGCCAACATAAATTTAGGTAACGGCTCTTACGTTTTTAATGCACAAGAGGGTAGGTAAGGTAAAAATGATATTTTTTTTATTGATCTAATTTTTTGGTTTCACGATACTATCAACAGGTAGAAACACGGAGATATGCAGTACATATTACATTGACAAGCCAACCTCACAAAAATGAAAATGAAAATGTTGCACGCTGGTCCTTATAAATACCCACATGAAATTCTTTAATAAGCTTGTTATCGTAAACTTAGAAATAGCGGCCCGACTTTAAAACAAGTAGTTTGGCAATAAACTTACTCATTTTTATTCTCGTTTGCCAGCTCTAGTCAAAGACTTCTTTGATCTTCTTCTTGACTACACAAGTCAAACATTCACCCCAAACGGTCAATAGTAAATTATCTATTTTAACACCATCAAAGTAGGCTCAATTTGATGTAATAAAAAACCTTGTTCTAAAATAGCTTAACGTATAGCAAAGATCTCAAACGTTTTTTGATCTGTCTAGTCAAAAGCAATAAATAAATAAAAAAACTTTTCGATTCAACTAATCAGTTTGAGGCAGATCCACATTGCAATTACTAAAAGGTTAACTGCTCAGGCAATTTCGATTGCGCTTTTTTAAACATTATTTTACTCAGTATCGGCGAGAATTTCATAGAAACAGAAATCTAAATCCAAAAAGCTCGCAAAACAATAATGTTCGAGGAACGATGATAAATTGTAATATACGGCGTAGATAAAAAGTCGATCTGGCTTACCGCAAATGCTTCGCGTAACCTTCCTCACCCCTGTTAGGGATCATAAATACTGTCGAAGCCTGATAAGCCCTGCTAAAAGAAAAGCCAGTTTTTACCCATTCCTTATGCGAAAGAAAAGTGCTCAATCCGGTTGTTCTTTTTTGACAATGATCGCTTTTTGCCCATGAATGGAAAGGTGAAAGTCTGAACCAACCAGTTTTCCTTGGGCTTTCATTGCCAGTGTGAATTATGACTAGTGTAGTTCGTTGAAACTGGTTTCGGTAGTATGCTCTGCTTTGAAATCTATTTCTGTAGTCCCTCTAGAGAAATTGTAAGTTTCGGTGATTTATCTATGAGCAAGGTTCTTGCTATTTTGAAAGTAATAAATCTGTAACTCATGACTATCAAGAATTTGCATTAATCTAGCAATCCAGATATAAAAAATATTTATTTTCATCCAAAATACATGTTATCCATAGGTACAGTCGAAGGCATAAATATGTATACAGTCATCGTGTCAAAATAATAATTATGTAAACATCAACCTTTTGGTTAATTTATTGAATCAGGCGTTACTTTGCGGAGGTCCATATTAATAACTCAACTAGAGCTCATTTTCAGAGTAGGTACCACAACCGTACGCTATGCTCCAAAGGTTAGAATAAAAATGTTAAATTATGTTATGTTGTGTCTTACATTTGGTAGCATATCGTACGGTTTACCTACTCTGAAAATGAGCCCTGGTTTAGTTCGAAACGCGTCAGTGTAGTTTGGTGGTGGTGATAGTTGGGTTTGTGTGATTTGTGTTTGTTTGTACAGTGTAGAGCTGGAGGAACTGCATGAACACGCATTTCTTACATAAACCTAACTATCGTAAGGTCGCGGGTGAGCAAAGTAATTATTTCAGTTCATTAATATGGACCTCCGCAAAGTAACGCCTGATTCAATAAATTATATAAATAGTTTATTTGGGTTGCTTTTTAACTGTTTTATACAGCGTATTTTTATTATTAATTACATTACAAGTCCATAAACTATTTCAAAATCGAAGAAGCCATCTTAACTGGGCCCCATAAAACTATGTAACATTTTTGATCTCCAATAAGTAGGTACTGAATAATTTGACGCTTGCTAAATATACAAAATAAACATCAATCAAATTTTTATTTATTATAAAACGAGCATCGTGAAACGTATTAAGCTACACTACACTGTTCGAGCAAAATGTCAATATAATTAATGAATCGTTGAAAACTTTCGCTCGGTCGATGATTACGTACAGCAAAGTACAAACTTCTGCTGGAACAAATTTTTCTTTAGGATAAGCACTCTTTGCTACTTTGAAAGAATTGTTTTAGAAAACAAAGATCATGTCTTTACTTTAAGTTATTACATTTAAGTTTCTTTGCAAAATCATGGTCAGGTGACCATATAGGTGATTAATATTCGTAATTTTCTACGCTTAAGAGGATACGATGCGCACCATTTCTCCATACAAACGTAATCCCCTGTTTCCTCCCTGGATAATGGCTTTAGAGCCAAATTTTTTTTACACGTAATCTGTATCTACCACAGCTATGCCCCTAGGTTTCGTTTTTTTCCATATTTCAATTAACATAAAGAAATATGAGCATTCAAAAACTGAAAAAAATGCCCAATTTCAAAGTCATTTACAAACACTCATCAGAAAAGAATCCCTCATATAAACAAAAAAAAGAAAACATAAGGGCATAGCTAAATCTATCCTCTAATTATATTTGAAAAAAAATAATTTTATTGGTCTAGTTTTCGAGAAGAAAACAGGGGATTACGAAATGCTGTTTTCATCAATTTTACGCAACCTATTAACGGTCTGACCTGCAGTTGTCCCTCTCTCGCTGTACTGACACGGAGGGGTTCGGGCGAGACAGCGACATTTCATGAAAATACCTATTTCTCAAAAGTCTCTCAGCCATCGTACCCTCTTAAAGCCCTACCGAGCTTTTGGCGCTATTCTATTTTAGGTATTCTATGCACTCGTGTTGGTGTGCGTGAGAGCGGCTAGAATCAAAGCCGTGCGTAAGCGCAAGCGACACAAGTTCTCCATTCGTTGGCCGAAGGATAACTAACGCAACTAACTATCGGACAAGGGGGAAGCACGATGGCTCAAGATAGGTTGGTTAGACTGCGCGTGTACTTAGGTATTTTCATTGTATTTACTAAAACAAATACATATTTTAAAAATGTATTAACACCAGGTCCTAGAAAACATCTTGTTTTATTAAAATTCAAAAGTTATGACCTGCCGTGCAGTATTTACGTCGTACTAAGGATTTATTTTCTTTTTAACCGACTTCAAAAAAAAGAAGGAGGTTCTCAATTCGGTTGTATGTTCTTTTTTTTTAATGTGTGTTATCATAGAACTCCGTCATTTTTTAGGAACCGATTTGGAAAATTTTTTCGTTGTTTGTAAGCATGTGCTTCAAGGTTGGTCCTTTTGTTACCAGAATTCAATTCTGATGATGGGATCCATGAGGAATTGAAGAAACTCCTCAAAAATTCAAGAGAAATGTATAGCGATTTTAGTATTTTCGGTGACAAATGGAGCATTTGCATTCAAAAAGTATCATGGAACTCAGGAATAAAACGTCAGAACCCCGTCGAGCATTAAAAATAGAATTTTCAACATAAACTTATTTCGAAGTTAAACTGATGATTTTATCCTACGCATCTATTTTATACAGACACAACTAAAAAGCAAAAAATAAAAAAAATTAAATAAAAAATAAAACCTCCTTCAAAAAACATCCAAAAAACCATGGAATAATAATTGAACCGACCACAATAAGCATGAAAATATCTTTTCACCTCAGCACCTCAAACAGCCAGGTTTTGCTACTAAAAAACAGCGAGCAAAATCCGATTTTGCTCACTGCGTGAGACAAAGTAGCTTTTTAATTATTTTTTTTAAATGTCGAGGACAATGCCATCATTCATCCTTCCCATGTGCTGAATTCGAAAGATTTCAACTTCAGTTTGATCTGTCACTTTCATTTCGATACGAAAAGAGCGAGAGATAAGATCAAATCGATTCTAAGTTCGATTTCAAATTCCTAGTAGGCCTAAAAAATAAACGAACAATTGAACGTTCGGATACTCATAATACGTACTTAACCTTAAAATTGTAATTCGTCTGTTAAGGTTTTAAATTTAATTATGGTACTTTATTAATAATTGGATTATATTTTTATATAAGTAATCAAATAGTAAAAATGTTGTAGAAAAATACAAAGTTTAACATGTAACTATATAATTATTAATAATTTTAACAATCTTGAACATCGTGATAAATATCGGGCGCAGTATCGGAACGCATCTTTAAAAAATAGCGAGATTCAAATTTTAATTCTTTTCTTCTTCTGTTTCGCTAGCTGCTGAGTTCGATATCTAGAGTTTGACACACGATCAAAGGCAATTTGGAAATTATAGAATAGTAATAAGTACTTATTTAATAATTTTTTGAATATGATATGAGTGAGTCCAGTGACGAAGTCAACAATTGAACACCAGACGAATTAAGGCAGTAATACAAATTGCAGATTTAAGTTTCTTACATTAAAAGTCTCGCGAAAAATATTTAAAAGCTTATGATATTTTTAAGCATTGGAGACTAGCAAAGGGTGCAAACACTTTTTCGGATACTGTTATATGTATAGGTACAATTATGGAGTATTTACTCAATGTTGAAAACCACAACAAAGACAAAAAGACGACGTTTATATACCTTTAACAATTTATTATGTTCTCGCTGCTGAGGTGAAAAGTTTTCTGCATCTCGTGTAGGTATTTGAATCAACACTCGCAGTAAAAACCAACTTTGCTCTCTTGTTGCACAAATAACTATTTTACTAATCTGTTTGAAGTAAGTGCCTCAGCACGAGCCAGCAGGAGTGTAGAAGCCCTATAGATAGGAGGTAGTAATGTAGGTAAGTTAGATTACTAGGTCCACTCCTGCTGGCTCGAGCTGAGGCACTGACTCCAAACAGATTAGTAGAAATATATTTTCATGCTTATTGTGGTCGGTTCAATTATTATTCCATAGTTTTTTGGATGTTTTTTGAAGGAGGTTTTATTTTTTATTTAAAATTTTTTTTAGAGACGACTTGGGATTTTTTTCCTGTCACACAAATAATCACAGTAATAATCAATGAAAATTTCAAGTGTCTAGTTAACGCCTTTATAAAGATTGAGTTAAAAACGCTGAAAAAATCACATTTCTTATATGACTACCACCTTTAATTTTAAACTTTATTTTATTTTTAGTAGTTCTTAGCGGCAACAGAAATACATCATCTGTGAAAATTTGAACTGTCTAGCTATCACGGTTCATGAGATACAGCCTGGTGACAGACGGACAAACAGAAGGACGAGTCTCAGTAATAGGGTCCCGTTTTTACCCTTTGGGTACGGAAGCCTAAAAAGCACAGGATGAAGCAAGATATTTTTTTGAAATTATTTCTGCTTATTTATTATCATTGTTTGAAATAATCCAACTCAAAATACGGACCCGAATCGGATCCGGATCGGATTCGGCTAAGTTCTGGAATGGAGACCACGGACTGGCAAGCACAGCGTGGGACGTCCACCAACGAGATGGACGGACGATTTGGTGAAGGCCGCAGGTTCAGGGTGGATGCAAATCGCTTCCAATCGTAATGATTGGGCATCAATGAGGGAGGCCTATGTCCAGCAGTGGACGTCCTACGGCTGAAATGATGATGATGATGATGAAAATATGGACCTCGGACTCGTCTTTACAAATGAAGCTTCGTATTCCCCTGTCTATGAATAGGGAAATCCTAATAAATATAAAGGAAGTAATTACTATTAGGCACATCACGAACATGTACTGAAAAGATATATGAAAAGGCCGAAATTCTATGGGACACGCACATTTTATCAATTCAGTTTTTTAGGGTTCCGTACCCAAAGGGTAAAAACGGGACCCTATTACTGAGGCTCCGCTGTCCGTCCGTCCGTCCGTCCGTCCGTCCGTCCGTCCGTCCGTCCGTCCATCCGTCCGTCTGTCACCAGGCTGTATCTCGGGAACCGTGATAGCTAGAGAGTTAAAATTTTCGCAGATGATGTATTTTGGTTGCCGCTCTAACAACAAATACTAAAAAATGGAATAAAATAAATATTTAAGGGGGCTCCCATACAACAAACGTGATTTTTTTTTCTCGTTTTTGCTCAATATTGATAACGGCAACAGGTAGAAGCTTGAAATATTCACATACTATTTAATTATGTATTGACTTTGAAATAAATCATTAAATTAAAAAAATATATTTAAGGGGGGCTCCCATACAACAAACGTGATTTTTATAGGTAATTGTACGGAACCCTTCGTGCGCGAGTCCGACTCGCACTTGGCCGGTTTTTTGTATTTGTCATTTTTGCCTTTGCTTCATTGCTTCATTCGCTTTCACTACTTTTTTCTGTCACACGCATGACACACACGATAAGGGTAGAAAAAGAAGGTAAATTTGATCGCGAGGACTCACGCATTATATGTAGTCCGAAATAAAAGAAATTTAATTTTAATTTAATTTATTTTTATACAGGTACGGCCTCTATCCTACGTCATTTTAAGAATAATAATAATAAATCTTTATTTCAGACGTTTTTACATCAATATTGTGTTAGTAATTAAATCTTTATCTATGTAAGTACAGGTACAGTTACAATTACTGTTACAATCACTTTGGTTTATGTAAATTGTGCCACCCCCTTTATTTTAGAGCTTCCTGTGTTACCTACTTGTAAATTTCAGCTATATCTAAAAATAAATAAATATTAGGGGACAATCTTACACAAATCGACCTAGTCCCAAACTAAGCAAAGCTTGTACTATGGGTACTAGACGACGATAAACATACTTATATAGATAAATAAATACTTAAATACATAGAAAACATCCATAACTCAGGAACAAATATTCGTGCTCATCACACAAATAAATGCCCTTACCGGGATTTGAACCCAGGACCTCTTGCTTCGTAGGCAGGGTCACTACCAACTAGGCTAAAGCGGTCGTTCAGGGTTAAATCAGGGTTTTTTCTATTTTAAATATAATACTAATATTAGTTTGTTTATATGTTTGGTTGAACGTGCTAATCACAGGAACTAGTAGTTCAAATTGAAAAATTATTTTGGTATTAAATACTCCATTTATCGAGGAAGCCTATTAGGCTATGTAACATCACGGTTCGACCAATAGGAGCGGAATATAAATGATTAACGCGGACGACGTCGCGGGCACCAGCTAGTGTGTATATAATGACGGAATGGAATATTTCTTTAAAGTTTGTAGATATTTTTGTTTTAATATGAAAAAAAAATACAAAATTACTGGAAAAATTCTTAAATTTATTTTAACAGGCAATAAAATGCTACTTACTATATCCATACTTTTAATCTCGTGTAAGCACATCATTATAATACAAAATCAGATTATTTCAGTCTTTTTTAGATCTTTGCTAGCCGTCATCCACTGCCTGTTAACGTAGAATTTACTTACCCACATTTTAGAATCTACCACACGTAGAGCACAGCGGGATATATTACGGCGATTCCATAAAATTTATTGCGGTAGGTGAAAATAAGAAGAATTTCAAATCTCGGGCCATGTCTAAGTTTATTCCAAGTTCCATTTTGAACCGAAGCGGGCACTAAGTGTAATACATCAAAAGCAGATTTAGGGGGCCTTAATAAATTACATGCTGATTTTGTTTGCCTCATTTTCCTCCTTGAAAAGTATTTTTTTCACATTTGGAATTTCGGACAAAGTAAATCTTCAATTTGATTTCGCACATAAATCTCGAACGGGCCTAAGGCTCGAACCTACGACCATCTGCTTGGGAGGCCATAAGTCAAAGTAGTAGGCCGTCACGACATTTTGATAGTGATATAAATTTTCTATGCTATGTCTAGGCAAAAACGGCCGTAGATCGACAGCCGAATACATAGCGAGTTCATTGAACAAAGTCATCCGCACATCGCTATTCTAACTGGGCTATTCTTCGAGCTTTGTTGTTTTGTTCGTTTGACCCTCCTGGGAATTCCCTTATTTCTGATCCGATCCCGCATAGAAACTTCGACGACTCTTCATTGCCCTCTGGGTGACCTTAGTTTCTTATGAGCCCATAAAAAACTGTAGTCACGAGTAAACATAATTGAACGTGTAGAAAGAGAAAATTAGTAATGCTATCTTAATATCTGTTTTTAGGGTTCCGTACCCATAAGGTAAAAACGGGACCCTATTACAGAGACTCCGACTCTTATCTGTCCATCTGTCACTAGGCTATCTCATGAACCGTGATAGCTAGACAGTTGAAATTTTCACAGATGATGTATTTCGGTTGCCGCTATAACAACAAATACTAAAAAATAGAATAAAATAAATATTAAAGGGGGCTCCCATACAACAAATGTGATTTTTTTGCACGTTTTTGATCGATATTGATAACGGCAACAGGTAGACGCTTGAAATATTCACAGAACATTTTAGTTATAATATTCACATTAAAAATAAGTATTTAAATTAAAATGAAACAAATATTTAAAGGATCTCCCATACAACAAACGTGTTTTATTTTTCCGTTTTTATACATAAAATGCGAGTCCGACTCGCACTTGGCCGGTTTTTATTTTTATAGCAAGTGGTGGAGACGGTTCTGGGTTTTATTTTGTGGTTATTATAAGTTTCGCAGAAGCCGAACCAAAAAGTATGCTCCAGTGTTCAGATCGACAAATCTAAGTATCTACAAGAATACTTAGTGACTCCATATTCTATAAAAATCTCGTGTCACGGTGTTTGTTATCGAACTTCTCCGAAACGGCTTGACCGATTTTTATGAAGCTTTTTTCTCTATATTTAGTAGGTCTGAGAAGGCTATTTTTTGTATACCTACCCCTATTCTTCGCAGACGGAGTCGCGGGCAACAGCTAGTATTTTTTCATAATTTTTGCTGGCCTGCTATACTTACAGCTAATAAATTAGAAAAATCAAAACCCCCCTGCAGAAATACTGAAAAGGTGGAAACAAGATAAAATGTTCATTAACAATCAAACGAATTTAAAACACGTCGATGGCAGTCTTTCAAAATTTAATGCAACGATAAAATGCAGTCGGAGGCATGGGAGTCAGTGGCTGCATGGAATTTAATGTCACTTCATTTGACATGTTTTTATTTTATACTATATACTTACTAATATAGACTAAGCAATTGTTCCTACTAATTATGTACTATGGGCTATGTTGCCTGAAAATAAACAATTTTTATTTTATTTATTTATTATTAAATTTTGAAAGACTGCCATCGACGTCTTTAAAAATGTTTGATTGTTATTGAACATTTTATCTTGTTTCCACCTTTTCAGTATTTCTGCAGGCGGGTTTTGATTTTTCTAATTTATTTTTTATTTACACCGCAGGCGGGTTTTTAGTTTTTTAATTACTTTTTTATTTCTTGCTTTTTAGTGTAACCTCCTGAGACCCAGGAGGATACATGCAATACATGCAATACATACCGTCGTTTTAATGTATTGATTGCCAATTTACTATTCCAAATTAAATTTAAACACATGACTTGTATATATTTTTGTGATCTCCTTTAAAATCCCTTTATTTTGATACCCTATTCGATAGGTTTGAATAAAAAAATTTTTTGAAGACTCACAATTTGGCGCCAAAAATCCACCATTTTAATTTTTCATTAATTTCATGTATTCAGTGTTACTTGCGTTATCAAGACGAATCCAATGACGTATCATTTGTCAAAATTGGTTCAGCCGTTGTGTAGTTAAGAGAGGACATAGGAATGGACATACATACATACTTACATACATACATACATACGGGTCAAACACATAACCCTTCCTTCTTCGCATTCGGGTAAAAAAGTCTATAATGGTCCGTACTTTACACGAGAAATTACAGCGAAGGACGCTCAACATAAGCTTAAAGGCAACGCTCGAAAAAACGCTTAGCAAAAATCCAAACAAGCGCCCCAACGTTTAAAATTGTAAAAACACATTCGACTTCCCGGCTATGTAGATAAACATGGGCATAAAGTTTGTTTTAGTATCGTTCGCACACCCCTTTACCTTGTTACTGAGTTACAAACTGTTAAAATGGTCTTTAAATGTTGCCAAACGAGGCGATGTCGTCGGTTATGTTCACAAGGCTTCAGTTTTATAACGCGTAACGTTACGCGGGCTTACGTGGTATTACATAGAAATGTTTATCAAAATTTTGTGAAAGTATTACCATTGACACAGTCAGTATATTCGTTAATAGGTTGGCTAGGCGTTATGGATTCTCTAAATACGGTAGAGTTGACTTTGGTTCTAATCTGAAACTTTTTATAATTCAGTAATAATTAAAGGCCTAGGCCAAGATACAACGTAGGTGCAATAATTTATGGTCAATGTGATTCATGTTAAAAGGAAAATAATAAAAAAAAACTTTATGTAGACTGTAAACTGATTTTGGGGCACAAAATAATGAAAATGAAACATATTTTTAACAATAAGAAACGTAAAATTAAAACCTTTGATATTAACACGCAGACGAGGTCTATGTAATGACAGGACAATTATGATATTCTTTTGTTTCCTTCCCGCGCTACATGTTTTTTAATTTTATTGGTGGCCAGTTGCCAGACAGTGTAGTATGTAAACTTTTAATAAACTTCGTACATTATGCGTCGCCTACAATAACAGGTTTTTAAAATTTGCTTTCACTTTATACTTTTTTAAGGCAGCAGTTGAGTAAATGCAGGCTGTTCCACTGCAATAATAGCAAAGGCTTCAATGCAAAAGGCGGTATTGCCCGAGCCTCGGATTAAGTGAAAACGAGGCAAAAACAGCTGACTTACTCATTTTCTTGGCTATCACGATACTAATAAGCCGTTCTTTGTTGCTTTACTGTCATTTTAAATCTCGGTCTTTAGTTTTAAAAGTACTGACACAAAGATAATTACTTGTGTTCACATTGTAAAGACAATGTTGAACGGTAATAATTTTAAAACTATTACGTGAAGGCGTTACTAATAAGTAGGTACCGTCATTTGTTTTACAAATTAAAAAGTTTCATGTTGTTCTAATATTTTATACCTAACAAACAATTAATTCTAAGGTAAATGTCTGTCGATTTTTTTACATTCTTGGAAGTCGCAAAGCGCCTAAAAGAAAATAATTGAGTTAAGATTAAATTTTAGTAATGTACGAGTGATGTGTTTCAAATAAATGATAATGTATATCATTTAAAACGAAGGATTTTTTTATAGCGTTATATATGCTATCTTTATCGTTGGTAGAACCAGAACCAAGCATGGATCTTATTACAACTTTAGAGTTCCGTAGTCTTGTAACGTCGAGGAACCTTTAAAGTTTCACCATGCCCGTCTGTATGTCTGTCTTCCTTTCCGTCCGTGACTTAGTTAACATACTACAAATACTGGAAAGCTGTGATGTTGTTCTACGATTAAATACATTATTTTCGATAAAACTATTAACAACTCAATCGAACTTAGTAAAAATCCCAGTTAGTAAAAATGGACAATTTCAACTATTGTGCTTAAACCTAATTAACAGAGAGTGTCAAACATTTAAGAAGCGCATAAGTTTGAATAATTAACTAATTGTAATTAGCCACGTAAAAAGAACTAATGACACCCCCAAATTACTAAAAAAAATATTAAACAGCTAAAAAAGCTGAAAATATAAATGAAACTTTGTATTAAAAGTGACAATAAAAAGCAATTTAACAGGGCGCAATAACAATTTGGAATTCAAAAAAAGGACTATAATCTTGGCGAAATGAACGCGGGGCAATGAAATTTCTTCCATCCTTTATTTAAGGAATTGCTCTCGGATCATAAACTTGTTAAGGCCCTTTTATGTCGGCGTAACAACGTGCCACATAAAACCGCATGCGACATAAGTTGACTACGATCAAATTGCACCGGTTCGTAAGTGACTATAGATGCGAAGTGATGTGCTCTTTAAACTTCAACGTCATCAGCTGGAAGATGGCTACTGTTGAACAAATGCCTCCCTTTTAGAAAGACACTCGTTATAGACTTCTATCTCACCTGATGATAAATACAGATGAGTCAAATGTGTATCTTACTGGTTAAGTAACAGTCTATTCACTCTAACCTTGAAAGCCCTAAGTTGTATCTATCTAACCTCGTAGACACATATTAAACAGATGCTGTATAGTAAATTACGAACACCTCTCCGCGCCCTGTTACCCATGTAAACTTTTTTTTCTTTTTTTTAAATACTATCCAAGATTTACTCAAAAACTTCTAGCTAACTAGGTATAACTTCACTGCCACAAGTCTTGCGAAATTATGAGCAAATGTAGCATCTGTGGCACAATATCTCCCGCCGTGAATAAACTTTAAGCTTAGGAGCTGTATTTCACAATTTAGTTTCTGGTTAGATAAATTGCTGATCCCGGGTCGTAATTTCACGCGTCGTTTTGTATCCAAATTGCCGTGTGGAACTTTTGCATTTCTAGATATTGATAGTGTCTGACTTCTTTAGGGTATGACCGCTCGTATTTTAAATTTATTTTTTCCTTCTTAATTAGAGAAACATAGGTAAAATTGATTTGAATTAATCAAAAAACAACACTTCACCTAAAAACAAAACCTTATTCTAAATATCGGAATTTATATTGTATAGAGTTTCGTTACTTCCCTAATATCAAAGTCTACAATAAATATAAAAATAACTAGCGCTTTTATAGTAGGAAGCATACGCGTACCTAGCATAATTATGACTGGCAAAAGTAAATATATATGCGGTAGAGTGACAGATATGTACAATATTGTACATACCTAACATTTTCTTGCTTTGACACGCGTGTAAGTTGGAATTGGGGAGTCTACACCTTTAGTAGCTTTTTATGGCGCGAAAACTATTTGGTGTCCTAAACTCAACAACAAATAGAAGTAAAAAAAAAAACTATTAATAAGTTACTTACTTAAATGGAATACAAAAATGTATTACATTATACATTTTTTTTATTACGAGAGGGAGGAAAACGAGCAAGCAGGTCATCTGATGGAAAATGATTACCACCGCCCATAAATATGAACAACTCAAAGAGGAAAGGGACGGGGAGAGGTATTGGGCCCCCGGTGCTCTCACTGACCGTACGAAACACAGCAGGAGTACTGCTGTTTCACGCCGGTGTTCTGTGAGAGGGGTACTGCCCCGGATGGTCCGAGCCGGTCCATTCGTGATGCAGCGGCTAGCTACAACATGACATCACTACTAATTATTTATAATGTAAAGCTTTTCACCAGACTCCTCTAGTCGTGACCACGGCCACTGCAATGAGGTCACATTATCAAGGTAATTTTAGCAATTAACTATTGCAACAATATAATTACCTACTAGCATCACCATTCAAATTACATAACCCAAAGCCCTACCAAATGTTTATAAAGATGTGCTTATTTTAAAAGGGTGTAACTCCAAAGCCGCTAACTGTGGTGATTTTCATGTACCAAAAATGAAATCTCGTCAATTTTTGTAAGTGTTAATGATGCTTAGCACAGTTTGTTTTGTTGTTTAATCTTTTGTTGTATAATTATTTGAATTAGTAAGTAATATTTTGTTCTCGATCCTCTGGGCTGTGGCAGAATATCAGTGTTTTACTCCTATGAGCAATTTTGACCACTGAGCCACGGCCCTTTTGCACTACTGCAGCGCATACAGACAATATTAAATGTTTTACTTTTAAGATTATACTGTTTTCTGTATTTTTGTTAATCTTGATTGTGTGTGCTTGCAGTACCAAATAAACGTCTTTATCTATCTATCAAATATCAAGTCGATGCCATAAGAATTGAAGAGTTCCCTCCTGCAGAGACTAAGATCTATTACTAACAGATTATTGTATTATCAACTCGACTCGACTTACACATCTTTTTTTGAACAAGCAACATAGTCCATTATCCTAATATTTACTTCGCATACCTTGCAGTTCAAAATCCTCCTTTTGAAACAGGTTACAACTTAGCCGTGCAAAAGTCTAAAGCAAAACATTAAAAGCAATTGTTTTGTAGAACATCTAAGGCATCTACATTATTAGCTGTTAAACTTGTAACGAGCAATATTGAAAACAAAGCATTTAATCTTACCAGCGAGATATTACCTTAAATTAAGCTTTCAACTCTATAGCAATTTATTATTACAATTACACGACATTAATTCGCCGTAACACAATTTCCATTATGACGGAGAAAGAGCAAATTACAACTGCGATTCATTACCCGTCAGCTGTAACGTCAGTAAAATCGGAACAATCTAAGGAACAAATCTTTATCTAATTATTATACAAACACTTACATACATCATCTCTTCCGTTCATTAATTTGATGGCAATTCATTAAAAATCACTCCGTCTCAGTAACGCTTAGGGGACCCTCGTCAAAAAAGTATTAGTGGGACAACAATAATTTGTCGCCAAAACAATTAGAGGAGAAAGGGGGCGATGGAAAAATAACTTGATTAACAATTACTCTGAGAGCCGAAAGGAAATCTTATTTCCTGAGCTGGTACTGTTTTTTTTGGAAGGAAATAGGTTGATGCTAAACTTGTTGTTAGATATACGTCTAAGTAGCGTACTTAGAGACATTACACATTAATTAACTCCGATCTCTCATTCCGTTCTCTAATACTCGTGTATTAGAACCGAGAATTAGTAGTCTTTGTAGAAGTCAACTATTTTTAACCCCCGACACAAAAAGAGGGGTGTTATATGTTTGACCGCTATGTGTGTGTGTGTGTGTGTGTGTGTGTTTGTCTGTCTGTCGGTAACTTTAGTGCCTGTCTGTGGCATCATAGCTCTTAAACAGGTGAACCAAACACACCAACACAGTCGGCCCAAAGACTAGCTCAATGCTTTTATCCGGACGACCGCCAGGAAGGTGAGTCCGACCATCACAGGCGCACCAGGGAAGATACGGAGGGAGACGCTTCAATAGTGGAGCTGAACCTCACAGACGAAGATCCTCCATTCACACAAGTGGAACTGGAAGCGGTCGTCAAGAGTATGAACCCGAAAAAGGCGCCTGGGGCGGACGGGCTCACCGCAGACATATGTGCAGCTGCCATTCAGTGCAACAGGGAAGTGTTCCTGTGCCTAGCTAATACCTGCCTTAAGCTAGCCCATTTCCCCAAAGCCTGGAAGTCAGCACACGTATGCATACTGCGGAAACCCGGAAAGGAGGATTATACGCAACCCAAATCACACCGACCGATTGGCCTTTTGTCGGTGATGGGGAAGATCCTGGAAAAAATGCTCGTAAACAGGATCAAGTGGCACATCCTCCCAACCCTGAACAAACGTCAGTATGGGTTTATGCCCCAAAAGTCGACGGAGGACGCCCTTTATGACCTCTTGAGATACATAAGAACTGAGGTAGAAACGAGGAAACGCATCGTACTACTTGTCTCACTAGACATAGAGGGAGCCTTCGACAACGCTTGGTGGCCAAAACTTAAAACTCAACTGGCTAAAAAAGGTTGCCCAAAAAACCTCTATCGCACGGTATGCTCATACCTTGAGGATCGTGTGATCAAGGTACACTACGCGGGCGAGGTCAGCGAAAAGCCGACGACAAAGGGATGTGTCCAAGGTTCTATAGGAGGTCCAATATTCTGGAATATTATTCTAGATGACCTCCTACAGCAACTCAACGACACGGATGCTCATTGCCAGGCTTTCGCTGACGACGTCACCTTAGTGTTTTCCGGCAAAACTTCAGGGGAAATAAAAGCAAGAGCGGACCGGACACTCCAACAAGTTGTCGAATGGGGCTCTAACAACAAACTTAAATTTGCACCACAAAAAACAGCGGCCATGATTATCACAAGAAAATTAAAATGGGACCCGATTCGCGTCGTAATGGCCGGAACCGAAGTGGAGCTTGTCAATGAGATCAAACTGCTGGGACTTACCATTGACCATAAATTAACTTTCAATGCACACGTGGCGAAAACGTGCCAAAAAGCTACCAATATTTACAGGCAGCTTGCGTGTGCGGCAAAGGTGTCATGGGGGCTCAACAGCGAGATCCTAAAGACCATCTACGTGGCGGTGATAGAGCCGATCGTCCTTTACGCTGCAAGTGCCTGGCACAAAGCAGCAAGTAAGTTGATGGTGCGGAATCAGCTCAACTCAATACAGCGTGGTTTCGCCCAGAAGATATGCAAGGCGTACAGGACGGTCTCTCTGACATCGGCACTGGTCCTATCGGGAACTCTCCCACTGGACCTGCGCATTCACGAGGCGGCAAGACTCTACGAGGTGAAGAGGGGCTTCAGCGAGGATCACCTACCACCGGGGAGGGAAATTGAGAATAGGACAGACGCTCTGGCGAGACCACATCCGTCAAAGACCGTGTCTATCGACTATGTTAGCCTGGAGGAATACAACCAGGACATAGTTGATAGGTACAGTCTAGGAGGCCCACAAATTTACACCGACGGTAGTAAAATTGAGGGAAAGACGGGGGCGGCACTCGCATGGTGGGAGGGTGGAAAAGAAATCCGCCACTCGACCTTCAAGTTAGCACCATACAACACTGTGTATCAAACCGAACTGTACGCTCTGTTCAGAGCAGTGCAGATCGCAATGAAACACAGAGTGCAAAGCGTCAATATTCTCAGTGACTCCAAGTCCTCGCTGGAGGCACTCAAAACGCCACACACGACGCACCCACTGGTCCAAGCAATAAAGACCCAAACTACACAAGCGAGGGAGGCAGGGGTGGACATAAAATTCTTTTGGCTGCGAGCTCATATTGGAACGCCAGGAAACGAGAGGGCAGATGAATTGGCAAAGCAAGCAGCAATTAGAAAAAAGACCGCCCCGAATTACGACAGAGTGCCGATATCTTACGTCAAAAGGTCGATAAGATTAGAAACGGTCGAAAAATGGCAGATCCGTTACGAAGCCTCCGAGACCGGTGCAACAACCAAGAAGTTCTTCCCACAAGTGAGAGATGCAAATAGCATCATAAAGAAACTCAAACTCACAAACTTCTTGGTTCAAGCCTTTACCGGGCACGGAGGGTTCGCAGCCTATCTGCACCGTTTCAAAATCAAGGATGCACCCTCGTGCATATGTGACCCGGCTAAAGACGAGGACGTCTGGCACATTGTCTGTGAATGCCCCCGCTTTGACACACAAAGGTTCGAGCTAGAGCAAAAAACCGGAGTCAAGGTAACTCAAGATAGCTCGACCTGGAGTGATTTGCTTGGATCGGCCAAGAATAGAGACCACACTAAGGAGTTCCTGGAAAGAGTGGTTCGCGTGGCATGTCTTCGAAATAAATAGCACGCACACATACACACACACACACACACACACGTCATACACACACATTCAATCCAAATTTTCTTTCAATCCTTCTCCTGGACTTAGGCACTGTTTTTTCAGTATATATAAAAATTGTCAATTAAATTGTACACTGGTTTCTGTATAATGTTGATAAGTATGTAATTAGATCTAAGAACTCCTGACATATGCATCTCCCGCCCATACGACAGGTGATCTCCGGACGGAGGACGCACCCGGTAGTCCCAGCGGGGACCTCGTGGGAGCAACGGCGGAAGTCTAAACAGAGAATCGAGACTAAAAGTTTCTTCTATGGCCCTTCAGCATTGGCTGGGGTAG
Organism: Archips xylosteana; assembly: GCA_947563465.1. Taxonomy (NCBI): domain Eukaryota; kingdom Metazoa; phylum Arthropoda; class Insecta; order Lepidoptera; family Tortricidae; genus Archips; species Archips xylosteana. The sequence goes on from OX387349.1 coordinate 5,901,521, forward strand.
GGATCTGCCGAGCTCCGCATGATCCCTTTAAGACACTGGGGCGTCCAGCCGTCCGGGGGACACTCCTCGTCCCTCCGTATTATTATAGCAGAAAAAACTATCGATGGAAGCGGAAACGAAAGGAGGGTAGCGCTAGGAGACAAGCGCAAAAAAGCACACAGCATGCCAAAAAACCACCAGGCATAAAGGGTAGCCCCACCCAAAAGATGGCATCCAAAGCCACACAATGGGTCCAAAAGATCTCCGACCCACCCTTCCATCGCAGGGCAAAAGAAAGGAAGCCCGTAGTTATAGATAAATGCATATGACAGGAAATCCCACCAACCCAACCAATAGTACTAAGTAATTGTTCAGAAACGGGCGAGGGTCGGTCAAGGAAGTAACCAACGGGTAAAAACATAAAAGACCGACCTAAGCACCCCCAGTGCCCAGCGGGAGAATGCATGCTCCTCTCCCGGCCTTCCAGCAAATGGCTGAGGCAGGACACTGTGGGTAGATTAAGTCCCCTCCCTACCCCTCCCCTCCTCAAAATTTTAAAGCACACGTTTTTGTTTTGATAACCAATAGAGAAGGGGACTTGTGACCGGGTTTTTTAGTCCGTGCAAGTCGGACACTGTCTGGGCCCTCCATTCCCAGTTCGTCCGAAGGGATTTTTCCCGAGCACAAGTCACCCTTCCAATCCTTAAAGTAAAAAACAGCAAAGACTTCGCGTCTTTGGCCCCTCTGGCGACTCATTCAAAAAAAAAAAAAAAAAAACAGGTGAACCGATTTGGATACGGTTTTTTTTTATTTGAAAGCAAGTTTCATGGCAATGGTTCTTAGACATGTAACATCAAAATCGGTTCAGTCGTTTCAAAGTTATAAGCTCTTTTGTTAGCTGCAGAAGGGATCTTAGATTAGACGCATAATAGGCATTTACTTTATTTTCAAACATTTATGTGCAACCAAATTGATTTGGGGGTTTTTAAATTTTTTAATTTATATTATATAATTTAAATATGAACTAAGTCGTACCTATGTATATTAAAAGTGAGCGTTTATAAAAATAACTAGGTATTTTTATACCTAGTTTTAGATTTTTCTAAGCAGGTATCTTTAAAATTTAGTTTTATTAATGTTATAATTATTCAAATTCAAATTCAAAATTAATTAATTAACTATTCATGAGTTTTTACATATGTAGATGTTATATAGTAGCACTAGCTTTTGCCCGCGACTCCGTCCGCGTGGAATTAGTAATTTGGGCAGGTTATTTTTTTTATCTAATTTGCTTTTTCATCAATTATGACTCTCCTTAGTTCCTCGATATAAAAAAAAATTACCCGCCACCCCCAACCCCCCCACACCCTTCAACCCGCTCCCCCCGCCGCACCCCCCCCTCGCACAGCCGCGTTCGTCCCAAGTCAAGCGTGCCTATAGAAGTTTTATTTCTAAAACCCCGCACCTCCCCCCTCACCCCCATCCCCACCCCCCCCCGGTGTTTTTGTCAAATATCTTGAAAACGGTGCATCCTACGGCAAAATCAATGAAATTTTCATCCCCCTTTAATATCCCAACACCTCCTCCCCCCCCCTCAACCCACCCTGAGGTTTGGGCTGAGATTGGGATGAGCCTTATTTATATCTAGCTGTTGCCCATCCATCTGCAAATAATTCGTTTATCGCTATCCCGCGGGAACTATGCGATTTTCCGGGATAACAACTATCCTATGTCTTTGCCAGGGTTTCAGTCAATCTTCATACCAAATTTCATGTAAATCGATTCAGCGGTTTGAGCGTGAAGAAGTAACAAACATACACACTCACACACTCACAAACTTTCGCCTTTATAATATTAAAGTGTGATGTGATTAATTTATTTATTTAAAAAGCGAATTAACAGGAAAATAAGGCTCATCCCAAGCTCAGTCCATTCCTATCCTCCCGCAAACGATTGAATTTGCGCCGCGCTTGAATTAACGATTGAATTATCGTCGGTCCATATTGTTGGGAGCTTTCCAAGCAACGTCTTCCGGTTTGCGGGCGCCACTGTAGAACCTTGCTGGCCAAACGGCCATCGGTTCTGTCAGCAATGTTCCCTGCCCACTGCCACTTAAGTCTGGCAACTCTGCGTGCTATGTCGGTAACTTTAGTTCTCCTGCGGATCTCCTTATTTCTGATTCGATCGCACAGGAAAACTCCGACCGTAGCTCGCTCCATCGCTCATATATATTTATTGTTATTCGCTCTTTATATCACTTTGAGATTTCTTAAGCTGCGTATGGACTGCGCGCACATACGCGTACCCGGGGTACGAATACCCGGGTACGCGTGTCCTGGAACGCCATGTCCGTACTTGCAGCTACGCGTACACTCAGGGGAACGCGTGCCGCGCGAGCTCGGCTCGCAGCGAACTGCCGTCTGTCGGTTTTTGGTCGCGCGTCAAAGCGGTCGCGCGCGCCCGTGTGCGTTGTATTTAGACGGTCTGTTTCGATTCATCGCGAATGACTGAGGCTCGGCTCGCAGTGGATCGATTGACCTCGCGTTCAGGTTCGCGGCGGTCCGTACAGGAGCTGTACGCGTATCCAATGTACGCGTGGACTACGTATCCCGACTACGCGTACCCGGGTACGCGTACAGTGCGCGCAGTCCTTAAGCTGCGTACGGACTGCGCGCACATTACGCGTACCCTACGTGAGCCCGGGAACGCGTGTCCTGGAACGCCATGTCCGTACGCTTAGCTGCAAGTACGGACATGGCGTTCCAGGAAACGCGTACCCGGGCTCGCGTAGGGTACGCGTAATGTGCGCGCAGTCCGTACGCAGCTGTACGCAGCTTTACGAGGCCAATTGTAAGCGACCACGTCTCAGTTGCTTATATCATCACTGGCAACACAGATTCGTCAAAGATTTTTGTCTTGAGACACCGCGGTATTTTGGATGCGAAGATATTGGGCAAATTTTCAAACGCTGCCCAGCCGAGTCGGATTCGCCGAGTGACCAATTTCTGGAGTTGGACTTAATTTGTACTGAACTGGATTTTTACACATCATGTACAATTTTATTTAGTAGGTAGTTTAGAAAACTTTCTTGCTAACATCGGATATACAGGCAGATTTTTTTGCGCGGAAAACTTCGATCTACTAGCGGCAAAGCAAAATCCTACATCATCCCAGCATATAGGTATACGTCCCACTGCAGGGCACAGGCCTCCTTCCAGAATGAGAGGGGTTGGGCCGTAATTCCCACGCCGGCCCAGTGTGGATTGGGAACTTCACACACACCAATTCGCGATCACCTGGAAGGTAAAACCAAGTCGGCTGCTTGAATGTTGGGCGTGCTTGGCCGCTCTAAGCGATACTTCACTCCGAAGCAGCGGCTTCAGATAGATAAAGCCCAGGTTCGGCCAAGGATGGAGTATTGCTCTCATCTCTGGGCTGGCGCACCCCAATATCAGCTGCTTTCACTAGATCGCATACAGCGCAGAGCGTGCCGAGTTGTCG